>CM070561.1:30085170-30778503 GCA_036346405.1 Phyllostachys edulis | reverse complement strand
GCATCTTCTCTTACTACCCCAAAAGATTGTTTGATGTGATTATGTTGTAGTCAACAGTGAACTTATTGTATTTCTATGATCTTCCTCAAGAACGTCTTGTGGAAGGCAAGGGGATTATCTTGCCATTCGGCTTGTCTAGATGGAATCCTACTTTGTTGTTAATGGTGTTTGTTCCATTGTGATTGTTCTGCAGATGATGTTTATTGTGATTCGTGCTGAACCAGATTGCAACAGACGTTTTGGATCTCTGATTTTCTCCCCGTTTCAGTGAGAATTCTGATACTGATACATTTCATCAAAGTAACTAATCTTGAATAAGGGTACATGAGAAGGATGAAAGGTTGGATAATAAAAATTTCGAAAGGCGGAAAAGTTGAACAGTAATTAATCGGCTCACATCTGCAAAGCTTTAGAAGCCTTTGACGAGGCATCAAAATGCGATCAATTAAAATCTCAAGCGGCCAGCCCTTAAAAGACTGTGTGATGAAAGATGGCCACAATTAAATCAATGCTTATCCGTCTCCTTAATTTTAGATATTTTGTCCTGCAATATTTCACTTTCATGGGCTTCGCCGAGAGGAATTCAAGACGACGTTGCTACGTGATGGGTTCGTTCGTTCGAGTCGGCTATTGTCCACGAGATTTGGCGATATTTTTTGGCCTCGCACTTCACTCTCTCTTTTGCCTTGCCGAGAATGCAAGAGACAGGAATAGGATGGTAGAGATGGCTTTTGTTTTAGCAAAACCAAAAGCTTTAGCAAGAGGGAGCACATCATTTTCGTTTGAGTCATCTGAAGACGTGACCCTTCCATGTAAAAGCCTTAGCGGCTTAGCTATGGTAAGTTGGTAAAATACCCTATCTTTGTAGTGTATAGTGATATTTTTCATCCATATTATTTATTTAAAGCATCATTTCACCAAGGTTCAGTGCTTCACTTTGGTATTGTTTCAAGCTGCTGAGGTGTTCTGATCCCCCAGGCGATGAAATCATCAGTGGACATGTTGACAACATATGCTGGCTTTGTCACACCTGGTATGAACGTTCGGTTGCGGCGTTCGACATTCTTTCCTGTACCACTGGTGCCAAGGGGCGGAAACTAGAGATTATCAAAATCCATGTCCATGGGCCGCTGTATATGATAAAACAAGAAGCATGACTATTTGGAGACTTGGTATAGGTATTTGCTCTTTTTTTCAGTTTGCTCTTGTATTCCTGTACTAATTTAAATTTTAGTTTTACTGGTGTTCCTTTAAAAATTTTAATCTGTCAGAAAGTGTCTGCTTAGGAGCTCTCCATCTGTCATGGTTTCTTATGTGGTGATAATATGTGATGGTTACAGGTGGCATCAAGGCGGGAGAGGTTAGCTGGATCATACGTCAACTTGTACATTGCCAATGGTGGGATTGTAGCACCAGCATTTGGTGATAAGTGGGACGAAGAAACCCATAAAGTCCTCGATAAAGCATTTCCTAACCACGAGGTAATCTCCCAATCTCACATTAGCTAGAAATTTATAATTGACGCTGAAAGATTTTTCATGTACTACTTGGAGCCTTGTACTGCCAGTAATGGGTGCTTAAGAGTTCTTTGGTCAACTGTTGATAGTCTACTGGAGAAGCAGTGACAAGTTTTCGTTTGGAAATATGATCAAATTGCAAGCATTAGTTGTCTCCTTTTGTATCATGAGTACATACATGTAATGCGATTTAGCTACTTGGAAGCAGGCAGTGATGGTTGAAGGGGGAAGGGAAATCGTTATGGGAGGAGGAAACATCCATTGCGCAACGCAGCAGCAGCCTGCGGTTTGCCCCGTTCCTCTGGATGCAGACACCATGTGAATGCAAAATCTGAGTAACTCAATTGGAAAGGTCCAACAAGCTACCAATATGATGACTGATGCAGAAGCAAAAGAGAAAAGGGTCCTAAGGGAAGCTATCCTTGATAGATATTGAGACTTTAGTTGTATTACTCATTGTGCATGCCAAATGTTTATCTTTAGAACAGTTGACCTTGTGTAATTGTTCAGCATGCAAATACTAGTTTACTGACAATGAGGTGTGTGCAGAAGTAAAATAGCACTTTTCATTTTTACAAAGATACTTCGGCATGAACCATCCACTATCTGACTTTTGTATCTCTACACCAGTCTATTGTCTGAAATTGTTCACCGGATCCAATGCTACAATGCTCCTAAGATGCCACTTTCGGTTGCTATCTCTACAAGAATTGTATTGTTCTCTCACAGATTAAGATCTAGGGTTTTCTAACAAGGTTTGATCTCAAAGAGTGATTAGGCATTGATGCTAACATGCCAACCGTTGACATATTGAGATGCTTGTCTTAGTACCAACTTTCAAGTCGTACGTAATAACAAGAAGAATAAATTGCAGCATAGCTGCAAAAGTCACTAAATTTGAGCCAAAATTTCCACGGTAAATAATGCCAAACTTACGTAGTTATATCTGATCGGTGTGAAATTCACAAGGTAGTATTGAATCTGGACGAGTTCGAGAGTTTCTTCAACAACGTATACACTAGCATCGAATCAAGTTATAACATGTTATCATGATCAAATGTGTACATTAGACACCGTATCGACATCTAATACTACAAGTAGAAGAGAATGGATGGAGTAGTATTGAATCAAAGTTACGACATGATATTTTTTCTCATCCCTTCCTCCACTACACCTAGTGGTGAGTTTTTGGCGCATTTAGCACTGTTGACGTACAAATTAGCAAATTTAGCCTCATCTCTGCGTCAAGTGCAAGAATGGCACCGTGGAGCCGTGCGAACTCGACATGTAGGCTTATCTGCGCCCCAATGGACCAGACTTGCCTCCACCGTGCCCAGGAGGCTGGACATGCCACGTCTGTGCCCTGAGGCCGGACAAGCCTCCATCGTGCCTCTAGGGGGCGGACCTCCTCTGGTCCGTGTGCTAGGAGAACAGACGCCACTTTAGCCGTCATTTTCATGTGATTTTTTTTAATGTTTTGAACGAAAATATGTGATTTCGGGCACGCCCCGGATTCTCGTTGTCCCCCACATGCGCGAAAACCCTACACACACCCGTGGGAGGAATCGGATTCCGGCCCCATCGCTTCACTACTTCACGGCTATAAAACCGACGATGCTCATTTTCTCACCGTTCTATGCTATAAAACCCGACGATGCGCATTTCTCATTTTCTACACCAAAATCATTCCGTTCTATGAAGAGAGATAGAGAGGATCGATCGAAGCGAGAGGCAACGCGATTGGTCGATAAAGAAATTAGTTTCGATTTCGCTGTCGATTTGAGAGTGTTTAGGGGTCATTTTAGGTAGAGTTAGTTCGACATCAAGTGAAGATCTTCTAGAGGAGGTAATTTTTCCCGTATGCATTATGTTTATTAACCGTGTAGTTAGTGTTAAATTATTTAGTCGTAGTTAGTTAGTCGTAATTATTTAGTCGTAATTAAAATAGCTATAATTAATTAGTCGTATTTAATTAGTCATAAATTTGTTTGTCTAAATTAGCTAGTTGTAATTAATGTAGTCGTAATTAATTAGTCATAATTAGTTAGTCGTAATTATTTACTTGCAATTAGTTAGGCGTAACTAAAAAGTCCTAATTAATTAATAGTAATTAATTAGTCCTAATTAATTGGTCGAGTTAATTAGTCCCGATTATTTAGTGGTAATTAGTTAGTCCCGATTATTCAAATGGTAATTAATTAGTCCTAATTAATTTTCCGTATTTAGTTTAGACATAATTAATTACTCGTAGTTAATTAGTCTCAATTAATTAGTTGTAATTAATTAGTCATACTTAGTTAGTTGTAATTAATTAGTCGTAATTAATTAGTCATAATTAGTCGTAATTAACTCTACGTAACTAATTAGTCATATCTAATTTTGTACTTTTTTTTTACTATGCACCTGAATACCCTAAAGTCATTATTTTGGTTAGGTTAGGTAGTGTGGTTATTTTTCCGGGGTAGGAAAATTTAGACTACGAGTGCGACCTATTTGTTATATTGTGTACAAGAAATTGGGTTGTTGTGGCTTTACGAGTGTCGAATGTGCAAAACTTGCTTGTGTTTTATGACGATGGTCTCAGATGGAGGACCCGATGAGTTAAGACCTATCGAGATGCTAATACAAGGTGGTCTAGGAGAAGGAGATGCAATGAATATTCATGAGGTGAATATTCACGATGGCAAATATGACGTTTCGAAATGACAAGAATAACAACTAGTGTGGAGGCTAGAGCAGCGTGAGGAAGTGCCGGATATGAAAGACCTTTGGTCACTCAATGAAAGATTGCTCCCAACAAATTGAGCTCATTTAGGCGGTGTTTTGTGTCATAATTAATTATACGGCTTGTATATTAGGGGACCGTTATTTTATGTAATCGGGTAGTGTTATATTATTTGTTTGATTTTCTCTAGCTATTTGGGAGAAAAAAAAGGAAGACTCAAAGTTGGGAAACACCGAAACACCAAAGCAAGTCATTGTCCACGGGCGGACCTGCGAAAACACCGAACCAACGAAATAAGCACAGCTGATACCCACCCCAGCCTCGCCGTCACCGGAGACTAGAAGCCGCGTCCGAGTACGCCGGCGGCGAGGAGGAAGACAGCACTGAGGATGGGCTGCTCCATCTCGGGGCTCAACGCCCTCTACGACGCGGCGACGGGCGGCGGCGACGTGGATCAACCAGCGCCGCTTCCGCGTCCTCCGCCAGATTGGCGAGGGGGCTTCGCCTTCGTCTACCTCGTCAAGGAGCACCAAGCCTCCTCCGACGCCGCGCTCGCCAAGCACCCCTCCCACGTATCAGGTCCCACTCGATCCCCCCACCTCTTCGCGAGTTCTTGATTTCGCCTTCGTGTGCGTTCTTGGTTTGTTGGAGTTGTTCATAAATTTTGCGCATTCGGGATAATAGTAGGATTTTTATGTGTTTTTATTTTGTAGTCTTTTCCATTTCTTGGTCTCACAAATGCATCTTGGTGGTTTCTGTTAAAACTGTCGGGATTTTTGCTCCTTTTTCCCCTGCGTCCAAGACATGTTGTGATGAATTGAGTGGAACTTTGGTAATTCAACGGCTTACTGTGCACAATCAAAGTTTTTTTTTCGTTCGTACAAATGGGATGAAGCTGGGAAGTTTAGGGTATTCTTGTGAAATTTTGCAATGCCATGAGAGATTTGTGATGTGGGTATGCTAATGTTGATCCAGAGGACGGGACCTATGCTATGAAGAAGGTGCTGATACAGAGCAGGGAGCAGCTGGATCTGGTGAAGGAGGAGATCCGTGTGTCGTCGTTGCTCAACCATCCCAATCTGTTGCCGCTTCTTGATCATTCCATAATAGCGGTTAAGGTAATCTGCTGCACATCTTTGTTTCGTGCCAGAGGAATGCCATACGCAATAGGATCTTGAAGTCTAATTATGTGCAAGATTTTTAAGCAAATCGTGCTGAAGCTAAGCAAGTTAGTCGTGCTTGGTAAATATTGTAAATGTAGTTGTGCTTGTTAAATATTGTAAAGTGTGCTAATATACATCTGTCATTCTTGTTTGATAAATGATAAGTACATCTGAGGTAGATAGCAAGCAAAATGGATTCCATAATGTGGATATAGCTTGCCATAATGTCTTATTGTCAAATAGTAAGGTTGCATTGGCTAGGCTACTTGATATTTTACTCAGCTTACCTTATGAAAGTCTGTTTCATGTTGAGAGGCTTTTTTGTATGATACATTAGTGTCAACAGGGAGATTGGAACCATGAAGCCTACTTGCTCTTCCCGGTCTATTTGGATGGTACTTTGTTTGACAATGCTGAAGTCATGCGGTCTAGGAAGGAATTCTATTCGACAGTTGATGTTTTTTTGAATATTCCAACAGGTCAGTCTTTTTACTAGACAATAGTTCAGCATACTGTTTCTTGACGATGTCATCGAGAAATTTCGAATTTGAAATTCTGGTGAATTTGTTGCTTTTGTGTGATTCAGTGATTCGTCACAATTTGTTGAGATTATGTTCAGTATGAAATAATTTATCGTGTTTGTCTTCCATGATCTTTCTGAAGAACAAACTGTTGGCACAAATGCATTGATTTCTCCTGTGAAGTATTGAATCATTGTCTTGTACTAGAACATAATCACAAGTGATGTGCTTTCTGTTTCCTACCACTATTAAAATGTGACTAGAGCAGTAGAGCTTACCTCATGGTAACTTGGGAAAAGCTCAGGGGGTCAAAAGATGTCCAGGAAGTCATCCCCTAGTTCCCTTCTAAACTTTTTGTATCGCATTAAATTTTAGAACGAGTAAATTATCTTCCTGGATGGTACTATGAGATCATCATTTAATCACTTGTCGTCTTCTTTTCTATATTGATTGGACACTTGAATTGTTCTCCTAACATATCAAAATATTGAAAATGTACATTACATATTGAGTTGCTAAAGTAGAAATAGTTCTAGCTTACCATCTCCATACCATTGCATAGATAATTGTTAGCGCTATTTTTTCCCCATCCATCTCTATTTGTGCACTGATGATATAGGACTAGTCACAGCTTTGTGAAGGACTAAAGCACATGCACAGTTTTGATCCACCATATGCCCATAACGATGTCAAGCTTGCCAATGTTCTTATAACTCGTCAAAAAGGACAAGCACCTCTTGCAACATTGATGGATTTTGGAAGTGCAAGGCCTGCAAGAAAGGAAATCCGTTCTCGTTCTGAAGCATTACGGTTGCAGGTTTGTCTTAGCTCCCTGGCCTTCTCATGAAATGCTCTCTTGATAGAGTATTGGTTTTCAGTTTTCACGTAGTCTTTGGGATGTTTGGCCCTTTCCAAGGAAAGTATTTTCATTCACTTTTCAGATGTACAACCAATCATTAGGAATGTTCTTCTGTTTCTGGTGATATATTTTATTTTCCACAGTTGTGAGTGACTCCGCACAAACCAAGAAATTCTGACTTTTTATTCTTAAGCAGTGAAGGGACAAGCCTGAGTATTACTCAGGCAAATAATTGATCCTTTAGAGTATGCAACTTTTACTTAGAAGTTGAATATTAGTACTTCGAAAGTGGTGGCTGTCTAAATATTACAAATTTATATCTTGCTTGATTGCTTCTGTGTAGGAATGGGCTGCTGAGCATTGCTCTGCACCTTGTCGTGCACCTGAATTGTGGGACTGCCCAAGCCATGCTGATATTGATGAGAGGACAGACATTTGGTCTCTAGGATGCACCCTTTATGCTATCATGTAAGTTCCCTTATGGCTTTTGCTTGAGCAAATTTAGTAATCTTTATTTAATTCATTTCTTGTTCATTTAGGTGTTAGTCTCATTCTCAATTATTTATGTGGTGTGCTATTGCAAGCCTCCACCTACATGGGCATGATAATTCATTTATATGTTTTTATAAAATTATTTCTGCTTAGTTCAATCCATTTGTCCAATTTAGTACCAGAAATGATTATTCTATCAAATTTTAAAATTAAAATTAAATACTGATGAAAGTAATTATCAATCGTGCCTCCTGCAATAGATAATGTACTGGTTAAGATCAAACTCAACTTTGTAGAAGTTGAAGTTCAGCAAATCTATTTCCTAAAGTTCCTTATGATCCAGTCAACAATCTTATACAAGTCATGAAGCACAGATCAATTGTAGCTATAGCCTATAAGTACTTGATAAATCACTGATGCTCACATTTGATTCTTTTAGGTATGGTGTTTCACCATTCGAGTACGCTCTTGGCGAATCTGGAGGAAGCTTGCAGCTGGCCATTGTCAATGCTCAATTGAAGTGGCCGGTGGGACCCAGCCCTCCTTACCCTGATGCACTTCATCAGTTTGTTACTTGGATGCTTCAGCCACAACCTGCAATGCGCCCTCACATCAATGACATAGTTCTTCATGTTGACAAGCTTATGGAGAAATACTCGTCTTAAACCAGCTTGCACATTCTATTCTGACTTGTCTCTTGTTTACACAATTACACAAGTGACTATGTTGTGAAGTGTGAACTTTGTTCATGCTTGAGGTCTTTTCTTCCGTTGAATAGGCTCAGTATTGATTCTCTATGGATCTTTCAGACTGTAATTGGCATGTCTCCTAACTTTTGGAAGTTCTGTTACTCACTTATCTTGTACAAAGTATTCAGTGAAAACCAAAAGTTATTGTAAAATATAATCTCTGTTTATGCTTGCTTTTCTACTTCTCTAGTCATACTGTTTTTTACAGTGTGAAGTACAAATGCAAATGCTTAACTGTGTCGATAGTGGTAGCAGCAAAACAGAGTTCTGCAGAAGCGAAAGAGTAAACAATGTTACATAATTCTTCGAAAATTGAAACCTCTATGTCCCGAATTTCCATTAGAATGGGAGATACACCAAGTTATTGATCGAGTTGCTGCAGCATATTACATGATTACATCATGAATCAATTAATCGCTTGCACAGTTTCAAGAATGAACAAACGAATGAACCAACTTATTCTGGTTTTTACAAATTAGGGTCAAAGAAGAAAAAAAACAAAATCAACTTTTGCTTCATCGTATATGACAGTAGTAACTCAGTATACAAGATCAGCTTCAGTAGCAACTCACAAATCGTGCTTAGCATGTTCAACACTGAAAGAATGATCTGGTCTAATGAAATCAAGTATTTAGGTGATGTGTCTTCCTGTAGGGAACACGGTATGTAGTTCTTCAGTCAAGCACGTAACAACCTACAGATTAATCATCATGCTCATCTTCGCCTTCAGAATCTGTTTGATAGTAAGTGGTTTTTAAGAAACCAGTAAGAATATGCTGCTGACAAATAAAAAGATCTAGCAGCAAGAAAAAGAAAAGAATCACTGACCGGATCGAACATCATCACCAACACGGCCTTTGGATTGGATTTGTTTGATTAACATCCGGTAAATCAATATCCACCAATATATGTGAAGAACTAGAAGTGAGAACAGAAGACTGTTGAAAACATAGTAGTATATGGGGCCGTAAAATTGATGCTTCTCCTTGTCCAGGTTCAGCAGTACTTCATAGCTGAAAAAGGTACGAGACCATCGATCAAGAAATGTGCTACAATGTTTCTAGTGGAGTAATGCTCCTTTCAAGTACAGTGGTGAATGCCTAGAGATAGTAGATGTTTTACCTTGTGCTTCTTAGGACCCAGAAAGGAAAAATTATGAGACGAAGAAGAATCCACGAAGCCACGAAAAGAAGAAAAGCCACAACCGCTAGCCACTCGCAGCTACTGTACTTGGCCATCTTCCCAATCTCTAGGAATATATCACTCGCATCATGAAGGGCTAAAACGACTGAGCCAACACGAGCAAATCTGTTCGAAAAGCACAATAACATTAAGACCTCGTTGTGATGCTGGTGTCAGGATTTAATATAAGGGCAATTACCCTCATTTGGGAAATTGTTCAGAACATACCTGAAAATATAGGATAGAACAATAAGAACAACAGTTGCCACATGGTGCGACATTGAGACTCCAAAGTCAGATCGTCTTGTTTCCCAGAACAGAAGAGCAAAGATGGAATATGTGTAAAATCCAGCAGCATACATGTATACAGCCTTAAGCTTCAGTCTGGAAGAAGGAAAAATTCAATGTTGAAGCCTTTTTAGGAAAGCAAAGTTGGAAAAGGAACAAAATAATTGTTTTTTCCTTCTTACTTCATCTTTTGATCAGGCCAGATCTGCTCACCAGGCCCCACCCAAAAGTATCTAGTGTTCTTAAACCACGGTTCATTGTATGTTACCGATAATGAAAGCAGTTCTCCAGAAAGAAAATAAACAAATTTCCACGCTGACTCCTTAAATTTATTGATTTTCTTTCTCCTTTCATCTGTTTCAGCAAGCTTGTCATACCCCTTTCCAAGTACAAGTCTTCTTGCTAATACCTGAGAAGTGAGAATAGAATGAGACGAAAGTACTATGAGATATGAATGTGAGGGAGTACTGGTATAGCAAGAATGCGACAACCATTTCAGTCATGATTGCATCTTGCTAGTTTGAAAACTTTCTGCTCGTAGTGTATAAGTAGCACACCGTATATAACAAGAAAAGTACATCAGTACAAAATTGACTTGTTCTAGCTTCTTATTAAGATCCATTCTTTTGGCAGCAGAGAATGTAAAGTCAAATAATGGTTAATATAGACTTATGTAGTGTTGCACGGACTAGTTACCTTTCATAAGTCTTTATACAATAAACTAGAAAGTGTTCAACAAGGGTTGCCCCCTGTAATACAATAATGGACAGACAAAGACAGACAACCAACAATAATCACTAAATTGTAATAATCCTTACAGCAACCATGCTTGATTTAAAAGTTTGATCCACTATCTCATTGGCAATTGCTGAAACAATGTGAATGGGTCGACTGGTCTACTGGAGTTAGGTCTCCCCGGTTTTTGAACATGCTTCACTGGAAAGACAACCATTCAAACTAGTTAAGATAGCTTTAAGAACAGTGCTGCAGCTAAGTCAAGATAAGAGAGGATGCCAACGTAACAAGTGAACATTCCAGAACCGAAAAAGTTCCATCAACCTTTCAATTATTCTCCCTTCTAATAAGTCATACATCGTTCTTAAGCTCTATATCCTATCCACTCATAATCTCTCTTTTCCAGATCAGCTGGGATATTGGCATATCTCACAACAGATTCACTAGCAATTGCACACAATTTTTACTCACACCTCATTTAATCAATGCTAATCAGTAACTTAAACGGATTGTCAACAAAATATAAACGAGACCCAAATGATTACACACTTTACAGCACGAAGATGCTTCAAAGTGTCACCTTGAGCAAAAGAGGAAGCAAGTGGCATCTAAAAACGTGTCTACAATTCAAACATGTTAAAAAGAATATAACTTTATGCGAAATCACAATCAAACAGATCATGAGCACATCTTTATCAAACCCAATCCAGCACAATCTGAATCAAAATGTAGTAACGATGCTGTACTTTCCACCAGTTTCTTCATTTATTGAGAATTTGATACAGTTCACACTAGCATACGAAAAATTGATATGTCAAAACATGCATAATTTATAGGAAATGTCATCCAAAGCAGATTATTTCGTAATCTAGTCCAATTTAATTGATCCATGAACAACTCCAAGAGTACCAATACTAAACCAAGACATCCAAAGGGAATGCTTATCGAACAACTAACTGCAGTCTGCAAGCCTGATACAGGATCCAAAAGGCGCAACTTAGCACAGACATTTCGGATCCAACGAACCACTAAACCAGAGGAAGTAGCCAATTTACCTCGAAGACGAGGCGGTCGAGGAGGAACCGGACGGCGGGGAAGAAGGCGGCGAGGAAGGGGAGCACGGCGAAGTCGCCGTACGCCGGGTAGGCCTCCGCCTCCCAGTCCACCGGCGGCGCCGACGACGATGAGGAGCCCAAGAAAAGCTCCACGAGGGCCGCCATTGCAGCAGGAGATCCAATCCAAGAACCCCGGCCGGCTCTTGGATCCAAACTCCAAAACCCACGCAACAAGGACACGAAATGGAGGCGCCACCGATCCAAGAAACCTCGGATTGGGTTGCGCGACGCGAGCTGAGGAGGATGAGTCAACGCAAGCAGCAAGAACAGGAGAGATTTGGGATTGGAGGATGGAGCAAGAAGGCTTTTTTTCTTCTTGGTGGTAAGAACAAGAAACGGAAGCGGACGAACTGGCGCTCTTTTCTGTTGGGGAGCAAACAAATGGGAGAATCTACTGGGTTGGGTTAATTTATAAAGAGGATCTGGACGGCGATTATATTAGTAGTAGCGGCATTAATTTCTGTGCGGAATGCTTTAAAAATCGCGTGGAAATTAGGGTTTGCATTTGCAGCTCAGTGAAAGGAGTGTGAATGTGTGACGGAAAGATTAATTGGCCAGCTTAGCAACAAAACGTTTGTAGATGCAAATTATCACCATCCCTTTCGTATCACTGCAGTTCATGATTCTTGCTTTAAGCATAAAACTTAAAGTGTACAGTACAAATTGCGATTGTATGGGGCCTATATGAATTATGGGTGGGTAATGGGTTGCAGGAACATAAGGTATTGGGTTCGATTTTCACCCATGTAGTGATGTAGAGGTGAAAAACCCTAGTGGATTTTCACCCATGTAGTTTGATGGAACATCATCCGCTCCAAAAGAACATCTCAATTGGACAGATATATATATATATATATATATATATATATATATATATATATATATATATATATATATATATATATATATATATATGAAAATAGTATGGTACTTTTGAGAGTACATATTTCTACTTCTTATATACCACTTAAATTGTATGATGATACCTCTTTATTTATTTAACCATACTCCAATAATGATTACCCCAAAGGAGTTCCATGATAAAATTTATTAAAGTCCACTTTTATAGCCAAATTTATGTATATACTTTTTATATATGAAAATGGTATATACCAAAAACAAAGGGCTCCAATGAAAATTTTTCAATCAAGTCGCATTGGAGTATTGTATAATTGGTATTTAAGTATACCGAAAGTGATAAAGAAGTATAATATATGCGTTTAGTGGTATATTGAAAGGGAGTACATACTCCCCAGAATACTAAATCAAGGCCATAGATACATCCCAAATTTCAAGATAGCTTGGGAAGGCCGTGAATGGTAGTATCGAGCCTTTGATAGCTAAGGGAGGAAGCGAGCAACAAGTGATGGGTTGTTCCAATAGTGATGGTGACACTTCAATTAGCTCGGGGAGGAGCGAGTGGCGATGCCTCCTTGAAGCTCAGAAGGCAACGAAGCAAAGAATGGAGTTACGACATACGTGTTGACAACTTTAACTACCGAGGAGACAACCAATAGAGGCGGAGGCGCCTCAGATTCCATGGAGTTTGAAAACTTTCCCCCTGTGGCTCATTTGGTTGGCGGAATTCTCCAAGGATTATTAGGAATCCTTTAGTAATCCTATAAGATTACCTTGTTTGGTAAAACATTCAGTAATCTGAACCAGAAATCTAAAATTACTTTGGAAAACAGATTGTCATCAATTCTAGGAATCCATTTCCCGTAGAAAATGCTGCCCATCTTAGATTACCAAAGGAAAGGAATCTTTGTTATTGTGTTTTTTATCATATGCTTTTGATTAATCAAATTCAAATTTTGAACTTCAAAATTCAAAATCCAATGTATGGAATTTAAAAATATTTTTTTTCTTCAAAATATGAATTTTGAAACCAAAATATCAAATTTTGATCCCTAAATTTTGGAATCTTAAATTCAGACAATTTAATTCAAAACTTCAAGGTTGGATTTCGAAAATCATTTTTTTAAAAAAAAAATCGAATTCAATTTCGATATTCAAATTCGAGAATTTAAACTCCAGAACTCAAAATTTAAAATTTAAAAATCCAAAATTTGAACTTTTGAATAATAAAAAGATGAATTTGGAATGTTGGAATTTTAAATTGTAAATTCAAAATCTATATATGTTAACCTTCATGTTTTGAAATTTCAAATCCTGTAATTTAACTTTGTGAACTTGGTGGTTCGAGTTATGAAATATTTGAGCTATGATAAAAAATTAATATGTAGTTTTCTTCAAATCAACCAAACATTGGAATCTTAGATTACTAGTAATGTATTTACCAGTAACTAGATTGGAGAAAATATTAGATTACAGCCTTACAGGGGAATATGAGACTTTGCTCCAGCTTCCCCTAGCTTCTAGGAGCTGTTAGTGTGGAGCTTCCCTGTTTGACCGGAGAAACCTGGAGCTAAAGCCATGCCAAGAAGGTTAAGAAGTCCTCCTAGGAATGGACATACCATGGACATAATTTAGGATACTTGGGAAAATTCTTGTTCCAAACAATGCCCTCCCTTAAGTTACCAATACCCTCGTTTATTCAAAGAATTCTTGTTCTAAACATGACATAAAACAAATTTCAACATATCTGTGCAAGCAAATTAACAAGAACAATTAATCACATCGTCGCCAATAGAACGAATTCAACAAATTCAACGAATGTTTAACCTAGCTATCCAACTCTTCCAAAAGAAAAGAAAACGAAATCCGGCCTACTGATCAGCTCCTAATCTCCTATGGTTAACGTTCTCCATAGTATTCTTGGCCACGGCCTTGGCCCACAACTTGAGCTTCTCCTTCACGTCGTCGTCGTAGCTCCGCTGCTTCCCCCCGCGTCGGACACGCGCCTCCTCCTCCCGGCGAGACGCCATGAGCATGTCCACGGGCACGACCTCCTCCAGGAACGCCTCGAAGGCGCGCAGGTGCTCCGGCGCCTGCATGCCGCCGTCGCCGTCATCGTCGCACTCCCCCGGCCACGGCCAGTCGGCAGCGCCGGCCATGGCCACCGCCTCGACGGACGGCCTGCCCGTGCCCGCCGACGCCGGCGTACGTGATCCTTGCCTCCTCTTGTCGTCGTCGTCGCAGTACGTAGTAGTAATTGTAGCAGCAGGCGCTGTAGTCTGTTGCATGATCGATCCCGATCGCTGTACTTGCATTGCATGCTCGGTATTTATAGATTTTGAAATGTATGAGAATACGTTTCGGTACCGTATAATTAACTTAGCTGGGTGTCACGGGTGGGCTTGAAGTTTTTTTCCTAACCCGGCTCGTAGTGGAGCCGTGCGCACGTGTGCGTGGTTGTTTCCATATTTCGGACGATGTGAGCTCGATCGATCTGGCTCTGACCATTATGTTCTCTGCGCTATTTAATCTGGTCGCACGTGTGGTATAATCTTTTTTTTTTCAAGAAGTCACCGGGGAGAGGATCCCCACCTGAACTGTATTGACTTTTGCAAGGTTTTTCAGTGAATTACATGAAGGGATGAAGAGAAGAGAGATTTCGAGGTAGAGATCACATGTCGATATCTATGTAGTATTTCTTTTGCACCCATAGTGTTACATCTTCGGTGCATGATTTCACCGACAATGGAGCGATGGCTCACGCTACCAAAACGAGATCTTGTCGATGATTCCTAATACGTCACATACAAGAGCAAAGAGGAAGGTGTTGTAACCAGTCTCTGGAATGTACGAGGGGCGTGGGAGGCGGGGCAGAGCCGTAACACAAAGGGTTTTCAAATTCGTTTGAGCAAAAATTTGGTGAGCGAAATTACGAAATTTCGTAATTTCGAATTCAATTCAGCAAATGGCGAAATTGGCATTCAAATTTGATGAATTTCATCAAAAAATTGTCGAATTTTGACCAAAATTTGAATTCGCTTTGAATTTGGCTCTGAATTCATGTGCAACCAAATTTTTTGATCGAAAGGGAAAATTTCGACCTCTAGCTAAATGGACGAAATTTCAAAATTTGAAACCCCGTTGAAGGAGAAGCCCAGAGCGCTGAAGGATCGCGTGAAGGAGCAGACGAAGAAGAGATGGTTGGCATCTTCTATGCCAGTAGTGCAGACCTCGTAGGTAGCATTGTCAACCAATGTTTTACAGAGCAAGTTGGCTTCCGTGTGCAGATTGTCATTGACGAGGAGCCATGCGAAGAACTTGACGCGGTGCGGCGTTGCATTGCGCCAGATGAACAGCCAGTTTGGGCAATCATGCCCAGTGCTGGTGTGGAATCGGTACAGGGCAAATGTGCTCCACTTAGAATAGGAGCTTGGTAAGGAGGGTACAAAGCATGTATCTACAGCGAGAGAGCATGACTGGCTGTAACATGAGCGCCGTAAGCTCGGACACCGCCACGGCAGACAGCCACGACACCAGCTCGATCCCGACCCCTATCGTCAGGATGCACATGACCAAGTCTAATGGTCTCTCGCAGTGGGAAAACAAGGCAGGGAAACAGTGGCCACTACTACAAAAAAGGCATTCACAGACAGTTCAAAAACGATATCACAGACGGTTTCGTGAGCCATCTGAGTCTATGGGTCCGTAATGACATGAGGTCATCATGCATTTTAACCGCTCAGGATGCATACTTTCACATACGGTTAATAACTCGTAACCGCTCAGTGATATACGACTATCACGCACGGTTTGTATCTAGAACCGTCTGTGATAACTATCTATCACAGACGGTTCTAACACCGAACCGTCTGTGATAACTATCTATCACAGACGATTCTAAACACGAATCGCCTGTGATAACTAGCTCTCACAGACGGTTCGTGTTTAGAATCGTCTGTGATATATAAATAAAACCTCCAAACAATAGCTGCTTGTGCATTTAAAACCGGCTTGTGCGTGCCAGTTTGTTCATCCTGTATTTCTTTGTACGCACCAGTTTGCTCGTCATAAGAGTACCTGCACATGTGAATGTGATAAAGGACGTCAGCAAAGATAAATGTATGTAACTAGCACTGTCGGTCTAAGTAGAGAACTAAGTAAGGATTCAGTTATTGGGCAAGTAAATTACCAAAAATGTGGTCATATAATATGGACAACAGCTTTCTTTGCATACAAACTCAGAATCAGCTTTTCATTCACCAAGTTACAAAGGGGACATCACCGTTTGCATATGATGCCTACAGGCTACAGACTAGCCCTTTGTCTAATTGACAAGCCATTTTGCCCCCACATTCTCTAAATCGAATGCCTTTCTGGGTATCACAAGTTTTGTTAGATGAATCTGTAATTGTATTGCTACCCATCAACTTTGAAGCTAAAAACATCTACCGAGATACTCAAGCACACTGGGATGCAGTGGAAATTAGATATAGATGCTTCACAAGCAGTGGTGACTGGTGACTACCTAACATCAACCATAGGGTATATATTTCATCACAATGGTGAAGGGGACACATGTCATGACACAGATATCAAGCATATATCCAGCCATTTACAAGGATAAAAATCGAATACAAGTGCAGGAACACTCCTAATTCTACAAGTTGAATGTTTTCATAACATAGTCAAGCATTGCCTTCTAGACAGCTGGAAGTTGGAACACAAGGGCTCGCATCTGCCTAAGGAAGAATACTGGGACTATCTATATTGTTTCCAGACAGGCTAGCAATTAACATCAGTTGGATTAGCTAAATGCGGGTCCTGGAGTGATCTGGCATCACACCTATGTGTTTCATCATCAAGGGTAGGACCAGCATTCTGTCACAACCCAATAAAAAATCACCACTCCGAATTCAAAAGCGCTAAACAATCCCTCTATAACTGAAAATGCAGCTCCTCCCCAATGCACAATTGCTCCAAAACACTGAATACCTCTCAGCAGTTCATACAGTAATTACCAGTAACGTACTAAACAATAGGGAAAGATACTACACGCAGCCAAAGTAGATGCATCATGCATCTAGAAGAAAGCGATTGGTCCAAACAGAAAGCAATGACTGCTATTGAATGTGAATGAAAGATGAATGAAAAAGAAAAAGAAAAAAAGAAATACCAGGTTCCTGTGGATGCAGAGCAATAACACCCAGATGTAGGATCATAGTAATAGCCTGTGTGCTGCTATAGTAATAACTGCATGCAAAAAGAAAAAAAAAAGGAAATATAATCAATGCAAGCTAATGAGTCTAACAGTACAACAGTTGGCTGTATAATTATAAGATAATGCTGATAGTAAAGAAAAAAATGTGACAGCCAAGGGAAATAGCATAAAGTAAAACCTATAGCCTACCCTGAAGTTGGATCAAAGACATAATCTGACTCCACACTTCCGTTGTCAGCTTCTGCAAGAAACATTCCAAAACAATTGTCAATACAGAAACAAAACGATCCAAACGAATATACAGAGACAATGGTTGTTAAAATAAGAAAGGGGGAAGTGTGTGATTGTTCAGCACAAATAGAAATCAGTGAGAGATGAGAACTTACTCTCTGCAACTGTGGTTCCAGAAGCAATTTTAGGTACTGGCTCAGGACGATTAACATCAGCATTGCCATCATTATCACCAAACATTTCGAAGTTACTGTCATCATCATTAGATGTAACAGTAGTTGTAGAGGTATTGGCAGCTGAAGGACCAGGGTCCATCTCCGGCAATGACGAGGTAGTTTGGTTATCTTCTTCAGTGTCTGCAAAGATATCCTCTTCAACTTCTGGCACACCAAGTCGAGCACGTGCGAGACGTTCATACCCCTCTGCAAAATCACGAAATGGAAACGCATAATTAGGTGCAATCCCTGCTGAGAAAATTCCCAGGAATAATTTATATAAGCACTAAAATAAACACAGTGCGCATACAGCTACAAGACAGTATTCATGAAACTGGTAAATAACTGCAATGTTTTTAGAACCACAAGCTCTAGATGTTGCATTTTTCGTTTTCTATCACCCCCTACTGTAAGTCTGTAACTGGATAGCCTCTTATTTTATTTCTTTTCGGTGGGTGCACCTTTTGAAGGGGGCAAATGGTATGCTTGCTTGTTTGTCGAGCAATCCTGTTAGCTTGACTAGTAGAGTTAAATCAAGACCAGGTTATATGGATAGTGGTGCTAGCTCCAGGATACATCATACATGACAACATGAACCAAGTAAAAAACTTTTATTCAAAGGGGAAATGGATCCTCTGCATTACTTCACTAAATGAGCATGCATTATGATCCGTAACAGCCGTCCGGTTGTCCCTAAATGACATTACAAAGTGGCGGTAAAGTATGCATGGATTGACTGCAGTAACAGAGGATCTGTTTCCATTGAAAAACAGAGATCACCTTTTTAATGCAGCATGTATGTATTTCGCCTGCCCACCAAGAGACTAGGCCGAGTGGCGCAGTGGGCCAGCGACTAGCTGATGTGGGAGGCCTAGCCGTGCGATAGAACTATGACGGAGGCCTTGGTCTGCCACGATCTCAATCCCACGATCTCACCACGAAATGGTGGCTCTCACTGGGCTGTGGTCAAGCACATTCGCCGGTCCAAAACACGACTCGGATCAATCGTCGACCATGCCTGATTGAGCATAGTCGTGTTCCCAACCGCTGACAAAACTTTTTTCAAAAACAATCTAAATAACTTAGCTTTAATTTTACCAAATTAAATGGTTGGAAGAGTTGTTTGTGAATAATTGTTAGTGATAAAAGCTGGAGTTTGTCGATCGTAATTATTTGTAAATAAATCATGTGTTAATCGCTTTACGTGGATGAACCCCTTTAAGTTTTTACACAAAGAACTCAAATTTTGATAAAATATTTTGTAAGCTTCGCCGAGTAAGACGAGAATGGAGCAACGAAGATGAGATTGCAAGACCGGCATAACACTTGACCACAGAGGCCTAAATTACATGACGGGTAGGGTCGATTAGGTGCACATGTTTATGCCGGCTATTCCTATGGTAAAATGGCTATATCACTAACCTTCAATTCAACTAAAACTACGATACAAATACGCCTTTTGGAAAGAAAAATATTTGACAGATGGAAATCAACTCAAAGCTTGCGGACATACATCCTACTACTCCTTATGCACGAGCCTTCGTGGGCCTCCCAAAGACTTGGCATAAGGTCTTTTTTGGGCATGTCTTCGCCCGAATAATATTCAAGGCAACAGAGGCATCGAGATATCAAGGACCATCGATGTCTTTCTCTTGTCTTCCCGCTCCCGGCTGAGGGAGGTCTCCAATAGGTAAACACCTCGTGGTCAACTACGAGTTTAGCATGTATTTCTACTTAATGAATGCCTTGTCGGACTTGTCCGCACCATCGATCCATTGGAAGAAGTAGCAACGCCCGACAAATGCCATGCACAGATAAGGCCAACGATATTTAAAATGCAACACACAATGTGAAATATCGATGTATGGCATTAACTTACATCAGAATCACCACACATGTAGTAAGCTCTTGCAGCGGTACTAGGATGTGTAGATTGAATTATCTATATGGGTTACCGCAATGACTACGGTGTGAAGACTCTGGTAGTACAAGAGCATCCATGAAAGAACAATCAGGGTATGTTCGTGCCTTCTTGGGACCTATTTCCGCTTTCAGAGCATTGACTCGTAGTCCTCCATCTCCAAACCGGGCGGAGTGAGCTCCTGTATCTCTCTTCTCCCTCCATTCTCCTTGTTTTCCAAACTAGTTCGAATGGAGTCTTGCTTGTAGTGGTGGAGTATGCCACAGTTTTATAGGCAGTTAGGGTGTAGCATTAAGGAAGTAAATTTTGGTGAATGGAAGTCACTTGTGTCCGCCAAAAGGATTTTTGGGTACATGATAGCTCAACTAATTGTCAATTCATAGGAAAAAGTCAGTGCGTGTTGTCAACTAAGACCGAAAAGCTTGAACCGAGTCCGGTCATTTCGGTCTAAAAAACATATGTCGAGTGTTGTCACTTCACCAAAATAGTGGGCCTGAGTGTTGTCTATTCAACAGTGAAACGGAGGCAAAGATATCTTGTTGTCAATTCTCACCGAGTAGGGAGGATGTCTACTAGTGTGAGCGAGATTTAGTAGCAAGCCCCTTATGTAGCAAGGTCGACTAGGGGATGGAGCTAGAATTGAGTAGCATACCCCTTATGTCATGGGTGACTAGGAAGGAGTTGAAAATGAGTAGCATGCCCTCTATCGTGATGTCGAATTGAGAAGGTATGTAACATCCCAAAGTTCTTTTACCAAAATAAAAATTAATAAAGTTATTATTTTGTTGGATTTTCTCAAATTGAAAGAGTTTTATTGCTTCTCTTGAATTTCTTGAGTTTTAAAAGTCAAAAACAAATTTTTTGAATTTTTGAAGTTTTATTTGATTTAAATTGAAAAATAAATTTTAATTAATTTCTGAAATTTTAAAAGCTTTTCCCTAATTATTTTTAATCCAAAATAATTTATTTGCAAAAATAAAAGCCACCTTTAAGTTGGAAATAATTTTATTAAGTCCAAAATAAATAAGGAATTTATGTGAATTTTTTTGGAATTTTGGAATTTATTTACTATTTTCTAAAACCTTTTGAATTAATCGGATTATTTAAATTAACAAATCAATTAAAATTCTAAAACGCCTTTTATGCCAATTCTCTATTTGGCTCACTTCTCTCTTTTTTTTCGAGCCTAGCCTTACACCATCCCTCCTCTCTCACCCACACCGGCCCCACCTGGCCATACCTCTCCTTACCTCCATGGGCCCGCGCCTCTTCTTCCCCATTTGCCTTCTTCCCTGCACGGCCAAAGTTGCGCCGCCGCCATTGTTAAGACCGAGTTCGCAAACGGCCGCCCTAACCGCCTTTGATCCGCAAGACGATGCACACGACCCCACGCCCACCTCCGCCGACCCCACCCACTCCCACTTCTCCGCTCGGTTCACCCAATCCTCAACCGCCGCCACCACGATCTCCCACGCCTCGCCTCGCTGCCCTCGCCCCTATAAAAGGGAGCACGAGGTCTTTCCTCACTCAATCCAACGCCGCCACCCATTCCTCCCCTCCTCGAAGCTCGCCAGATTTTGAGTTTTAGTCGCCACCACCCAGAACGCCCGCTTAGCGCCGCCATCGCCGACGCCCACCGACTCCACCACCGTTGATTCGCCACACCGTCGCTGACCCGATGCTCGCCAGACGCCGAAACCCCACGGAGCGCCACCACCGCCGGAGACCAAACCGCGCCACCGCTCACTCGCCACGGCCGCCTCCGTCCTCCTTCGTCACTCGTGTGAGCGCTCAACTCCCCGCAGACTTCTCTCTTCTCATGCCTCGCGGCCATTAGCAGCCGCCAGACGCCGGCGATCATTGGTCTCGACGCCGCCGCTTCTTTGCCGACGTGGCATCGCCACGCACGCCACGAGGCGCCACTCGTCATCGTGGCAAAGGACGTGATGCCACATCATTTTCCACGTGGCGCTTTTTTCCTAACAAAACAATTCCGCCGAAAATAAAAATCTGAAGGGCTGACGTCATAAATCAAGTTTTCCTTCAGAAAAATAAATCGATAAATTCTTTTAAATCCAAATTAGGGTTTAAAACTTCTAGGGGTCCGTTCTCCTTCATACGAACTCCGATTTCGTCGATTCAAATTTCTAAATTTGTATAAATTCAAGTTCTAGCTAACTAAACTAACATTATTTAATTTAGAGTTTATTTGAATTCTATTTTGAATTTTGTTTGAATTTGTCTTATTCTCACGTATAGATTTCGACGACTTCGAAGAGTCAGATTTCGACGCCGTTTGAGAGCAACTAATTGAGAAAGGCAAGTTACATCTTTGATCATATTTGAACCCATTATTTCAAATTATTTAAATTATATTTTAAATTATTACTGCATGCTTATTTATATTCAAGAATTTAAATATTGCTTTTAAATTTATAGTTATGCCTAAATCCTTTGTAAGGTCAATGTTGACATTGAATCAAACATATTGTCACCCTAGATAAAACCTAGTTGATATGATAGTATGAACTAGGATTATTTTGAGAAAAAATATGCTTAGTGATGTTTAGACCCAAAAATGTCTGATTTGGGGAATTTCAGCCAAAAGTCAAATGTTGTTTAAATTGTATCCATGGCTTTGGTGTGTTATGGAAGTTTATAAATGACTTTGAAAAATGAAATGAAATGATGGTTTGTATTTGGGCGAAATGGTTGTTTTGATAGTGCATGTTACACGGGATCGAGTCATTTCTATGATCGAGGCCTATGGATTTTATGGAAAGTCGCCTAAGTCGCTTAAGCACCGCCTTCAAGTGTATTTTGCTAAGCCATACCGCACTACCACATATCTCAAATGGACGGACTTGGCTAGCTAATTTGCAACATCCCATCGTGGTCGTGCCACCCGGTTGTGTGGGTGTCTTTATAGCCTACTTTTATGTATTCCTACCGGCGCAAGAGGGGCTTAAATCCAGCGATTTTCTATCCAATGGAAGTAAACCTTAGCGGTATGACTACGTTGGGGTGGCGATTGTAAAGGCCTTGTGATAATCTCTTAATCGCACACCTTCTAAGTGTGTGAGCGACAAGACAAGTTGATTATCTCTTGTGCGAAGCCGCATGACCTCCGCAGAGGGATAGTAAAAATATGGGGGTAGGACGAGGACTACTACGTAATGACCTCGACCTACTACCTAGACCGAGGCCATTTTCCTTCCTTGCTAGCTCGCGTTGAACTCCTCGCCTTCCTTCCCTTGTCGCGGATCGCCCACGGGGTCGGTATGTCAAGTCGCCCATATCCCGCGATTCCATGATGTAAGTACACCGATAGTGAGAATCGTAAGAAGGATGTACATTCTTCATAACTCACGTCGTGGATACGGATTATGCCCCGCTAATCGGATATGCTATGGCGGTGTAAGATCGAGGAGGCCGACTAGAGAGGGTGAATAGGCGTTTAAAACTTCTTTGGCTAAAACCGATTTCTAATGCGGAAGTTAATACAAATACGCTTTTGCACAATTAAAGCCTAAATCAACTAGGTTCAACTAAGTGCACCAACAATATGAGACTATATAAATGATAGCAATCATACACATATAATTAAGCAATTTAAATACAAGTAATATAAATTACACAAGTAATCAAACCACAAATGACACGGCGATGTTTTCCTGGTGATCGGAGACTTGCGGTCTCCCTAATCCACATTGAGGCAAGCCCAAAATAATTGGACCGGCTCCACGAATTGAGCACCCGCCCGAGGTAAATCCAACCACTTGGATCGGTTCCAAACCGAACCAACACTCGCTCCACTAGGGTTGCTCTTTCCTCCACTCCGAGATGGCGAGCACCACACCACTCACAAACCGCCTGTCTTCTCACAATCTTTTTGAGAATCTCACCAACAAGAACGACGCCTCCACACCGCCTAGGTGTCGGCAAACACCAAGTGTAACAAGTCTCCAACGCCACTTGAACCAATCAAGTGTCTAAGCTCAAATAGATACTAAATCCACTACCTAAGTTAACACATGCACTTAGGGTTTGCTCTCTAACCTCACTAAGTGCAACACATACACAAAAGAGAATGAGAGGCTTGCTCTTTGCTCAATGGAATGTCTAGGGCACTAGCAACTTTCCACACACCCACCAAGGCGGTATTTATAGCCCACACACAAAAACTAGCTGTTGGGAGAAGATTCCAGAGAATCGATTTAAATCGGTCTCGACCGCCATATAATGGCGGCTCGACCACCTTAGCTCCAACGGCTATAAACTAGCCGTTGAGCTCACAAATGGCCTCGATCGCTAACTAATGGCGGTCAGACCGCCCACCGGTCGATCGCCTAATAGACGCCGGTTTGACCGCTTCGTAAAAGTTTCACAGAATTGGTTAGGACCGAAACATCTCTTCCGAAAAATCAAACCGCCAGAAAATCGGATCAACCGCACTACGCTTGAATCAAAATCAATATAAGATAAACCGCATGACCATGCGGCCGGTCGGGATCATTCTTATCAAGGCCGACCGCCAAAGCCAAAGAAGCGTAAAGAGGTTTTCGATCTTTTCATCAACTTGATTTGCAAAAACACATTTTTCTCATTTGATGCAAGATGCACACACAAGGTTAAAGACAAGACTCTCAACAAGTTGCAAAACACATTTGCCAACTTTTAGAATCAATGACTCAAATTTCATTCCGCTTCAACTCAATTTGCAAAACACATTTGCTGAATTGACGCGCGATGCAAACAAGGATTCAAGTGAGATTCTCAACAAGTTGCAAAACACATTTACCAACTTATAGAATCATACTACAAGGAATAAGGCCAACTTATAGAATCACACTACAAGGAATAAGGTACATGGACTTACACCATTTGCAAAATACATTCGCAAACTTAAGTCACATGCTACAAGGGTTATCCATGAGCCACAACTATTTGCAAAACACATTCACAAATATTGGCAACATGTTAAGATGAGCTAGAGCAAACACAATGAGCTATCAACACATGACTAACTCAAGCTACTAGTAAAAGACCCTCTTAATAGTACGACAACCTAAACTAGCAATCCGGTCTTCCAACCAAACACCAAGACCGCAAAAGACTAGGAACAAATCCTTAGCCCTAGCTAGTCATACCTTTGCCTTATGCAACCACTTGAAACTTGATGACGCACATCTTTGCTTCAAGTCCGGTCATGATTTGATATGCATCAACTCATGATGCATCATTCACTTGACTTCCATCAACACATGATGGGTCTTTTGACTTGATGATCAACTCATAATCATCTCCTCTTCTTGAACTTGATGCACATCAACATATGATGCATCCTTTACTCCAAGCTCTTGACTTCAATATCATCAACACATGATGATCTTCTAAAGTCTCCAACTATAGAACTCAACATATTCATCCAACTCATGAAAAGTGTTAGTTCTATAATATGATTATCATTAATTACCACGCCATACCATTAACTCATAATGGTGGGACAAGATACCACAATCTTTCCTCTTTAGTAATTGATGATAATCACTTCAATTGCAAGTAATTGAATATAGAATGGTATGAGTATATAACCACTACACAAGTTATATATACTCAAATGATATATGAGCACACAAGTCTCATATACACACATGAATATATTAACTACACAAGTTAAATATATTCAAGGATATGTTTCAAAGTAAAGATCCCAAATATGTGGAAACAGAATATGGATCAATATCGATTAAACCTCAAAATATAGAATGAACTCCCCTATATGTGTGCATACATGAATATGTAGTAAGAACATATGCACATATTTAGGTTAATTCTTTTGGTGAAGTTCAACCTATATTTTGGATCTGAGGAATACAACAGGTATAAGAATACAAAGTAGAATGCATACCTCTTTTATTCTTTATATCCAAACGAGACTAATCATGAGATATAACAATAAGAGAGTTAGTCTCACAAATAGATTTGTCATTATAAATGCATACCTGTTTGGATTTTCCTTTTATTTATCCAATGAATTTGATTTGTCATTTATCACATACATGCCTTCATGATTATCACCGCTTGGATTTTTCTTTTGTTTATCCAATGAATTTGATTTGTCATTTATCATATACATGCCTTCATGATTATCACATTTATATCCAATTGAGACTAAGCAATAAGTATATCAATAAACATATTAGTCTCACAAATGCATTTGTCATTAATCACCAAAACACTCCATTAACATATAATGACTGCTAGATTCTTCAGACGGCTGCTCACCAAGATGAGCCTTTTCCTTGCCCTTGTGCGTACATTACAACGACGGCCACCACGTCCGAGGCGCCTAACCGGAGAACACTCTATGTGGGTAGCGAGAGGCACCTTCTACAATTAGGCACGGGTGGAGAAGCTTGTACGTCGGTAGTGTCCCCTTCTGTACGCACTTATGTTCAATCTCCTAAAGTATGTAACTAAATGGTGGACGTGTTATTGCGGTTGCCTTTTATCGAGTTGACATGTTGCATCGATGTGTCGCGTGCTTTAAGTTATATGCATCGAATAAACGAGTACTGAAAACCAAGCTATTCCATACCAGATATTATCCGCTAGAATTAAGACGAGATATTGACACTTCAAATAAAGTTGAAATTTGCAATTACGATACAATTAGTTCAACAGTTGCTTACAAGAACCAAAGTACTGACTGAAGTACAAGTTACAACATACTAGCAGTTGTAATGCAAGTTCCTACGTGTCAGCAGGCGCCTTGCAAGTTCTCACAGTGTGCCCTTCCTAGCGGCAATGCAGAACGCTCTACCCGTGCCGCAGCTTCCTTCGTCCATATCATTCAATGCGATGACTCGCCGACGGCCCTTCCCCCCTCAACAGGTCTAGATCCGTAATTCAAGTCCTATTTGCAGTATCCAATGTGGAGAAGTTGCCCATAACCCTGAAGCCTCTTAGCTCGCCGCACCACACCTGCTGCACCCTTTCCTTCATGAAGTACTCGATACAAAGTTCGATGGGTCCATGCGGATGGTCCCACACGCGGCGAGGACATGAGAGCATGGCTTGTGAAGGAGCTTTAGCTTGTTGCATGTGCAGCTAGGTTCATTCACATGGTCTTCAAGGCATACCTCATGGGTAACAAGAGACCGAGCCGTCCCGAATCCGGCTCTGTCTCGGAGGATCATATCGAATCGACGCTCCGTATTGCCCATTACGAAGACCGTGTGCGACTGAGCCTTCTCAGTCTTGGCCTACATGTATGCTGTAATCTTCGAGCAATAGGTTGTTTGTGGGTTGGCTGCATGAAGTACCGTGATTTGCATGTCTTTCCCTCGAAATATCCGACAGTACCATGCGTAACGCCCGACGATGGCGACAAGAGGCCGAGAACGGAGGCCCCTAATAACCCAATTGTACACCTCGCAAGGTTAGTGGTCATTATGCCATACCTTGTGCCGCTCGTGTCGCTCAAGAAGGACCACTTCTCCAATGGCTCGGCCTCAATCCAATGAGAGAAACACCCGTTGTCCCTCGAGGTCCTCCGCCTCAAATAGGGAGGGTTGAGCTCCCGCAGTGGTGTGAGGCACTCGGGCTGTGCCACCCCAGGAATGAGGGGACGCTTGTTCCTCTCGACGACATGCTTCTGGTGTGCTCGCCCAACATCCGCCATAACGCATCAAATTTATGTCTTTGGTTTCGCATGGCAAGCCTCTTGAACAGCCTTCATCAAGCTGTCGCCTAAACTGCTTGAAGAAGTTGGCCCCAGATGGCGAATGCACCATCTGCTCTCGTGTCCGCCAGGAACGACTCATTGGGGTCTTGCTGAAGTTGTCGATGGCCTTCATCATCCCGTGAGTGGCGATCATGGATTATGCGACATCGACGTGCCCTAACTACTCCCACCTTCGATGATGACGGCGAACCACAACCACCGTCAGAATTTCACTTTCCACTAAAGCGATGGCTAAGGGCAAAATCGATTGTTGCCATCAACGCCAATTGCCGTCAAGATCATGTGTAGGATCAAGGATAACCGACTAGAGAGGGGTGAATAGGAGATTTTTAAACTTTTTAACAATTTAACAATTTAGGCCAATTAATAACTTAGTCTAAACAAGTTACACTTCTAGCTAAGCAATTCAATCACAATAAACAAGCTAGGAATAAAAATGCGGAAATGTAAAGACTAGAAATAACCACAATGACACAACGATGTTTTTCCGTGGTATCGAAAACTTGCCGGCCTTCACTAGTCCACGTTGAGGAAGCTTGACACCTCAAGCCGCTCCACTAATTAAGTCTTCCTCGATCACTATAGTTGTTCTTCCTCCGCCCGAGATGGTGAACACCGAACCACTCACAAACTTGCACCGAGCCTCTTCACAATTGTCGATTTATTGAATCGCCGATCTTACTTAAAAATAAACGAGGAAAATGACGTGGAATATCCCGGAATGGAATGGGGTCGCTTCTTTATTGATATGAACTCGGATTTACAAGATGTGGCTAAGTACTACCTCGAATTACAATCAATGGAGGAATGCTTAACCGGCAATCGATTTAGAATATGAGTCTAAGGTCGATTATCTAGCTTCTAATTCCACCGCTTAGGCTTCGTGCATATCTTTGCCTTGACCTTGTTTTGTGTGTCGCCTATCGCCTCCTTTCTTGTCCCTCGTTGTTGTCTCTTGTGCTTCACCTTTAAATAACTTCCGAAGAGGTGGCGATTACTCTCGGAGAAGACGCCCTTAGTGAAGCTGCTACGACCGGTCGGAACGGTAGAGAAGTTAGCAATGTGCTAACTTCCTTGCGTTGCTTGTGAAAAGCTTAACCGTAGGGTGGTTAATAGTCGAGTGTCTCGTGGTTGTACCATCGCATGGTTTGGAACGATAACACGGTTCCATTCATCATACGATAAGAAATACCGATTCAAGAATTTTACGAAGCGGTTATCTCGGTCGGGATTAGGCACAAAGCCTCATCCGACTGTGGTACCCATTAAGTAACCTTCGAATACTAACGACCGTGGAGGTCGTCATCTTAGGGGTTACGACCAT
The DNA here is from genome assembly GCA_036346405.1 of Phyllostachys edulis. NCBI lineage: Eukaryota > Viridiplantae > Streptophyta > Magnoliopsida > Poales > Poaceae > Phyllostachys > Phyllostachys edulis. The sequence goes on along the minus strand of CM070561.1, from coordinate 30,749,640 downwards.
GAAGACGTATGGTCTTTTATTATATATTAAAATAATACATAGATGTTTTAATCTCGCCACTAGCCCCGAACTTTAAATGAACTGGTCGTATATACCTTTTCCGATGAAATCGATCGTAGAACCCATTTAATGTCGTGGTATACTAAAGTGGTCTGTGTTCACTTTAAAGTTGAGAACTTGCCTTGGGAAACGAAGAGTTCCTTCGTCTCGCTTGAACAAAAAGAAGCTTTTTGTCGGTTGACTTTTGTAGAAATCTTTGAAAGTATCTAAGGTTATAAGATCTCCTCTCCGGGCTCTTAGAATTTTTATGCTTCCGAATCCCTTTCGATCCCCTTTAGCTTCTCGCCAAGAAATCCTCCGAGTCTTTTTCCTGTTCTTCCGACCACAAAGTCTCCAACTTTTGCTACTCATTCTTGAGGTTTTTCGCCATGTCTGAGCAGACATAAAGTGGTTGCCTTCGAATTGGGCAAGAAAAACTCGAGGCCTTGAAGAAGATGGGAATGCTCCGAGATAGGAATCGATTAATTGGAGATCGCGATCGGAGAGCATTTTCCGAGCCGTGAAGATGGCGAATCCCTGTTTTCTTGCCTACATCGAATGTGGGCCGAGATTATCGGTACACAAATTCCTCCTCCGCGTTCTTGAACATTACGGGTGGAATTGGTGAATTTGGCCCCAAATTCGATCGCAAATATTAGTATTTTCGATATTTGTGCGAGGCATACCCGAATACAACCGAACTTGAAGCTCTTTAGTTATTTCTACCGCATGGTGATGGGAAAATCATGCAAAAATCGAGGCACTCCGGGAATGCACATTGCGCCTTCATGACGGGAAGGCCGATGAGTACATCTTCATGTACGCCGAAATCTTCGTGGTCGCTATGGAAAAGTACTTGGTTTTACATGACTGATTCTGAAGACGATGGCCTCTACTTCACGAACTAGAGCAAGTGAAAACTCCAAGTGGAAGGAAACCAGAAGAAGACAGGATAGTCAAGAGATGGGCGGATGCCATCTACGACTTCGTAGTCGTGGGCTTGACTTCGTGGCATGTGGTGAAGGATTTTACCCTTCGCCAGATTAGCCCATTGAAGCTCCTGACTCATTCCTGCTCTGGTGCCTTGATCGTGATGAAGCTACCTCGTAAGGTGGTAAGTCTTTGAGATAAATTCGATCGGTATTTTGATTTGATAAATGTATTACCTTAAAATCTGTCTATTCTTCCTTCATTAAAGTTCTTACCCTCGGGAAGTTAGAGAACGAGTCAGCCGATCTGCAATGTGAGCCCGGAGAAAAGGTGAATGCCCCAAGATCTTAGCCGCAACTCCTATTGAAGGAGACGGCAAGGCTTAAGGTAATTTATTAAATTCCTTTTACCATGTATATACATATATTCCACCAGATCTCCAATCGTGTTCTATATTTGCGGTCGGATTGCGAATCATACAATCTGGTGAGGATCAACGTCCCACCTTGGTTCCGACCGAGTCGTGCCTCGAGGCACTTGAAGGAGATGAATCCTCGAGGTAATAGAACATTTTGGAGTCATATATGTACGAAATTTTTTAGATAAAGGATTTCTTCACCTAATCAAATTTGTTCTTTGATTTAGGTGGATAAGCTCAAGGCCATGAGAATGTAATCATGAGGTCAGAGACTCAGAGTGGTCGTGCACAACCTTACGGTTGTTAATCAAACAATCGATCCGAGATTGAAGAAACCACTCTCCTCACCGGATAGTCGAATGTGGACCTTGACGAACTCGTCGAGGACATAGCTTCCGACATCTTGTTGGAGGATGTGAGGTTCCAACAAACCTGTTTGGTCCGTAACCAAAGAAAATTGGAAGAGAAGAAAAGGAAGGCTAGCGGCACGATTTTCTCTGGCGCTTCAGAGTCAAACCGGAAATTAACAAGGTATGTACAAATGAAAGTGATCGATAAGTATGTATCTTTAATAATTCCTTGATGATTTGATATTTTGAACTTCCCATCTTCGGTTTGCATAGGTCTTCCGTGTTCCGCCATTTCCACTGTGTTCTTCCCGAGGACACGCACTGTGGAAGTTCCGATCAGAGCACTTCTCGGGACAAAGTTCGAGAAGTAGTGGTCGAAGAAGCCCCGAGCGGTGACAAGGGCAACGGCCGAGTTGGATCCTTTGGTGATTGAAACCCCTTCAGGAGGTAGATGCCTCGAGAGGTCTCAACAGTTCCGATCATGGCGATAACCCTTCCCAACCTAACAAGTTCCTTTTCGCCCCGATTCATTGAGGATAAGGAGCTTGATGAGGCGTAAGCGAAAGTATCGGATACTCACTCAAGATGCACCTCGATTTGATTTTTGCCGGTTATAATGACCAGCAATTCGTAAGTATTCTACGACCGTTACATAACTCTTTTTACAAAGTTTATAAGGAACTTAAGAAAGAGAATGCTAATTGTGTAGCATTTGGTCGAGAACTTTGTCAGTGATCGGAGGATGACCCAATGAAGTTAAGGACTTGGAGCAAAAGCACTCGAGTTTAAACTTCGCTGTTTCTTCTTCAATACTTTGCTCCTCTACAATTATTCTCCTTATCGCATTCGATAGATCTCGAGAAAATAAAAGAGGAGGTTGTGGTCGAGAAAGCCAAGACAACTTTTCTTGAAGAAGAAATAAAGCTAAGGATCACTATTTGTCAAGCAAGTTCATTTAAGGACCGGTTGATCGTTGAAACAACGACCAAATATGAAACACTTAGCAAAACAAATAAAGGTAATATGTCGTAAACTTGATTTTCCTTCAATGATGCTTGTGTTCATTAAGCGATTTGTTTTTGCAGAGCAAACGAAATGCTAAATGAGTAAAGAAAACTCTAAAATTTGAGCAGGATAAGGAGGCAGCTCTTGCTCAAAATATTGATGAAAAGATTCATACTTTGAACAAGATGATCTTTGATTTGGGATCAGGATCAAGCGTGCCTATCTTAAGAGATCCAATAGAGAAAATGAACTATTTGGGTCAACTTCTAGGGGATCTTAAAGTTCTGGTCAAAACTACTCGGACGAATTATGCCCAGGCCCTAAAAACAGGTGTTGCAAGTGGAGTTAGTTTTGCTTTGGCAAAACTGAAAGCTTCCGACCCCTCCATTGATCTCCAAGCTGTTAAAGATGACTTCAATCGCCCACTGAGGAGGCGACCAAGTTCATGGAAGAACTCAGCCACTCGGAGATATAGTTGTAGAGGAGATGGAGGTCTAATCTCCGACAAGCGATGAGTTAGGCAGGAATATTTCTTAGAGTAGGTTCTCGCAAGTGTAAAAATATTTGAATATCTATGAAAACTTACCTTTTATGTCATTGACAAAGCTTTTGTTTATCCTGCTTGACTTTTTTAAAATTCTCAGATATTTCCTAGCCCCCAACCGCTTGATAGTAGAAGAACGTTCATCGTACAAGCGGTGAGCCAAGAAAGAGAATAAAAAGAGGTCATAACCATGTATGTGAGTTTTGAAGGTATGTTTGGACATGTAAGACAAAATCGATCGTTGCAAAGATTAGGAAATCAAATGTGGTTAGGACTAACAGATGATTTCGACTAGTTATAGATCTTTGTTTGTCATAATGGAAATACCAATCAAAAACACTATATATGGTCTAAAAAAGACTTTGTCAAACTTGACATAAGAAGAAATGCAAATATGTATGCAACAAATTATAAGTGAACTTTGTTTATATCTATTGTCCCATAACTGCCTGGAACTAATGCTAAGACACAAGGCATACGACACATTTCTTGAAACGTGTTCAAATTCTCAGATCCGATCGTAGCGAGGATCGAAGAAAAGAACCGTCGCTAGGAAGCTCCTTCCAGCAAGGTGACCACGCGTAAAAAGGAGAGACTTCGACTAGGAGGCTTTCCGTGTCCCACCAAAGAGCTGACAAGAATAGACCGTAATCGTGAAATAATGAAGCATAATCTTCAAAATCGTAAGCATATCATTCATGAGATAGGTAGTTGTGTGGTGCTCGATTACTCATTTTCTAAAAAAAAAAAGTGTAGTCGCTGCGTGGGAATCATTTGAAAAAATGCTCACGACTAGGACCATAGAGTATCGAGATCCTATAAAGGATATCGAGAGAAAAATGTCTTCTCCGACTGCACTAACAATAATAAACGACGTAATGTAGGTGTATATATATAAGCAAGGTTGCACTTCTTAACTAATTAATGAATTTAATGAAATTGAAATTGAAAGAAATGAAAGAATGAAAATTAAACATAGAACTTACGCAATTGATCGATGTTCCAAGAATTTGACAAAATTTGCCCATCGACATAGCCAACAGACGAAACACGGTCGGGTTACTCGACCACGCAGTAAGGACCTTCCCATTTAGGAGAAAGTTTATTGCATTTGTTTGGCTCAATTTTTCGAGAACCGGATCACCTGAAGAAGGTCGCGAGGTCGCACCTTACGACTATGGTACCTTCGCATGGCTTGTTGGTAGACCGCCGATCGCATAAGGGCTTGGTTTCGCTGTTTTCAAGGAAATCGACGTCGCCGAAGTCGTTGCTCATTCTCGATCATTTTCACAAAACGATCGATTCGAAAGCAGAGCCAATTTTGAGTTTCGAGGAAGCATGGCTTCAAAGACCATAAACCAAAAAGAATGGAGTTTCACCGGTCGCATGATCGGTCGTGGGTTCGAACGCCCATAACACGAGGGAAGTTCTTTAACCAAGCGCCGACCGCTTGATTAATCGGTGAATACTCGGCGTTTGATCCTCGCATAAGGATACCATTAGCCCGCTCAATCGCTCCGCTGTTCTGCGGATGTGCAATGAAGCAAAATGAATTTTGACACTAAGTTCATCGCAGAACTCCCGAATTGATCGCCGAGAGGCGGGAACCATTGTCTGTGATGATACGATCGGGTACACCAAATCGCGTGATCACATTTTTCAAGAGAAATCTTAGCGCCTCGCTTGTTATTTTAACAACCGCCCGCTTCAATCCATTTTGTAAACGTGTCAATCATGACGAAAAGGAATTGAAGCCCCGGTGCTCTTGGGAAAGGTCCCGAATGTCTAGTCCCGAGTGTTGCAAAAGGCCAAGAAAGAGGAATTGTTTGTAAGGCTTGTGCCGGGCCGATGTACTTGTCGACTATGAAACCGACATTGTACACACTTCGTCACAAGCTCTTTTGCATCATGAAGGCGGTTGGCAAGAATAGCCTTGCCGGAAGGCTTTACCCACTGTGGTTCTCAGAGGAATGGTGTGCTCCACGACGCCTTCATGGATTTGGTTAGCAATCTAATGCCATCCGCTTGAGATATGCATCTCATCAACACTCCATGAGATCCTCGTTTATACAAGATACGCTCGATTAGAGTGTATGATTTGGCTTTTCGTATATACGATCGGCCTCTACATCATCTTCTCGAATTGTGTCATGTCAAGATAATTGTAGATCGATGTCATCCAGTCTCTACCGTGATCGTGATAAATGGCTAACCGTCAATCGACACGTGGAGCATCCATGTTTCCTTGATTAGTTTGTTCAACTTGCAAAGAATCATGTATGTTCTCGGAAGGCTCAACTACCGAGGGTGAATTGAGTTGCTCGAGAAAAACTCCAGGCGGGACGGCCGACCTCGTGGAGGCCATCCGCGCTAACCGGTTCCGCCAGAAAGTTTTCCTTTCTAGGAATATGTTGGATCTGAAAACCAAGAAGTGCTTTTCAAGTTTTCGTATTCCGCCAGATAAGATGACATCTTGGTACTCGAGCATTGATACTCTTTCCCCACTTGATTCGCTACTAGTTGAGAATCGCCTTTCACTAGTAATCTGAATCCCGAGCGAACGAGCCGCTCGAGTCCGCCAAGAACCTTCATATTCTCGCCACATTATTGGTGGCAGGAAAATTTCTTGGATGGCGACTTGATGTGTTCGCCAAGAGGGATATCAAGACCACTCAAACCCCGATCCTTGTAACATCAAGGAACCGTCGAATACATTGTCCACTCGTCGTGGTGTTCGTACTCGGGTCCTTGGGTGGGTTCGAGGTTTGTCCATTCGGCAATGAATTACGCTATTGCTCGACTTTATTGTTGTTCGTGAAATAAAATGGAGATCGAACGCCCTAGCTCGACCGCCCATTTGGCTATTCGTCACGATGATTCCTGTTTCAAGGACTTGACCAAGGGATATCCGGAGAATACGACCACTTTGTGGGCACGAAAGTAGTGCCTTAGCTTCCTTGAAGACATAAGGAGGCCATAGAGCAACTTTTGTACTGTGGGTATCTTTCCTTTGGTCCATGTAAGACTTCGCCACGTAATAGACCGGTCGTTGGATATTATTCCTTTCTACAACCAAAGACACCGCTAACTGTGCGTGGTGTTCTTTGCGCCACGTAAATTAGCAATGTTTCTCCCGATCTCGGAGAAACTAAGACCGGTACTCGTAAGGTACTTTTTGAGTTCCTCAAAGGCATCGCTTGCCTCTTTAGTCCACTCGAAACTCCCATGTTTCGAAGAAGTTTAAAGAAAGGTAATCCTTTTTCCCTAATCTTGCTATGAAACGACCTTAACGCCGCCATACTGCCGAGTTAGTTTTGGACTTCCTTCTTCGTGGAGGGCGCATCAGTCGATGGCGCAATTTTTCTTTGGATTAGCTTCAATACCTCTAGCGAAACTAGGAAACCAAGCGGTTTTCAGCGAAACTCGAACACACACTTTTCGGATTTAACTTGAGGTTATGTCTTCTCAAGTTGTTAAAGGTTTCTTGTAAGTCGGGAATGTGGTTGCGGCGTTGGTGGTCTTTACTGACCGGATCGTCAACATAAGCTTCTAGATTCCGACCGATTTGTGGACTAAAATTTTTGCATCAACCTTTGAAAAGTTGCACCGGCATTTTGAGACCAAATGGCATCTTAATATAACGATAAGTACCATATGGGGTGATGAAGGAAGTTTTCTCCTCATCTTCTTTACACATACTAATCTGGTGGTACACGAATACGCATCTAAAAACTTAGTAACTCGCACCGTAAGTAGAGTCTACTAGTTGATCAATGCGGGGAAGGGAAAGTAGATCCTTCGGACAAGCTTTATTAAGATCGTAAAGTCGATACACATTCGCCATTTCCTATTATTTTTCCTAACCATTACAGATTAGCAAGCCTTTGTGGGTGGTTGACTTCACGAATAAATCCTGCTGGAGAAGCTTGTCAATCTCCATTCGATTGCTTCTTCCGATCGGTGCAAAACGTCGTAGTTTCCTTGATCGGTTTTTATCAGGCCGAGAGCAAGCACATGCTCGATCACCTCCGGGACTCGGGCATATCGGACGCTTGCCAAGCAAACCGTCTTGATTTGCTCGGAGGAAGGAGACGGCGACTCTTCCTATTTAGGGTCGAGTCTTGCCCCACCGAGAATCTTCGCGCGTTGGATCTGGTTGTCTGACCCATGTGACGACTTATTTTGTCCGGGAAGCGCTTTTGTCGAGTAGTACCTCCTTGGTGCAGTCGGATGGTTTGGGCCTCATCTTTGGCCGAGTGCTTGACACGCATGGGAGAGCGGATTAACCTCTCGGTGAAGTTCATCAACCGAAGGCAAAGGATTTCGATCGCATCGTAAGCCATTTTCGATCTCCTCGAATTGTGATGACTCCTTCGGCCTCGGATTTTCAAACTTTGATAACCGTAATGCGTGGCTATCAAGAATTTTGCTAATCTTTGGTCGACCGAGGATTCCGTTGTATCGGATTGAAGTTTACTACATCAAGCGGGATCTTCTCTGTTCGGAAATTGTCGAGTTTTCCAAGCGTCACCGGAAGGAAACTTGTCCTATCGGTTTAGCGGTAGAACCGGAACTATGCCATGAAAAGCATATTTCACGTGTTTCACCTTTGACATGGGGACTGCATTTCTTCTAAAGCTCCTACAAATAATATATTCAAGAAACTACCCCATCCACTAAGACCCGATTAACCCGACAATTATTAATAGTTGGTTCAACGGCGATGGGGAACCTACCGGTCGAGTCGATGGGATGGTGCGATCGTCTTTCTTTGAAGAAATGCGGTGTCCGACCACTTCGAGTGCTTGATTACGATTGGAGATTCGACGAGGTTGACCTCCGCTCCATGGCCTTGAGATGGCGTCTGGACTCGTATGAAGAAGATCCTCCAAAAATCATGTTGGTGTGTGTTGGGGATCACGGTACTCCATCTCCTCGTCGCCATCCTTGTCCTTTTGGAGCTCATTTCTCCATGTTCTGTATTCTTTGGAAATGGTCCTTTACCCGCATAATAATCCTCCAGTTTCTTACGCCAGACACGGCAGTGCGCAGATCATGCCCTCGTCACTGGTGAAGTGGACACCACTTCTTATTAAATGCGAATCCTTGGTCGGAACTTTTGCTTTGCTTCGGCCAAGCATAGTCCTTCTTGCCCTTCCTAATCTTATGCAGGCGGCGAGGACTTCTTTGTCGTCGGTCTGCGGTTCTTTTTCTTCTTGAGAGACTTCTTGTTCTTTTTCTCTGTTTGTCGAGGACCGGTTGGGAATCTTGTCTTCCGATCGATGGCCTAGCAAATGGCATATTTGTCCGCCATATCAAAAAGCTCAGCGGTTGTTCTTGGAGGGTTCATTGCTATGTCCTCCGTAAACCGCCGATTCCTTAGACACATTTTAAAAGCCCGAATAACGAGAGGACTCTGCGACTTCGGTATAGAGTTCTGAACTGGTGAACCTCTTGATATATTGGCGTAAAGTCTCATCAGATCCTGCCGGATTACGTGGAGATCGTCCTCCTTCCTGTATATCGACGTACCTCGAAGTTGGCAATCGAAGAAGATCCGAGTTGTTCCCAAGTATATATGGATCCGGACCGTAAGTTTAACAACCACGGCCAAGGCGGACCCTTCGAGCACGGTGGGTAAATAGTTGGCCATTACATTCTCATCGCCACCAAATCCGATAGCGGTGGTATATATTTGGAGAAATTCCAATGGGTTTTGAGTTCCATTGAATTTGTCCAAGTTGGCTTGATCGGGAAGCTAGGCCAACGCACGACTTGGAGCCCAGCAGAGAAGGCTCGACAACTGTGATTGATTCATGGCGTCTTCTCGGGAAGGTGCGGATTTATGTCGCCGGAGACCGATCCCTAAGATTGGAGCGCTGGAACTCCGGTGTCTGCGATCCGGCCGTGGACATTGATATGATGTCCACGATCGCCCACTTGGTTCAAGCGATGTCGGAGATCGTTAGGTCCTAGTGGTGGTTCTTCTCGACTTGATGGGGAGTATCCTCTTGAAATAGCCTTCTCCTCGTGACTCCTTGGTCGGAATCGTCGAGGAGGTCTTGGTATCGGCGCTCTCTGGTATGACCATCTTGTCCCCACCGAGGAGGGCGTTGGGGCGAAGTCCTAGTCGACTTCTGAACCCTCTCATTCTCGTCGCTTCCGTTATTGCATGGTCTGTTGGAGAATTTGGACACCGACCTCTGAGTTGTACAAAACTAGGCGTTCTGCTAGAGCGGGATCGGAATTATTTAACATGTTTTGAATCGCCGCAAGTTTTATGCGATTCATCGAAGGTCTCGTGGTTCATCTTGGTCGAGGTGTACGCTGTCTGAACCTTCCGACGACCCGGTTTGTTCGATCTGTCGGTCACTCTGGGTGGGGCGATGCAGGCGAGTTAAGCGATTGGCGTCGATTAGTTACGTTGCCTCCGGAAGTTGGTGCTTGGCGGCCCGGATCATCTCTAACAACACGTGATGGCGTGGTAGAGTGTAGGACCGTGCAAGGCATCTTGATCTTCATCTCCGATCGCGTTGACCTCGTGCTTCCGGCATTGATCTTCCGATGAGCTTCCGCCGTAACTAATGGAGAGCTTGTCGATTGCTTCGCTGAAATTTTCCACGATGGAGATCGGTCGGAGATGAGCACTTCTCGAGGTCTTCTCGGCTGATCCGATGAAGCCGCCGATCGTATCTTTGAGTGTGATCATCCCACATGGCCTCGACCGGTGGAGGTTTTATCGACACCGTTACCGGTGACGGTTGACTCTGGAATTGCCGAAGCGAAGGAGAGTATCTTTCGACCATGATTTCATCAATGGTATATAGTTTTCGGGTGATGAGGTGAAACTTCTTCACTGTTCGCGGTCGAAAAGGCGGGCTTGGAGAGATCCTCGGCATTCGGCTGGTGGGCGGCGGTTCTCTGGTTGCGCCACGGTAGTGGCGGTGCATCTTCATCCATCCGTCGACCTCGCTAACGTCGGCGACGTGCGAGCGGCGGAGGAGGATGAGGAGGATGACTGCCATTTTCTTCCATGGCGCGGATACATCCTTCCATGTCGAGGTTGGCGTAGTCCGCCGTCGAACCGATTTTCCTCATCCCAAACTCGGGCATAGTCGCATGAGCGATTGCGAGTTTTTGGGCGAGATTTTCTTGGCGAAAAAAAAATTTCTTCAGAAACTTCGCCTTCTTCCCCACGGACGGCCTGGAATTGTCGATGATCGAATCGCCGATCTTACGAAAATAAGCGAGGAAAATGGCGTGGAATATCACGGAATGGAATGGGGTCGCTCTTTATTGATATGAGCTGGATTTACAAGATGTGGCTAAGTACTACCCTGAATTACTTGAATGGAGGAATGCTTAGCAAGACAATCGGACTTAGAATATGAGTCTAAAGTGATTATCTAGCTTCTAATTCCACCGCTTAGGCTTCTTTGCATATCTTTGCCTTGACCTTGTTTTGTGTGTCGCCTATCGTCTCCTTTCTTGTCCTGTTGTTGTCTCTTGTGCTTCACCTTTAAATAACTTCCGAAGAGGTGGCGCATTACTCTGGAGAAGGCGTCCCTGGTGAAGCGACGATCGGTCGAACGAGAGAGAAGTTAGCAATGTGCTAACTTCCTTGCGATTACTTGTGAAAAGCTTAACCGTAGGGTGGTTAATAGTCGATGTCTCGAGGTTGTACCATCGCATGGTTTGGGCATTATAACACGTGTTCCATTCATCATACGATAAGAAATACCGATTCGATAATTTTCTGGCGGTTATCGGTGAGGATTAGGCACAAAGCCTCATCCGACCGTGGTACCCATTAAGTAACCTCACGGAATACTAACGACCGGGAGGTCGTCGGTCTTAGGGTTACGACCATGAAGACGTATGGTCTTTTATTATATATTAAAATAATACATAGATGTTTTAATCCTCGTCAACAATCTTCTTGAAGAGGTCACCATGCTCCACCACCAAACCGTCTAGGAGTGCAGCAACACTCCAAGAGTAATAGATCAACGGCCTTCACTTGATGGCACTCAAGTGCAAATGGATCAACTAGGAGTATGAATGCACTTGAATGAATCTCAACAAACTCACAATGAATGCACAAGAGTGTTTTGAGTGTTGAGTGAATGCACAAAGCTCTCAAGGTTTTATAGATCTTAAATGGACTCTAGCAAAACCAGCCTTGAGTAGTTGGGGGGTATATATAACCCCCAACAACAATTATGACCGTTGGGGACCAAACCCCCAACTCTCAACGAAAATCGGAACGACCGCAGGCCAAGGAGCGGTACGACCGCCCTTAAGTCAATGCACAGTTAACGGCTAGAACAGTTACTAAAAATACTCGATATAGCCGTTGGAAATCCCAGTCGAAACGACCGCCAACTAAAGTGCGGTACATCCGCATTTCCCGATCGTACCGCATTGACGAGCGGTACAACCGATCGTAGGGTTTCCAAAACTTCGCTAAAAATACATGTGTTCTGAAATTTTCAAACCGCCATATAAAAATCGATACAACCGCAGCGCGGTTCAACCGTTTCTAAGACGCGGTACAACCGATTTCCAAAACGAGTTTCTGAGCCAAAATGCACTGGAATCTTGTTTTTATTGAACCGCCTCATAAATTTGGTATAACCGCAAATCGGTACAACCGATTCTCACAAGCGGTACAACCGATAATGTCGGAGCGGCTCGAGGCAAAATGCATCGCTTACGGTTTTCTTGAGCGCCAACAAAAACGGAATGATCGCAATGCGGTAATACCGCTCAAAGAGCGGTCGTCCGCATTTGCGCTTCGATTATTGTTCCTTCAAAATCGGTACTACCGCCAAGTAAAGTCGGTCATACCGCAAAGCGGTACAACCGCAATTATAAGCTGCGGTACTACGATTTTGGACGAAACACTTAAAGCTTTCAAATTCAATTTTAAGTTCAAATTCAAATGCATGCATGATCCTAAATTGATCCATATGGCATAAGAACATGCTATCAAGCTACTAGCCATGATCCCTCTTAATAGTACAGCATTTATCCTATAATCCGATCTTCTAATCAAATCTCCTAAGACCGGTAAAATACAAAGGATCCTAGACTATTGTACCTTGTCTTTGGCGAAAAAGATCTTCATGTAGTCCATTTGCATGCAACTTTGCGTCAATAAGTTCACCAATGGGACTTAACCTTGTAAATACTCAATAAACACGTTAATCCCATATTCACATATTATCATTAATTACCAAAACAATTTTTACGGGCCTAGATGCTTTCATCATGCCCTTGTATTTCCCAGTTAGAAATGTCCCATCCACTGAGATCACGGGCAACATGTGTGCGAATGCATTGATCACGAGGACGAATGCTAAGAAGGTCATATGCAATACCATAAAACCTAGCGGCGGACTTTTGGTCGGCCGGTCCTTCACTGACAATGTATGTGCTGGGTTCCTATCCCCAGCTTTGGAGCATACGAGGAAGGTTGTAAAGGGCGCCTCGAAAGAACCGAACCTCCTTTCCAAAGCCTTCTGCTTAGCACGCGATGCCTTCGCGTAGCTAATCTTGTACTTGAATTTCTGCTCGATAGCCACCATGATGTGCTTGGCCTCCAAGTCTGTCTTCTTCACTATCTCTCTGTACATGACATTGGCTATGAAGGTGGATGTCAGGTTGCGATGCCTCAGCAAAACACTACTGAGCAAGCAGGAGTGCGGCTCCACCTTCGAGACAATCCAGTGAGTCTCGTACTTAGGTCTCCTTGCGTGCACACGCCAAGGACACCCAGCCTGCTTGCATACCACTGTCTTGCTCTGGCGGATTTGAGTACGAAATGGTCGTTGCATGGATAAGGCCTGACTTAATGGCATCTGTAGTGATCCCTTGTTAGCATGTGAGAACAGGGGTATTCAACTTGTAATACTTAACCACTAAGATGATTTAAGCATTACAAATCAAATATCATGACTCTCGGCGTATATGTACTTCTCAGAATGCAGTACACGTACCCCATACAAAAATTAAGCATCAACTCCATTCAATCACATAGAATCCAAAATACGACATAACGATCCAAAAGACATACAGTATAGAGTTATTACAAACGGGCCGACCGGCCAAATTCAACTAAAGAGTCTAACATAACAGCGAAAGCAAATAGCCATAAGATGGCGATAACAAAAGCCGATTAGTGTGCCATAACCCACAAGGCAACCAACCAAGCACGCCACCAACCTAGTCCTCGAAGCTGAAGCACAACTCGCAAAAGTGTAACCCTTGGGGTTCCACTTCCTCCTCTGCAACAATTTAATTAAAGCATACCAAATGAGTACAAAAATGTACTACTTAAGGCGACGTGTAGAGTATGAGACCTATATAAATAGCTACATGCAAGCTTATTTAAGTGGAGCATGCTCTAGACTCAATTTTAGCATAAAGCAAGTTTTCATTTGCAATAATGTAATAGATTGAAAGCAATTTTGCAATCTGAATTTATTTGATAAAAACAGCGATATACTAAACAATAACAGTAACAAAACATCCTGGAAGTGGCTAACCCAATAGCCACCACAACAATAGCATGAACTCCCCGTTCATACCACCCACATCAAGTTTTAATTAAATGTTGTAGTCTAGTTCTTGCACGACCTAACCAAGCATGTCCATAACCTAGGACGAGGCTATTCGAATAGTTTGAACCTTGCAGGGGTGTACCAATGTACCACACGCATGAGACCGCCTCTTTTGCCACTAGATTTAGCACACTTCCTTTGGTATGCGGCAAGGCTAAGTCCTCTGAGGCGTTTCCAATATTATGTATTAACTACAAATCGCCCATATGGGAGGAAGCCCCATATGTTGATGTGGAGTCATCAAAGATGCTCATCTCCTTATAAAGGGCGATGCTCCTTGTAGTGGATAACTTCCACCACTACTCACCCAAACACACATAAGTTTCTTTTTCAACACAACGCACACATCCACCATGCGACCGAGCTAACACGCATAAAGTACTAAGTCAAGAGGTCCATATCCCTCTCATGTGGTAAAGACGCAAAAGCGCTTGGCTTAGTGACACAAGTAACTCGGTCCTTGGGGACTTAGGCACCATTCCATTCACACCTAACAGATCACACCAACATCCATTGTGCCCAAGTCATGAAACAATTTTATTTTCAGTTTTCAGTTTTTGACTTTACAAAGTAACAAAGCACAAAGTGCTGAGCATAATGATAATAATAATTTTGTGTGATCAAGGTTATCGACTAAGTCGATAACCGCCCAACTCTACCGGTAGCTAAGCATTTCTAAGCATGGCACCGTAAAGACAATAAAGAGCATAATTAAATCACCGGGCTCTAATTCACCAGCGATGTTAATAACTTATGTTTTGTGGCAGGGGATAACAATTTAAGGGCAACCATGCAAAAGGAATAGCTACCTCTAATCGGGAAAATTACTTTGACACAAAAGCATGCATACATACAATTGAAACAAAGTATTAGACTTGAAAATAATAGGACATTTATGATCAAATTGCTTGCCTTGCTGTGGTGGATTATCTTGCTGCAGAGGAGCACTCTTGCTATCAATATTATCGTTCGAACCTAGCGAAAAGAAGTCCAAATCACAATAAGAATGAATAACACCAAAAAGATGCAAAAATTCAAAGTCATCCAAAAATTATGAAAATTCACAGAAGGTAGAGCATGAATTTAGATGAATTTAGCAACAAGAATCAACAATCGGATGCCCTATGCAAAAGTTATAACAGTTTGAATGTGGGTTTTCAGGAAAATCCAATTTTAATTGCAATCTCATTCTTGTTCATATAATTTAAATATTTTGGTGAAAATTTCCAGAGCAGTGGTGCACTTGAAATTTTTATGGCAAGCAGAGCTCCCCATGAGATGAACAATGGAATTTGATTCACCTCATTTGGAGCTAAGATGATTTTTCTATGATTTTTCAAAGTTGTGAAAGTAGTACTTAAGTTACATGCAAAATGAGATTTTCAGTAACAGTATTATGTTCATAATCTATTTTACAATAAACTACAGTAACAGAGGATTCTAACAAAATTGAGTTTACTCTTTTTGGAGTTACAGAGAAATACTTATGCATTTTCAAAGTTAGAGCAATTTCTAGTGCAACAATAATACTAAACATAAAGTAATTTTACCAAAATGTTTTCTGTAACAGTAACATGGTTCAATTCATTTTTATAATAAAGTACATTAAAAATGAAACTAACAAAATTTGAATCAACAATTTTGGAGCTAAAATGAATTACTTATGCAATTTTGAAGTTTAAACAATTTTGAGTTCACAAATAAAGCATTTGAATTTATAATAACATGCAATACTTTTAATACCCAGCCAAGTCTAGTCCTAGCCACTGACAGTGGGGTCCCGAATGATGTTGTTTCCTATTTTCCAAAGATTTCCAATTAAACCCGGCAATTGGGGCCCTTTGTCATTGCACGATCCACATGCATAGTGCATGGACCGAGAAACCATGGACAAGGACCACGGGTTCACCGCCCGATTCTTGTGCACTAATTGGCCTCGGGCCCACATGTAATAGAGACAAAGACTCACTAATGAATGATTTCGACAAAGATTGACATTTATTACTAATCAACGTCATTAACTCCTAATCATCTTTCTGATTGCATGTCCGAGCAGCATACAGCTTTCGGCGCGCTGCGCCTTGACTTCCTCGCCCGCCACGGCGGCCAGCGCCATGGCGGCCGAGTGGGTGCCCAAAATGGGAAGCCCACCACTGGCGCCACGACGACGACCGTGGCAGGTGGAGGTGGTCCGCGGCGGCGGCAGCGGCGGCGGCAGCGGAGAGCAAAACTACGGCGACGGTGCAAGACACAACCCGATGGCTAAAAGACCTAGCTAAGCGCATGCATAAGCAACAAGGAGGTTACGTGAGCTTCGAGGATGACCCGGAGGTGAAGGGATGCGAGCTAGGCCGTCGACGGCGGCGGCGGCGGAGTGGCTTCACCGGGGAGCTCAACTGGTGAAGGAGGCGAGTGAGTGGTGGAAAGAGCTTAAGTGAGGGCACGAGATGGTTACGAGCGAGAATTGCTCAAGACACACCTATGGGAGTCGGGAGCGAAGGGGCTACTGCTGACGAAAATGGGAAAACCAAAACCCAAGAGCTCCTGCGAATGATTTATGAAATTAAGTGAGAAACCTTGGTCGTGCTCACGGAACACAATATGGCGCACCAAGGAGGAGAGGGCTTGCTCGGGAGCACTAATGGCGCGGTGGAGGGCTTGGGAGGCAGCTCTGGAGCAGAGGAGGCGCTCCTATTGCTCGGGGCCTACACACAAAAGTAAGAGGCTCGAGCCAGTTGCACAGGGAGGGTGAGGTATGGAGAAGGAGAGGCGCATTGGAGTGGAGCTCACCCAAGAAGAGAGCAAGAATGGCGTCTTCTCCTCGGCACCGAGAGGAGAATGGCGAAAGAGAGGGTGAGAGGAGTAAGCTCGGGTGCTAACGGAGGCGAGGCGGCGTGAGGCGGCGCTCGGGGTTGGTCGAAGGCGGTGGATTGACGTCGTGCCGCGCGCTCCACGGAGTTGGTGTCTGGGTGGCGGCGTGGCGCTGGCTCTGCTCGCGCTTCGCCCGTATGAGCTTGATGATGACCGGCGGAGGGCCCGCTGCGGTGGCGAGCGAGCAGCGTAAGGAAGCGAGGCGGTCGTTGGATCTAAATCAGCGATCGATAACGTCTTGAAGTTTTTAAAAGCGAGGCAAAGACTCACATAATCGCGATCGTTGATCTTGTGATCGGACGGCTCGGATCGAGGCGACTCGGGTGGTCGAGCGGCACGCGATCCTCCCGCCCATTCCGGATCAGCGGTTGCATGCAACAGCGCATTTTAAATGACTTCGGTCGAGTCAAGTCGGCTCGGGCGGACTGAGCTGGTTGGTCGAGGAATAGTGATCTTGTTTTTGATTTAATAGGCTAAAAAGATAGGAATGTCCCAAAGGTATCACTCCTAAGCCAACTATCTACAATGATCATTATTTGCTTAGGAAAGATAAAAATGGCAATGTGTTTGCTAGGAATGTTAGCTCACATAAAACTATTGTTAGGACCATTTGGGTGCCCAAATCTATTGTGACTAACATTCAAGGACCCAACCAAGTGTGGGTACCAAAAGGTGCTTAAATGATTAAATAGGTACTTGGAGAGGTATTGGAGGTTTGGCTCATATATGAAGAAGTGAAATCCACCATATGCAAAATTGGAGCCAAGCTTAAGGATGATCATGTCATATCATAAACCAATGCCATTTCGGTAACAAGTACTTACATTGAAGTATCTAGACCCTTTACCTTGTGTAGGTTGCATTTCATGAAAAATCTTGTAAAAGAGGTGTTCTTGCTCATGCTCATAATCTTGATTATTATCTTGAGCAAGATGGATGTGGTACATTAAGGGGAGTGCTAAATCATAACCATGTATACCACATCCCTAAGTGTGCCCAAATAAATTAAGTGCTAGTATTGTTTCTCAAAATGAGCCATTTAGCCAAAAGTCAATTTTGAAATTATTAGTATAAACTTTGAAAAACTAGTTGCAAAATGTATACAAATGATTTCTAAATGTTTTCAAAGGTTTTGATTCAAGAAAAACCTATTTCAAATGAAAATAAGTTTCTAACCAAAATTCTAGATCTTAGAATATTGTTTTTAACCAAAACTAGATTTTTGTGTAAAACCTAAAGGAAAATCACTTAGGCCAACACCGTACGGACCTTCACGAACCGTACCAACACCGTAATGCACTTTCAATCTTGTGGGCTCGATATGACTACAAATATTACAAACGTTGCAACTAGTGATTTCTCGACATACATTCCCCATATACGTGCTAAACAAACAAGTAGCCGAGAACAAGAACAAACAAGAGTATTACCTTCACGCGGAGACCTTCTCTTCGTATCAACAAGCTCCTCTCCTCCCAAACCGCCCTCTCCCGAGCTCTGCTCCTCGCTGTGTACCTCTCCCAAGCTCCTCTCCTCCTCTCCTCTTGTCTCCCTCTCTCGAGCTCCTCTGCTTCTCCCTCTCCCTACCTTCTCCCCTTTTCTCCTCTCTCGTCTGCTATGCTTGTCCATGAGAGAAATGGTGAAAAAAGCGATGCGGGACACAGGGTGGCTTTCTATATGACCGTGTAGTCGCTCAACCGTAGGATGACTTAGCGATAAGTGATGGCCCAAGGGTTGACCGACATGTGGACTAGTCGTTGAACCATTGGACGACTTAGCGGAAGTGTTGGCCCAGCGGTTGGCGACACGTGGACTAGTCATTGAACCGATTGGACGACTTAGCGATGAAATCTTGGCCCAACGGTTGATAGTCGCTGGCTTGTTGGACGACTTGGCGAGAAGTCTTGGCCCAAGGGTTGGCGACATGCGAACTAGTCAGCGAACCGTTGGACGACTTCGGCGATGAAATCTTGGCCGACTAGTTCACGAGCGATTGAAACTAATATTTTAATAAGTAATAGAACAATCTTTGGAGGAAATGCATAGACAACCATGTCATAGTAATTACGAAGGAGAATCGTCAACACATAATACAAGTTATACAACAACGGTAGAGGAATGCATAGACAACCATGTCATAGTACCTCTGAAATACAAAGCGTAAACACGAATCGTAAACCCCCTTGGCCACCATTGCGCCACCCGGCACCTCCTCCATCGTCGCCACGTCCCACTTTGGTCGCGCCCAGCAATACGCCCCCGCTTGGGCTTCCGAAGCGCGGGGTGCCTAGGCCGGGGCCCAGACAGGGAAAGGCGCTCAGGAGCCCTGCCGATCCGTGGTCCCAGGGGGGTCAACTCCACCTATTGCTGCGTGATCACTGGGGGCCCGCTAAGCTGCTCAATGGAAATAACCTCGACAAGTGCGAGCTTAGGCGCCGGACTTCACAGGTGCTTCATGAAGTACTAATCCACGTCCTCGTGCGGGGAGAACTGAGGTGCCGGCTGGAAAACAGCACCTGCATAGCAAATAATGTTAATCTCTATAATATATCGACGATCGCAAACTGAAGAGAGAAACATACTGTTGGTAGGCGAAGTGCGGGATGTCATACCCACCATCTTGTCCGGACGGGTCGGGGATGAGAACATATCTTGCCACTGGCGCTCTGGTAGGTGTCTTGCAACGCGCGGTGGCGGTGGGCGTGGCGGTGGGGTGCGTACCCACTGCCACGGACCCTCCGGCTGCTTGACGCGAAGAGAACGGCGTGGGCGTGCCTCACGAGCTGGCGGCCAGGGGCATGGGGCGTGGCGTCCTCGACCTATGCAGCGAGGCCACCTCCGGGACCGACGAGCCCACCTCTGCACCGCGAGGCCACATCTGTCTCTGCCGCACTGCGGCGTCGGGACCACGCATCGCCTCGCCGCCGCTGCGGGCCCAGCGAACAAGCGCACTAGCTCGTCACGCGGCCTCGCGCCAATGCCGATCTGTCCGGGATCGTATCTGTCTGGCGGCAACCTCGGCGTTGATGTGCATGCGCAAGGAGTATGTCAAAGCGTCAAACCTATAATTGAATGCGATCGCGGACATTTTCAAACACGATTTACGTACCGCGAGGTGCGTTCAGCGCTAAGTCACGGAGGGTAGGAGTCGATCGGTCTTGCACGTGGCGGGAAGGTCGACGACATGCACCGGTTTGGTGCGTTCTGCGGGCGTACTAAGCGAAGGTACTAAATAAATGCGCCTGGGTCGTCGGGCGTCCTCGCCGCCGATCCTCGTGGGCGTTAGCCATTGTGCCACCATGGCTCCATCTTGCCGACCCGCTGCGTCTGGTGCCACCCTCCTACTATGCTGCGAAACATACCACTTGCAATTAGAAGCCACCGTTCTGAAATATCAAAACATATGTGAACATGTGTTGCATGTAACTCACGTGTGGGTCGACTCGAGCACCCTCGTCCCGACGAGGCTGGAACAACTGGCGGAGGCGGCTGCCGCATCACCACATGCACGCGTAGTCCTCGGCGAACACGTCGAAGCGAACTTCCTCTGTGTCGCCCGATTACCGGTCACACCGGCCACGGTGAAGACAACCCGGCAGAAGCACGGGCCTCCGTCTCTGATCGAGTCTGGCTCCGCGCCGCGTCGTCGGCGGTGAGAGCGGTCCAAGCGCTCCACAAAGTGCTCGTCGCGCGTGTGACTGCTGCGATGTGCATCTTGTACTGCGGGCCAAAAGCAGAGGTTACAAAGGATTACGTAATACAAGCGAAGAAAAAAAATATAGGGAAGTATGTACCCGTCTACGGCACCAAAGGGACCCTACGGTCGGCGGTCCACCGTGTCCCCATGGTACATGTCCACGCCGTGCGGTCCGAAGTCTACCGGCATGGGCCGTCCAGAAAAGCGCTCGAGCGACCACGGTACACCTTGATGAGGGCGACTGTGAGGATAGATCGAGGCCGTCCTCTGACACGCATCGCACATGCCATTGTATGTCGCGGCAAATCTGGTGATCTCAAGCGATCTCTAGCTCCTCGCCGTCGTGATGGCCCTCGCGTACCCACGAGGCGGCGCCGACGAGTCACCGTGGTCTGGCGGTAAATAGTACCCGGTGAAGAGCCTACAGTGCGCCTCCGGTGCCGCGACACGGTTGATGGTGGGTGTGGGATCATCCGCTCGACCTCGTGAAAGCGAATAATTAGTAAGCCCGTCATATGGCTAGGCCTCAATGAATCGCTAAATATGAAAAATAGGTAGTATACATGCAAAGCTGCGAAAGCCACCGCGACGGGCCATGCATTGTCGCTCAGAAGTCGAAATGCGGGCGCGGCCTCCGCCTAAGAACCCCGAAACACGCTTAGCAGACGTCACGCGGTCGATAGCGCGTCAGAAGCGGGAATCACGAGGGCTCCGCGATAAACAAGCCGAAGCGACATCGCGACATCTGCGAGTAGGGGCCATCTCCCGAGAGGAGGTGGAAGGTGTGCGTCTCGGGCATAGCGATCCACAGAAGCGGTCGGGGAGCGACCGGTCGAGCAGGAATCGTCGTGGCTGCTCCGGACGGCTGGACCTCCCCATCGTCGTCGACCGGACATTTGTCCTCTTCGGTGGCCTCTACCATCCGTGCGAGAGGTAGAAGGCGAAGCAGCTCGACCTACAATGCACGAAGAAGTAAGTACATAGTGCGCCTCTGATACAAAAAGTGGCACGACTTGCGGACAAAGCTCTCTACCAGCGTGGGTCTAGTCTCCAAGCCCGTCGGGGTGTCGCGTCTGAACCACCCCCAACTTCGGCCAGCGTCGTCCCGCCAACCGGATGCGGCACGACGGCTTTCAGCGGTCTTGCCACGTCGACCAACGATTCAATGATGAAATGCCAATCAAACCACTAGGGTCTTGAGCCATACACGCAAATTAAGAAATTAAAAGCATTCATATTACTTAAACATTTAAATTATATTCCAATGGGAAATAAATCATATTTGATATGTTCTTAGTGGCACCTAAAGACTTTGCTCCAACACAATAGTAATACATATACAATTTCATGAAACCCATGTGGTAAAGACATAATTTTTCCTCTGAAGGCTATATTACGTTAACTTTGCATCAAGCGGCTATGGATTCTGAAATATTTAATACATCATCATTACTATGTATATTTATAATGGGTGAAGCTTTAGGAAAAAAACAAAATTTGACATGTTTGACAATCCTCGTGTTTGAACCATGTATCTGTGATTCCTTAATCCAACCAAAACTATGAAGTAAATGTTTTCAATTCTTTATTGTAAAAAAATACATGTATTTAACATTCTATAAACTAGCATTTGCGAATGCACGGGTTATCGGCGTGTTTATATAATAGAAAGTAACATGTTATCATTCATCTAGCAAATGCGCAATTAAGCGCGAGACGTGGAATAGTACAACTAAATTTATTTTTACTAACTCATTTTTCCTTCATACGAACTTCTAAACTAATTGTATTAATCATGCTATCTCTAAACATTTACTAACAATATGTCACTACACACGATGTTGCTCGCTAACATACCATGGTTACTAATTAATCATGCCATCTCTAAATATTTGCTAACAATATGTCACTACACATAAAGTTGTTTGCTAACCTACCATGGTTTCAAAAATAAACTTGTACAAATTAATACTACAAACTTACCGTCCTAGCGTCGTCTTAAACGAAGAACCTCTTTTTCCTCCTTTTCTTCTTCCCTCCTCTTTTTTTCCTCTCCTTCTCCTCTTTTCTTTCCTCTCAATTCTGAATGCGTCGATTTCGCTCGGTGGAATAGCGACGGTTCGGCCGCACGAGGTTTTTATAGCCGCCCCAAGTCGCCATACGGTTGGACGACTTGAGTTGAGCTGCCACCTATTCGCTCGACCGTATGGCAACTCTTTTCAAATCACCATTCCATAAAACGACTACGCCTCGAACCTTTAAATCGTCTTTTCATTGGGCGACTTGAAGGTTTGTCCATATCTGATTAGGCGAGTTACGACTCGTCCAACCGTCATTTACGTTCTGGGATTATTTCTGTAAAAAAATTAAGCGGTATTATTTTTGTATTTCGAATAAAAATATATTATTTATTAAAAAATTCTCCCAAACAAAGGGGTTTGATTATAGTTCAGCGTAGCATATACCCATGAACAGCTGAAGCAAGGTAAAACTGCTCTAGTGGAGACCTATAACACTTTCTTCTTCACAGTAATGGAGGTAAAAACAAAAGCAACCACAAATCTTCTTCACCCCAAGGAAAACCAAGGCACAGCAGCATCACCACCCGGTGCCTCAGTTGGAGGTGGCACCAAAAACCCTGATCCTCCCTTCGATCTTGGCATTGCAGCTAGGGCAGCGAGCCGCGCCTTTCTCCTCGTGCCGCTTGTTGCAGCCGACGCACAGGACCTGATGTGCGCACTGGAGCAAGATCATGCACGCCTCCTCCCTGTTGCAGATCACACAGTCCCTGCGACGGCTTATCTTCTGGGTTGGCTCTTGGGGCCTGTTGGATGTGGGTGGTGGCCTCTGGTTGGGCTGCTTCGGTGCCTGCACTGTGTTTCGATCAGTCGTACCAGGAGGGTGGTTTGATGGAACCATTGGCTGGTTTGCACCCATTGACTTCTGCAAACGGGCTAACTCATCCTGAAGCGTCCGGAGGTCATCTTTGTAGCTCCGGGACTCGACTTCTGTCTTCTGACGAATTTCTTCAAGTCGGCGATCAGCATTAGCTTTGGCAGATTCCCGCTTCGCACGTTCCTGTTCCACAAGCGCCAAGTTTTCTTCTGTGGCTCTTACGTCTTCTCGTATTTTGTTCTGCAAACCATACACATGTTACAAATCAATCTGTTAGGCAACAGTTATATTGAGTTGCATGCACCAACCAATTCACCCAAAAGCTTAAACTGATGAGGAAAGACGGGCAATTCACTTATACTTCAACACTCCCCCTCACGTGTAGGCTCCTTCAGGCCTAAGACGTGGAATAGAAATGGGCTGCAATTATTTTCTTAATTGCGCTAGCCGGGTCCATATTGAGTTGCATGTATCAACCAATTCACCCAAAAACTTAAGCTGATGAGGAAAGACGGACAATTCACTTATACTTCAACAAGTTATAGCTCTCGCTGTCATTTAGTCAAAGTACTGAAATGAATAGAGCAATCCTAGAGCTGCTCTCAGAACCATAACTGGTACAACAATTGAGCCTGCATAATGTTAAAGACAATCCATATCAAATATGAATACCCTACGAGTGTTAACTCAGAAGTCAGCGCTTCTCATTCCATCCTGAATATAGCTTCTTACCCACAATGTGCAGAATATTAAACATCTCAGTACTAGTAATATGAACTATAAAACCACAGAATGAAGCCTGCATAAAAAATATAGATTGGAAAAGTAGAAACCACCAATGCACAGGCATACAATTATGTGCTCTATATGCACTAGCCATACAACATATTGTTCTACTCTCTATATCTTGACACGTTCACACCAAAAAAACATGCATTAAAAAACCTTCAACATATCTATGCCTAGCACAACGAATAATTTTGGTACATCAAGAAATTATGAATGGAGACTTTTAAAAGAAGTGATGAATCAAAAAAACTATGACGCATAATAGTATTGTATGTAAATGGCAATGACCAATGAGCTTAATGTTCAGATCAGCAGATATACAGAACAGTTTTAGCTCTTATACTCATGGCGTTTAATTTTAGGGGAATGAAGTTATAGTATGAATATGAAAGTATGTGTGTAGAGTACAAAGTATTTAACCAGTTATATTATAAATCTAGAAAACAAGAACAGCCTGTCTGAAATCCCCAATAGGGATTTCTTAGACACACAACTTCGATAACTATGCAATACCAATAATGTAATTTGCACAAACCTCTAAGACATTAAGTGATCAGAAATAGAGGATTAAGGTTTGCAATAATGGGTCAGAATGTCAAATTAGCATGAAGCAAGAACTGTTAAGAGAAAAAAGGAAACAGAAATAGAGGTGTGAAATAAATCCTATTTTATTAGAAATTAAGTCAAACCAGCACATACTGGGCAGCAAAGGCGGGGTCAGTAACCACATTATTGCCTTGCTGAAAACAAAGGTAGCATTAACAGCATTCTCGCTGCAGTATCTTGTTTCCAACTTGCTAAAAAATATTTCTCATTTTAGTGGTTCACCATCAATACCAACAGGTGGTGCGATATCTTTAGTTATAAATGCAATCAATTCAAACAACAGGGCCAGCAAAGCTTGCAATGTTAACACTGACTGAATCAAACTTATCTTGGACCTCTGATCTCGCACAGCATACGGTATGCAGAGCAATAAGTGCCAGGGGAGGGGACCCCGGTAACTACGTTTAAGTTTGGTCATCTTATGGTTAAACGTGGACCAGATTAATATGTCAGCCACTTTCTTGTGGAAACAACCATGGGAACACACGAAATACTTTCATGTCTTAATCTTTGGCTTCTTAACAAATCTAGCTATTACCACCGATTATATCTCCTATAACCACCCAATAAACCATCAGGGTCATACCTACTTTATTGCCATTATATTGTTGCAAAGATGATCAGGCTTCCCTCATGTTCAGTTTGATGTTTTTAAATTTAGTTTCTGTCCTCGTTTGTGTAACATAGTGGGCCAAGAACTGGCTGTGTTTGGTAGTCTTGGTGATCGGAATGCCGAACTGTGGCTTGACTGATTCCCAGATTTTGTAACTGGTGCAATGCCCAGCGAATTAGCTGTGCACACAAGCTAATGGAATCCCTACGCTTCATATCAAAAAGAAGAAAAAAAAAACAGTTGACCACAATTATGTACTTCCCAGCGAATAACAAGACAGAAGCATATAAAGATTTATGGCACTAAAGGAACAGTAATGATGAACTGTGCAAGTTCTTACTCACCTCCATATTTTTTATTGTCTTGTTGACCTCAGCAAGCTCCTGTCTACCTGTGTAATCTTTGTCTTGCATTCAGCAATCTCCTCCCGCAGCCGCTTTCTGGCGCTCCCACAGTTCAAGCCTTTTGCTATCCTTCTTCTCTTTCCTTAGAAGCATCTGGCATTGCTGTTCAGACTCTGATGCACTCAGCTTCGCAGCTTCCATCTCGGCACGTATCTCCGCACTCTCCATTTCCAGCCTCTGCACTGTTGCATTACTCCGGTCAAGCTGCCCTCTTCCTCTTCAGCTCATTCTCCAGATGAGTGAGGCGCTTCATTGTATCATCCTCCATCGCCTGCTTTTCCTTCTTGCGCCGCTGGTTCTCATCATGCTCCAACCGCAAAGCGCGCAGCTCAGTGAGATCAGCGCCAAGCTTGCGAGCAGCCTGTATCGCCTTCTGCTGCGCCCACTCCTTGCGCTCCTTGAGCAGCACCTCCATCTCCCACGTTTGCTTAATGAGGTCACGCACCATCTCGTTCTTGGGTTCAGGCTTCGCATCAGGTGGGTCCTTCTTGTCAATGTTCAGCGACTCAAGCTCCACCACGACAGACTCGATAAGCTCCTCGGTGGAGAGCTTCTTAGTAAAGGACTGCTTGGGTTGCCCGTCTGGGGCAGCACCGCTGGACCGTGACCATGCGGTCTTGATGCAGGAGACCACACCGGCCGCGGTGGCAGGGTTCTGGCTCATCGCAAGTCGCATGAAGGTTTCAGGGTTAAACAGGGTGGTTTCCGGGGTCGCGGCGGCTGTGGTGGCATGGCAGTGGCAGTAGCCACGCTGTCCGGGGGCAGGGGAGGCGGGGGAAGCTCGTCACTCTCAGCAGCGGCAGTGGCGGGGAGGGCTTATCGGTGAGGGAGGCAGCCATGGAGATGGCCTGCTCAAGGCGGAGATCGGTGGAGAGGAGGCACCACATGGCCTCGGCGCGGGAGAGGGTGGGGCGGCTGCTCTGGAGGAGGCAGACAGGCCCCGCGAGTATTCCTCGAGGCGGCGGAGGTCGGCGAAGCCGCCGGCCCTGCCGGCGAGGACGGGGTCGGAGAGGAAGGCGCGGGCGTTGGCGACGATGTTAGCGACGGTGTCGTCGAGCCTTCCGTAGCAGTGGCCCGCGCGGAGGACGGCGCGGAGCGCGGCGTCCTCAGCGAAGCCGAGGTCGGCAGGCGGGCCAGCGCTGCCGCGTAGGCGTCCTCCAGCTTCTTGAGCAGGCGCTCCTCCAGCTCGTCCGCCGTGGCGCAGCCCCACGGCACCGCGTCCTCGGAGGCCGCCGCGGCCACCGGCCCCGTCCTGGCGGCGCGGTTCTTGCGGGCGGCCCGGGCCGCGCGGTCGCGCGGCTGGCCTGCCATGGGAGGGTAGACGGCAGCCGGTAGGGTTTGGGTGTGGAGGCGATCGGCGATGGGATCCGAGGTGAGGTGGAGTGGGGTGGGGTGGACTACTGTGCTTAAATGGTGGGCGATGGGAAGGGAAGAAAAGGGGAAGGGCTTTCTTGTGGGCTTGATGGGGCTCTCGGCTGGGGCATTTGGGCTTCCTTTTCCACAACCTGCTGCCTACAAAGTGTAGCCTTGAAAAAGGAGCCAGCGCCGCCGCCCCTACCGTCCAAGCCCACGGCACGCCCAGTGCTCACTGCCCATTTTAGTAGCCGGAGTTGTTATTGGCACGACGGCCACTAACATAAGGTTTGTTTGGATTGAGATCTGAACTCTATATCTGAAAAGAAAATTGGTGTCTGAAGGTAGTCTAAAGAGTAGATAATTTTTATCGGCGGACAAGCTGGAGATATGGTGTTTGGTTGAAAACACGAGCCTAGAAAATATAAAGTTAAAAAATAACATCTTGAGATGGTTTGGAAATAAATAGCATGAAAGCGGTTCCTTAATTAACTTCTAATCTCAATTAGCTAATCACTTTTTACATAAGCTTTGAGGCAGGTGGCCAAATTCGTAGTGGGCACGGCTTCTTGCTGCCGAGCAAACACCTACTAGGGATGGCAATCGGGCAAGGAATGCAGTAGTGCTCGTCCATACCCATGCCATGACCCCAATTTTCCCTGAGCATGCCATGAAGGGCGACAGGCGAAGAACCTCGCCCGTGCGTCGCATGCATGGCATGCCGTTCATGACGATGCACTCTCACGTGGGTACCCATCGCCGGTACCCATCGCCCACAGGCATACTCACGGATTTCAAGGCTATTTACATGGAGAAATGACAATGCACAAAATTCCTGATTTCACATGATTGTACATCACCATGCCACGGGTTCTCCTTTAGTAGTGGCAAATTCTTGGTCTTGAGCAATCTTGCTATATCCATGATTGATATATTTGGTGGTAATGATATTTGAGTTTTGACAAATACAACAAGCGAAACTATACATCTGACACTCTTTGCTATATTTACGATACATTTGACTAAAGCAAAAGGGTATATGTCCCATGTGCAAGCATGAAGCTCTCTTCTTTTTCTTAAGTTTGACCTTAATATCGGTAGCTTGAGTCAAATGACTTCAAAATGTATTGTCGGTCTAAGTACATGGTACATTGAACAAAATATCCTTATTTTTTCTTGACAAGAGAAGAAAAATAGTAGAAAGAGGCGGTGCAAGTCAAAAATCGATAGGGTATTTGTCGGGCTTAAACCACAAGGAGCAATCAATTCCTTTCTTCTTAAGATCTTGATGCGAGGCCGATCCGATCCAAAAAGCGCAATTCGATGCTTGAGGAATCATCAACAACCACATAAAATTTCTCTAAAAACAATCCCATACAATTATCATTAGTCTAGGTAATGCATACGACATCGCCAATCAACAAACACACACACCCTAAACCTATAGATCACCTCTTCGTGTTGAATCTTTTGATTTGGATTCTAAGTTCACATAATCGACTCTTTGGTGATGCCTTAGAATGCTTGAGAGATTAGATTGCAACAACATTAGGAAGTCTGTTTAGATTTGAAAATACGAGAGAATAAACTACTTTTTAAGAACAAACACGTGCATGAACAACACCATTGGAAACAAAACGAGCGATCAAAGGCGTAAACTCTCCACCATCCAAGCGTGACACCATCCCATGACTTCTTCAGCTGTAAGTACTAGATCTACAAAATGTAGTATAAGTACTAGATCTACAAAATGGAAACACAGAAATGGCGGCGTAGGGAGGCGGTGGGCCGAGGAGGCGGCAGGAGGCGGCGACTGGAGGAGGACGCTGTGGGTGGCCGGGAGGAGGCCTTGTGGCAACCGGGAGGAGGCGGCGGCAGGGAGGAGGCGGCTAACGGGAGGAGGCGGTGGACCGGGAGGACGATCTTGGTGGCCGGGAGGAGGCGGTGGGCCAGGGAGAGGCGGTGACTGGAGGAGGAGGCAGCAGTGGCAGCCGGGAGAAGGTGGACCGGGAGGAGGCGGCAATGGGAGGAGGCGGTGGGCCAGGAGGAGGGGTGGCGGCCAGGGAGGAGGCGGCGGCACGGGAGGCGGGGGAGAGGCGGCGGCAGGGAGGAGCGTGTTGGGAGCAGGGAGGAGGCCAGGGCTTGTGGGTTGTGGCGGTTGGAGGGGAGAGGGCGACTGCGGCCTGCGGGACAGCGGGAGTAGGGAGTATAAGGCATTGTGATTTGTGAGCTAGGGTTTCTTTAGGCCCACCTGTCAGTGTGGGTTGACGAGTAAACGGACGTGGCGGGTACGGGTGGAGCTTACCTATGCCCGCGCCCGTTTACCCGATGGGCAGAGAATTGCCTCCATTTTCATACCCATGGGCAAAGAAAGGCCCCTATACCCGGCTCTATTAGGATATTTACCCACGGATACACGGGTAATCGGGCACAATTGCCATCCCTAACACCTACACTCTAAACCAAATAAAGCTACGACAGCTACTAGGAAAGGACTCCAGCTAGATAACTCTTCCTCAGGCCTCCACCCAAACACGCTCACAATGCTACTGGCCACTTGCAGCAGGGAAGGCTTCCGCCTCTACCCAGCTTTTATGCTTCTTTTCTTATTTGTTGTTATTGACCTTTTTATGCTCTCCGTTTATGCCCTCTGAGACGTGACTTTAACCATTATTTTATAAAGCTTTGTATTATATAAATGAAGAAAACTATAATATTATAAAGTACTTTGAATAACTAATATAGTGATTTGGTTTCACATGTCCAATCTTGATGATTTCA
The DNA here is from genome assembly GCA_036346405.1 of Phyllostachys edulis. NCBI lineage: Eukaryota > Viridiplantae > Streptophyta > Magnoliopsida > Poales > Poaceae > Phyllostachys > Phyllostachys edulis. The sequence goes on along the minus strand of CM070561.1, from coordinate 30,719,720 downwards.
AATATACTGGTAGGCAAATTTTAGTAAGTTTGACCGCGTATATTCTAAAACATCGAATAAAAAAATGCAAGAGCAGTGAAGATATAATTCATTTACCAAACTAATCCTTTGTGGTAATACACGTTTTTCTCTTGCAAGAGGGGCATGTGTGCTGTAACCGTGTGACTGGTTTTATGTTGTAAGATCTGTTTTCTCTTGACTTCTACATTAAGCTCGTGCTTGTAATAAAATCTCGTACTAATGTAAGGAATTTTAAATATATATATATATATATATATATATATATATATATATATATATATATATAATTTTAAGATATTTGCAAAAATAAATAGCCGTCCCAAAAAAATTACAAAAAATGACTCCTATCGCAGGTTGAGCTGGCGGCAGGACCCTCTTACCCCTATCGCGGTCCAGTACTGTCACTATTTGAATTTGGCGATTACCTTAAACCCTACACTGATTGATCTGTTTGTGATTTTCATAGATTTTAAACGGTACAAAATCTGTTAAACTCGCAATAACATTTTGTGATCGGCGTATGTTGTTCTAGTACGGTAAATTTCTGAAGAATTTTGTGAGGACGATTGAGGTATCAATAATTCGTACGTAGGAAGGTAAGTGATATTGTGATGCGTCCAGAAATTCATACACATGGTCATGTACATGCATTGAATATTATGTAAGGAAACAAATGTGAATTTGCCATTACTATCAAAACTACGATAAATCACACTGATATTACATAACATTCAACAAAACCTCATACCACTTAATTTGTTTCAAATCAAAATGATAATTTAGAATATTGGCAATAACATATTACTACTATCCGTACTTTCTTGTGGTCGCGACCTCAACGTCCCCATGTGTAATTTGCCTCGAGTCGAGGCGACGGATGAGGTCCCATGGCTGACGTCCGAGAGTCTTGATGTCTCCTTCATCTGAGGGATTTCTCTTGGGGCATTTCTTGAAGGTGTGCCGGACTCCTGCAAATGGAGTACTTCTTAAATGCGCCATCAAACTACGCTTCGTCCATGTCATTCCGATGTGTCGTACCTATCGTGGCCAACCTTCCGTTGAGCCTATCAATGTTAAGTAGCCTAGATTAGTTGCTCACGGGTTGGATGGCGATGAAATGGTCAACCACACAGTAACCATACAACTCCCACTCTAGGTTTGCATCACGCCTCCTTGGTGAAATACTCGAGAGAGTCTTGGTCGAGATCTTTGCGCCACCGTCGAACATGCGACCATGACATGGGAGCAGAGCCTATGTAGAAGATAGGGCTTGTTGTAAGTGCATATGCAACTACCACGGCGTAGCGTGCACTCGTGGGTGACCCTCTCGCGGTTCATCACGCGGCGTCCTTTATCCCTGCACATTATCTCGAAGCGAAGCTCCCTTGTGCCCATCTTGAATGCCCGGTGCATCTCACCCTTCTTGCCCTTCCCCCCCATGTACTTGGTGACCATGGCGGAGTAGAGTACTCTGTCATTTGCCATAGCGGCGGCAGCGTTGTTATACATCAACAAAGTAGTTTGTCGTACCGCAAAGAATTGCCTCCACAATTCCAACCAAAGAGAGGCACCTTACGCCGCGCATGACCCAGTTGTACACCTCGGCTAGATTGGTTATCATGACATCATATTGAGCACCACCCCTATCATGTAGCAACGACCACTTCTCCTTAGGCTCGTGCTCAATCCAGTTTGAGAAGTATTTCACCTGTGCCCTCGTACTCCTCGTCAATCTGGGAGCATCTGTGGGTAGCTGTGGAAATACTTCGGGGGCCTAGTCAACGCTTGGGGCAGCCCTTCTCACTGCCTCTCTTCTGTACGTCTCGGTCCGCTCATCCAGAATATTTCAGAGTGCTTCGAACTTTCATTGTTGGTTCTGGTTGCACAATCGCTTGAACATGTTCATCAAGTCCTTGTTGCGGAACTGCTTGTAGAAGTTTGCACCCAAGTGCCTCATGCACCACCTGTCTTGCAGATCCGGCTATAGAAGTGGTATGTTCTCTCCTTGTTGCAATTGAGTTATTGCACGCAGCAGGCCTGCATGCCGATCATGTATGAGGCATACGTTGGGACGGTCTTGCACAACAGAAATCCTCATATTCTTCAAGAACCACAACCAACTATCTGTGTTCTCACTTTCAACGAAAGCGAATGCCACGAGAAGAACTTGATTGTTCCCATCCGTTGCTATTGCAGTCAGTATCTGGCCCTTGTACTTTCCAGTCGGGAAGGTGTCATCTACGCACAAGATTGGACGGCAGTGCCGTAATGCATTGATGTATGGACCAAAGGCGAAGATGCTCGCTGCAGTACCCTCTTATTGGCCCACTTCGGATGCGTGGTGTCTTGAATGTCGATATGAATGATGGGATTCATGTCTTGTATGACTCGGAGTTGCTTGGGGAGATTGTGGTAGGAATCCTCGAACATGTCGAATCTTGATTCCAATGCCTTCTGTTTTGCTCTCCACGCCTTGGCATAGCTGATTGTGTACTGAAACCTTGCCTCAATCGCCCGAATGATAGATCGTGGCTCAAAATCTAGATTATCCACGATCTCACTATACATGAGGTTGGCGATGAAGCGATGTGAGTTAGATGGGGCTGTCTTGACTTCGAAGCAGCGTATGTGTGAGAGACCACTATAGAACACTTCCAGTAGGTGTCTCACTTAGGCTGCAATGCATGCACTCGCCAAGGGCATCCCTCTATGTCGCACTTCACGTCGTAGCATCTTAGGGTAGACTTGACGACTATTTGTGAATGTCGCGCCGCAAACAAGGCCCAGAATTTGTGACCTCCTGCACGGCCTCCTTACATTTGTACATAGCTTCTAGCCTCACCTCGCTCTGGTCGTACTCCTACGGCACACGGGAGCCTTCGTTGATGACGAGGTTTCCAAACTGGTATGTGTTCCACTCGGATGGAACCGCCTGTTGTTCCACATCATCCTCGTTGTCGGAACCTTCATCTTCAGATAATACCATATAGTCCTGGTCTTCGTGATCCATCCTTTGCACTACGGCTTCCACCTCCTCACCCTCGTTAGCAAGACCACTAGCTTGCCTAACCGAAGGAGCTACTTCCACAAGGTGTTCATCGACAGCATCAGCAACTCCGGGAGCTTCAGCTATTGTGTGTGCCGTCTTTGTGGTGGAATCCCGACTTCTTCTTTGGCATCAGCACCTCCTTCTTGTTCAGCCGTGGATGGAGGAGTGGGTTTGGCATATGCCTAGGCTAGAAGGACCAATTTCCACCCTCCCTCCCTCGCCATGCGTACATATGACTGCCATGAATTTGTTCCCTTCAGCTGCACTAACTCCCAATATGTGGGTTGTGCTACCCGCGGGGTAAGGCAACTCAATATCAGATCTACACATCACGGTCTACTTGGAATATGTGGAACAACCACCGCATCACAGCGCCCCATGTACGCTGCTCTGGTATTGGTAGGGGCACAATCGCTGATTGGAAATAACGCAAATCAATCCCCTTATGACCCTCCATAATAGTACCTTAACCATAGTAAATTTTAAAATTGGCGACGTCGGACATATTTGACGCACTGCACCATAAAGAACATTTCAACGATTAACCACATATCTAAAACTAGACTACCCACTGAAAAGTATTATGTAAAACGTACTGCACTACGTAACCGTACATCTAAAACTATGTAATCTATTCAGTTAAAAAAATTACCCGAGAGGTGGGCAACAGAGGCAGGCAACCGCTAGCTAGCTCTCCTCCCTCTACTCCTCTCTCTTCTCTCCTTCTCTTTTTTCTAAATAAAAGTGAGTAATATGCCGAATTTTAGGGTTTCAAGAGGTTTTTATAGGGTCACGCTTCTCTGTCGCCATTTGAACTGGCAACTGCTACATGTTGCTATTTGAACTAGCGACAGCTACCTATCGCCATTTCAACTGGCGACAGGGAGATGTCGCCAGTTGAACTGGCGATGGGACTCTATGTTGGTTGGTGTGTTTGTGATTTTCGTAGATTTTGAACGGTACTAAATATGTTAGTGATGTGTCAGCTGGAAGGTAAGTTATATTGCGATGCACTAGAGAATTTTGTGAGGACAACTGAGGTATTAATGATTCGTAAGTAGGAAAGTAAGTTATATTGCGATACGCCAGAGAATTCACACACAGTGTACAATATTGGAGAAATGGCGCAACGATAATAACACGACAGTTGATCCAACAAGAAGGGTTACATGGCACGCAGGCTAATGAACTAAGGACGTTACGCATGCCTTTAGGGAATTATAAATACATAGGACATATGGACGAAGAGGGTTGGACTACTACGTGGATCGGGGCCATTTGCCCTTCCTTGCGAGCTCGGCGTTGTACTCCTCGCCAGCCGCCTTGGCCTTGGCCGCCATTTCCCTGTTTTTCTCGTGCTCCCTTTCGCTAGCCTCGCGCTCTCGATGCCTGCACACCTCGAGATGGGTCTGCGTCTCCCGTCGGATAAGCTGGTTGTGCTCTTTGGTGCGGCGCTCCTTCTTCCTCCTCTCACGGTCCCTATTGGCATCCCACTCGTCACAGTCGAGAGTCCACTAATCGTGTGGGTGGATCTTTAGGTCGATCCACTTGCGGTAGCCACATAGTGGATCCAGGGACTGCGGGTAGACATGAGAGGTTGTTAGTGCAGACTTTCAAAGAGAAATGGTAGGGGAACATACTGCTACCTGTCCTTACTAGCTACCAATAGCGGCTCGTGTCCCAACGACGGTCAGGATAGTCGCAGGAGTAGTTCGCGTAACCCCAGTAATGCACGCCTAGGCTGAGCCAGTGCTTAGACTTGAAGAACTTGCATATGTCCCTACACCAACAAAGGGATGGCGTCTCCCCTTGGTTGGGTGTTGCGCGAATCTTTCGGCTGGGATGTTCGGTAGGGGTTCGCCACTGAGGCGGCGTCATTATGGGAGGTGGCCTCTGGCACGCTCCTTTGTTCCTCTGGGCCACATACTCCCTTTGTATTTCGCGAATCTCCTCCCAGTGCTTGTCCATCTGAGCGAGATTGCGTTGAAGTCTAGATGCAGGAGAACCCGGTGTGGAAGGGATAGTACTTATATCTCGAAATTTGGTGCTACATACGCAATTGAATTGTAATTCTGGTGAGGAAATTGCAGCGTCATGAGGCGACCACCGACTCGTCAGTCACGTCACTATGCAAAGCTGACTCGTCGGGTCACGTCACTATGCAAAGCTGACTCGTCAGGTCATGTCGCTGTGCAAAGCTGATTCATCGGGTCATGTCGCTCCGCAAAGCTGACTCGTCGGGTCACGTCGCTCCACAAAGCTGACTCGTTGGATCATGTCGCTGCACAAAGTAAGGGGGAGTGAAGGTGTAGAAAGAGGGTGGTGTGGGGTGTCCCGATGCAGAATCGTACACGTGGCCGCGGTTTTCAAGCAAAAAAAGAGATATCGCAACACAAGACTAGCATAATAATAGTTGTACAGAAATTAATATTTACATAGCATGACCGACAATTGGAGGAACAAATATCTACTGGCGGCCCCTCTTGGGGCGCACCCCGCGTGTCGCCCTGGCCTCGCCCGGCGATGGTCCAAATATGTCAGAGGATCAGGCTGTCTGACTACCCGACCGACGCGAGTAGCCTGAAGTGGTGTCGCGAGGGGGGTCCTGCGTCGGTTGGGTCGATCAGCCGCGCGTCTTGATTGAAGCGCCCACGGAGGCGAGTGTCATGCGGGTCCATGAAGAAGTCCTCGAGGTTTGCAGAGAGGTGTGCCTCGTCGTGCGACAATGAATCGTCCTCCCAAGCCAATTCTGTGAAGCATTACGTTACACACGTGATCATGGCGAAAATCATGAAAAAGGACGTTATGCAAGCAAGCAAGGTGGTCATACTGGTGGCGGCGTGCCCGACGACCACAGCGTACTCTTGCTTCGCAGACGGGTGGAGCTCAGGACCTGCAAGAGAAGATTGTCGTTAGTAACTAGTGGGGTTCGAAATAAAGAAGCATTGTGTTACGCACGTAATCATGGTGAAAACCACGAAAAAGGATGTTACGCAAACAAGCAGGGTGGTCATACCTGGTGGCATGAAGCCGTGCCCGATGACTCCGCGTGCCGGTGGAGCACAGAACCTGTGAGAGAAGATTGCCATTAGTAACTTGTGTGGTTTGAAATAAAGAAGCTGAAGTGAATGTCTCATTCTCACCTTCAAAATATCCCACGGTGCTCCCACCACGGTGCCACGATGATACACCCGCCACGTCCGGGGTAGGAGCCCATGGCCGTGAACCACCTCGGCTGACCCCTCGTCTTCTCACTGGTCGATCCACCGGGTCCCTCGGTGTGTGACAAGTCATGATTTGGAGGCCTCAGAGGCCTCCATGATCATTCATGGGACCCTCGGTGTCCACGGCGTCATGTGATCTTGAGGTCGCCAACGAGAACCTCCCGATGTAGATCCGTCTGCATAAGTAATGAACAAATTGGAAACCTAAATGTAACAGCCCAAAATTTCAAATTTAGTTGAAAATTAAAATTTAATTAATTTTGTGGTTTTTCTGAATTTTTAAAAGCTTTTCCTTAATTGTTTAAAGCCAAAACAAATTTAATTGCAAAATATATTACCAAATAATAGTTTTAAATATTTTATCTAAGTCCAAAATAACTCTAGGAATTTCTATAAATTTTTCTAGAATTTTTGGAATTTATTTGCTATTTTCTAAAGACTTTTTGAATTAATTAGATTATTTAAATTAACAAATCAGTATCAAATCATTTCCTTTCTTTAGGCTGAAACTCCTCTGTTTGGCCCAACTCCCTTTCCATTTCAGCCTGCACCGCACCTCACCACGTCACCCACTCCCTCACCCCCGGTCCCACCTGTCATTCACCCGCACGCCCGCGTGTTTTAACACTCCAACCAACGTCAACCGTTGGATCTTCAACCAAAGGCCAAGAATCGTTGTAACCTTTGGATGGTTCGAACGGCCCAATGCGCGAGAGCCGTCCGATCTAAAATGGACGGCCACGATTCATTGGAACTTCCGGACGGTCCGAACGGCCCACTCATTGTGAGCCGTTCGATCTAAATCCAACAGCCACCGTAGCGCCAATTCCTTTTCCCTTTCTTTTCTTTCACTGCCATGTGGGCCGCTTGTTTCTTCCTCCTCGCCTTCGTCCCCGCATGGACAAGCGCCGCCACCATTGATAAGCGCGCATGAGCTTCACCAGCGGCCACCCCCAACCGCCTCGCCTCTCGCGCGTGGGTGCGCATGACTTCGCGCCCGCCTCCGCCGAAGCCCCCCCTCTTCCCTTTCTCGCGTCGGTTAGCCCACGATCCCAAGAACCGCGCGACACGACCTCCACGATCTCCTCGCCGCCCGAGTGCCCCTCGGCTCCTATAAAAGGATGCCCCGAGTGCGCATTCTCCCTCACAACCCAACGCCGCCACCCATTGTCGTCCTCCTCCTCTCTAGCGCCCCAATTCGAAGCTTCTTCGCCGTCGGCCAAGAAAGCTTGGAGCTTCGATTGCGCTGCCACCGGAGCCGCTCGCCCGCCCGCTAACGCGTTGACATCGTTGTGGCCTTGTGGCCGGCGCACTTCGCCTCGCCGGAACCCCACGGGATCGCTACTTCGCCGTCGACCGCACCGCACTGCCGCCTTTCACGTCACCGCCGGCCGCCGCCATAAGGTAGTGCGTTGAACTCCTCGTAGCACCCTCTCTCCGTTGCGCACACCCGCACGGCTCACCCCGGCGTGAAACGCTGGCGAGCTCGTCACCGAGCACCTCCCCTCGCCGGTCCGATGTGGCACTGCCACGTGCGCGCCACCGCGACGCCACCTCAGCGTTAGATCCGACGTGGATCCAACGTGGCGCCCCGTCAACCCAGCCCTCCAGAGCCAAAACCGCGTGGGCTTAGTTCATGTGGATCGTGTCTATGACATGTGGGTCCCGCTGTCAGGGTTTTGTTTTATTCCGAAACTCTGCGGGCTGACATCATCCTTGCGTAGTAAATAGAGTTTCCTTTAGAAAAATAATTCGGGAAAATCATTTAAATTCATATTTAGGGTTAAAACTTCCAAAACCCATATCTTTTACATCCAAACTCCGATTTGGGTGTTTCAAATTTATAAATTTGTATAAAATTAATATCTAGCTAGCTAAACTAAAATTATTTAATTTGGAGTTAGTTTTATTTGTATTTTTGAATTTCAATTGAATTTATCGTATTTTCACGTATAGACTTCAACGACTCCGGAGAGTTCGATCCTTCAGAGGACTTAGAATACCAAGACTTCAACGAAGGCAAGTTATACCATTGACCATATTGCATCCAATATTTTAAAGTTATTTAATTCAGTTTTTAAATTATTATTGCATGCATACTTTTACTCAATTATTTAAATTCCCTATTTAAATACTTAGTTATTCCAATTCCTTTTATACATCCAATTTGAATATTGATCATCATTTCCTTGCCACCATTAGATAAAATAATATTGAGAATAATCATATGCTTAGCCAATGCTTAGACCATAATTGTGATTTTGGGAGGATTTAGCCAAATCAGTTCAAACTTGGTTCAAACTTGATTCTATGGTATTGTTTTACCATAGAAAATTTATAAAGTTGGTTTTACTTAAAATAAAATTAAAATGGGTTTGGACTTGGGCGAAACGGATGAATGGTGGGTGCAGGTTTATGCACGGGCTTAATCTAGTTAAGATTAAGGCCTAGGGTTTATTTTGGAAGACGCCCAAGTCAGTTAAGGACCGGTCTTTGAGCCATCTTGCTATGCCTTACCGTACCACCATATGTCTTGTTTGGGCAGGATTTGGCTGAATAATTTATGATGTCTTAGTGTTATTTGTGCCATTTTGTTGTGTGGGTGTCGGTTAGACAGTAGTCCCACCTGGCGCAAGAGGGGGCTTCTGGAGGATGGTTAATCTAATGGGAGTGAAACCTTAGCGGGCATAAATACATTAAGATAGAGCATTGTAAAGTCCTCAAGATAATTGCTCAGTCACACGCCTTCGGAAGCGTGAAGTGGCCGACATTAAGAGCAAATTATCTCGTGTGGGTAAAGCTGTACAAACTCTGCAGAGTAGAAAACTATTTGAATAGCCACGTCCGCGGTCATGGACATGCTAGCAAAGCCACTTTAAGTTAGACTTTATTTTTGGTTTTAAAATGATTTCAACAGATGATTTTATGATGGTTAATCCTTGTGGTAAAATTGGGCGGTTAGACATGTGATAGGAGGGTATCCTTCACCATTCAATCATGGAGGTTATCCACTAGACAACTATCATTTACAAATCTGATTTTAGATATAGTATAAAAATGGCCTTGGAAATTAATATGAGTATTTAAACTGAAAATGTTGTTTTATGCAAATAAACCCTACTAATCTCATTTGTTTACCTTATGTATGCATCATAATTCAATATTGGGTGTAACTTGCGAGCACGGTAGTTGTTCTCACTCTTACTGAATATCTTTATTAAGGAGAAGACTTCTATCATGACGGTGAGGACACCAACGCTTAGGCTACGCCCCCAGATGATTTCCTGTGGTGAATCATGTGGCTTACTACTATTGCTTTTGCTTCCGTTGTGTTATTTATTTATTTGGCCTCATGCCCCATTTGTATTAAACTCTGAATTATTATTGTTATTAATAGAATGTATGATATGTTTATGATATCATTTTTGTGACTGTGTACACTGGAAATCCTAGACTAGTGTATGAACACAGAGGATTCGGGATCCTTCGTTCCCGGGTTCGACACTAAATCTGGCAAATTAAATATGAATTAAGGATCGTTCAATACGTACGGAGCGGGGGAAAGCGGAGTCCGGCTGGCTAGGGTATGTGTCGGACGTCACAACCTCGTGTTGTGGTGGGTTGACCACGATCCGGACGCAACAAAATCTCGTCTGACTAGCGTACCACTCCATGTACTCCTCGTACGTCTCGGGGTCATAGGGATCATCCGCACACTAGATAAGGTCATTGTGCGCGCCGCTCCAAGCCTCATCCCAAGGGGACATCTTGTCCAACTATGACATCGTGCCACGTACTCCCTTCCTAGTGTACCTGTGGATGGCAAGACAATTATTTGGTCGGCACGTAACGCATATTGTACGAAAGAAGTAAAACGTGAACTTACGCGTGGACGTGCGCCGGCACCCGCGTCCCCCCCCAAGGGGCTGGGACCTCTTGTTGTAGATCGAACTAGCACATGACCCGCTGCACCTGGTACTCCTCCACGAAGACATCATGCACCAAGGACCTCTGCGTGTATCAGTACACGTAGTCTCACGTGCATAGGCTCGACAGTCCTTCGGGCGCACGCGCGTTCACTCTCTCCTGAGTGTACGGTGTCCAGATGAAGCGGTCATCGGTCAGCTGATCGAACATCACAACGTGCTCCGGGTAAGACCCCTGTGAAGTGATCGGGTGTAGGTGACCTGCGTAATAGAACACTGGAAACTTAGCACACGAAATTGTGATTACAATACGAAAAATAATAAATGATCATGAAACTAACCCATCGGCGACACCACACCATGCCCATGGTCGGTCCATTCACGTCTTCGTCCTGAGCGTATAAGCTGACCACGTACGCTTCCAAGTCCAGCTGTGGTCGTCCGACTTGGAAGCGCTCGAAGGACCTGACCATCTGATAGCGAGCATCTGGAGAGGATGGAGCTGTCCCATGCATGGTGGCACACGTCGCCTGCGGTCTTGTGATACGTCACGCGACAAAGACCTGATCGGACCCAGCGAGGGTCGATCTCGCCCACCGACAAGTCCGCCAGCTCATGTGTGTACCGGACGCAGTGCTTGTCGACGTTGTCGCCGTGGGACCCCAGGAACATGACCCACCCAAACAGCCATAACAGGTAGGCCTCAAAGTGCCTCCTAACAATGACGTCCCCTGCACTCTTCGCCATACGCCCGGGCTGCAAGAAGACATGTACGCATCGGCAAGGTTCACATATGAATTGATGCGAGAGGACAACAGTTACGAACACTTATGTAGAACTCGCAGATCCACCTCAGTGTCGGCTCATGTGAGCTGCTGAACTCCTTGTACCCGCTGCGGCGGCAGCACATCATGGAACCTCGCTAGGAGGTCCGTGCGCCATGTGGCCGGGATGTCGTACGTCGCCATAAGGAAGCCAGTGCAGGGCAACCCGGTAGGAAGGATATGTCCTGAAGGGTCAGCGCCATCTCCCCGCACGGAAGGTGGAACGTGTGCGTCTCTAGTCTCTAGCGGTCAACCAGCGACATCAGTAGGGCCCAGTCATATGGAAAACGCCTAGACGTACGACCAGGACCGTGGTCCTGGTCGTCTTCCCACGTCGCCCCCACCATCCTCGCTAGTGGAAGGAGGTCTGCCACTCTTAACCTGCGTCAAAACGATTAAGAACAAACGTGACTGCATGCAAAGTAGTCAGACCGCGATTGAGTGCATGAAGGTCAGAACTACATGTACCTCGGAACCTAGTCTGGGTGCAGCCTCCATGCTCTAATGGGTGTGCGCAGCCGCAACGCGCCAAGCTCAATCGGCGCCTCGTCCTCCGGGGGAGCATGGTACTGAGGCGGCTACGGTGATGCACGTCAATCACCGGGTCAAGCAACTCGTAGTAACTTGTGTGCCATACCTAAAAATGTAGCAATAAACAAAGTTCATATTTTGTTTCATGCATCTTTACGTAGCCTATGTAGCAACTATGGATTTTCTTTACAATTTTAAGATGTGTCATGTTATTTTCCTAGTAGAAATGGTATTTTCGGCACTAACAAAATAATTACCTCGTACTAACAAAATAATAATCGCGCACAAATAGAAAGGTAAATAATTACTCTACTTAGCTACTCTATACATTTTTTTACAAATTTATAATAGGTGTCTTCCTATTTCTACAGATTTATCCTAAATCGTTCAAGTGCTGCAACATTCATAACATGTGCACGATGAACTAGATAATTTGACTATTTCTGCAATTATTCTCATTGCTCTTCCAACCCTACTTAGCTACTTTGGATTTTTTTTATATAATTTTAAAATATGTCATGCAATTTTTCTAGTTTAAAAGAGAATTCCCGCATTAATAATATAATTACCACGCATAAATGGGGAGCTAAATAAAGCTGTGATTATTCTGATTTTGGCATTGCGCTCTGACTACCTGCTACACAACTCAAAATATGCACTACACAATTTGACTACATTTATCTAATCTACTCAATTCTATGTCGCTATTTTTGTTTGCTAACCAACAAGGTTTTGACATAATGTACAAAGTTTCAAAAAAATGTACCTACAAGATGATCGGTTGGATTCGATGCTCCGACAATCTCTCCTCCGTGACGAACTAACAGAGCTTCGCTACCTTTTTTTTTCTCCCTCCCCTTCTCTCTTTTGTTTTTTTTTCTGAAATTAAAATAAATTATGAACTGATTTTTGGGGGGTTTTATAGCTAGATACCCTTCGCTAGTTCAACTGGTGATAAGAGCACCGCTCAACTTCCTGTCGCTAGTTCAACTAGTGACAGGTAGTTTGACTGGCGATAGGGGTCATCAGGGTCCCTGTCGCCAGTTCAACTAGCAATAGGTTCCTGTCGCCAGTTGAACTGGCGACATAGACACATTTTTGTAATTTTTTGTGGTGACTATTTATTTTTATAATTATCTTTTGACAAAATATTATTTAAAAAAAATCCTAATGTAAGTGGGATGTTCGTAGCACCCCCGATGCTATCTTGTATGCATCTATCCTAAGGATGAAAGTGAGACGTATTGCGAGCTAGCCGTATTTTGCCCACTTGGCCGCAAGCTTTTATACGGGCAACACGGCAGCCCACAAAGCTCTTGTGCAGGCAATGCGGCGCCACGAATCCCACAACTTCACGGTCAACTGCTTTGCTCGCTAAGACCATAAATCAATTGCCTCCGCTCAGCAATTCGATCTGAGATTAAGGAAATGATATGTTTGAATACCTACTTTTGAGTCTTGAGATTTCTCATATGCATCCATAATCCATAGATTGAACTTCAGACTTCTGTTCTGCTTAGTAGTTATCATTACTCCTACTCATTCACACTCACTTGTGCCGTAAATCTGAGTACTCCCATCACCCCACTAGATTGGTTCGTCGTTTCAGTTCGTTCAATACCAGTACCAGTTGATAATTAGATCCCATCTCTGAAGCATAGTGAAACAGTGCAAGATCGGCACTATCGAAATAGGGAATGCAAATTTAGATTTGGGAAGGCTTAGATGGGTTGCTGCGAGCTATATGGGTTATTCAGACGATCACATAAGTCCATTAAAGTTTAGATATTTACTCACGGTGTCCACTTACTACTTTTTACAGGCAATAAAAAAAATGACAGTTTAATTTCTATCCGAGTCCAGAAAAACTACCACATTCCAAACAAAGCTTTTAATTTATTTCTGATAGGAACAAACCTTTCAACCACGATATCTCCCCTGCCGTGATACGGTATGCAGGTGGTTCGCTCGGGTACATTCACAGGATATTAGGTGGCCAACGACTTCTACTAGTGACTGACGACAGTTTGCACGGCCAAGTTTTCATGTTCGCGATCATGATTTTTGCCGTCCGCGTCCGTGCACATTTCAAGCTTCGGGTACCTGGTCGGCTACTGTTTTATCAGGACGTGGCACCGCTGCTGATTCACTTCATCCACGGTACCACGTGTAGGGCAAAGATATCCTAAAAGAGTAAACTGCTATAAAGGTCTCTTAAACTTATACATAAGATGTGTCGCTTAGGTTTCTGAACTTGAACAAGAAGTCGACAAGCCATGCAAAATTGGTGCCTACATTAGTAACATCTCAGTTAGAAACCTCCTCTTAGCACTTAATCATCTGCGCCAAGAAATGGAAATTCCACTGCTATTCACATGATGTATGAAGGCGGTGCTTTGCACCTTATAGAACCCAAAAGAAACTTCACAAAATTTGCAAGGTCAAGTCCAGCAGCAAGGAAGATGTGCTAGAATGGCCTCTTCACAAAACTTCACACATTAATGATATTAAGAGAAAACTAAGGTACCGTTTTGTTCATTCAGAGAGTTGCAAAAACTGGTGAAACACATTTTACAAACACCAAACAAGAGACCAACACAAATATTCCGAAGAATCACAGCAACACTGACAGAACCAAGAAGATGGTTCTCCATGAGAACAATATTATGACACCAGACTGTCACTTTTGAAAGCCTACATTTCTTGCGAGCTTTCAGTAAGCAGACTCCATCTAGTTTACAATTTAGTTTTGCTTTGGTAGTGCAGCAGGCCAGTGGCTGCTTCTGTTGTTGCTGCTCCCGACGACAACCACAATGACGACAGTTCACAGAACAGCACTAAAACCTGAAAACATAATGGAAGTTAGGATTTAGGAAGGCATCTCAGTTATTAGTCATTTGCACCTAGCATAATGAAACAGCATCTTTTAAGTCCGGAAAAAGTTAACATGTAAACAAGACACAAATTGCTAAGGAATTTTATGTGTGCAGCGCATATAGATTAAGCCTTGAGGCAGGAAAAGCTTTCTTGTTGTTTTAAAAAATCCTTTTCGAAATTTCTTACATATCTTATTGTAAAGTTATTAGCAGGAAAACATTTTTCAAACCTGTTCTCAGTTTTTGTCGTACACATCTTCCTGGTGACCATCATTCTTCCATTCATTTTCATCATCTGCTTCTCCCCTCGCATCATTCTCACCATCGCTTTCACTCACTGTCTCCCACTCAGAGTCATCAGCCTCTTGACCAAAGGCCTCACTAGCATCTCCCTCACAATGGATTCCACCATGTTTCAGGGCTGCTTCCCTGAATAACCAAGCAGCGCGCATCTGCTTCTTCACCAATCGCTCAGCATAATCAGGAACCTTGTTTTGCCTCAAGGACAGATCAGGATCATTGGACTGAGAGCATTCATTTATAAAGAGAATTGCATCCAACAGGCTCTCTTTCGCTAAACCAAGCATATCATATGCTTGAGCTCTTCTCCACAAACTTTTGGCATGTCGATTCAAAGGACTATGAAGGCACAATGCATGGGTAGCATCACTTATGGCAGCCAAAGGCTGCTGCAGGAGAAGATAACACTGAGCCCGGTTGCTATAAAGCACCACTCTTTCTTTCTTAGACTTCATTGGACATAATGCGAGCGCTTCAGAGTACTTGGCTGCAGCTCCTGCAATATTCCCTGAAGAGAACAAAGAATTGCCTTCCAACTTTACAACCAATGCTGCAGCTTGTTTTATATGAAGATCCTCCTTCGGCATATTCTTTTCCAATTTCGGTTTCTGCTTGGAACTCAGAAGTTCATCAATTTCTTCTTTGGTGTGACTACTAATTGAATTCCGTGAATTTCCATTTTGTTGCATACATTCTTGCAGGACCGTGACAATGGTGTCACCAAGCTTTTTATAATCACCCAGTGTGGAAATATCTGCCAAATCTATCAATGTTGGGGCAACTTCATCTATAACCTGTACACAGGGGAAAAGTGACTAAAGCTACAAAAACAAAGCTTAACAAATAATTATAGCTTGCATTCCGACTGGAATAGTCATAATAAAGAATTTTTTTGCAACTAACTGAAGACACAGGAAGAATAACCATTCAGAACTAGCTTTAACAAAAAGAAGCAGCCAACATAGCTCTCAGCAAACAATTTTTGAAATGCTGAACAGTTAGCATAATTGTACCACTTAAAACAGATAGTGCATGCAGCATGCCACTTCCTAATACAGAAACTGAAGCTTATATTTTTAAAATTATCAGATATTGGTACTCGGTAGCCCAAAATACAAATGGTTCAACTCTTTATTTCCTAAAGTTTATGATTAATTATGTGATTTGCATTTAAGTCTAACGAATTTTCTTGTTATCAGGTCTATTGGGGGAGGGTCCCCGTAGTACCTCGGGCCGACGGTAACCCCGTGGGGGCATGGCGCGTCGCGAACCCACTCCGGATAAGGTCCGGGGACCAACCCCAAACGGGGTCCGAGGGCCAACTGTTGGTGATATACCCTAGAGGCAATCATAGAGATGATTGTATCACGTCTATGTTTATAAATTATAGAATAAATGTTATTATATTCCTTGAACGAATTATCATTTATAAAGATTAACAAGTATACAACTTGTTAGTGAAGCTCTTTAACTTATATGATGTCATTCTAAATGTATCTCTGATCGGATGTCACTGGTCGGAACACTAGTGACTTATCGACCAGCATATGCATTGATTGATGACCATGTTTTACCGGTCATGGATATAGGGATATCGAATCAATAATGTGAACACATGTTAGAGAACATGGTGTTGGATTAACCCACCTTGAGACACTATTAAGATTGTTATGATTTTATGTATCATCAGTTAGTCTCAAGCAATGATGATATATAATCCTTAGACATGAGATCAGCATGATTTCCTACATGTGTAATAGTACACTTAGGGGTTGTCAAACGTTACTCTGTAACTAGGTAGTTATAAAGGTAGCATTCAGGTATGCTATGAAACATGCAGAGGGACATGACTGGTCGGATATAGGAATTTCCCCTTCTAACATAACAGGAGAGATATCTCTGAGCTACTCGATGTGGTCAGATAAAGAAAGTGCATGATCATGCCACTAGTGGTCGAAGAGTCGACCACATGAAGTTATCCGCTACTTGATCGAGAAAGTATTGAACAGTCCATAGATGGCAAATTATCTCACCTAGAGTTCAACTAGATATCGTGAGGTAAGAGGAGAATACGCAGGCAGGTCATTCAGTCTGACCAGATACGAACTAGTCGTATGGAGATACTAACTGGTCGTAAACAGGTCGGACATGATCACTAATTGGTCGTAAAGAGTTACGAACTGGTCGTAACTAAATATGAACTAGTCGTATGGAGATACGAGCTAGTCGTAAGTGATAAGGACCTGGTTGCAGATCATATTACATAAGGTTTGTCTGGTATAATATTTATGTGTGTTCGGGAATCGTTATGTCCTGCTAGGAACCGCTAACGACTCGTGGTCGGAAAGGAGTTTCCTAATCGCAACCGATTACTCATAAACCTACAGGGTCACACACTTAACGGGTTGAAACAAACGAATTGGATAGGATCCGTTATGGGCTATTTACAAGGGGATGCGCACGTGAGAGTTGCTCCACCAAAACCCTAACCACTATTTTCTCGAAAGCATTGCCTTACGCGTTGGTGCTAGCACATTGACGTATGACGTTCCACCCTTGGATGTGTGGATACCGTAGAAGCGCTGCTGCGCTGATCGAGGACAATCCACGACCTACGCAAGGAACGTCATAGGTTGCTGGAGGAGACGATCGGTGCCGAGGACGTTGGATGATCGACTACGACCACTACATCGACGGGCTCGACATTGGATCAAGCTCCTTCGACTCTTCTTCCACTGCACTGCGCGTCTAGTGGTAACGATTTATGATCTCTTACTTGCATATCTTCCTGGTTTACGTGGTATAATTTTTGAAATTGCTAGCTAGTGTAGTCTACCCGTATCCCTCCACCAACATCGCCGAGATATAACACGATGGCGAACCCACTCTGGACGAGGTCCAGGGACCAACCCTGAACGGGGTCCGGGGGCCAACCTCGCCGAGGTACAACACATCGGCGAACCCACTCCGGACGAGGTCTATGGATCAACCCCAAACAGGGTCCAAGGGCGAACCTCGCCGAGGTACGACACATCAGCGATCCCACTCCAGGCGAGGTCCGAGGGCCAACCCCAGATGGGGTCCGGGGGCCAACCACGTCGAGGTACGATACATCCGCGAACCTACTCCGGACGAGATCCGGATACCAACCCCAGACGAGGTCCAGGGGCCAACCTCGCTAAGGTACGACATATCGGCGAACCCACTCCACGCGAGGTCCGGGGACCAACCCCAAACGGGGTCCGGGGGCCAAACTCGCCGAGGAACGACACATCGGCGGGCCCACTCGAAGGTGGGGGACCCCACTTGGCAAAACGGACGAAAATACCCCCGGGATGAACTAGGTACCAAGGGCAACGATGTAACTTCGCATGCCTACCCCTCCCACTCTATAAATAGGCTCCATGTAAATGGGAGAGAGGAAGAGGATGTCAATTGTAATTATTAGTGTTCCCCTAGGCGCCTGCCTAGGCCGCCTAGGCGCTAGGCGCGGCCCTCCCGTCTAGGCCGCCTAGCCGATTCATCCCGCCTAGGCAGCGATTAGGCGTTGGTCTGCCGCCCGACTAGGGGAACACTGATAATTACTACCACCTACCGCCTAGGGGAACACTGATAATTACTACCACACATATGCAATACATCCCCCCACCCCCTTTGTGGGTAATTCTCGTTGAGATCCCCTTCACACCCCCGGTGATTGATGCGTCTGACCGGAGGTGCCACAAGTTCACTGTCCGATCTCGTATTGACGACAAGGTCCAAGGAGCAGCACATTCTTGTCATGTCTTAAGGCTTAGGCAAGGCCATTTTAAAAGAAATATCAAATATAATATGAACCATTTCGATTAGGACTAAGGAATTGACACCAAGCAATTAAGACAAGACACTAAATTAGAATTCTTGGTCATGCTAAAGCTTCCCTTCAAGCAGCATGTAAGATGTGAACAGAATATCTTACCTTATGACACGTACTAGGATCCTGCATTAACCAGAGTAGACAATCAACAGCCATGTATTGCCAGTCATCCGAAGAACGTGCGATGTTGCATAAAGCTTCAATGATACCAGAAACATTAACAACATGACCTCGGCCAAGCTTGCTCTGGCAGATTGTTCTTAGCAAACCAACACCAGCAGGTGAATTCTCATTCACAAGTCCACCCCACATACCAGGTAACTTGGCTAGAAAATCGGGCTTGCAAATATCATGGAGAAATTCAGGCTTAAATGCAAAGCAGTTTATGAGTTGCAAAGACCAGCACTGCAATTGGCTTGCCCATTCCTCAGCTTTACGAGATTCCATTTCCACACCACCCATACCACGTGTAAGAAGATCACAATGGTAGCCAAGTCTTCGATCTAAAAATTGGTAGAAGTGAGAGTACACAATTTCTAGAGAGCTTGCGGCAAGTTGAATGGCGAGTTCAAGTACTTCTCCATGATCAGCAACAGCAGTGAATGTACTAGGATATGTAGCCAAATGCCCCAAAGCTCTAACAGCAACTCTTTGCTCCACCCAAGTAAGCCTACCTCTTAAGAGTTCAACTAATGGAGGTATTACTCCAGCACGAACAGCGCGCTCTGCAAACTCCTCCATATTCATCGTATACGATCCAATAATGTGTGCTGCATAATATGGGACGTAGATGTTCTGATCATGCGAAAGCCAGCGCCTATTTTTCAATCCCTTCCATATTAGAGCTGCCATGCATTCAAATATTCCCAAGTTGATGAATTCAGGGTCATTTGGGTGCGCCATTGCAGTGTTCCAAAGACCACTAATAGGGAGAACTTGGCCATCATCATCTTGAGAAGGAAGTTCTCTAAAGAATTTCAGCACATTGGCTCTTCGTTTGCTAGGGTTTGCCTCCTTCATAACACAGAAGAAACATCCAGGATAAGGGCAATCAGATTGTATTTTGTCCATCACGAGAGCCAAATGATCCTACCGGCTTCTTTATTCAGATCCTCAAAATCATACTTCAACCTGCATCATGCAACCAAAGTATCAGAAAATTGCAAAAATAAATTCTCTGATAAGTCACAGCCTCAGAGGCCATTGAACCCATCATTAAAATAGGAAAATAAATTGAAGATTAGCAAACAACTATAGCATATTTGATGTAGTGTTTTTTTTCATGGTTCGCTACTTAAGGTTGGCAACTGAACAAGTTAAAATTGTGTGAAGTTAACTGACATGAATTAAGAACACATTACTAGCAAGTAGCAATCCCACCAAAGTAAAGTAATATTCACCCAAACTTCATCAATTGCATGGTCATGACAAGTTATCAGAAACTACATAGCAAAACTCCATAGCTAGTGCAACTGTACAAGAAATGGTAGCAATTCATAAATAATCTAGGAAACTTTTTCTTGATATTATTAGGGCATTTTTTCCACTTGTTTACAAAGTCTCCGAAGCAGAACTCCATCTCACAACTGTAATACACTGTACTACGGTACTACCATACTAATCTTACAAAGACTTCCAATGGAACGAATAATCTGAACTTGCACCGTTAATTACGCACAGAACTCGCTCATTTGTCATTACACAAGCAATCTTTGGGCTCATCTACG
Organism: Phyllostachys edulis; assembly: GCA_036346405.1. NCBI lineage: Eukaryota > Viridiplantae > Streptophyta > Magnoliopsida > Poales > Poaceae > Phyllostachys > Phyllostachys edulis. Next base: position 30,699,386 of record CM070561.1, on the reverse strand, counting down.
GGCTTTTTAATCCAACATTCTTCTTATTCCCTACAGAGCTAAACTAGAACCTCCATTGTTCGCTATTATACACCATATGTGCCTCAAATGGCCGGAGAAAAATCTACAAAAAGCACTAGATGGGAGAATCCAGCTACCGTTTCCACAACGAAATGACAAGACCCGAATCTCCCAGCAGGGAATCACCGTGGAACCACACAGCAAAACGAAAAAGCAGCTAAAATGGCACATTAAGCACCAGGGAAGAAGCAGCATTGCCTCGCCCGTGTAACGCTACCAAGAACAGAGACGAGGGATCCAAATTACAAACCCTACCTTGCCAGTCATCCCCCAGCGCGAACCAAGCAAGGAGCATCCACCCACCCACCCAAGAACCAACACACAAGAACCGGGAGTGGAAAGGGAAAAAGGAAGAGTATCAGCATTCAAGATGGGTAGGGGGTAGAGAAGAAAAAAATGGAACCTTGGGAGGATTCAACCCCGGCGACTGGAGCCCGACCGGCCCCAGAGAGCCCCCAAGATTCGGGCTTTCGGAGACCAGCCGCGGCGGATCGAGCCGGGGACGGAGGCGGAGGTGGATTGAGGAGGGATTTGGGGAGGGATTCCTGCCTGGTCTGGATTTGGGAGCTTGATTTGATTTTGGAGAGAGGGGAGGAAAGGAGGCGGGGCCTATAAAACGAAATTATGATATCAGTCGGTGTGTATTGTACAGGCTGCAAGTTGCACGCTGCGACCGGGGCCCTGTCTGTCGACGACCCTGCCTAACTGGTCCAGAGATGGCAATTGTGTCTGATTACTCGTGTGTCCGCGGGTAAATACTCTAATAGAGTTGGGTATGAAAGCCTTTCTTTGCCCATGGGTATGGAAATAGGGCAATTTCTCGCCCATCGGTAACGCATGCATGGGTAAACTCCACCTGCGTCGCCACGTCCCACACCCACAACCCACACTGACAGGTGGACCCAAAGAAACCCTAGCTCACAAGTCACAGTGCCTTATACCCATTCGGCCTCTCCCCTCCCGCACCAACACCCTAGTTTCAATCCAGCCGCCACAAGCCCTCGGCCCCTCCTCCTGGCTCCCAAATCCCGCCTCCTCCGGCCACGCCTCCTCCGCGCCTCCTGCCGCCGCCAACACTTTCCCCAATCTCTTCCTCCCCAATCCCCATGTCTCTCTCTTTCCTGAGTTACTTGACACAGACTTTGGCTAGATCCGGCGTCTCGGTCGCCTTGCTGCCACCCAGCCTCCCTGCTTCAGCAAGACTACCATCGCACCAAGGCCTCTGCCCTTGGCTAGGCTCCTCCTGCGAGGCTTGGCACACGCTCTGGCCCTTCCACCACGTCCCTCCTCCCGGCCATGGCCGCCCTTTCTCCTCCTCGCCAACTGTCGGCCTGTCCTCCTCCACGGTAGTAGTCCAGATCCACCCGTCGCGCCTGTCGGCCTAAGAACTCCAGATCCGCCTGTCGCCTGTCCTTCTCCTCCCAGCGCCGCTTCCTCATCATATCTTTGAAATGGGCTCGAAATCTTGAAGAACAGTATTTCGGCTTCACTTGTTGATCGGCTTGGTCTCAGATTGTTGAAGTGAGTTGTGTGTTTGCTTGGTCACTTAATTTTTCTAAGATTGGAAAATTTGATGTACACCATTTGCTATTTGTTATTTCGTGTAGTCAGTATTCGATTCCGTATGATGTCTTTGCTTGAGGATTGTTCTCGCTATTGTTTGAGTGAGTGGTGCCTCCCGTCTCATAGAATGTAAACTCTTATTCTGGACAACTGTACCAATTTTATTGGATGTGTGCTGCAGGCTGCTTGATGCTTCATTGAGTGCCACAACATCTCCAGATTGTCAAATGCAGCTTGTAACTCGTTATTGTTCAAGTTGATTATGTCAATACAGAGAAGTGACAACTGACAACTTATTTAGTTGACATTAGGCTAAGTTGTAGTATGCTAACCTGACAATATTGTTTAGATAGATTGGAGATGGTTTCTGTATGTATTTTGTCATGCTTTAGGTGATGCCCTTCTCGGTGTTGGGTAGAACTCCTTTTTCAAGCTTTGGTTTGATTATATTTCCATTAGTACTACATTGGAATCTAGGCAAAAGTCCTTATGTGAATTTGTACAAGGGATGCATAATGTATTGTAAGCTTGTAGCACAGCTGTTGCATGGATGTGTGAATTGTGATGAACTTGATGTGTGCATTGTTTATGTGTGACGAGCATGCCCGCGGGCGATGGGTACCCACGGGCGGCAGTGTATTGTTCGTGGGTAAACGGGCATGCCCGCGGGCGACGGGCATAGGCGAGATTCTTCGCCCGTCGTCCTTCGCGGGTATGCCCGTGAGGGGAAATTAGGGTCGCGGGCATGGGTATAGGTGAGCACTACCCGTACCTGCCGCGCCCGATTGCCATCCCTAGTCCAGGCCGTATTCAATCTTTTCTTCTGCGGGACACAAGCGCGCGCTCTTTTAGCACATACCAGACAAATAGATGTCGAAGATAAATTCGTGGCCTAATAAAATTTCTACTGAAACACGTTTATATGTATGTAGTGGTGGACATTCGAATTAAAACCTTGATAGGTGGAGTCGTACAATCACAACTCCACCACCATGCCACTATATGCTACTCCAAAATGACTAATTTAGAGAACGGTCTACGGAGCGTTGACCGGCATATGTTGTATTGTCATGTATGAATTTCTCGTCTTGTCTCTATAGACAGTATCAAATTATCCCCTACATTTGGATTTTTTTGGGGGTTGAAGATCCATCATCCATTGCAGCTGGTGGGATTTGGTATATGTCTTGTTCGCTGCAAACGAGTTAAGTGGGATTCTCTTTCCGTTGGCACTTGGCATCCTTGTTTCTTCCCTTTGTCAATGATAGCTTGTCGTCGAAACTAGTTCCTTGACAAGTTACTAATTACTATAGAAGGCCATTTTAAAGGTCCGTAGGTCTGTTTGGTAATTTCACATGAAACATATCAGTTTTTGCAGGAACCAGACGCCTTCTAGATGAGGCATAAGACAAAAGGAGTTGGTTAAGGTCATTTCTAATGTTGTGTTTTAGTCAGTTCAAATGATGAAAGAGAAAGTATTGAATCGATTCAATACATTGAAAAGATCGATTCCAAAAAAAAGAGAGCATAAAACCGAACTCCATTTAGGAGCCGATTCAAAGCATTAAATAACTATATAAGAGAGAGTGCGGTTAAGAGATGAAATTATTATTTTATAGTTTTTTAATGTAACGTAGGTCTCGGTTATTAGTAGGAATCGGTTCAATACATTGGAGAAAAATAAGCTCAGTTCTTATAATACTTATGTGACATAACTTTGAACCGACATCGGTTCAATAATGATGCTCTAATGTAACCATCTAAAACATTGGGAACAGAACAGTGAGAACTACTACACCGGAGACCATGTGTGTTTACAGGTTTGCAACATTTAGTTGGTTTTCAATCTATATACATCCTTAGGGTTTGTTTAGATAGGAAAGGATTTGAACTAATCCTTTCGAATTAGAAAGGATTTTAGTTCTCTAAAGAGATTGAATCGAATCACACTATATCCAAACAAGTTCTTAGCCGGAACCACTCTGCCAACACCAACACAAATTCACAAATCACATCGAATGGAGCTATCCATGGCTTGCTTTCTCCCTGCACCGGCGCACCTCCACAAAGTTACACGCATTCGCGACGGATTGAAACAAGCTGCGACGCTAGAACATTTGCCTTGCCAGCCGGCCGGTTCACCTGGCCTGCTCACGACAGCATCCAATCATATGTGTACCCACGCAGCTCTGACGGCATGCGTGTCGGTAGGCATCGAGCCCGGATAACTAGGCAACTGACAAACCTGTGATGTTACAAGTACTTTTCTCGGTGTCAAAGGCAAGGCAGCAACACTGTGCCATTGCAGGTTTTCTAGCATATATCTAGGATGTTGCAACTCTGCTATTGTCATGTTCTGCAGGGTAGGGAAATTAAGTAGTAGTAGTAGTACCATAGCATAGAGAAAGGCACAGAGAAATGTAAAGTATATAGCTCCCGGTAAAATATGGTATTTCCCTTTGGTCTTGTCCCTCTATTTGTTCTAGTTGCATTTGGTATTTTACTATGTTATCATCGGTAGACAGAATGCAGTTTTATACTGAAAAGTGACTGTACATGTTTAACTTCAGAGTTCAGACTGACATTGAAATATAACGAGAACCTTTGTTCCGCGTAATATGATATAGATCAATACACAAGCTGTTGAAAACTGACATCTAAAATTTGGAGTGAAGAACGGTTGGTCTTGGTATGAAGTGCAAATCGCGCCAGTGTAAATCGAAATCAGAGTCAGATTGAGATTGGGCAAGGCTGCATACTATCGATTGGGAATTCAGACTTGTAAACCAAGAAGAGCCCACTATTTGTAGGGCTGGTCTCAAATAAAAAACAACGCAGAAACATCGATATTCCAAAAACGCAACATTTCTGACAACAGTTCATTCAACAATCGTCATCACCATAGAAGGGTGGGGGCAAAAACGGGTTAACACAATGGCATTTGAATCCAACATCCAAGACTTCACTTTTCTGAATGAATGAAGGCATGGTACTAACTTGCTTCGTTTTAGCACTACAGATGCTATCTTGACAGTGTCTACGTACTGAAGTGTACAAAAATCCCCATCATGTGCTCATTGAAGGGCAAGATCCCCCCCCCCCCCCGTGCAGTTAAGTACAAGCCACCCACCCTTGGGTTGGAGAAACAGAAAGAGCGGCTTTAACAACAACAATCTCCCAGTAAGAACTAAGGATGACCAGGCAGGCCAACGACGTAATCTTACCCCTCAAAATGCCCCTCATTGGGAATGTTGAAGCCTTCGATCTTACGTGAAACCTCATCAACCCCAACCTTCAGTTTACCATTTGCGTTGAGCGCCTCATCGTCGTCAGAGTAACCTGGGCTCAGCTGCCAGATCCGGATGGTGCCATCTTCTGATCCTGATGCGTACGATTCACCACCAGGTGCGAACTGGACGCAGTGGACTGGACCGTGATGCCCTTTGTTACATGCTGCACATGACAAAACAATAGTGTCAGTTATGTCAGGATGGAAAAGCATAATGGAAGAAAAAACTAAAAAGGTCATATATCCTATTCCCCACAAAATTACCCAAGCGCAGAGCACCACTAATGGGCAAGTGAGATTCCTACAAGGCTACAACTGAAACACAAGCAATGCATCATGACCTGAGTAAGAAAAACATGACAACACTGTAGCATAGGTACCATCGCGTAGTGAATATGTAAATATTTATAAAAAAAACAAAAACATAACACACATTTATCAAGTGACTCTGGGTAGCCTCATGATGAGACAGTTCCTGCAGCAGTGAAAACAACTCTCCAGTACACAAATCCTTTTCTAAACTTAAGAGGCAAGTGCAAGGCAACCAGACAAATGTAACACAAAAGCTCAGCACTCAAGAAGGGGAGAAGTTTTGAGCACAGAATTTCAGCTGCACAGTATTAATTCTACTAGACTTATGATCAGTGTCGAAGCTACGCTAGCATAATACAACTGAGGACATTTCTAAATCTTCCATTCATTACAACAGTTAAAGCCAAACAAACTTATAATGCTAGTGTTTTTGTTTTGGATATGCAAAACTACAATGAAGCTGCAGAGAATTTAAACATAGACTTACTTATTTCTTCACCAGTGGAGAAATCAAATACATGAACCCACATATCTTCACCTCCAGCGATGAATTTGCTCCCAGACTTTGGTTCAAGTGAAGCTGACTCCACAATGCACGGCATATCATAGCTTTTAACAAGTTCAAAGCTGCAGAATAACCACCAAAAAAGTATGTTCGAAACGAATCAATGAATGAATTCATATGATGCAGAAAAATGTTAATGTTAGATGTTAGACATTTGAGTAGCGATGCAAACGATTGGAAATGGAAAAGAAAAAAGAGGAGGAGAAGAAAGTTAGTAGCTTCGGCCCATTATGGAAGGTGCCTTCAAGTCCCCATCCTGCTCCTAGCCCTAGCAGCACCGCCTCTCCTCCTCTCCTCATCTCCTGGCCCATGTCTCTCTCCTACCTCTCATCTCTAGATCCGTGGCGATGAGCCAAGATTCAGAGATCCAGCGACGGCGATCTGACTCGATGGGCAGGAGGAGGACGCCAGATCCGCCGAGGCCCATTGCGAATAGAATCAAGGATTCACGCCAGCAGATCCGTATGAGGTCACGAGATGGCGCGCCGCCTAGGAGATTCCAGGTGAGTCCTCGTCCCTTCTCTCTCCGCTGGTTTAGCCAACACTCTCGGCTCGGCCTCGCGCAAGGCAGCCCGGCTCGACATCGTGCTCCTCCTCAGCGTCTCAAGCGGAGGCGACGCTTGACCACGGCACTTGCCGCTAGGCGGCGCTAGGCGCCGCCTAGCGACCTAATAACCATGCATATGATGCAGAAAAATGTTAATGTTAGATGTTAGATTTGTAGCTTGTATAGGGTGCTCTTTGAATATTTCTTACACCTGTAACTTGTATATTTTGGCCTTTGGCCCATTGGAATAGAATCAAGGATTCATTCCAACATGGTATCACCGTATCGGAGCCCATGGCTCTCTCTCTACTCTCACCAACCCTAGCCACTGTTCATTGTCAGCCTCATGCGCCACTGTCCTCCGCCGCCGCTGATCCTCTCTCTTCCTCTACTCAGTGTCTCCTCAGCTGCCGCCTGCACCGATCAGCCGCCCTGCCCTCGCCCCTCTGCCCAGATGCGCGCGCCTCGGCCTCCTCCTGCTCCAGAGCCACCGCAGTAGTGCTCGCTTCCACCAACTCCGACGAACTCTGCTGCCGCCGCCCACTCCACGGATCCCAGGATCCTCACACCGAGCTCGGATCCAAGACTGCCGCCTTCCCGTCCTCCTCTCCTGACCGGATAACGCCGCCAAGAACCTCCTCCTCTCGCTTCTCGAAGCCGCCAGCTACGCGCCGCCGACGCCTTGGCCACGCCTATCCTCTACTCGCCGCCAGACGTCGTCGCCCGGATCTCCACCAACCAGTATGTCACTACACCTACCTCTGTTTTTGATGCGTCCTCTCTTGCTTCCTTTCCTCTGTGGCACCATCGTTTGGGTCATCTCTGTGAATCGCGACTGTCGTCTCCAGTAGGTCGTGGTCTTCTTGAGTCTGTCTCTGGTGACACTTCTTTACCTTGTATGGGTTGCAAGCTTGGCAAGCAGTTGTGGCCTTGCCGCGGAGGGAAGGCCATGAGCGGCGACACAAGGGGAGGGGGAGGCGTCCAGATCTAGGCGGGGGAGAAGGCGGCAGCGGCTCGGGGGGAGGAGGACCAGTGCGGCGGGGTAGGAAGAGGGGGAGAGAGGAGGCCGTCGGAGGCTCACGGCCGGGGAGGAGCCCAGATCCGCGTGGGGAAACCGTGGAGGCACGTGTGTGGGAGGAGGAGGAGAGGAGAGGGGGCGGGCAGTGAGGAGAGGCGGTGGCTCAGGAGGAGAGGCGACAGCTCGAAGGAGCAAGGCGCATGGCTGCCTCCCATGAGGAGAGAGGCGGCTCAGGGGAGGAGAGGGCGACGGCTCGAAGGAGGAAGGGCGCCAAGGCCGCTTTCGGATGAGGAGAGGGCGACGCACACAGCCTTGCTTGCAAAGTGGTATGAGGAAGGCGCGGAGGAGGAAGAGGGAGGGGCTCGGGGGAGAGGGGATTAGCAGGAGCAGATGGCGGCGACGGCTTGAGCAAGAGGGGGAGCAGGAAGCAGTCACTAGGGCGATTGTAGTGTGCCCTGCTCCTCTTATATATGCTATATGCATAAGCAGGGCCGTTTCGGGCCAGCCTGGCCCAATTCCATTGGACCTTCATTTCTTTTCTTTTTTTGGGTTTGTGGGTAATCTAGCCAATTTTCAAAGGTCGTCTAATCCGCGTCTAGGCGCCTAGGCGTCCTGGCGCCTCTGGAGCACCTTGCCTCGCCTTGTTGTCGTGACAACTATTGTGGACACTCCTATGGAGCTTAGTGTTCACCTTCGGCTCACTGATGGAGAGCCTCTTGAGGATCGCACTCGCTACCGCCATCTTGTCGGGAGCCTTGTCTACCTTAGGATCACTCGACCTGACATTTCTCACCTTGTCCACATTCTGAGTCAGTTTGTTTCTGTTCCTACTCAACTCCACTATAGTCACCTTCTTCGTGTTCTGCGGTATATTTGTGGGACAATCAGTTATCGCCTTTTCTTTCTTCGTTCCAGCCCTTTGTAGCTTCAGGCGTACTCTGATGCGACCTGGGCTAGCGATCCTTCTGATAGCCGATCTTTTTCTGTCTATTGTGTTTTCCTTGGCTCCTCTCTGATTGCCTGGAAGACCAAGAATCAGACTGATGTTTCCCGTTCAAGTGCTGAGACTGAGTTGCGAGCCATGGCGGCGTTGACAGTTGAGATCACTTAGCTTTGGTGGCTACTTGAGGATTTCAGTGTTTCAGCTTCTGCACCGACTCCTCTCTTATCAGACAGTATGGTGCGATCAGCATTGCTCGAGATCCAGTGAAGCATGAGCTCACCAAGTATATTGATGTAGATGTTTCGTACATGAGATCGCAAGTGCAAGACCAAGTTATTGTTCTTCAGTATGTGCCTTCGGAGTTTCAATTAGTTGATTTCACCAAGGCACGAACTCAAGCTCAACACAGCTTCTACCTCTCCAAACTCAGTGTTGTTGATCTACCATGAGTTTGAGAGGGGTGTTAGATGTTAGATTTGTAGCTTGTATAGGGTGCTCTTTGCATATTTTCTACTCCTGTAACTTGTATATTTCGGTCCTTGGCCCATTGGAATAGAATCAAGGGTTCATTCCAACAGTTAATACTAAAAACTTACTGATTCGCATCCCAAAATTTAACACTTGAGCCATCAGCTGTGGTGATGAATTTGCCATCCTGGCTTACTTCTGCACTAGTGACAGGTGCCTTCGTTTCAAGAGTATGGACTATTTTACCACTCCTTACGTCCCATAACCTGTGCAGTGCCATAGTAGATTAGTAGTTATTCAAAAGGAACAAGACTAATAAACTTAAAAAGCCAAGCAAGAGCTGTTTTTTATATTAAATTAAAGGCATTTCTTTCACACACACCTTCTTCAACCATATCAGTGCAGGAACTTAGTATAGTTTGGTCACTATGAAGCCAAGCAACAGTTCGGACAGAACCAGGTGATTTGTCAAGTTCTCGTGGAGCTGCATCCGGACGATTCATATCATATACACGCAAAATCTTTTCCATACCTCCAGTTAGCAACAGGTGGGTATCCTGCAGTGACATTAACGATTTAATCAGGTTAAAAACTGCCCACGAAGGACAACTCCAATTGACTAGCATGCAAAATGGTCCAGATTTCAAAATGACAAGGCAGAACAAGAAGCTAAACTAAAACAGGAATATAGACATGAATTAAGTAAACAAAATGATCGAGTATTATTCCGTAAGATGTAAATCAACCACATGACCAATATTTTGGCCTTTCAGATAGTCAATATTTTGCGGTAAGCATAACATGTAAGAGCAGGCCTTAATTTAGTACACCATAGAGTTCGAAAGAAAAAGACAACATTCGGAAAAAAAAAGGAAAAAAGAATACAGCGGGCCATCAGTTTCAACAAGCATTACCTCAGAAAAGGCACAAGCACGGACTATATGCTTGTGTTCAAATGAATGTAGCTCATCGCCTGTTAGAGCATCCCATAATTTACTGAAAATAAAAGAAGAAAAAGGTGTCAATGGCATATGTCTATAAAATGAGCAAGCTAATCTCAGGAATGAATATAGCAACATCTTTGGGTATTAAGTATTAGCATTAGAGAATCACAATGTTTGCTGATTAATATTCTTTCTAGCAAGCATGTTTGATATTGCTTTGCACGCAGTTCAACAGATCTTACATTGAATACATAAAAAATATATACTAAGCACTAGCTTTGCAACTTGCAAATTTGCAAAATCTACCTTGGGGGCAATCTAAGAGAATTGTTAGCATCTATATGTATCAAAATCATCAGATTGCGTGGACTGATTTATGTACAATGACCTACTTATGGATGCACATGCACCTTAATTCTTAAACTGATTTATGTACAACAATCTACTTCTGGATGCATCATAAGTCCAAAACTCCTCTATAGAGTATGATAGATGATAGAAACAGTACAGACAATCACCTATCATAAGAAACAGATCGTACCCAAAGTTCTCACTGCTTCTAACCGACTAACCCTACTATTTTTCCCCAATTCTTCTTGCCCAAATGATTCTCATGAAGTTTTCAGTCCCCTCGCGCTTAAGTGGTTCTCATGGAATTCAAAAAGAAAACTAGGTAATTATTACATATTCCTGATCCAATAAGATGTAAAGTAGGAACAAAAAATTTATTGTTTCTCGTGCCTTGTGTGATAAAGAATAAATTTATTATGTCCTTTCTTCTTGCTAAGAAATGTGTTCATTTGCCACTTTGCTTGCCGCATGTCCATAAACTATTTATCCCTTTCCCTAAAGTTATATGCTCTTAATCTCCCAATAACCCATTAAATGCTGTACTGTCAACCCACGTGCACTAGGATCAGCTCCAAATTGTGCACTTATTTCACCTTTTATATCATTTGTACAAAAAGATGTACTTCATGCCTCCACTTTTTTAGGCACAACCTGACGTCTGCATTGTAATTGTACCCTGCGAATTTGCAGGTTGCTAAGCAAACTACAGATCTACAAAAGAGTATTTCCCTTTTGTTTTACAAATTTCCACAACTTCCACCTAATTTTATGTTTGAGCATTGGATCACTGTTTACCATATGTGCAGCCAATAGCAGAGAGAACCAACCAAATTAGCAAATTATGTGCAGTTAAGTAGGTCTAATTGTAAATGAAATTTCGTTAAACCGCTTCACAAATTTCCATAACTGAAATTTGTAAATTGGTTTGAAAATTCAAAGACTGCAAACCCAATACCATATTGCAATAAAACAATTTTACTGAACTTGTTCGTAACTAGAATCACAAACACAAGAAAGAAGTCTGGGAAGTCAGCAGAAAAATCAAATTCAGTTTGGTTCTGTTCACTAAAGTTGTCCAGGTCAACATAGTTATGCTGAACTATCTCCGTATAATCATTAAGTAAAATTAAGAATATGTATAATAATTAAGGGTTAGATACAAATTTAAGGATTATTTTTATACTACCTAACGGATTCGAGTTCAAATCATGTCTTGTACAAATATGACCGTGTTCAAAGTTACTGCAGATTCTTATCTCCACAGCACATCTGACACATACAAGATACCACAAACAATTCATATTTGAGTCACAAGATAATTCATGTATCAGCAACACATGTCTCCTGAAGGTTGAAGCAAAACAAAAATGCAAATATGGGAAAATACCAATAAGATAAGCATCAATTGATACAGTAGGATGTATTTCATTTTTTCAACAAAAAGAATTGACATTAAGTAACACCAATGAAACTTCACAGGATAAGAAAAATATACGCTGAAAAGTCTGCAGATCCAGTTGCAGCATGCAGAGCATTTGTATCAAGGCAACAGCTCCAAACAGCACCTTTATGACCTTCAAAAGTCCCAATCCAATCTCCAGTCTCACCATTACGAAGCATTGGAATTAAGTCTGTAGACCAAAACACACGCTATTAGTTTTGTTCAAGTTCAATAGTCAGCAATCTAACAATACAGACACATTTCTTAATTGCATAGTGAAGGTTACTGCAGTGCAGACTCTTTTAAGTCTTGCATAATATGCTTTACAGTTTACAACCATATGCCAGAATGCACACCCGTCTCTAGTATTTGTACTATGATCTCAGGAAAAAGTCAAACCGCCAAGTTACAGCATTCTAACGCTTACAACTAAGAAGAATGCATCAGAACCTGATTGTTACTAACTTATTATTGCTACATCTAAGGCATCTTTTAGGATCATTCAGCAAATGATTCAATACTTACTATACAAAATTCTCTGAAGGAGGTGTAAATGTAAGAACACACGCACAATTACATACTAATAAAAGGGGATGGCATCAATCCGAGAATATTTGAATCTGCAAAGCAATATCCATGTTCGAAAGGGATATAGATGCTGATATGGTACGGGACTGAGACATTGAAATCCACATCCATAATTGTATCATGGTAATGTCTATGTACAAAAGTTACTTCTGATCTATATATAATTCTCCACAATCCAGAATTTTCTACCTGCTTCAATCAGACCCATATTAAAATGTGTGACTGTATTAGTACCAGTATCTTGCTTTTAACAATGGACGCAAACATAGTTTTTGTCACTATTCAAACGTATCTGGTCCATTTAAATCCCTAATAACAGCAGCTCAGCGGTGTTCAAAACAAGAAACAAGAAAAGGATAACTTACATGCTATGTTGCGCGGATACTTCCGAAAACTCGTGTACCGGTATCGGATATTGCCTCGGATACGGATATTGCCCCGATACTCCCGGATACGTATCGGCCGATTTTCCCTTTTCCAAATAAAGAAATTAATTCGGATACTCCTTGCATACCTTTCCGATACTTCCATGATACCTCTGAACCCTAGCCCAACTTAAACACATAGCACTTGACCCCGATACTCTCTTGCTCTTCTCTCACTCTCTGTTCTGCTTGACCCCGACCCCACGCCCAGCCACTGCCCCCACGCCCGGGCCCCTCCGCTCCGCCCCCACTCCCGGCCCCCTCTCCTCCACCCCCACGCCTGACCACTACCCTGTTGCCCCCCGGTGCGGTGAGTCTCACTTTTCTTCTCCCCTTATTTTCCCCTTCTCCTTATTTGCAATTTCTTATTTCATTTCTCCCCTTTTTCAGATCTGATGGCTACTGGATTAGGAAACTCAAGTGCGTCCACCAATGTTAGTGCAACTTTTGTACAAGCAACCAGTGGAGCTGCCATGGTAAGCAACATCCTAAATGTTGTTCGTGTGATACCTCCAAATGACAATGAAAAGAAGCCTCTGTGGAGGTATGTCGAGTTGCTAGAGAAGACCGGAAGAGGTCAAGGGGTGAATGCAAGGTCTAGATACAGGCTCTGTGATCATGTTATCAATGGGAGCTACTCTAGAGTTAAAGCACATCTCTTGAAGGTTGGAGGTTATGGTGTGAAGTTTTGTCCGAGGGGGCACAGTTGATGTTCTTTCTCAACTTCATGACGAAGTTGCAAGAGCTGAAGCAGTGATTGCGAGAAGGCTACTTAGGGACATCAATATTAAGGTATTCTCAGTTTCTCATTTCCTTATAAGAATTCGTTAATTTTTGTACTTTTTTATTTTTATTATATATATACACACGTATCACCGTATAGGTGTTTTTAGGAAAATGGCATATCGTGGTGTCAACGTATCGCGTATCCGTATCAGGGTATCTACCTATCTGGGCAACCTAGCTTACATGTAGCATTCATTTAACAAACTCCATTTGAACAGACATAACATTAACAACTTCCTGCAAATATCCAGAGTACAGACAATCCAGGAACATAAGTACATAACAATTCCGCTCAACATAATAAACATCGCCGAAGTAGGTGATCCTGCCTATTCTCCAAACTTGGCATTTGGTCTTGCAAACTAGGAATAGGCATGTAGAAAAACAATTTTGCACACTGATAATCAAAATGTTGCTTCATAGTGGCTAAAAACATAGCCTTAAAGCTGCTACAGGCATACAAAACAAGTGAGATGTCATACGAACTAATTTTTCACAATTAGACAATAAATAGCATCACACCGGGTACATTCTAGCCAACATGGTAAAAGTTCAGATAGGTTGCAAGAAGCCAACACCAGGTACATTAAATGAAAACATTCCGTTGGGGTATGAATCTCTGACAACTCCCCTCAAACATCACAAGACACAAGTCACACAAGTTCACATGACTGCATTTGCAGTCTACTTCTCACCAAAATTAGAAATTACAAATCATGAACGCATTCCATAACAACCTAGATAGATAACCCATGCCAATTACAAGCCTAGAAATGCGCAAGGCAAACTGAACCCACAAGCCAATCGGTCACACTAGACAACCAAATAATCAAACAACAATCACAGTACGAACCGCAGCAATAGTCAATATCCATCCACCAGAAACTGAATCCATTCATACAGCGCCTCAAAAACAGAGGCGTAACCACCATCACGCAGCAGAATCACAAATAACCACGAGATCTGGTGACTAGAGCTTACCCTTGCTGGCGCTGATGAGGAAGTAGCCGTCGGGCGTGACGGGGCTGTAAAACAGGTCCACGACAGGCCGCGAGTGCCCGTGGCACACCAGCGGCACCGCCGCCTTCTTCTTCTCCATCCCCTCCCGTCCCCTTCCCTTCACCACCCTATCGATCGATCCCGGCGGTGGAGCGACCGCGCCGGCCTGAGATGCGGCGCCCTAGGCCCTAACCCCTAGCCCCTCCGATAAAAAATATAACGAAAAAAATCGAGAGAAATCAAGGGAGGGGGAATAGCGCGGATCGATGGGGATTGGGGAATCAATCGGATGTTCCGGAAACGCGTGGTTTGATCTGCACAAGAATTTAAATTTTATTGGTTAGAGCAATTGGGTTTGGGTGGGGCCGTCAGGGTGGGAACCGGGAGGCCGGCCTGTTTAGTGGAAGGGGCGCGAGTGGTTGTTTCATTTTGTCTCTTTTAGATGGAATAACAAAAAATAGTTTCTCAGCGAATGAAATAGCAGAAATAACACTCTTAGGTTCTGTTTGGTAAACTCATACTCTCTGTTTTTCGTTCGGATCTGGGGAAGCTGTACCAAATACCCTGCTTCCCAAAACAATCTGATTCTGCTTCTCGCAAGGAGCTGTCTCGAAAATGAATTAGCAACGAGAAGCTACCTTCCAGTAGATTCTCGTGGGAAGCCAACCAGCATGAAACATATTTGCCCTTGGAAGTTACACTTATTTACCTGCATTTTTCCACTAATATACCCCCACGCCCCATCCCGTCCCAGTCCCAAGCGCATACCCTTTGTTCCTCTTGCCGTACCCGACTCCCTCTCAGCGGGTACCTCTCGTCGTACCCGACTCCCTCTCAGCCGGGACCTCTCGCCATTCCCAAATCCACTGTCTCTATCGGGCTCGCCACCAGTCGATTCCGACGATGTCGTCGACGAATCGACCTCCCACCGCCGATCTGTGATCCTGCTGCCGAGTAAGCCTCTCCTCCTCCCTGGCGCTCCACTCCCTCTTCCTCCTTGCACCCACCGCTCACGCACTCCCTCCCCTAGCCCACCTCCTCCCGCTCCCGTAGCTCCTCGTCGTCATGGCTTACTGGAGCTTCTCCCTTGTGCTTTCCTTGGAGGAAGGAGGATGATATTCAACTTTAGGGTTCTAGGGGGATTGAGATAAATTGGGGAAAGGTTGAGCATTAGAGGAGAAACTGATTTATCTAGGACAGATCATATCTTACAAGCTGTAGTGATTCTTTGATGAGCTTGCTTGTAGTGTTTAACTATTTGTAAATAGCCATCAGAGTAGGTTACTCGTGTACTGCCAACGCTTGCGAGTAAATTTACGTGACACCATTTGTGTAGCCAAATCTATCATTAACCAGTGGCTTTGATGTACTAGCTGGGCAAGATTTTGTTACCACTTGCATATTGCAATTAATCAGGGATCATTCACTTCAATGTAAGAACAAGTTAGTGGCAGAATCAGGACCTAGTGTACTTACCACCTCTTGGACATTGAATTATCGTTCACAACAATCGTATTGGCATAAATGAATTTAGGATCCAGCTAGTTGTCTTCTGCCTTATGCATTGGTTCAGAATTTCTGTTAATTTACTTTTGTTTGATTAGTGTTGTTCCGTTACTTGAAAGTCTATATGAAGTTCAAATAGACTTACAAGTGTTTTATATGTTAGTTCAATGCAGGTGGCCTAGAGGTAGTGGTGGTAGCATCTCGTTGGCCAGCCCTGGTGGATGCGGAGGCTTGATTGTACCAATAAAAAAATCCCTTCCGATTCTTGATTGCGGTCAATATAAAGTTTGTTTGGTACAATCTATTATTTTGTTCCCATGAGTATGCCAGATGGGAATGTTTGCATTCATGGCATACCAAGAATACGTGGGATGTGAACTAAAAATGTCCAGAGATTCTAGATGCCCATAAGTGTATAGTTTGTTTTAGATGTGCAACTCGATGGTGAGCGTGTTCTCCCTGGCACAGTTGCTGCTCAATCTTAACACTTGCTTGGAGCTGGGAATTGGTTCTCCTTTGCTGTGTCAAGTAAAAATGCCAGTTTGATAAAAACCAAATTGTTCAATGTAAGTGAATAGTATCAGGTCAATGATTCTTGCGAATTGATTAGTCTCTTGTGAGCTGGTAGTTGGTGCCAGAATATTCAATCGAAGTGGTTTTTTTATAGCCTTGTCTGTTCCGTTCTTTATGCATTGGTAGTCAAGCTGACATAGCCAATTTAATTGTGAAATGAGTAAACGGATGTAGCTATATGAGAGCCGTCGGGTGATTTAACTTGTAATGCTTAACCTTTCTGTAGGTCCTAGCATCACAAATCAAAATTTTCTACTCTCGGTGTATATGTACTTCCCAGAACTGCAGTACACATACACCTTACAAAAATTAAGCATCAGTTCCATACACAAGTTATTACATTACCGAAGTTTCATATTTTACAACATATTTAACATACATCAAGATACCATACAAAAGAGTTAAGTCTGTAACGGAAACACCTGCCATAAGATGGCTGTAAACAAAAGCCAACCGGCTGCCCTTACCCATAAGGCAACTGACTAAAAACGCCCAAGCTAGTTGTCGAGAGTGTAGTCAGCCTCACATTTGTCAACCCCTTGTGGGTCAACCTCCTCTGCAGCAAATAGACAATGCAGTTGAGTACAAAAATGTACTCACAAGACTTACGATTAACAATACTATACATAACTACATGCATGCTTAAATCAATGGAGATATCTATATGGTTCATTATCAGCGTAAAGCCACATTTTATTTGTAATAGTGTAATAGACTTGAAGGCAATTTGTTAAAACAATTTTTAATTGCTCAAATAATAGTGTGACAACAAATATAAACATAATTAACATCTTAGAGGTGACTTCCCACAGCCACCACAATAATAGCACGAATTACCTTCGTACCATCCAATTTCACGTTTTATCAAAATGTTATAGTCTAACTCTTGAAAGACCTCCCCAAGCGTGTCCATAACCAAGAACATGACTATTCAAATAGTTTAAACCCTGCAGGGGTGTACAACTTTACCCACATGTTAGATCGCCTTTTTGCCAAGCTATAGAGCACACTTTCTTAGGTATGCCGGCAAGGCTAAGTCCTACGAGACGTTTTCCAATGGAGTGAGCTAATTAAGAGTCGCACGTATGGGGGTTAACCCTCCGTGAACCACCCATCATGGGCTCCCACAATGGACCCATACGTTGTGTCGGAGACATTGGCCCAGCCGTAGCAACTGCCAATGCTTCTCGGGCGAGGGAACCTACCCGGAACCCACCCCGTACAAGCCCGACACAATATAACACATTTCTTTTATCCTCCTACACCTACCACCAGCGACTCATTAATTAACACTCCCCAGAGTACTAAGTCAAAAGGGGACCCATATGACCCTCATGTGGTTGCACACGAGAATGCTTGGTTTAGTGGGACAAGATGTTCGGTCCTTATTGACCCGGGCACACAACCACACACCCAATAATCACACCTACCAACCATGTGCCCAAGTCTAAATCTTTTTATTTTTATTTTTATTTTTTCCAAATATGATATACACATGAATACCTTGACTCAAGTATTTAAAGTGATGTTGCAATGACCATCGCCGAAGCGCTGATCCCCAGACTACCGTTCTAAGCATAGCTAAGCGACAACAACTCGCATACTAAAATATAAAGTGACTAGAGCCCATCCATCGAGCTCTAAATCACAACAGATATAGATCTAGGCCCAGTGGTAAAAGATGGATATTTACCTACAGTTCAAGTAACTATTCAGGTTAACTATCGCAAACTGAGAAAATATTTGACAACATAGCATGCATACATACAGTTGAAAATTTGAAATATTAGCATGCGAATATAATAGAATCAACGTGCATCAAAGAAAAACTACTTGCCTTGCTGGAGACAGTCTTCTGGCTGCAGAGGATCACTCTCTCAAACACCCGAATCGTCGAAATCTATCGATTGAGCAAAAGAGCGAATAAGGACAAATAATACCAAAAACAACCAAAATTCAACTCATCCAAGTATGCATTCAACACATATAGATAATGATATTTAAGGGATTTTAGATGAAAGTTTCAATTCAAAAATGAATTTATTTGGATTTTCTAAGTGCTTAACAAGTTAAAGGCATAATTGTGTAATTGTCAAAATTTTATGAAACAGGGTCACACATGAACTTTATTTCACTCTATTTGGAGTTAGGATGAAATATTTATAAGTTTTGAAGTTTTAACCCATTTTCTAATGTAAAAACAATTCCTTTTAAATAACCAACAAACAGAAACATACTTGAAATCTATTCCATTTAAAAGTACACTAAAAATGAAAACTAACCAAATTTGTTTCACTCAATTTGAAGCTAACATGAATTAGTTATAAATTTTCTAAGTTAATTGAATTTCCAATGTAAATTTTATTAGTTTCGGAATTTCAAAAAGGATTAAGAACTTTTCCTACTCGCGCTCAGCTAGCCACCGGTCTCTAACCAGCAGGACCCGAGGCGAGGCGCTGATTGGGTCAACTTTGACCCAACCCGACTACTTGCAACGTCAAAGGCGTAATCCAAAATCGTCTTGGTTTTTCCAAAACGTAAACTCATTCTTTGCACAAAAGAAATACGCTTTTCATTAGAGAAAACGTACTCCAGTTATTGCACAATTACTTAATCGGCCCTACGGGCCCACATGTCACTGTCTCAGAGTTTTGAATGGGTTCTGATTTAGATTTCTAATCTTGCTTTATCCCCGTGGGGTCCACAAGTTAGTGATACACTAAACAAAAGCATTAACGACTAAAGACTACTTTAACCTAAACCTGTCGTCGGCTCGTTGGCATTCTTGTGCGTGAGCGCGGCGGTGAGGTAGACCAAACGATAAAGGAGGGGCGCTCCGGGCTTGAGGAGGACACACATGGGTGCGCACGGACCTCACGAACTCGATGGTGACGACTCGGTGACCTAAGGAGGCGGGAGGCGAGCTAGCGGTGATCGGAGGTGGAGACGAAGACACGACCCTCACGAAGAAGACACCACAGCCATCGAGAAGCTTCGGGAAGGTGCGCCATAGGTTCACCTTGGCTCTAGGAACAAGACGCCCAAGGCGTTGTCGCCGATGGAGGTCGGACGCGGTCGAATTAGAAGCGGCGGCGTCGGTTCGAGCTTGGAGAAGAAGAGGGCATAGCGGGCGGAGAGGGTGATTGGATAGGCGTAGGGAGTAGATAAGGTCCCGGCAATCCTTCGGGGGCGGTCGCAGAAGCTTGAGGTGGCGCGAGCGGGTTGCGTGGCACGACGCGACGGCCAAAGATCGCCGCTGAGCAATGCACGAGGAAGACAATGGGGCCCCATTGGTCACGGTTGGCATGCAAAGCGCAAAGCTGAGTCGACTGGTCGGTGCAAACCGACGTGGTTGGGTCTAGCCAAGAAAAGCGGTCCGGTCGGAACAGTACTAGTCGGGTCTGGCTAGGGTTAGGTTTGGATTTAGTTTTGACCAAAATTAAGCTAGTTTGACTAAGCTACTAAAAATAGAAATAAATTTCCAAAAATTCTAAAATTGTTTGTAGGTGTTCTAAGATTCAATTAGGACTTAGGAAAATTTAATTTGGCCACTTTTCACATTTCATTTGGCTAAAATAAATTTCTTTTCAAAACTGCATTAGTGACTTGGTTAAGATTTTAATGAGGCTCAATTAACTTCTAAAAATTTGTGAAAAAGTATATTAATCTGTGATAAATAATCTAGTATTTTATAAAATTATTTCCAGAGACTTTTATACACATATTTTTATGAAATCAAATAGAAACTTGAATCCAAGCTTAAAGTTTGAATTTCAAAGCAAATTTTAGAAAACCAAGTGCAAACTCATGAATTTCAACAAAAGTTTTTGAAATCTCAAAATTTTACACAGTTGAAACACAAACCAAAGCTTAGGATGTTACAAGTTGAGTGTTATTTTTCTGCTTGTTATGTGTTACACTGAGATGAATGTATGCATATATCTAAATTATGGTGAGATGAATAGATGATTCTCAGTTGTAATAATGTAATTGAATGCTTGTGAATTGTTGAGTGTGCAACCTATAACTGAATGCTTATAATGGGAATCATTGAATTGTATTTGTGCATACACCTGATACTATTCACTTATGAATCTTCCAAATTAATTCTATTTGTGCTAGTTGCTTGTTTCTTCTCCATTGGACATCAAGCATACACCTGGTATTATTCACATTTCAAAAGTAAGCTATCACTATGTCACTTTGTGCTAGCACTATGTCACCTGATACTATTCACATCCAGTTTGGTAAATAAATGGCACATCAATCCTTAGTCCTTACATAACATTTACTCATTCACCCATCACAAGAACAAAGCTTACAATGCCATAAATGAACCCAAAATTACAATTCTTTTGCTTACAAGAACAAAGCTTACATCACAAGAACAAAGCTTACATTTTTTCCATTTATCTATTTTGAAACAAGACCCTACGCTGCTTGTAGTGATGATTCCATGATGGTACTGATATGTATCAGTCACCATACAATGCGGTGGCAAGCTCAAACCATCCACCAATTAATCACACGAAAAAAAAAGAAACCAAGCCTCTCTAGATAGCCCAAAGACTCTCTTCGCCTCCAAATTCCTAAGAAGAGATGATTGTACAAATATGAAGGAGTAAGACACAAATATAATTGAAGTATTACAACAAGGGGTGGCATAGTCTATTTGCTTCTAATCCTCTCTCATATGGTTTTTGGAGCTAACCTACCAGCCAAACGCTTTCCTAAGATAACTCTAGATTATCAGAGAAGTGGATTCTTAGAGAATCTGGAGCAGGATTTGAAAAATGAGAATCTAGAGCTCTACCAAACAGGACCTTATTGTGTGAAAAACGTTGTGGCAAGTTTGCAGGGGATTTGCCTACCACGCCTCCCGTGTGCGAACCCCCACTGTTCATGTGTATTTTTTTCAGCCCGTCGCGCAATGGGGGTGCGGTAGGTCACCGGCCGCGCCGTTTTTGTGCGGTAGAGATGCCATTTTTGCCATTTCGTTCACCAGGGGGGGCTATTTTTGCTATTTTGTTTAAACACATGTCATTTTAGCCAGAGAGGCACTATACTTCAGTGGGAGGGGAGACGTTGCGACGGTACACGGGAGTGGGAGGGAGTTAGCTGTCATTGGATCATGGTCTGAATGGTTAAGATTCGCCTTGTGAATTTATGAGATTATGAGTCTTTTCTCAAGAATTTTCCGAAAGCAAGTAGTTGATTACTTCTCCCTAGGCGGCGTAAGGTAATATATACATCTTACCTTATGTACTTATATTAACAAGTAAGTCTCGGATCAGGAAACGCTTATTAGGGGGTCACTGGACGGTGGGCCACCACTGACGACAAGGTGTGACCCTCGGCTTGCTCCGAGCGGTCGCTCCCTTAAGTGTTTTGTGTAGTGTTTTATGTAATAAGGTAGGTAGGATATGTTCCCCCTCCGGGGCCTTGTTTTATGCCTCAAGCGTTAGGCTCCGGAGGGAAGGGTGTATGTACTTTATTTTGTAATGACATCCTTTTTGCTTCGCTGCTTTCGCCCGTACTTCACTTCTTATTGTCGTGCACCTTGGACTTGTGTGTTTTGCAAGGTGACTGCCGGAGGTATCGCTGCCTCGCTGGGAGAGGGAGCCCACCTTCTCCAAGGCGTGTGATGAAGGTGCAGGCTCCCACTCATGAACAGAAGGTGGAGCGTTGCCTCCGTTCTATGTGGCCACTGCAGCTTTGCTATCGAGGCATGGTTTGCGATGGGCGAAGTGGCAAAGGTGGAGCCTCGTGAACGCTGAAGGGGCCATGGAGGATGTAACATCCCAAAAATTCCACGCATTTGACATTGTTCAAAAATGTGGGATTTTTAAAACTTTTTGTTACGCTTTGTCGATGTTCGAATTTCTGGGTTGTTATTTTAAACCCCAACCCCAAAAATAGGAAACTGAATTGAGTATTTGTAGTCTAAAGGAAGGAAACCAGAAAGATGGTAAATTGGAAAATAGAAAAGAAAATAAAGCTGGCATTAGCCCCATCCCATTGTGGCCCATGCCTGCCCCAAGCATGCCCTACCCCCTTTAAGTCGCGCTCCGCACTCCCCTTCCTCCCTCCACTCCACCTTCTTCCTTACCAGGCATCCTCGAGCTGCGACCGCGTCGAGACCATGTCGGTCGTCGCCAACCTAGCGCCGTTCTGGCCACCCTAGTGAAGAACTTGCCCTCCCGTCCGTGTCACATCGCGTTCCCGACCTCAATGACGCTTTCCCCTCAACTAATTACGGGATCCCCACACTGAAGCTCGCCATGGCCCCTTCTTCCCCAAGTTCGGCCAGATCCGGTGCCGTCACCACCATTACTATCTCGGTGAGCCCCCTCCCAAATTCCTTCTCCCTAGAGCAACCCCTTGCACCCCTCTTCCACCCCAGCCCTCCAATCTTGCTCTCCATCACCCAGCTGCCGCCCCCACGTCGAGCCCACTTCCAGCACACCCCGGCCTCTCCCCGCCACTGTTGACATCTCCGGCAAGTTTTGCACACCTCCCGAAGCTCGTGGCGTGCCCCCTTCCCCTTTCTCTCCCTCCGGCACCGCCGCCCTGCCCCATTTCCTCCCTAACGCCCGGCCGCCACACGCCGCCACCAGCCCGCCCCAGTGCCGCCTGAGCCACGCCGCCACTGCCCCTGAGGTTGCCTCACCCGGTCGGTACCATTTTTGCCCTTCGTGCTACCGCCGTCCTTCCACTTGCCAGTGACCAGCACCGCCCCGAGCCGCCTCTGTCCTCCCCTGTTCTGCCCTCTGCTCAGCCCTCTCTGTCTCTCTCCCTATCTAGCAATGACATGTGGGCCCCTAGAAGCTTTCTATGGGCACCTCTCTCTATGTATGCATGCATGTATGATAGTGCCCCCCTATAGTGAGTAGCTAAGACAAACACTAGTTTAGTTAGCAGGTTAATTGGTTAGTAAGTTAAATACAATTAACAAGTTCTTTTTAACTTAAACTAAATATTAATTAATAAGGGTTAATTAAAAGGTTAATAATAATAATGGGAGCACAGGAAATTGACCATGATAACAAGATTAAATAATATAGGAACAATAATATATTACTAGCATTCATATTAAATACAAGTTCATTGGATCCACAATAGAAGTATAATCTTGTGTTGGAAAACGCCTAAAATGGCAATAGGGGTCCACCTGTAAGTAACTGATGGCTGGAAATTAGTGTATGGGGATTATGTAACTTACCGGTGGACCCAATCAAGTAAGTGGTCAGTTAATTAGTGTATGGGAGACTGATTAGTGTTAAGCAAGGATTAAGTTAGATTGTTGAAGTAGGTTTCAATCACCATACACCTTCTTTAACTAAACCCGTTAGCAACACAATAGGGTGGATGCATGATTCAAGTGCATACCAGCCATTAGCAAATAAAACGTGATTTCAAGTAACCAGTGATCAATATTAGTTAGTATTTAGTTAGAATAACGTATTCAATCAAACTCTGCATTCACGACTTAGGTTAAAATTGTTGACCTTGTCAACATTTCAATATGCAATGGGTTAGACTTTTAACAAAAGATCGCGTAGTAAGTAAACTAACTAAAAGAATAAAATTAAAGTAATCAACCCAGGCAACTAGAACCTAAGATGACTTAGACGTGTTAAGGCATATACATACACACATGATCTGACAACCAGTAAGCCCTAGGCCATTGACACACAATGATAAATGATAATAACGATAATATGTCAATGACTTGTACACCCACTAGTAAAGTAGTAATAAAGTAACACATCATAACAACATACACTTACAAGTAGTCTCTTACCAAATTGTCGAATAGGTAAAGTGATCACTTTAGTTGACATCTAACTAGGATTGTGACATGCCACTAACACATAGGACCTATACAATAAGTAGTAAGACTAAGTGTTTAGGTAAACAACTCGTTAGTGATTAAGTTAGGCATAATCATGATACTAGGTAAACCTTAATGAAGGTTAGTGGTAGTTGTGACCTAGCTTCATGCTAGTGATAGTAATCAAGGTGATGGGTTGATCGCCAACCAAGGGCTAGTAGGTAAAAGCTCATAGGTCTTGTAGTGTAGTTATCTACTTAACTAGAAGTGGTCACTAGTAGGTTCTATGGCTAAGGATCAAACTAGTGTAATAGGTCCACTTTAGTGTATGCCAAGTCACATAAGTAAGTAGAATGAGTTAAGATCACCTGAATACAGATGCTCAAACCGCAAACACCACTGATCAAGATATAGGTCTAATGTCTAGCCAATGCTTGGAAGTTCTAACTAAGGCTCATGGAACTTCCTTGATAATTGGCAAGTCATAAAAGAAATCATTAAGTAAACTATACCCCATGTGTCGGTGAGATTTATGTCTACCCTATGCGAACCATGAATCTATGCATAAGTCTCACCCGACTATCATGGAACTTCCTCGATAAATAGGAAGTAAAAAACAAAAGATATCATTAGAGCAGCTAGGCATCGGGTATGGATAGCGGTGATAGGTCTCTAGGTAGATGATAGTAATCAACCACTAATCAACCTCATATAGAATCCAGCCATCACCCATCGCTAACCACCCACAATAGAAGTACAAATCATGATCCGAAAGCAGGCCAGAGAGTTCGACCTAACTGGGTGATCTCCCCCATCTAGGTAACTGATGCGGAATATTCCTAAGAATATTCTCCCTCTCCTGTTGGAGTCCTAACTCCTTGCATCAACTGACTTCTCGAGACCTCGATCCCTCCCGCCCTCACTCCGGATCAAATGGTTACCTAACCCTACGTCTGACTATGAACTCAAAACCCCACCACTAGACCAAACGAATAGAGTTTGGGTTTATCTACTTTGGTCTAAAGTATTTCCTTCATTTCAAATACCCCTGGATGTACTTTACTCTATCTGAAGTATTTCCTTCATCAACTTCCTTTGAATATACTTTGTCTAAAGTATTTCCTTCATCAACTTCTTTTGATATACTTCGTATGAAGTATTTCCTTCATCAACTCCACCTAGTATGATTAGTTTCATCTGGAGTACTTCCTTCTTACAAGATACCCTTAGGTATACTTAGTTTCGTTTGAGTATTCCATGCTTCAAACACAGTGGGGTTGATTGACTTTCATTTGAAGTGTTTTCTTGTTTACTTGCTTATGGATTTATTGAATTTCATTTGATTGCTTTCAAACGTTCTTTGGTTCGATCGTATTCCGCTTAGCTAGAACCTGGAGCCATGACGAAGCAAAGAGTTCTCGAGATGAACAAGATCGAGACCAAGGTTATGAGAACATTGAGCAAGGCGAGTAAACACTTTGACCATTTTGCGCCTAAATTTTGAATGCAAATTATATTGATTTAAATTACGAAATTGCATTGCTATGATTTATACAACTATTTCAATTAGCACATAGTTATTACCTTAATGATAATTGTGTATTAACTTCTATCCCTTGAACTTGGACATTATCTCTTGACACCCTAGGAGTAATGATATACATGAAATAGACATTAAGTCCATATTTAACTTTCATGCTTAGCCCTTCTTAGAAATATGACATGTGGGCAATGATTGCCCGACATCATTAAAATTTGAAACTGGATTTGGGTAATCGAGGTTGGAGTGTGGCTGGTATGCTAAACTAACAAAGTATTTTAAAATAAAAGAAAACAAAAAATAGATTTTGACTTAGGTGGCTGGAAAGTGTGGCGGGTGTTGGGAAGAGCATGACAGAGTGGGTATGGGGAAGTACCGCCCAAGTCAATTAAGGACCCGGATCTTGTGATGATCACTCATGTAAAAATGGTGCAACCACAAGTCTATAATGGGTATGACCTGGCAAACTAATTTGTTCGCCTCGGCGTGGCTTCGCCATTGGTGGGTGTGTGGCGTGGGTATGGGTCGAAGCCACAGGAAAACCACATGGCGCAAGGCGCAAGAGGGGGCTTCCCGGGAGCGCGGCTTAGGGAGGTGGAAACCTTAGCGAGTGGGGTTGCGTTGAGGTGGGGCATTGTAAAGGCGTTGTGACAATCGTCTTAGTTGCACACCTAAGGAAGTGTGTCAAGACGGACATTATAAGTTGATTGTCTCTTGTGGGTAAAGTGTACGAACTCTACAGAGTGTAAAAACTACATAGATTGTCGTGCTCACTACTACAGAAAAGGTCTTCACAGATGGTTAAAAAACGTTGTCACAAACGGTTTCATGAGACGTCTGAGTTTATGCGTTAGTAATGACATGAGGTCATCACAGAGACTATCATAGACGGTTATTAAATCAGAACTGTCTATGATAGTTGCCTATCACATACGATTATTAACTCCGAACTGTCTGTGATAGTTTACTATCATAGACGGTTTGTTGATGAAACCGTCTGTGATAGCTGATGTATCACAGACAGTTTATAGATCCAACTGTCTATGATAGCTTATGTATCACAGACGGTTTGTAGATGAAACCGTCTATGATAGCTGATGTATCACAGACGGTTTTTCCTAAGGAACAGTCTGTGATATTCTTTTGTATTGCTAAATCTATTTCTGTTCATTGGCTAGCCTCAGGAAGTGCTAGTCATGCCCTCTGAAACAAGCAGAAACACAACAAGTACATGTATACATCCAATTCACATTCATTTCAGAAACAAGCACATCCATTTCACAAATCAATTAACTCAAATAAACTAAATTTAACCATTCATGAATAAATACACACATTTACCATTAAGTTCAATCTTATCCCAATCAATTTCAATCTACATTGTGGAACTCTTCTGGGTTTATGACCTCACGCAACAAGAAGGATGCAAACTGTCCTCGAATTCTTGTGAGATCGCCTTGCTCCAACGTAGTTGTAGCGATGGTTGCAACCTGTCGCTAGGAAGATTAAAGTCGTGCATATATAAATGGATAAGTATGGAATAATTATTGCAAGATTGACAAACCTGAGGATGATTGGTCATCGCAGAACCAAGGAGTAGTGGAATGTTGTGGCAAACATAGTATCCACAAGTGTTGCCCGACGACTGCCGGTGGCACTGCAAAAATAGAATTGGTTAGTTCGAGAGGCATTACTACGAAGTGTTATGTAGGATTAATGTGTACTAGCAAATATCGAGAAATTTTGATCGTGTCGCAGGATCTCTCCCTTGGATTTCCCTCTAGAAGCAAAGTACACGGTGAACGACCTACGTGATTCCAAAAAGTTAGCCTTAGCCATTGCAAAGGAAGGAAAGACTTCAATAGAGTTATCTATAGAGGAAATGTGTTTACCCGTCGATTAATTTTTGGACAACTGTGAAGTCGTTTTCGATCCTCTTTAGGGAATCAAGGTATATTACCTTGTTCCATCTTGGTATAGTTACAATTAGAATCCAGTGGAACCTACACAGGTATATCGTCATGGTCATTAAACCTAAGTTTGTGTTTCTTATAAAGTACAAATCAACAAGTATAGCTACTAGTGCAGCACTTACCCCTAGTTGTAGGGCAAAATTATGAATTCCTTGTCGCGGTGAGCCAGCAATGACTTCTTCATGTAAGCCTTGACGAAGTTTGCATCCTCCTAGATGCTTTGCATGGAGACCAAGTGTGGGTCGAGGAAACCTACCGGTGATTTTCTTGATTCGGCTTCAGAAATCATGTATCTATATATACAGAGAAGTAAGGAGTTATATATAACATTTATCGGTATTACATGAACGTAGATCATGATTGTACACACTTATAGTGTCTAGTATCGCATGAGTGAGGCATCGAGGTTGAAGAGTAAGAACAAGTCCTCGAAGGTCACTGTGAAGACACAGTCTTGAACCTCACGGTGAAGATGATGCGGCCCAAACTTGACGTTGACACCCGAGCACTGTTGTCCATCCGTCTTGTTGGCCTGTTCCATGTACCATGCATGCAATCTTGTGCAAGCCATTCCAGGTTTTCGAGGCGCACTACCGTCTCGACCAATGGCTCGCCTTGCACAATTTTTGGGCCAACAGCAAGAAGGGGATATCATTAGGCTTCTTCAATTTGCCCTTGCCGCCTTGCTTTTTAGAGGTCGACTTCACGAGAGTCGACCGGGCACGAGGTGTAGATGCATCTAATGCACCGGTCCCTTTCCACATCTGTCCAGGTAACTTTGATGTAGGTAGCTTCGGTGCAGGTAGCTCCTGTGGACTTGACACTGTTTCAGGACTTTCCCATGAAGTTGACACCGATGTAGGTCGCTCCAGGCAGATGTCCCTCTTGGGCCACTGGATGAATGTTCCAATGGCTTGCCCTACAGTCATGACCTCATCGTTTGGGGGGGGGGTATCTGCTGTGGGACGACCTCGAAATTGGCATGAACACCGCTCACATTCACTTTTGCGAAACTCGACGCTAGATTTACACCATGTACCAAGGCCCCAGCACCGGATGGATGCGTTTGGACCCAAGTAGCATCCAGGGCAACGAAGGCACATCTCACTTGAAGCTTGCACTTCGTAGCCACCTATATAACGATATAAAATTAGCTACTCCAACAAGCCTATCAATGGATCGAGCATTCCAGAGATAATAATTATTACCAGGATGTCATCGACAAGAAATCTGTCATCACTTTCTAAGGTAGGGTTGGACGCGCAGCTACTCCAATGGTTGGGGGGCTAGCTAGCACAGTAGAAGCGGGGCTTGCAACTGATTTCCCCGAAAACTTTCCTCAATGCTCTCTATCTGTCGTCACATTTCATCTCTGATAGCATTAGTGATCTCATCTCTGACAGCATCCGTAATCTCCTCTCTGAGGGATTCACGAATCTCCTCTCGTAGCCGTGCATCGCGCTCGTCTTTGGCTCTCTTCCTACTTCAGTACACTTCGGAGTGCTCTAAGAATCCTTGTTTCCATGGAACATAA
Source organism: Phyllostachys edulis (assembly GCA_036346405.1). Classification (NCBI taxonomy): domain Eukaryota; kingdom Viridiplantae; phylum Streptophyta; class Magnoliopsida; order Poales; family Poaceae; genus Phyllostachys; species Phyllostachys edulis. The sequence continues at coordinate 30,670,127 of CM070561.1, read as the reverse complement.
AGACCAAGGCCTCTTGTGTGATCTAGGTGCTCCTTGTTTTCTAAGGCCGCGAAGAGTATATCTCTCTCCCTGACTTCCTGGAATGAGCCTTGGGAAGATTATGCACTCAGCGCTTTCTACAATAGTCCGACATGTTATTTCACTTCCTATGAAGTTATGGAGTAATTACAAACTAGGTAGTTCGATGACTTACCAGATGTTGGGACACTTCCTTGTCTGCGGGGTTTGGAAAGGAGATGGCCCCCGAAGACACGGTAGATGACATCGCCCTTATCCAGTTTCAGACGTGCTCATTAGGGATCTCGACAAATGGCGGGGAGGCCTCCCACAAGATTGCCTACTTGTCCTCCTGCCTCCATTGCGGGATTTTACCCGCATACCCAGCGGTGCTAAGTCTGTGGGGGTGCGTGTTTTTTTGCCTAGAGGGCCCTGTGCACCGCCCTTTTACTCCTAAAATCATCTTTCATCTTCTTTGCCACAGTCTTGCCAGTACTCTTCTACGAACAGATACTTTTGGAAGGGCGTCAGATCCTTCTCCACGTATTGCTTGATAAGCGTGCTCTTGAAGTTCTTCCACACTTTGCATGTCGCTAGCAACGCGTGTCATCGCACGGAGGCCTGGTGTTCTTCTGGGATCTCGAACAATTCAAAAATTTCCGTCACCAGCGCGCCTTTCTGAGCTTCGATCAACTCCTTCCACGAATCATAGGTGATCTTGACCCATTCCCATGCAACTATTCCGACCATTCTCCGGAATACGGACGCTGCTCGGCGAGGATTGAGAGGGGTCCCAGATGTTGGAAATATGCCCTAGAGGCAATCGTAGAGATGATTATATTTCATTATGTTCATAATATTGGATAATATGTTATCTTGTTCCTAGAATAATATTGTTAATATTTATTATCAAGTATGTGACTTGATTGTGAAACTCTATATTTCTGCAATGATTATTCTTAAACATTCCCTGGTCGGAAACATATGAGAACACATATGAATAGACTAGCATATGTATTGGTTAATGACTATGTTTCACAGGTCATGGATATGGAGATATCAAACCAATAATATGGACACATGTTAGAGAACATGGTGTTGGATAAGATCCAGCTTGAGACACTATTGAGATTGTTATGATTCTATGTGTCGTTAGTTGGTCTCAAGAAATGATGATGTATAATCTTTAGACCTGAGATCAGCATGGTTTCCTACATGTGTAATAGCACTCTTAGGGGTTGCCAATCACTACTCGTAACTGGGTAGTTATAAATGTAGCTTTCGGGTATGCTCTGAAACATGCGGAGGAATCTGACTGGTCGGATATGGGATTTGCCACTCCTAACATAACAGGAGAGATGTCTCTGGGCCCCTCATTGTGGTTGGATAAAGTAAGTGCATGGCCATGCCACTAGTGGTCGAAGTGTTCGACCACGTGAAGTTATCCGACACTCAATCGATAAAGTATTGAACAGTCCATAGATGATACAACATCTCACCTGGAGTTCAACTAGATATCGTGAGACAAAGGGAGAATACACGAGTAGGTCGCTTAGTTCGATCAATTACGGACTGGTCATATGGAGATATGAGCTAGTCATAGACTGGTCAAATGTAATCACAGAGTGGTCGTAATCTGGTCGTAAGGAGTTACGAACTGGTCGTGATCAGATACGAGCTGGTCGTAGACAGGTCGAATGTAATCACAAAGTGGTCGTAATTTGGTCGTAAGGAGTTATGAACTGGTCGTGACCAAATACAAACTGATCATATAGAGATAGGACCTGGTCATAAGTGATGAGGACCTGGTCGTAGTTCATATTGCATTTAGGTTCGTCTGATATAATTTATGTATATTCGGGAATTGCTACATTCTGCTAGGAACCGCTAACGACTCATGGTCGGAAAGGGTTTCCATGTCACAACCGAATACGCATAACCTAATGGGTCACACACTTAACGGGTTGGTATAAACCAGTACGGATACGATTCGTAAAACGTGTTTGGATAGGATCCGTCATGGGCACTATATAAGGAGATGCTTGAGGCTATTGGGTGATAGATGAGTTGACGTGAGTTGCTCCACCGAAACCCTAGCTGCCATCTTCCTGAGAGCTCTAGCGTGCGACTTGGTGCTAGCGCACCGGCGTACGGTTGTTCCTTCCCTGGACGTGTGGATACCGTAGAGGCGCTACTGCGGTTGCTATTGCGCTTGAGGACGATCCATGATCTTCGTAAGGAACCGCAGAGATTGCTAGAGGAGACGATCGATTCGTGAGGACGCTGGTTGATCGATTCGTGAGGACGCTGGCTGATCGACTATGACCACTATATTGACGCGCTCTATGTTGAACCAGGCTGCTCCAACTCTTCTTCCATTGCTCTGCACGTCTAGTGGTAACTATCTGTGATCATCTTCTTGCTTGGCTTTCAGGTTTACGTGGTAGAATTTTTGAATTGTTAGCTATCGTAGCCTACATGCATCCATACACCAGACGCATCGACATCCGTGATGGTAAATCAGCCCTCGGGCCTTTTTAATATCCCTCCTCTACTACGCTTGGATTTTCCAGAGGACGACGCATCAGACGCATGAAGCGACGATGACGGAGAATGAGCGGATGCCATCTTCACAAGAAATAGAAGTTTTGACACGCATACACATATTATCAAAAGATTATCTATGTGTATGGGTATACACACCAATTAATAAATAATTGGGATATGAAGGGAAGAACTTTGGATACTTTCTTATTAAGTATATAGCTACCACAAAAAAAATCCATAAATGCTACATATAAGAAGAGGATCAATTTGCAAAGTTATATAATTACTTATTATACTTGATTGCCATCTGCTTCGTGAGTATCACAATATTTCAATTTAATTACACCTCCCCATCTAAATTGTTGTAAAAAGGCGGTTTTAGCATAAATCCAAAATTAATTCCAGCACAATTAATTGTAAATAAAGCATAATTCCAACACCAATATAATGACATAATTGACATATAAACATGTAAATCCTCCAAGCCATTTAAAAGGAATAATATGCTCAACACAAACATCATGTGAACAAATAAAATCAGCATAAAACTAAGATTTAATATTGCTCTCAGATGTAGAGTTGCACAAGATTTAATCTTGGCCTTCTCGCTAATTTAGTCTATGCTCTTCATTAATTGAATTTGACGATATTAATTCAAACTTTGAGCTATAAAATAGTGATGTACTTATCTGCCAACAGGATCTTTTAAAAAAACAACAGATAATACTTTCGGCCTAGAGGTTCAACCAATTAACCAACCGAAAGTAACAGACTAAATGCTAAAGATCAATGAACAGTAGTAAACATTCTAATTAGAGATCAAGTTCAAACCCAATTATCAAAACAATTTTAGTACAAGACTATTATCATCACATGGCATTCATCTCAAGCCCACCACACCACATTGCAATATATTCTAGTAGCAGTATCAAAACAAATACAATATGAATCACTGACTACATATCAAATACAAAGGGGTAATTAAATTGAAATGCTGTGATAGAAAGGGTACCGCCGTGTTGGGTAATCGTACCGCGCGTTATAGCTAGTATGTGTTCATGTCACATGATAGAATTGGATTCCATGCATAACTTGTTTTTGCTGGGATTGATGTGAATAGTATGACCCATGATGTATGAGATGCATGTATGTGTGTAATGTTCATGATCTGCGTGTCATGCTTATTGAAGCCCAAGGCTGTCTATATTTGTATAACGGCCTGCGTGTCGACTTGTGATGCTTCTTCATTCCATGTAATTTATTACTAGTGCTATTAGGAGTAATGGTTTAGTGGGAGTACTTGGAGGAATTGACCACTTGGAGATATGGCGAACAGGAAGCATGGCAATGGAGATCACCATCTGGAAGGGTCATACTATATCACAATGCAATTTGATTGTCTGTGAATGCCTTTACATTCCTGTTCATTTATTTCTATGCATGTTATTTAGTTGCTTCGCATGCTTTTAACATGGTAGAAGTAAAATTCCCTCACATAATATTAAGTTAAATTGATGCCCTACCAATTAGCTGCACCATCCAAAGTCATGTATTTTAATAGAAGGTCTTGCTAAAGCAGAGTGCTATTAATATTCCTTGACTAGATGGGTTTGTGTCGGACACTTACATGCATAGCATTGGTTTAACTTGACAAGGTCATCATAACGTTTATGGACCTTGGGGCATAGAGTTGGGTGCCAGAGCATAGAGATGCTGCCCGACAACAAGAGTCATATAGAGATATGATTAGCAAATGGTTGCTTACCAAATTCACTAATCTTCTAGCAGTGATGCCAAAGCTCACTAGTAGATTAACTGATTGTGGGTCTTGAATCACTAAATGTCATAAGAGGGACATGGTATTTAGTGGGAGTATCTTTATTAAATTGTTTAATAGAAGTTACTTTTCTTAAACATATGTCTTAGTTTTGCATATTTTATGTTGTAGATCATGGCACCATCTGCTGTACCTACATCCAGTTTTGCTTTACGTTCGATACTTGATAAGGAAAAACTGAATGGAACAAATTTTGCAGATTGGTCCCGCAACCTAAGAATTGTTCTTAGGCAAGATAAAAAAGGAACATGTTCTAGAGGAACAAATTCCAGATGTGCCTGCTGAAAATACTGCTGCTACTCTTAAAACCGCCTATAAAAGGCATGTGATGAGTCCCTTGATGTTAGTTGTCTCATGCTTGCTGCTATGAACTCAGACCTTCAGAAGTAGTTTGAGAACATAGAGGCCTACGATATGATCGTGGCACTCAAATGCATGTTTGAGACACAAGCAAGAACTGAGAGATATGAGATCTCAAAGAAATTGTTTGGGAGTAAGCTAGCTAAGGGAAGTTCGGTGAGCCCACATGTAATCAAGATGGTTGGTTACACTCAGAGCTTGAAAAAACTTGGTTTTCCACTTAGTCAAGAGTTGGCTACAGATTTGATTCTTGCTTCGCTTGCTACAAGCTATGGGCAGTTCATTTTGAACTTCCATATGAATGGCTTAGACAAGAATCTCACCGAACTGCATATGATGCTTAAGACTGCAGAGGACAACATTAAGAAAAGCAACAGTCATGTGATGATGGTGCGAAAGAGTATAAGCTTCAAGAAGAAGGCTAAGACTTGGGTCAAAGGTAAGGGCAAGACTAAAGTTTCGGATGAGATCCAAACTAACAAGCCTAAACCCAAGACTAAGTCTGGCCCAACTCAAGAGAATGAATGCTTTTACTCCAAAGAGCCAGGCCATTGGAAAAGGAACTTCAAGAAATACCTGGCCGATCCGAGAAAGAATGGTGGGACTAAACCTTCCACTTCAGGTATTAATGTTATAGATATTTTTCTTGCTGATTCTTCTGTTAACTCTTGGGTATTTGATACCGGATCGGTTGCTCATATTTGCAATTCAATACAGAGTTTAACAAAGAGTAGGAGAATTGCAAGGGGCGAGATGGATCTTCGCGTTGGGAATAAAGCAAGGGTTGCTGCATTAGCCGTTGGGACTTTGCCATTAGTTTTGCCCTCAGGATTTATTATGGAATTGAATAATTGTTATTACGTTCCAGCCATGAGTAGAAACATTATCTCTGCCTGATGTTTGATGGCAGAGGATTATAAATTCATTATAGAGAATAATGGTTGTTCTATATTTTTGAATGAGATGTTTTATGGCTATGCTCCTATTTCGAATGGGTTGTTTATTTTAAATCTTGATGATGCAACCGTCTATAATATTAATGCAAAGAGGCTTCAGCCTAATGATACGAATTCCACTTTTATTTGGCATTGTCGTTTGGGTCACATAAGTGAGAAACGCATGAAGAAGCTCCATGATGATGGAATTCTAAACTCATTTGATTTGGAATCATTTGAAACGTGTGAATCTTGCCTACTCGGAAAGATGACCAAGACACCTTTCACTGGTCGAAATGAGAGGGCGTCCGACTTGTTGGCACTCATACATACTGATGTGTGTGGACCAATGAGCACGATAGCTAGAGGTGGTTTTCGGTACTTCATTACTTTCACCGATGACTATAGTAGATATGGATATATCTATTTAATGAGGCACAAGTCAGAATCCTTTGAAAAGTTCAAGGAGTTCCAGAGTGAGGCACATAATCAACTTGGCAAGACAATCAAATCTTTACGATCTGATCATGGATGTGAATTTTTGAGCCATAAATTTGGTGATCATTTGAAGCAATGTGGAATTGTTCCACAACATACACCACCAGGCACTCCACAATGGAATGGGGTGTCCGAGCGGCGTAATCGGACCTTGTTAGACATGGTTCGGTCGATGATGAGCCAATCGGATCCGCCATTGTCTTTTTGGGGTTACGCTCTAGAAACTGCTGCTTTCACTTTAAATAGGGTACCATCTAAATCAGTAGATAAGACACCATATGAGATATGGACTGGGAAGAGTTCTAGTTTGTCTTTTCTAAAGATTTGGGAATGTGATGTCTATGTTAAACGTTTGACGTTTGATAAACTCACACCCAAGTCAGATAAATGCTTCTTTATAGGATATCCTAGGCAAACCAAAGGATATTATTTCTACAACCAAGAAGAGGACAAAGTTTTTGTTGCCCGAAATGGTGTCTTTTTGGAGAAAGAGTTTCTTTCAAAAGGAGTCAGTGGGAGAAAGGTGCAGCTCGAAGAAATTCGAGAAACATCTAAAAGTGTTTCAACTCCTACTGAACCTCTACAGGATGAACAAAATATTGTTGAACCTGTAGATGAGGCATCAGCCCCACGTAGATCTAAAAAGCCATGTCAATTACCTATAAGGTATGGGCATGACGTATTATTGTTGAATAATGATGATCTTAAGACTTTTGTGGAAGCAATGATGGACCCAGACTCTGAGAAATTGCTTGGAGCCACGAAATCCGAGATAGACTCCATGAGTGACAATCAGGTTTGGAACCTGGTCGATCCACTTGATGGTATTAAAATCATTGAGTGCAAATGGATCTATAAGAAAAAGATTGACATGGATGGAAATGTTCATATTCATAAAACTCGACTAGTTGCAATAGGGTTTCGACAAGTTCAAGGGGTTGACTACGATGAGACTTTCTCATTGGTAGCGATACTTAAATCTATACGGATCATTCTAGCTATTGCTGCATATTTCGACTATGAGATATGGCAAATAGATGTCAAAACGGCTTTCCTTAATGGAAACCTAGATAAGGATGTGTACATGACACAACCTAAAGGTTTTATCGATCCAAAGAATGCTAGTAAAGTATGCAAACTTGAAAAGTCCGTTTATGGGTTGAAGCAAGCATCTCGGAGTTGGAATATCCGTTTTGATGAGGAGATCAAAAGGTTTGGTTTCGTCAAGAACAAAGAAGAACATTGTGTTTACATGAAGGTTAGTGGGAGCGCACTTGTAATTCTAATCTTATATGTGGATGACACATTATTGATTTGTAATGACATTCCTATGCTGGAATCTGTTAAGGCATCATTGAAAAATAGTTTTTCTATGAAGGACCTAAGAGAGGCAGCATATATCTTAGGGATAAAGATCTATAGAGATAGATCAAGAAGGCTAATTGGATTAAGCCAAAATACTTATATTGACAAGATATTGATTCGGTTCAACATGAAGGATGCCAAGAAAGAGTTCTTGCCTATGTCACATGGCATAAGTCTTAGCAAGAGTCAGTTTCCTTCGACAACTGATGAGCGAGATCGTATAAATGGTATTCCATATGCTTCAGCTATTGGATCTATCATGTACGCCATGATATATACTCGACCAGATGTATCATATGCTCTAAGTGTTACGAGTAGATACCAAGCTGATCTCGGTGAAGGTCACTAAACAGTTGTGAAAAACATTCTTAAGTACTTGAGAAGGACTAAGGATGCGTTCCTAATTTATGGTGGTGATGAAGAGCTCGTTGTAAATGGTTACACTGATGCAAGCTTCCAAACCGACAAAGATGATTATCGTTCGCAATCTGGTTTTGTATTTCATTATGTTCATAATATTGGATAATATGTTGTCTTGTTCCTAGAATAATATTGTTAATATTTATTATCAAGTATGTGACTTGATTGTGAAACTCTATATTTCTGCAATGATTATTCTTAAATGTTCCCTAGTCGGAAACATATGAGAACACATATGAATAGACTAGCATATGTATTGGTTGATGACTATGTTTCACAGGTCATGGATATGGAGATATCAAACCGATAATATGGACACATGTTAGAGAACATGGTGTTGGATAAGACCCACCTTGAGACACTATTGAGATTGTTATGATTCTATGTGTCATTAGTTGGTCTCAAGCAATGATGATGTATAATCCTTAGACCTGAGATCAGCATAGTTTCCTACATGTGTAATAACACTCTTAGGGGTTGCCAATCGCTACTCGTAATTAGGTAGTTATAAAGGTAGCTTTCGGGTATGCTCTGAAACATGCAGAGGAATCTGACTGGTCGGATATGGGATTTGCCCCTCCTAACATAACAGGAGAGATATCTCTGGACCCCTCATTGTGGTTGGATAAAGTAAGTGCATGGCCATGCCACTAGTGGTCGAAGTCTTCGACCACGTGAAGTTATCCGACACTCGATCGAGAAAATATTGAACAGTCCATGGATGACACAACATCTCACCTGGAGTTCAACCAGATATCGTGAGACAAAGGGAGAATACACGAGTAGGTCGCTTAGTTCGATCAGTTACGGACTGGTCGTATGGAGATACGAGCTAGTCGTAGACTGGTTGAACGTAATCACAGAGTGGTCGTAATCTGGTCGTAAGGAGTTACAAACTGGTCGTGACCAGATACGAGCTAGTTGTAGACTAGTCGAACGTAATCGCAAAGTGGTCGTAATTTGGTCGTACGGAGTTACGAACTGATCATATAGAGATAGGACCTGGTCGTAAGTGATGAGGACCTGGTCGTAGTTCATATTGCATTTAGGTTCATCCGATATAATTTGTGTATATTCGGGAATCGCTATGTTCTGTTAGGAACCGCTAACGACTCGTGGTCGAAAAAGGTTTCCAAGTCACAACCGAATACGCATAACCTAATGGGTCACACACTTAACGAGTTGGAACAAACCATTACGTATACGATTCGTAAAACGTGTTCGGATAGGATCCGTCATGGGCACTATATAAGGAGATGCTTGAGTCTATTGGGTGATAGACGAGTTGACGTGAGTTGCTCCACCGAAACCCTAGCCGTCATCTTCCTGAGAGCTCTGTCATGCGACTTGGTGTTAGCACACCGACGTACGGTTGTTCCTTCCCTGGACGTGTGGATACCGTAGAGGCGCTACTGCGGTTGCTATTGCACTTGAGGACGATCCACGATCTTCGTAAGGAAGTGCAGAGATTGCTGGAGGAGTCGATTGACTCGTGAGGACGCTGGCTGATCGACTACGACCACTACATCGACGCGCTCTACGTTGGACCAGGCTGCTCCAACTCTTCTTCCGTTGCTCTGCGTGTCTAGTGGTAACGATCTGTGATCATCTTCTTGCTTGGCTTCCTGGTTTATGTGGTAGAATTTTTGAATTGTTAGCTATCATAGCCTACATGTATCCATACACCAGACGCATCGGCATCCGTGATGGTAAATCAGCCCTTGGGCCTTTTTGATATTCCTCCTCTACTATGCTTGGATTTTCAAGAGGACAACGTATCAGACGCATGAAGCGACGATGATGGAGAATGAGCAGATGACATCTTCACAAGAAATAGAAGTTCTAACGCGCATGCACAGATTATCAAAAGATTCTCTATGTGTATGGGTATACACACCAATTAATAAATAATTGGGATATGTAGGGAAGAACTCATGATACTATCTTATTAAGTATATAGCTACCACAAAAAAAAATTCCATACATGCTACATATAAGAAGAGGATCAATTAGCAAAGTTATATAATTACTTATTATACTTGATTGCCATATGCTTCGTGAGTATCACAATATTTCAATTTAATTACACCTCCTCCCCATCTGAATTGTTGTAAAAAGGCGGTTTTAGCATAAATCCAAAATTAATTCTAGCACAATTAATTGTAAATAAAGCATAATTCCAGCACCAATATAATGACATAATTGACATATAAACATGTAAATCCTCCAAGCCATTTAAAAGGAATAATATGCTCAACACAAACATCGTGTGAACAAATAAAATCAGCATAAAGCTAAGATTTAATATTGCTCTCAGATGTAGAGTTGCACAAGATTTAATCTTGGCCTTCTCGCTACTTTAGTCTATACTCTTCATTAATTGAATTTGACAATATTAATTCAAACTTTGAGCTCTAAAATAGTGATGTACTTATCTGCTGACAGGATCTTAAAAAAAACAACAGATAATACTTTCATCCTAGAGGTTCAACCAATTAACCAACCGAAAGCAACAGACTAAATGCTAAAGATCAATAAACAGTAGTAAGCATTCCAATTAGAGATCAAGTTCAAACCCAATTATCAAAACAATTTTAGTACAAGACTATTATCATCACATGACATTCATCTCAAGCCTACCACACGACATTGTAATATATTCTAGTAGCAGTATCAAAACAAATACAATATAAATATCTGACTAGAACATATCAAATACAAAGGGGTAATTAAATTGAAATGCTGTGATACTCACGAAGCAGATGGCAATCAAAGCCACTGAGCAATCTGAGCAATGTAGATATTCAGCATGGATTCATTTTTAAAGGTGATTTCAGATCTGGGCTGGCACAATCAACCTAATTTCCACCCCTTTTAAGCATTTTTTTGTTAAGTTCTAGCCAAAATTCCTAAAACAAGTACAACACCTCATACTACTCAGTGCTTGAACTAGATACCAGCATAATTACCATGAGTCCATGAGGACCATGACAGCATGACGTCATGACAGATTATTGATACCAAGAGTGAGGGGAAGGGGTGTCGGGGTCAGCAACTTGGCATCAATTACCTTTGGGCGTCGAGGAGAAGGATGAGCAGGGAGCACCAGAGCAGCAGGGCGACGTTGAAGGGAAAGTGTGTCAAGCTCGGGAGAGGAGGAGGCAACGCATGCTTGAGGGAGAGGAGGAGGCAGGCTTAGGGGAGGAGGGGCGCCGGGTTCGGGGAGGCGGCGGCTCATGCTCGGGGAAGGAGGCGGCAAGCTCGGGGAAGGAGGCGCGCCGGGCTCAAGGAGGAGGCGGCATCAAGGACAACGGCAACGGGCTCAGGGGAGGAGGGTTGTTAGAGAAACTTAATCGTTTGAGTGGGGGGCACGGGCAAACTCTAGAGTCTGAATATAAATAGGGTTCGATATCACAGATGGTTCTAAAGTAGAACCGTCTGTGATAAATACACATCACAGACGATTCTAATAAATAACCGTCTATAATAGCTTATGTGTCACAAACGGTTTCAAACCGTCTGTGATAGCTGATGTATTACATACGGTTTGTCCTAAGGAACCGTCTGTGATAGCTAATGTATCACAGACTGTTGTATTTTATAACCATCTGTGATACAAATCAAAGACGGTTTGTTCCACTAAACCGCCTGTGATAGTTCCTTCTATAGCTAAAAAGTATTTTGTTTTTTGGCAAAAATGTTTTATTTTTTGGCTAGCCTCAGGAGTTAATATGTATGCCTTGTTTTTCACATTGAAGACAGTAAGACAAACACGTTATTTAGTAAACATGTTTAACATAGCCAGTAACTTGAACTCCAAACTGAATTTTTTTAATCATTTTTTGTATTTACATATGGCCAAACAGTGTGTCCAGTCACTTCTTACAAAATATTTTCTTAAAAAAGTAGAAATAAAAAAGATCAACTTATTTCTAGCGGTCCAGGTAGACTGCTATCTCCTCCAATTCTTCGTAGGCGACGTCGTCAGCATCGGAGTGTTCGAGGTCAGCGTAGGTTCCCCAAAACACGTCCACCCGTTAACACGCTCGTGGGAGAGTAGCCCAAAGACGCTCCGACTCAAGGACCAAGTCAAAATGCGCCCATAGGCTCTCTTCCCTCGCTCGAGGTGTCACGACATGGTAGACCTGATCGGCCACCGTCTCGATGTTGCATTCCAAGTGATGGTAATCCTCTTGGAGATGTGCAATGTCTTCCTCGAGGACTACGTCGATGGTGAGGTTAGCTCGTTGGAAGAGGGAGACCACCCGGATGATGTGGCGGAGGAGGATGTCAACACGGCGGAAGGTGGACATCACATGCTCCAACATAACCTTCGGTTGGAGGAGGAGGACACCGTTAGCACAATGTCCTTCCGCAGCATCTGCCAGCGTACGGCCGGCGAGGTGCTTGTACAAAATGGCTAAGTAGGCCATCAGCGTCGGCATCAGGAGAGAAGAGTGGGGGGGGCATTATTATTATTTTAACTTTACTAGTTGTTGATGGAGAGTGTGAAAGAGAGTAGAGCGATGTGGGGATTCATCTTCGGTGACGGATGATCATTCTTATAAAACAAGGAGTAACGTCAGCGCATGAGACGAAGAGACGCATCGTAACATCGGTTCGTGAGACGAATAGACGCATCGCGCGGGAGCCGAAGCTGCATTGAACATATCACAGAAAGTTTTGAAGTAGAATCGTCTATGATAGTTGACTATCACGGACGGTTTGTAGATGAAACCGTCTGTGATATCTTGTATCATAGACAGTTTGTCCTAAGGAGCTGTCTTTGATATTCTTTTGTATTGCTAAATCTATTTCTATTTATTGGCTAGTCTCAGGAAATGCTAGCCATGCCTTCTGAAACAACCAGAAACACAACAAGTATATGTATACATACAATTCACATTCATTTCAGAAACAAACACATCCATTTCACAAATCAATTAACTCAAATGAACTAAAATTAACCATTCATGAACATATAACACATAAATATTTCATTCATCATTCTACTTGCTTATTTCCTTTAAAAATTAGCCCTTCATGATGATCAACGCGTATGTACCTAGTTTTGTCAAGTTGTTCTTCCTCAACCCTTATGTCATTTTCGAAAGGAGGCAACTCATCAAATTGATTGTATTCTTCCTCGTCCACTACATTATAAACTCTGACTATCCTCCTTTTTTCATGAAGAACTACGTGGCACTTCTTATTTGCCTGGTCGGTTACATAGAAGACTTGAACAATTTGGTTAGCGAGTACGAATGGTTCGTCTTTATATCCGACACATTCGAGGTCCACGGTAGTGATACCGTACTTGTCGACCTTCACCTGTGGGAGACGGATCCAAAGGCACCGAAACAGGGGGATCTTGAAAAGCACGTTGTCGAGCTCCCAAATCTTCTCTATGAGCCCATAGTAGGAGCTCCTCAGCCCATCGGTACTGAACGCATCTATGCGGACACCGCTGTTCTGGTTAGTGCACTTTATATCCTAAGCCTGCGTATAGAACGTGTACCTATTTATGTCGTATCCTTGCCATGTCACAACTGTAAATGTTGGCCCTTTTGCCAACCATATTAGCATATCACTTGACGAGCTCTTAGTGAGTTGCTCCTTCAACCATTAGTTGAACCGACTGTTGTACTATCTCTTGATCCAAACATCCGACCGCTCTGGATTCTATTGTTGAGGCACGTCCTTGTGCTGGTCGATATATGGGGACACTTCAATCATATGTCGCAAGACCGTTAAATGGGCTTGAGCATATGCATCCATATATGGAGTGATTGATTTCCATCTGATGGTCCCGATACCCTCGAGCCTCTCCTCATAGCAAGATCGAGACACACCTAACGGTTTGACCTGAGCGATGTAATCGACATAGAACTCTATGACCTTTTCGGTTGCATAACCTTCGACAATGCTGCCCTCCGGCCGAGATCGATTCCGTACATAGGACTTGAGAATTCCCATGAACCTCTCGAATGGGTACATGCTACGTAGGAACACGGGCCCACACATATTTATCTCCCTCATAATGTGAACAATGAGATGGGCCATGATATCCAAAAACGATGGAGGGAAATACATCTCAAGATGACATAGAGTTGTCACCACCTCATCCTACAGAGCATCTAGTTCTTCACGATCGATGACCTTATGAGCAATTGTGTTAAAGAAATAACACAGCCTCATGATTGTCTCTCGGACCTTGATCGACAAAATACTTCTAATTGCAACAGTGAGCATCTGTGTCATCAGCACAAGACAATCATGAGACTTCATGCCAATTAACTTCAAATCTTCCATCGAAACAAGTTTCTTCATGTTGGCGGAGTAACCGGACGAAACTTTCACACCATGCAAGCACTGACACAGTTCAGTTCTCTCAGCCTTGGATAGAGTGCAACAAGCAGGGGGAAGGTACGTTCGTCTTTTATTGGTCTTTGTCGGTGCTAACTTAGGTCTGATGTCCATATCAACCAAGTCAAGCCATGCGTTGACACCATCCTTTGTTTTGTCACGAATGTTCAGTAAGGGACCAATCAAGCTGTCACATACATTCTTCTCTACGTTCATGACATCGTTGCAGTGGTGAACTTCTAGGTGCTCCAAATAAGGTAAGTCTCGAAATATTGATCTCTTCTTCCAGATGTTCTTCTCATAGGTCCTCGATTTACGTCCCTTTTTGAGCACAACATCTAAATCCTTAACCATATCATAAACCTCTTTTTTGCTTAAATACATTGGAGCTGAACTGTCATCCTTCTCTCCGTCAAATTGTTTATTCATCCTGCGGTATGAGTGAGCCATCTGAATGAACCTACGGTGACGCATATACACGGTTTTGTGTGAATTCTTCAGTCACACACTCTTGGTATCATCTAAGCAGTGAGTACATGCTTTGGCCCCTTTTGTACTTTGGCCCGATGGGTTAGTAAGGGCAGGATGATCATTTATGGTGGCAGAACAACAAGGAGCATAAAAGTGAAGCTCTCTCATTTGTACGCATCCCATACTTGTACCCCTTTGATCAACAGTATTTTTAGATCTTGCATCAATGCTTCTACGTACACATCAATATCATTCTCAGGTTACTTCGGCCCTTGGATAAGTATCGACAACAAAATATACTTCCGCTTCATATACAACCAAAGAGGAAGGTTGTAGATACAAAGAGTCACGGGCCAACTGCTATGTCGGCTGCTCATGTTACCGAAAGGATTCATTCCATCTATACCCAATCCAAACCATATATTCCTTGATTTCGCACCGAAGTCTGCAAACCTCCTATCGATGTTTCTACACTAGGCGGAATCAGCAGGGTGTCTTAGCTTTCCATCCTTCTTACGCTCCTCTGAGTGCCAACGCAGTAGTTTTGCCTCCTTTAGGTCCACAAAAAACCGCTTTAAACGGGGAATTACAGGAAGATACCACACCACCTTTATAACATCCCAATTTTCTGAGCTTTAAAAATCCTTTGAATAGTTAATAGGGAGAAAATTCACCATTTGATTTTATTTGATTTTAATTCAAAAGCTTAATATGGACTTTGTATAACAAAACAATTTAATATGATTAAAGTCAACATCAACAATGGTCAAAACTATTTTATTTGGATTCTATGTGCTTGGATATATTTTCTAGAATTTTCTAGAATTTTTCCAAGTTCATTTGCTATTTGCTATTGCTTATTTGAATTCTCAGTATTTTCTAAAAAGGAAAAATCATTTAAAATCTCATAAATAGATTCGGGCCGAATCTATTCAGCCCAACTTCATTTTTCCTGTGTTAGGCCCGCTTCGCGGCCCAATCGCGCGCCTGCTCAACCCACTCCCCGCGCGCGCATTCGCCTCCATCCGCTGACGCATGGGCCCACTCCCTTGTCTCGCTGTCAGGTGGCCCCGCCCCTGTCTCGCTGTCGGGTGGCAGCACCGCTCACGTCTGTTCGCCATGGCTGCCGATCTCCAGGTTTCGTACAACAAAAACAAATCTCTAACTAAACCGCCTTGGATTTGATTACCAAATCTTATCTTTAGCTATCCTACACCCGTTTTTGCTAAAATCTCATCCCAAATCGGCCTCTATCTCCTAGAATTCTGGGATTTCTCTCGTGTTTGTTTCGAACTCCAATTGGGGATTTCCAATTCCGGTTCGCTCTAGCCCTATAAATAGGTCCCCGAGGTTTGCCCTGCTCCCCGCATCTCGAACCCCCACCCTCTTTGCCCCGAGAGCTCGAGCGCCGTCGCGATTTGGGATTTGAATTTCAGTCACCGAAACCCTAAAACCTCTAATTCCTTCACCACTGGTGACACATTGTTTCTGGGGAGTGCACCGTTGCCTTCCCCGTGTTTGGAGCCATCTCTAAAGCCTTCGCCGTTGCCAGAGCACTACGGTAACCCTTGTCTGACAATACCCGGAGCTCACCGCCGGCCGCCATCGACGTCCTTGACCACCCGGAGTTGGCCCAGGAGGTGTGCAATAACCTGGGCTATCCACTGGTACCACCCACCGCCATTCGCCATTGCCGTCAGGTCCCGAGCCTCGCCGGCGTTGATGTCGACGTGTCCAACCATGTCAGCCGCCACCTCTCTGTTTTGCGTGCGTGTCAGCCCAGTTGGCGCCTGTGTGTGTGCCGCGTGTCACGTGCGTGGCACGGTTCATCCTCCACAGATCCATTGGTTCGGTGAACCCAGTTCACCGTGAACTGAGCCACTGACATGTGGGTCCCACATGTCAGTGTTTGCTTTTATTTCTTTTATTCCGGAAAATTTCTTTATGACATCAGCGCTACGCCATAATTTGATTTTTCTTTTAAAGAATAATTCGGGTTAATTCCAAATAATTCAAATTAGGGTTTTCTTTTAGATTCAAACTTCCAAAGCCCATATCTTTTGCATCCGAACTCCGATTGAGCTCATTCAAATTTCTAAATTCATCTAAATTCAAGATCTATTTATTTGAGATTTTTATTTAATTTTTGGATTTTGTTTTGCCTCTATTTTTATTTATTTGTTTCGTTTGCGAGTAGACGTCGATACTTCGGGAGGTTTTGAAGAACAAGGAGCATCTCAAGATCAAGATCAATACCAAGACCTTTTCTGAGGCAAGTTATACCTTTGATCATGTTGAATCCCAGCTTCTAAAATTACTTTGATTCAAATTATTGCATTTACTTTAAGTATTTATTTAAATGCTTTTGGGTGTCGTTATTAATCCCATTTGTTATATCCACCTTGTCTATTTGTTATGTCATAATGTTTTGTCACCCTAGATTGGTTTATTTAGTTGGTAATATTGTAGCACCAACGTGGGTTGGTTAGACACGATTAGTCTACTTAGCCATGCTACGAGTCATCATCTCATGTAAGTTGCAAATATAAACCTGACTAAGTGACTATGGAACTATGTGATAAAAACTGTGTGTACTATGTACTATTACTCGTTGATGGCATATGATGCACTTAACCAACAGGATGGGAAAGGATTTAGACTGAGGCAAGTGGTGGATACTGTGTGCTACTTTTGGTGGATCTGTGTGCATGGGCTTAAAAATCTGTGTGCATAGGGATTTATAGTAAACTGGAAGTGTTGCCTTGGTCACTTAAGGACTTAACTTTGTGCGCCATTGAACTGAGCCTCTCGTAAAACAACATGCCTGACGGGACGTGCCTAACTTAGTAAGTTATGGATTCTTGACATTGATTGCTCAGGTAGTAGGTTAGGCTGTGTTGCATGGGTGGAGGTGTGCTACCAAGTAGTCACATTGCGGGATGGTTCGCCGCTTCCCTGTCCAATGGTGTGTGTCGGACTGACTTCCTGTGTGGGGGTTGTTTGGCGGTTTGTAAGCACACTGGGAGTGTCAATGTTAAGATGAAGTTTCTGAAACGTTTTGTTATGATTAGTGCTTGCAACACTAGTTGTATCGTGTGGGTAAAGTGTACAACCTCTGCAGAGTGTTAAAATAATCTATTCGAATAGCCGCGTCCTTGGTCATGGACATGCTTAGGGATTTCACACGAGGGGTAGATTTTCATAAAACCTTGGGAAGGGAGCTATGTGATCTAAGTCATATGGTTACGTGAATAATTTGTTTAGGCTATGTGTCTTTGTGAAAACAAACTGTTAAATTATTATTGTTATTTGTTTTACTTATTACTTTCAATCTATTATTTGTATTCAAGCTGCAAATGCTGTATTTCTGCAAAAGAACCACAGAAGCCATTCCTTTGGAATAAGCCATCATGTATAATTGTATTTCTGTGGTATGACTTGCGAGTACGGTTGTGTACTCATGCTTGTTGTAAAATATGCAACAGAAGAGGAGGAGTCATCGCCTGCTTTCGAGGAGGAGTTCATCGAAGGTGCTTGATCGTAGGGTCTTGATCCCAATCGGTTGCCTGTGGTGAATTGATGGGATGCCGCTACCGTTTCTGTTTTTGTTTCCGCTGCTATTTTATTCTCTGTTAGCCCTGCATGGCTTAATAAGTGTAAACTCGACTATAAGGTCAAAACCCTTATTTGTTAACTAAATTACTCGTTTATGCTATTATTCGTTTGGTGTGGATCGATATTCATCTATGTTGGAACTGTGTGCACTAGCGTGATTCTGGACTAGTGCATTATACACAAAGGGTCCAGAATTGCATTTTTGGGTCCCGACAACCTTAGTAGGAGGTCCTTTCTTCACCTCAATTCCCTCACCATCATCTGATTAATTCTTACGCTTGTATCGGAATGCATTGCACAGCAGACATACATGCATGTTTGCATACTCTTTACGGTAGATGATACAGTCGTTTGGACATGCATGTATTCTTTCTTCTTCAATTCCCAATGGACATAGAACCTTCTTAACTTTGTAGGTAGTTTTGGGCCAACTCGTTTTCCTCCGGAAGCATGTCCGCTAAGAGACCTAACAGCGTCATGAAACTCTTATCGGACCAACCGTCGCTTGCCTTTAATTTCAGCAGTTCAAGCACAGATGACAACCTTGTGTACTTCGACTTGCAGCACGTGAATAAAGGTTTCTCCGAGTCCTCCATCAAGCCCTGGAATTTTACATACTCTCTCTCATCACAGTTCCCTTCTGCATCGTGAAGCTTCTGATCTAGATTGTCATCGTGCAGCTTATCTAAATCGAAACCACAATCGACATTATCTAGCAGCATATCGTTGACTTCGTCGACAATGTTGTTACTACTACCTTCCTGTATAATATGCTCTTCACCGTGATTGGTCCAACGTGTATACCCCTTTTGGAAACCCCTTCGAATCAAGTGTGCTTCGATCTGCGCTCGGTTCTTAAACATCTTTAAATTCTCGCAGTCAATGCATGGACAGTACATATATTCCACCCTCTTATTCCACCTATCCTCCTCGGCAGCTCTTGTAAAAGCAGACACGCCATTAATGTACTCTTCACTTACACGGTTCCAGCGTACATCCATCTTCGGTCCAACTACGCTACGCATATAACAATTTGGTGTTAAATGTTGATTTAATTAATTAGTATACTATATATGATCTAAAGTAGCTATATGTAGCAAGAATTAATTAAATTAAATTAAGTAGAAATAGAATAAAGTGGGAACTGTGGTTAGTGGAGTAGTAGGTGTTAGACTATATGCATGTGTATGCATGTGTGCGTGTCTACACATGTACATAATCACGCCCATGATCACGCACAGGATCACGCGTATCCCATTGATCATGCATATCCCATCAGACCTCTCCCTTCCTAATCTCCCGGGTGTTTGTTTCCATAAACCGGTTGTTGAGATATGGAAGGGACACATCTATATCTGTATTTGCGTGATTCATCAATCAAACCATCACGTGAATTATCTCCGCTTTCATGGGGAAGTGATGGTGATTCTTGCACCATTGCAGGACAAGCCATTACTCACTTCCCTGCATTTAAGAATGGGTTTCACTTCTCTACTTCGGCTGCTCTCTTATCCTGGGCTAAACCCTAAACCCTAAACCATGCTAGATGTAAATAATCTTCTCTCTACATCAAGCTAGATCTAAACCATCTTCAATTCTCCCTTTACCAAGCTAGATCTAGAATATAATACAATTAGGAACAAATTACTAACCATAGATAGTCAAGAATAAATGGATCTATAATCACTCATCCCAAATCCGTGGTCTCCTTTCACCAAATGACCTCAAAGCCCCACATCCTCAGAGCAGCAGCCTGTGAGAACTAAGAACAGATCTAGAATTTAAGATAGATCTGTGAGGGTCGGGTCTGCAATAAGTGAAATTATCACAGACGGTTTTAATACAAACCGTCTGTTATGAGTTAATTATTACAGACAAGAAGTATCACAGATGGTTTTTAAAAAAAACCGTCTGTGTCATTTAGTAATATCACAGACGGTTCTTGTTCAGAACCGTCTATGATACTTTACAAACGGTTTTCAACACGGACTGTCGGTGATATTATCTGTTCACAGACAGTTTTTAGCACAGCTAGTAACATAGATGATCGCTAAACCAAAACCGTCTGTGATTGTGTTTAATACTCATGGTTTTGGTCAACCGTCTGTGATAAGGCGTCCAATATTAGCCTTTTTGTAGTAGTGATTCATGGTCACGGGCGGTGCCGAGAACTTGCTTGAAGTAGCTTTTATTTTTATAAAACAATTTGTGGGAGGGACTGAAAAGATGGGTTGGAGGCCAGAGTTTTGAGATGGGTTGGAGCCTAGATATTTGAGATGGCTTGGTTGTGACCCAGTGAGAAGTACGGGATGTGACCTGGGAAAGAACATGGGCATTGGGTGGATGGAGCAACTCAATGGTATAGGAGGTTGGATCCTCCACTAGTATTTTACAACAAAACTCAACTTTGTTAAAACCTGTGTTAGTTAAAAATGCTAGGTTTCAGGATTTGCTATTACATAATCTATTTTAATAAGTGGCTTTATGCAAACAAAAGAACCAAGCCATTCCTTTGATCATCCTTGCATATTATATAACGGCATTCTGTGTGTTGGCTCGCGAGTACGGTTGTGTACTCATGCTCGCTCAATATTATTATTCAGCAAGTATAAAAGAAGAAGGCCATATGGAAACTTATGTGTGTTCGTCAAGACTGGCAGACAAGAAGGCCATGGACTAGGTCGCAGGCCCCAGTCAATTGCATGTGGGTTTGTCGTGGGGGTTCCACGTGGTATATTTTTATTCTGCTTCCGCTGCTATTCTTTGAAAGGAATTTGGCATGTTCGGCCATTCTGCAAGTCAAAAGCCGTAATGTATATTTATGCTTGATTATTATTATGCAATAGTTTTACATTTTCATGATATGTGTTTGATATCCAATGATGTAACTGTGGGCTATGGCTACTGATCCAGGGAGTGGTGCTGTGAACACAGAAGATTCCCAAATTTCAAATTTGGGGTCTTACAGAGGAGTTCATGTTGCTCCGGTCTCAAATGACATTCTCGTAGATCCGAAGGAACTTCGTGGGGGTCTATGCTCCCTCGTAGGCTTTGACGTTGGCAACTTGAAGCCCGTGGGCCAGCAGTGCACTCTGTGTCAAGACTCAACGGGAGTTCGGATCTCACCGGCAATGTGTTCTGGCACAATCACCCCTTCGGTGGTCGGACTCGGTGCGAGGGTTACAGTCGTTGGGATTATTGCCAATGTTATTGCCGCAGGTTGGTGAAGGCTTTGCAGCTCTTAGCGGAGGTTTGTCAGCTCCTTTATATCACCTTGTACGCTTCTCAGGTTACGCCCGAGGCGGCGGGCTGCGAAGGCCCTGCTCGAAGGTCCTTGGGCTATGAGGCTTCTGTCCGTCGAGTGTCACTCCCAATGATTTCTCCGTACGTGGAGTTGTTGGCTTCCTCCTCGGCAGTCTCAATGGCTGCGGTGGCGGAGGTTTGGCTTTGCTTGGCCTACTGGGCCCTTGGTGCTGCCACCACGGCCGTTGCTTCGATCGCCGAAACTCGAGGTGCACTCGTCTTGTGAGGTGCCATGCTAACCTCATTCACTCAGTATGACTTGTTCTCGTGTGAGCTTGCCGCTCCCCAAGGTCGGCACCAATTTTCATAGCTAGAAACTAGACAGTAGAAAGACGGGGGGGGGGGGGGGCCCTGGGTTCCTTATTGATGCGAAGTACGGAAACCCCCGAAAGTCCTCAAAGGCGAGAAACGATATTTATGTGTGTTAAAGGTGTGTCTTTATTGCTAAAAAAAGTCCTCCCCATTACATGGGGAAGGGTCTATTTATAATGTTACATCCAGGGTACAGGAGATTACAATCTTCTATTATCTTATTAAAGCAAAGTCAAAAGAAGCCATCACGTTCGCTCTTAAGGGCTAGAAATTCCCACATTAATCAGTAGAAAAAGAGAAAGATCTACATCGTCGATCGTGGTTGGTCCAGATTATAACGGATGAGATTAAAAGAAAGAATCCATGTCAAGTAAAATAAAACTGAAATTCGAAATAAAAAAAATAAAATCAGCAATTTAATTTCCATACTAATTCCTAAGTAAAAGAGTTCATATCAAGTACAAAGAAACATAAATTTGAAATAAAACCAAAATAAAATTAGCAATTGGATTTCCATATGAATTTCTAAGTAAAATACCTAAATAATTATAATTCGAATAAAAAATAAAACAAATTGGAAATTACATTTGTATCGTAATCCAACAAAAAATAACTAAAGTTCGTAATAAAAATAAAATAAAATAAGCAATTTGATTTCAATATGAATTCCAATAATTATAAATCGAATAAAAATTAAACAACAATTGGCAATTAAATTTGTATATGAAATACAACCAAAAAATAATTGAAATTACGAATAAAAATAAAATAAAATAAGCAATTTGATTTCAATACGAATTCCAAAGTGAAATCCCTAAATAACTGTAATTCTAAATAAAAATTAATGAAAATTAGCAATTGGATTCAATACTAATTCCAAGGAAAAAGAACTAAAATTCGAATAAAAAATAAAAGAAAATTTACAATTTGATTTCCATATGTATTCCAAAATAAAATCCCCAAATAACTAAAATTCCAAATAAATTAAATAAATTTAGCAATTTGATTTGCATACGAACTCCAATAAAAATGACTAAAATATTAAATAAAAATAAAAGTTATAACGAGGATGTCATGAATAGTATCCGATGAGACACAAAAGAAGCCATCATATTTGCTCTCAGGGTCACGTATTTCTATTGTTACTTTCTGTGGAACAAAAATAAAAAATAACTAAAATTTT
Source organism: Phyllostachys edulis (assembly GCA_036346405.1). Classification (NCBI taxonomy): domain Eukaryota; kingdom Viridiplantae; phylum Streptophyta; class Magnoliopsida; order Poales; family Poaceae; genus Phyllostachys; species Phyllostachys edulis. The sequence goes on along the minus strand of CM070561.1, from coordinate 30,646,918 downwards.
GATTAAAAAATATAAGTTATAACGATGATAGCACGAATGGTGTGGGAGGAGGCTACAAAAGAGTGCAATGACATCGATCTGTCCTGCAAGAAGGCATTGATCCATGTGAAATGAAGAGCCGAGGCAGCGACGATGGAGATGAGGATAATATATCATGCTGCTCACCGGAGCCATTGAAGAGAAAGTCTAGTGTTGAAGGAGCCAAGGACCGCAATGACAAGTGGTCAGCGTTGGTGTTGTTGAAGAAGTTAGCAGCCAAAGAAGCTCAATGATGGGTGTGACATCCCATTTTGGGACTTCTTGAGTAAAAGATTAAATTTGGTTTTGAATTCAAAAAGTGCATTCAAATTTCAAAATCTCAATCTCCAAACTATCCTTTGGGCTCAGCCCAACCCCTTCCCTTCCTTGCCCTCTCCCCTAGCCTGGCCCAGAGTGGCCCATGCCACTCTACTCGCCCAGGAAGTGCCCCAAACGTGTAGAGCATGCTCCGACCCGCTCCCGCTGCACCGCGCCGTCACGCTTGCTCCACACTATGTCGTGCCACCCACGTCAAAGCACGCCTCCATGTCTGCACCTGCGCCCAGACCCCCCTGCTCCCCTCCTCTCCGCGTCGTGTCGCCCTGCCCGCGCCCGCCGAGCTGCACGCAGAGCCGCGCCGCCCTTAGGACCTCACATGCCATCAATCCTCCCCAACGGTTCCCTCCTTTCCCTGGGCTATAAAAGCCCTAGTCACCTCACCTTGCTTCCCTCAACACCTCACTACCAACCGAGCTTCAACGACCAAGTTTTTCCTATCTTCTCGAGCGTCGGCCGCCACCCCAGTTTTGTGCATCCGTCGCTCTGGTGAGATTTTCAAACCCCGAACCATGTCATGTAGTGTTCCCGAGCACCGTGAACTCTTCCTCTCAAACAATTTTGGATTTCGTGTAGTGAATCGTGTAACACCCTGATTTTTGGAGCCTTTTTGAACTTTCAAAATAAAAAAGAACCATTTTGTTTTGATGAGAATCCAAAGCTTAACTTGAGAATTTGAGAATGGATTTTAATGGGTTAATTTGAACTTCAACTAAAAATCGCATGAGGTTATTTGGGTTTGTGGAGTTTTGGTGGTCTCCTCTTTTCTGCGTTGGCTTTGTTCTCCTCTGTGTTCACAGGACCTCTTCTAAGTCCTCTGGACCTCCTCTGAGCTTGGATCTTTCCATCTCTTTTAATCTAGATTTCCTTTGTTAGTTTGAATCTCTTTAAGGTTTAGACCTCCCTCTCTGTTTGAATTTTTCTTTGGTCCTGACCTCTTTCTTTTGGGTCACAACCACCCCGTGGTTCTCTGCCCGGGTTTGTGTTTCAAACCCTTTTGTTTTCCGAAGAGTCAAGCTAGGCTTAGTTTGCCCTTGCGCTGAATCTCCTCCTGCCCAGACCTCCTTTGTGGGTCTAGGACCTCCTCTCTTTGGGTCTTAGACCAGCTCGGGTTTGTGTTTCAAATATCCTTGAACGTTGAAATTCAAATTTGGGTGATCCTCGTGTCCTCCAGGACCTCCCTGTGTCCTTCAGGATCTCCCCATGTCCTCTAGGACCTCCTCCTTGTCTATTTTGACCTCCCCGTGTCCTTCAGGACCTCCCCACGTCCTCTAGGACCTCCCCCTTGTCTATTTGGACCTCCTCGTGTCCTTCAGGACCTCTCCATATCCTCTAGGACCTCCTCCTTGTTTATTTGAACATCCCTCGCGTTCGTTCGAGCCTTCCGCTTGATCCAGACCTCTATCGATTGTGTACCGTTCAATTTGTGTTGGACGGTTTGATCTTGGTGAGACGTTCGGATGGTCCGAACATCCCACTCCTTTAGAACCGTCCGATCCATATTGGACAGCCCCGATCTGTTGGAGCGTTCGCTCGGTCCGAACGACCCAATTGCCTTGACCCGTTTGATGGAAATTCAATGGCTCCCGCTTCTCCCGCTTCTTATCTCGCTATCGCTCACCTCCCCTTTGTTAGATCTTGACCATTAAGACCTTCCCTCTGGAGATCTTAGCCGTCAAGATCTCCCCTTTGTTAGATCTTGATCGTTAAGACCTCCCCTCTGGAGATCTTAGCCGTCAGGACCTCCCTTGTTTAGATCTTGACCGTTAAGACCTCCCATCTGGAGATCTTAGCCATCAAGACCTCCCCTTTGTTAGATCTTGACCGTTAAGACCTCCCCTCTAGAGATCTTAGCCGTCGGGACCTCCCCTTTGTAGGATCTTGACCGTTAAGACCTCCCTTCTAGATATCTTAGCCGTCAGGACCTCCCTTGTTTAGATCTTGACCGTTAAGACCTCCCCTTTAGAGATCTTAGCCGTCAGGACCTCCCCTTATTAGATCTTGACCGTTAAGGCCTCCCCTCTGGAGATCTTAGCTGTCAGGACCTCCCCTTTGTTAGATCTTGACCGTTAAAACCTCTCCTCTGGAGATCTTAGCCGTCAGGACCTCTCATGTTTAGATCTTGACCGTTAAGACCTCCCCTCTGAAGATCTTAGCCGTCAGGACCTCTCCGGTTTAGATCTCGACCATTAAGACCTCCCCTCTGGAGATCTTAGCCGTCAGGACATCCCTTGTTTAGATATGACAGTTAGGACCCCCCCCCTTGGAGATCCTATATGTCCAAACCTCCCCCTTATTTAGATCTGATGGTTATGACCTCTCCTTTGGGATCCTAACCGTCCAGACCTCCCCTTTGTTAGATCTGACCGTTAGGACCTCCCCTCTGGAGATCCTAACTGCCCAGACCTCCCCTTGATTTAATCCGACCGTCAGGACCTCCCCATTGTGGTGTCTGTTGGACCTCCTGTCCGCAGGACCTTCCCTAGAGCTTTGACTGGTCCCACTTGTCTGTCACACTTATTTTTCTTTATCCTTTGACTATGTCCTTTGCACAAGGGAGTCTCCCCACATTTAATGTCTGTTGTATCGCATTAAATGCTACCACTTTTTGCAGCACCCGTGCCATACTTTTGTCACATTCCTTGCCTGCTTTCATTGTCCTTTTTACCAACTCATGAACACCTATACCCTGGGAAATCTCAATGGTTCCAGCTATATAAGCTTGGGCAGCCCTTCATCCTCATCTTTTCCCCCATTTCCATTCTCCAAAGCAACCGAGCAGCTCGTGGACCTCCTCCCTTGAGCTTAGGACCTCCTCCAAAGCTCTTGGACCTCCTCCCTTGAGCTTTGGACCTCCTCCAAATCGACCTAGTCTCTCTGTTGATTTTATTTTGGAGTTTCATTGAAGTTTCATTGGGTTTTATTTGAGCTTTGTATTGAGTTGCTGTGGTTTCCTCGTGTAGATTGTGAAGACACTGAAGAGCAAGAGCTCCCCGAAGAAGAAGAAGACATCTAGGCCTTTGAGCAAGGCAAGTTACACCCTTGATCATATTGCATCCATTATTTCAACCTATGTATATTCCATTTCAAATGTTAATGCATGCTTACTTTACTAAGTTATTTCAATGCCCGTCTTTAAATTCATAATTATGCCTAATTTCCTTGGTATGACCACTGTTGATCTTGAGCCGAACATGTTGTCACCCTAGGCAAAACCTGGTTTACGCAATAAGGTGGACCAGGACCTTTGAAAAACTAGAGCTTAGCCATGCTTAGAGAAAAGAATCTTGGTTTGGGAGGTTTTGGCCAAAAATATCACTTGTATAATGATCTAGACCATGGCATTGGTGTGTCATGGGGTTTACAAATGACCATGGCATTGGTGTGCCATAGAGGTTTGAAAAGCAAAGGAATGGAAAATGGATTTGGACTTGGGCGGCATTGGTTGTTTGGTTGGTGCAAGTCTATGCATGGGGGTCGTGTGATCCGATGCCCCAGGGTTGTGGTGGCCTCCTGGTCGATTAAGGACCGGTCTCATGAGTGTGTTTTGCTATGCCTTATCGTGCAACCACATGTCCTGTGTGGGCGGGACCTGGCCAACTAATTTGCAAAGTTATCACCGCGGTTGATCCAGCGGAATAGTGGGTGGTCTTTCATGGCCTGTCTTTTATGACTATGTTGTACCCATTTGGCTCAAGAGGGGGCCCTGGGAAGGGAGAAACCTTAGAGTGGATGGACTGCGGTGGAATGATGCATTGTAAAGGCCTTGTCACGTGCTCTAGACCACTTACCTTCGGCAGTGAGTGGTGGTACAGCCAAGTGCCAAACAAACTAGAGAAAACGTGTCTTGTCGGTAAAGTTGCACACCTCTGCAAAGTGTAAAACTATTTGAATACCCGTGTCCGTGGTTATGGACATGCTAGCAAAGCTGCTCAAAGTTAGACCTCTGGTTTGTTTTCAAAATGGGTGGTTAAAAACTAGTTTTTTTGGATTTCCATCCAAATGGGTTAGGCAGGGAGCCTTGTGATAGGAGGGTATCCTTCACCATCATATTGATGAAAGTTATCCAACTGTAAAAGGAGAATTTGCAAATGAATTTTAATTATTGTTATAAGCTTTGGAACTTAATACTTGTATTTGAAACAAACTTGGCTTTATGCGAACTAACCATATTATGCCTTCCTTTGAGATATCCATTATACATGTCATTCTGTTAATTGACGGGTGTAACTTGCGAGCACGGTTGTTGTGCTCATTCTTGCTTGATTGATGAATTGAGCAGGAGAAGACTTCTTCAAAGATGATGAGGACTAGATCAACTAGGCTGCGCCCTCCAGCCAATTACCTGTGGTGTATTGGGTGGACATGGTTTTGCTTCCGCTATGTATTTTGCCTTGTTGTCGTGGCTTGTAAGCAACTTTGTAATCAACTCCCTTGTTGTTAATAAAGTCTTGTGTGGATGTATGTTATCACTTGTAATTGCTGTGAGAACCAGCCATTGATCCTTAGGACTAGTTTGGATCACAGAAGGGTTAGGACTTCTTCAAGTCCCATGACCTCCTCGGGTTGGTCTCTGGACCTCCCTCAGGTCTGGTCGTGACTCTTGGGGAGGTCCCGAGCCTCAAGACCTACTCTGGTCAGTTCCTTGGACCTCCAAGAGGTCTGGCTGGACCTCCTGGGAGGACTACCCGAGAGGTCCTTGGGATCTCCTGGGAGGTCCTGGTGGACTCCCAAGGAGGTCTTGGAGGACCTCTCAGGTGAGGCCCCTGGCCGGGTCGCCACAAATCGCCAGAATTTCGCCGTTTCTTCCTCATTGCCGAATTCACCTCTGTTAACCGATCTTCTTCTCCGGTGAATTTTCCATCAAATTGACCGCATCACCATGCGTTCTCGGTCACCCTCTTCCTATCCCCCCTCTCAATTCGATCTTTCCCTCGCCTTAGACCGCCGCCACCGCGAGCTCATGTTCTCCTCTGCTGGTCGCCGTCGTCCCACCACCTCGCTCATCCTCCGGCTTCCTCAAGCGTCGCTGCACCTCCCCCATGGTCAAGCATAGCCCGTGATTGCGCCACCTTCGTTGTCGCACCGCCGCACTATCGCCACCGCTGCACAGCCGTGCGCCACCGCTGCCATTTGTGCTACTACCGCCGCCGCCGTGCGTTTTCGGCGCCGTCGCCCGTGGGACCACCATCCCCACAAGGTTCCATTTTTGCCGCTAGCCGGTCACCCTGCGTAGCCGCTCGCCGGCGCCAGCGATGCTCCTGTGCGCCTAGAACTCCCCCTATTTTTCTGCTCTGTGTTTTTGTCTCTATCTCTCTAGCTTTTGGGTCCCACATGTCATACTCAATCACTCATTTTATTCTCTCTCTTTCTCTTGCAAGTGGACCATGGATGTCATACCTTCAATGGCTTTGTTTGTAAAATATCATAACAATATAATTTGGAATAGTTCATTTCAGAATTTTCATCATTTCGTGTGAAATTCAAACTTCCGGATGTTCGTTCTCTTCCGTAAGAACTCCGAATCAATTGATTCTTGTTTCTTTTTTTTTGTAAATTCAAGATCTATCTATTGGTTGTGGTTTTGTTCAATTTGGAGTTCATTTGAATTGTTTTTGTATTTATTTGCTTTGCTCGTGTGTTTGTTCTTTTTCTGGCGTGATCGTCCGAGCAGAGTTCAAAGACATGGAAGAGCCCCCGTTCGAGCAAGCACAAGACTTACAAGACCCCCTTGCTTTTGAACCAGGCGAGTCAATATTTTGATCATATTGAACCTACATTTGTGCAAATCTATATTTATTTAAAATATCAAATTTTATGCTTATTTCATTATGCAAATGTATGTCAAACTTGATGATTGACATATGTCGACTTGATATCTTAGTATTAGTATACAATCCCTTGGCTTTTGAATCACATCATCCTTGTCACCCTAGATGTTAAGTGGTAACTTTACTAGCTATATGTTGTACTTAAGCGCCATACTAGTCTTGCTTAAGTACCAGGGCATCAATTGCCCTAATCATCATCTTTTAATCATGAAACTTGTTTTGAGCAGTTATTGGAGGTAAATGACTAGAATATTTGAGATAACTTAATTTTACGCTTCTCAAAAACCTAATAACTTGCTGTTACCACATTTGGGTGGATGGTATGTTGGTTGGTGCGGAAGTAGCATGAGAAATGGTGGTATGTGGTATGCACCGCCCAGATAACTTTAAGGAATTAATCCTGTGATGACCTCCCAATGTAAAATAGTGTAACCACAAGTCTATAATGGTGTTGATCTCGCTAAATAATTTGTAGCCACTAGTGCGAGTTGCACCATTAGAGTGACCCACGAGTTGTGTCGTTGGTGTAAGCTACCGTGTGGCGCAAAAGGGGGCTTGGGTGTGGTAGACGTAACCACCCTCGGGTGAAACCTTAGCGGGTGTAACTTACACTAAGGGATGCATTATAAAGGCCTTGTGATGATCTCTTTGACTCACATGTCTATGGAAACGTGGGGAGTACAACAAGACCATTATCTCTTGTGGGTAAAGTGTACAATCTCTGCAAAGTATAAACTGTTCGAACAGTTGTGCCCACGGTCAAGGGTAGGCATCAAAACTTGCTCGAGTTAGTTCTATTTTATAAACCTTTGTGGGTGGCATGAAAACTCGTCAGGCAGAAGTAACCATGATTTTGGATTTTCTTGGGTGGATGTATCCCAGTGTTGTTAATAAGGTGGATGTAACCCTAATCAAAATTAAGCATAAGGTGGATGTAACCTGCACCGTTATAAATATTGCACACTTTTACCCTCTTTAATAAAATATGGTTTGGTTAAAATGCTAAGTCATAGGAGTTTCTAAATATGGTAATTACAAACGTTGCTTTTAACAAATAAAAGAACCCGAGCCATCATTGTTAAACCCGACATGTATATTATTGCATTCTGTGTGTTGGCTCGCGGAGCACTGTTGCTTGTGCTCACTCTCGCTCTCCCCCAAATCTCTCAGAAGCCATGGACCAAAGACACTACGCATACTACGAGGATCCAGAGGTTGATGGTCAAGAAGACGGTGGAGAATAATTAGTCTCTAGTAGTCTAGGTCTCACCTAGTCTAGCAGGCTCAGTCGGTGCTTGCGTGCACCAATATTATCCAAGTTTTTGGGTAATATCGGTCGTACATAGGCTACCCCCGTCGCGTGCCTGTGGCAAGATGTACCTTCCCCTTTTTGCTTCCGCTACCGCTTCCGCTATTATGTAATGTATCCATTTGGCCTGATCGGCCCTATTGTAAACTTGACCCGATGCGGTCTATGTGAACTCTGATGTTTGTAAATTAATGTATGGTATGGTTTACGTTCTGTATGAAATGATTCAGTGATGTACCTATGAGTACTATCTACTAGTCCAGAGAATAGTGCAGTGGATTCATAGAGGATTCTGCATTAGCTAAATTTGGTCCGACAATGGGGAAGCCCTAGTAGAAAGGATATGAAGCTTTGTATTGAAGACAAGCTATGGACAATATGGAGCCATTGGGTAGCTAGGAGTATGTTATCACTAGTGAGGGGCATGTTGTCACTGGTGATGGTGAAAATATTCTCCATATCGTTAGATAACGACTAAAGTAGACATGTCGATATTAATGAAGATGGGAGGTCGCCACAGTTAGTGAGGAAGCTACAACGTTGAGTTGGTCGACGTCAAATAAGAGGAGTGATTGACACGAGAGAAGAGGACGTCGAGCATGTATAACATCATACATGTGTATGTACATGCACGCATCCGTACAAATAGAAGTGCAGACGTACAGAGGCAGAGGGGCAAAAAGTTTGGAGTAGAGTTGACACAACCGTAGATAATATGCTCGGAGTCACCAGAGAGAGCGTGACACGTGTCCTAAGCTAGGATCGACGACAGTTGCATATGTGTGCGCGTTGATGTCGCAATGGTTAGCATTAAGCAATAATTGGGGAGAAATAGAAGATACCTATGTGGTAAATTATTGCATTAGAAGGTGCAGCAGCTGGGAGTGATCGATCAAGATTTGGGCTTACTGTTGGAGGTTGAAGCAAAAAAAACTATGACGTCGAGAAGCGATAGAAGCCACACGGTTCGATGGGGTAGCCAACGTGTGAGGAAAGATAAGTTCAAGGTAGGTTTCCTATGATGCATTGGTGTATGCGTGAGCAATGTATTCTAATATATTATACCATGCAAACTAATAAGATAATTTGCCGCACACATAATCAACGTATTGTTTGAGATTAAATAGAGGTACATGTGCATGCATGCAATTTGGAAAAAAAAATAACTAATATAGTAAGAATAAGGGCATGCAACTACATAATATATGCATGATGAAGAGTGGTTAGTTTCTAAGAGCACCAACAACTTATTATGCTCAATGATTTTCTTACATCAAAGCACATACTTCAATTATGTTCCCCGGATTATAATTTCTTTGAAGCTTCTATTCCCATTTTCAATGTTTAAGATATCTTAAAAGTCTAAATAACCTACAAGATATGTAAATATGTTATCAAGCATTTATGCAAACTTCGAAACAAATCTAGCTACGCAAATACGCAGGACACCCTGCTAGTTCTACATGTAAAAGGTCCTATGTCTATAGGGGCTTCAGGGTCTTTCTACCTCCCTAGGCGTAACCTCTGGTGCACGATGAACCTTCACGGGCTTGATTCACCACGCTAGTACTCCTCGTCCATAAGTAGCCTTGACTTCTTTTGCTCCATATGAGGTGGTCCCGGAGCGAAAGCTCCCTGGACCCCTTCACTCCATGCGAGGTGGTCTAAGGCGGGGGCCCTCGCTCTAGGGTGTGTACTATTTGCTGATGCTGCCTTCGGTGACCCTTCTGTACCCTTCGTATGTGCGAAGGGGTACATAGTACCCATCGACTGTGCCAAGGTGTTCTCCTGGCTTGGTGCATTCGTCAGGTCACTAGGGCCGGTGGGCTGCCCCTACGACACTATCTTTTTTGTACAGATTTGTAACTTGTGAGTGGCTAGGGAGAGATGAGAGAGGGAAGAGAGATGAGTGAGAAGGGGAGGAAAAAGAAAAGAGCCGAGAGGATGACATGTGGGTCCCATAAATATATTTTTGGTTTTGTTTGTTGAGTGACGGATATGTCATCAAAAATGAGCTTACATGTCAAAAAAACATTGACATGGAGGTGGCACATCGGACAAAACCATCATGTTTGAGTTCAGGGGGTAAAGTGGATGGCTTCGTTAGTTCAAGGTTCCAATTCAAATTATTTCAGTGTTAAGGGTTGAAAAACGAACCGATATCCGAGTTAAGGTAAAAAAGTGGACATGTTTCCGATCATATTCGTGTGATCCGTGAGGCTGAAGGTTTACCCGCACCATTCGCAGCTATAGGCGTGCGCTAGTTAGCCTCCTTGGAGGAGAGGAAGCATAATTAAATCATGCATGATCATCGTGTTTACTCGAGCCTTCTCTACTTCTATAGAGTAGCACGTCTTCCTCTTCATTTCCTCTCCCGACCTTGGATGGCTTTGCTATGCACAGTTTGTACGTACACGAATGCACCAAACTACCAAAGAGCCCACAAGTCTGGCTGCAGCATGAACCACGATGGAGAACTAGTGTATTCATCAAAAGGAGCGCAGCAATGAAGCGGCGGAGAAGTCTCGGAGAGCCGCGCGGAAGACGGAGGCCGTGCGCCGGGGAGGAATGCGGCGCGGTGTGGCGAACCTTCGCGCGGCAATCAGACCGAACCGAATAAGTGAATACCACGCCAAACATCGAACCGAATCTACCAAAATATACTGTAAATTTGCTATTCGGTTTTTAATTTCAAAAGGAAAATATGGCATTTACAGACACGCACCCGAAATTACTGAAAAGACACCAATTTGTTAAAAAATATTGTGCTACTACCATTAATATTGTATAGCAAAACCTCGTGCTTTACCACCACGGCACACGGTCTTTCCGGTTCGTACCTTATTGAATTCATTGCTTTTTTCTATAAAAAACTGTCACATTCTGAAAGTTCATTTACAACCCCATTATACATAAATTACAGTAAATTATTTATGTAATTTTAATTCTTGGTCCCTGTAATTATTCTTGAAAGTCTTAATAACTCATATTTTCATCACAAGATTCAAAATCTCACATGTACTTTGAGAGGTTGAGTAAAGACAAAGACAATATATATATATATATATATATATATATATATATATATATATATATATATATATATATATATATATATATATATATATATATATATATATATATATACCAACAAAATACGCAATGTGGTGAACCCGTTATATTCTTCGCATGTACTTTGAGAGATTAAGCAAAAGAAAGACAAAAAATAAAATTATATCTTATTAACTACTATAATTCGGAGTTTACCCCACGCCACTGGTCGTCCCCTCCCACCCCGCATAGCAAGCGATCGTCCCCCACGCAAACCGCCCAAGACGCCTCGCCAAACCGCCGCCTCGCGCCTCCTCGCTTGTCGCTTGCCTCCTTGCCTCTCAGCTCTCGCTCTCCGCCCCCATTCCTTGGTCCCCACCGCCGATGCAGTGCCCGCTTGACCCCTTTGGCACCGACCTCTCCCCCTCCCCAGCCACCGCCTCCTCCTGATTCGCCGCCGCCCCACGAGCAGGCGGTGGGCTCCTCCAGGGACAGTGGAGGCGGGAGGAGGAGGAGGAGGAGGAGGATGAGGACGGCTCCGGCGCACACCGCCGCCGACTTCAAGTCCGGTGGGTGACGTTTTTGTTTTGGTTTTGGGGCTTGCGTTCCTCAGAGGGTTTTGATCGTCTTTGACTTTGTGTGTGTTGGTGCAATTGTCGAAGAAGGTGGTGAACATGGGGAGTTATGGAGGTGGTTTGCCTTGGCGTGCCAGATGGCGGCGCCAGCATCCGACCCTCCTCTGGAAGGTCCCCACTCGCCTTCTCTTCTGTTGCCGTTGTTTTTTTTTTCATTTCTCTGTGCTCAAAATTTTGATTCTTTAGAGTTGTTTTTGGGGAGTTTAGTGGGGAAATTTGGGATTGAGGAGGGTAAGAAATGTAGTAATGAGTACCATGTTAACATGTTGTTGTCGGTGTATTTTGGTTGCTTGGAGGTGTTTTAGGGGATTTTGCAAGGTTTAGAATGAAAATTTAGGAACCAGAGATTACTTACAAATGGGGATTGTGACCATGTTAATTGTTAATGTATGCATTCAGGGGAAAGCAGGCGTTAGTGTACAAGGTTTGCTGATACGGATCAACGTGTAGTTGATGCGTAATGTGGCTCAATCTTTCACGGTACTTGTATTTCAATCTTGATCGAAGAAAAACCCTAGCTTTCCTCCTTCTTGGTTCAGTAAAAAGGAAGAACAAGTGTATCTCCAAAGCAAGTAATACTTGGTTGATGTTGAATCAATTCGAAGAGAGAAACAAAGTCAAACCCGAAGACAACACCAAACCGTGAGCAATTGAGGATGCTACAAATTGGTGAGATGATCCACAAGGAATCATGGATCTTGGAAGAACAACCTCCCTCCAATATTCACACAATCACAAAACCCTAGACGAGAATTTTCGAAACGCATGTATTCATTTTGTGACTTTTCTGTATTTTCTTCAACTCTAACTTCTCCACCTACATGGTGCGGCCATAGGGGGTTTATATAGTCTCCCATGCAAGCACAAGATTCGGATGAACAATAACCGAATCTGCATTCTGATCTCGAGACGGACATCGCTACATGAGCGAAGACTGGGTCTGACATCGTTCATGTGAATAAAGATCCGAACCAAAAACTCCTAAAATAGATATTTAAACTACTCTAATTGCTGAAAATAGATTAAACTATCATATTACAAGTAATTTCAAAATTAACTTCTTTTAAAGAACGATCCGAATTGGATTTGCTCCAATCCAAATTAATTTAGGATTCTTGGGCTGAAAATGCATTAAATTTGGAATTAAGTTTGAATTTGGATCTTTTGTTTTTTCTTGGTGAGATTTCCTTGTAAACTTTCCAACATGCAAAGCTCTTAGCCCTTGTGCCTTCCCATGTCCGCTCAAGCTGCCCCTTCGGCCTACCTCCCGCTCCTTGCTCTTGGCCGAACCTTATTCTTGTTTCTTTCTCCATTGATGCATAATAGGCTCAACTTGAGGTTTAGCACACACTTGCAACTTAGGGATGTTGACAACCGTAGTAGATGCACCTAGGGCCTCATCATCTGCCCTGCTTTAGAGTAGGTGAATTTTGGGTTGTTAGTGTGAATCTGTCCGTACGCTAGGCATAATTGAGTGAAAATTTTACTACTGGGCAATGCGTAAACGACTTGTTGACAAGATAGCTTGTTATGCCAACACTTTCATTTCTCTGTGAATGATCCTTTTGTATGTGATGCCAATCAGTATTTTAAAGCTTGATCCCTGTGAAGCTTTGACATCTCTTGATACGGATCACTCCTTTGGTGTTTTGAATGCAGAATTTTTGCCATGTCATGATGGCCCTTGAGGTACATGTTTCTCATTTTGAAGGAGTGCTGATGGCACCTCCAGACCCAATTCTTAGGGTTTCAGAAACATTTAAAGTAGACAAAAATGACTTGAAACTTAACCTCGGCGTTGGTGCCTATAGAACAGAAGAGCTACAACCCTATGTCCTCAATGTAGTCAAGAAGGTAAGCCTAACCACCCTTAACATTGCCCGAATAATTGTGGTTCTGATTGTGATGCGCTATTGTTACATATGATAGGCTGAAAATCTTATGTTGGAGAAAAGGGAAAACAAGGAGGTATGGCAGGATCATAATGAATCAATTTCCGTGAACCATCTGTTGTTTTTATGTCTGAAAGTGAAAGGCTAAAACTATGGTGTATGGTGCGGTATCTTCCTATTGAAGGCTTAATTGCATTTAACAAAGCAACTGCAGAGCTATTGTTTGGAGCCGATAATCCTGTTAGTTTTATGGTGCAGTATCTTCCTATTGAAGGCTTGGCTGCATTTAATAAAGCAACTGCAGACCTATTGTTTGGAGCTGGTAATCTTGTCATCAAGGAAAGACAGGTATGTACTATTCAACCCTTGTTGTCATTACTGTAATATAGGTTTCTCTACATAGGGAGGCATTTCCTTTGCTTATTTTTAGTTATCCAATTATCCTAATTTAATTATAGCTCCGATTGTAGGTTGCTACCCTTGATCTCTCGTGGACTGGATCACTACGCCTTCTTCGCAAAGATTTATACAAAGATATTTCCCTGAAGCAAAAGTGCTTATACCATCTCCCACCTGGCGTACGAATGCTGATGCAACTATTCTTCATGTGTTTACTCTTTGCACAATAGGCTTCCCCAGATGGTTCTTTTGTTCTGCTACATGGTTGCGCTCACAACCCAACTGGAATAGACCCAACTCTTGAATAGTGGGAGAAAATTGCAGATGTTATTCAAGAGAAAAACCATATGCCTTTCTTTGATGTTGCATTTCAAGTGAATTGTTTTCATTTCAGTACTTCCTATCTGTTTATCACAATTTGTCTCTTGCTGACCGGTAATTTTTCTTTCTCTAGGGTTTTGCCAGTGGAAGCCTTGATGAAGTCATGAAGATGCATTTTCTGTCAGGCTTTTTGTTGAGTGTGACCTGGAAGTGTTTGTTGCACAGTCTTACAACAAGAACCTTGGTCTATATGTAGAAAGAATTGGAGCAATAAATGTTGTTTGCTCAGCACCAGAAGCTGCAGACATGTAATCTTTTGTTCTAAATGATTGCTTGCCTGCCCAAAATTTTCTCCTATTCATTCAATTGCATCAAGTGCTAATTTTGATTTTTACGCACCTTAGCCCCCCACCATAGCGCAGTATAATTCTGCTTATGCAAGCATTATAACCATTCCATTTGTAACTATTTCTCCTTCTTGATTAAGAACAACAAGTAACAACCAATGTTTGCAAAAGTTGCTTGATTTGTAAGTCATTTCTTTTCACTGTTTATGGTTTACTTCTTAAATAATGATGTGTGACTATCATATGTAATTATTCTATAATTCATTCAGTTGATAATAAGTTATTTCTTAATTAGACCTTTTTTTTGGATGATTGAATTCCAGATGCTCAAATCTCCTTTGTTTATTCATCTCAACTTCTATTCTGTTTATGTTGCAATTACTGTGGCACATGAATTGGCTCATCAATGGTTTGGTAATCTTGTAACCATGGAATGGTGGACTCACTTGTGGTTAAATGAAGGTTTTGCTACATGGGTAATCAATTTTACGACCAAATTTTTTTTATAAAATATTAGGCTGCCATTATATACGGAATGAATATACTTTCTATTTTAACAGATGAGCCATTTAGCAGTGGATTCTTTTTTTCCACAATGGAATATCTGGACGCAGTTTCTTGGTAGCACAACCACTGCTCTTAGATTGGATTCACTAGCTGGGTCTCATCCTATTGAGGTAACCTCATTGTTTGCTAATGTGTCATGGCCTGGTCCAGTGGTTGGAAAAATTGTGGCATTTCATATGTTGTGCATTACTTTGTGTAAAATCGTAGAAGCCACTATATTGCCGTAGAAATGAGAATCTATTGTGGAGTGCAAATTTTGACAATGTTAAGTAATGAAGATGCATAATATGTTAGCTACATTCCTGACACATTCATTGTCTGATTCATGATTGACTCTTGACATGCCTATGGAATATTGAAATTGATGCTTAAATAATTTTAGGTTGAAATCTTACTTTAGAGATCAACATCAGTAGATGCATTAACACAGCCTCAGCTGGTGGCGTTAACATTTTCACTTGTCTAAATGAGGACTGTAATCCATTACTTTTTGATGCCATTAGCTATGATAAGGGTGCTTCTGCTCTTCGCATGGAAAAGCAATGTATATTGTTGTTTCCTATGTTTTCTTTTACTCCTTTAGTTGATCAATGCAATAACACTACTATCTTTTTTGGTGTTACAAAGATGTTTCATTCATAATTCCTACTCAATGTTAGCTCACCTCTCCATGGTTGTTCTAATTTATGGTTATACTGCAGATATTAATCAAGATGGGATCTTCGGATTGTGGTGCATTATGGATGCCCTAGCACATTGTTTATGAGCATTTCCTTTGTTCCTAACAATGCATGAACTCGAGCATGTTACCTTACTTCATCAAGGTCTAGAGCATGCGATGGTTCATATATGAGATACTCCACATGTCTTACCAATTGGCAGAGCCCTCATCGGTAGGGAGCACCTCAATGGCATGGGCTTCAAGTACCCAATTGCCTGCAAGGTACGAAAGATTTAAAATTTGCAGTTGGGGTTACATTTGTGCTTTTGTGCCTTAGTAGTTAAGAAGTATAAACTGATTTACTAAAGTTGTATTCAGCATGAAATTTAGTAGGCAGATCTTGTTGTGGAAGAATGATTATGACGAGTTGTAGTCAGCAGTAAGGTGAGGGCTTTTGCTATCTTTACTAATAATAAAAAAAATAGAATTTACCCCCCACGTTTTCTTGTTTTCAGCGTAATTTATGTC
Organism: Phyllostachys edulis; assembly: GCA_036346405.1. Classification (NCBI taxonomy): domain Eukaryota; kingdom Viridiplantae; phylum Streptophyta; class Magnoliopsida; order Poales; family Poaceae; genus Phyllostachys; species Phyllostachys edulis. Next base: position 30,631,023 of record CM070561.1, on the reverse strand, counting down.
ACAAACGTTTGTGATCCGGTTTCAAGTAGGAGTTGGTAGACTTTAGTTTAGCAGGTTCATGGGGTTCTCTTAGTTAATTTAGGAGGCTGTCTTTTGTCGGTATTTTCTATAAGATTTATCTTGATTTGTGAAACAAATAACACCAGTGTATTGTACTACTATGTTTTATAATATAAAGATAGAGGAATGTCTTTCGTCTAAATAGATTGATGTGGAGTGTGGTTAGCTTGGTGCTTTCCATTTACAGGTATCTTGTTTCCAATTTGTTTGAACTCTGCTTGTAATAACTATGTGAACTCTGGTTATAATAACAACTAATTTATTTCTTTGCTAATTGGAATGGTCATGAAAGCATTTGTTATATATGATTACTTTGATTTGATCAGTTTTACATTCTTTATATAAAGAATCATTTTGGTTTGTTCTTAAGTGGTTTTGATATCATGTAGTATAATTTATTTAGGCTCTATTGCAACGCATGGGCACCTTACTAGTACCAATAAAAACGGTAATATGGTGAACTCGTTATGTTCCGAATAAAAAATCATAATAAATTCGGACCCAATTCATCAGATGGGAAAGAGTACAAATCTCAAAGCATATCGGACAAATGAAAACTAAACTATTATGATTTTTTCTTACAGCACATCAACAACACAAATCTTATAGCACATCTAACGAATAGAAAAGTGACAGTTTTTGCTTCAAAAAAATTATCGGAAGTTGTATAGCAATTCCCGTCTTTTCCGACACCAAAAAAAAATCCAAATAAGAACAACACCGACGTTTTACTACTGGCTTTGCATGTTTTGCAGGCAAAGAGACGTGCTCTGGTAGACAGAGCTAGCTACTATGTCCCATTCATGGGCCGGCGACCTGAATGGAACCTTCCTCCAGCCGGCCGGCTTTAATTCAGGCATGCATAGAGATATGCACGTTCATTGCTGAGGCATGGAGTGATGGAGAGAAGCAGCAGGAGACACGGGAGGATTTGCCTCCAATGCAATGGACGTTACGTTTGCAGTGTCGGTGGAGTATCCCGACCCCACCAGCCAGACAGCGACGGACGCCGCTGCATGCCTCGGCCTCGCCTCGCACCACGACGCCTGCGAGCGAGCGTTGATCACAAGCGTCGCCTTCCGCTGTGGCCTGTGTGAATCTTCCATTTGGCGTCGCCGGCCGTCTCTCTCGCCCTCAGGTTCAGGCCCTACCTGACCGACGATCTGACCTGACTTCTCTGATCAATCAGTCGGTCGTTCTGATTCAGATCGACCTGCTGATCAATGCTAATGTGATGTCACACCAACTCGGGATAACGCTGAAGTAGATCGATGACCTAATGGATAATCAATGGGTCACAGCTTGCTTGCTCTTCCTATGATCTAAACTTGCTCTCAATGCAGTACGAAAATAGAGCAAGAATGGTCTTTTTTTTCAGATGCAGAGGAAGAAAAGATGACCGTGAATGCAGACGATGCACCGGTGACATGTAAAAATGTTTCTGCGTGATGATTACTAGCTTTGGGAGTACATTTTTACCAATGCTGTCACTCACTTTCACTTGTTGAGTTGTAACGCAAGAATTACAACGAAATTTATCTTTACTAATTTCGCTCTTACCAATAATGACCTTACGGATTAACTCCACTCTTATTTTTTACCCATTCCCCCTCTGTACCAGAAAAATTCAATGAGTAAAATAAAACCAGAAGGATATAAAGGAGGAATAATTTACAATTCGCCCCCTTGCACTTCACCCCGCCTTTTATTCTCACTGACTTCGCGCTCCGCAGACGAAGGCGCTCGTCGTCAGCTCTTTTTCCACGCCTCCTCGGCGGCGACGGTGGCGCCGGCGCCGCCGGCGAGGTACGCCTTCTTCCTCCTCTCGGCGCGCGCGCACGCGCACACCACCACGAAGCACGCCGCGTACACCGCGTGGACGCGCCAGTTGGCGCGCGGCGCCTCGCCGGCCGCGGCGCGGTGGAACACCGCGGCGTAGTAGTGCAGCCCCACGGCGAGCCCCACCACCATCTGCACCAGCGACAGCGCCCTGGACGCCTCCCCCGCGCCGGCGGCGGGCTCGGAGGAGAACGCGGCCACCAGGTCCACCATCTGCAGCACGAGGTAGGCCACGTACCCCAGCGACTGCGCCGCCTGCGTCCACGCGTACGCCGCCGGCGACGCCGCGTGGAAGAAGCGGAGCGGCTCGAGGCCCGTGGCAGCCGCGGCCACCGCGAGCGTCGCGAAGTAGATGGCCAGGTATGCCTGCGCCAGCAGCAGCGCGCGGCGGAGGAGCGGGAGGTATGCGCCCACGCGCCGCACCAGCGCCGCAAGCAGGCACAGCGGCAGCAGCAGGACCGCCGCCGACGCCACGGTCGCCGCCACAGGAGCCCACCGCCCGCCCAGCAGCGGCCGCACGCCATCCGCGATGCCTGCGTTTGCCGCCGACAGGTACGCCCTGGACGTCGACGACAGCCGCTCCAGGTCCGGCACCAGCGTCTCCTGCAGCCGCGCCGGCAGCTCCCGGAACTCCGAGATCAGGTCCTCCGCCCCGTCCTCGGCCGCCAATGCTGCCGCCACCGCTGCAGCCTTCTTCCTCGCCTTCATCTCGGCCGCTTCCTGCGCCTTCTTGCTAGATTTGGTAGGCATTACTACATCTACAGTATTGGAATCGGACGGCTTCTTGTTCTTGGTAATAATGAGCTCTGACTTCTTGGTGCCAATCTTGGCGAGCTTACTGAGCTTTGTAGTGTCCGTGCTCTTGGCCTTTACAAAGTACGCCTTGTCGAGCTTCGGAAGCTTGGATTTGACGGTGGCCGCCGCGGCCGCCGGAGTCTTGATCGTGGCAATTTTGCCGTTGGTTGCGGCAATGGAGCTGGGTTTCTTCCCCTGTTTGAGCAGGCTAGTCTGGTTCTTGGCCGCCGCCGCCACCATCTTCTTCTTGGCCTTCAGAACAGTCGCCGCCGCGGCGACTTTGCTCGGGTTCGTCTTCTCCTCCGCCGACGCGAGGCCGGCCTTCCGGCCGGACATTTTCGCTTTCTGCGGCACCGACGCCTCAGAAGCAGCCGAACTGACGGCAATGTGGAAGCAGAGGAGGACAAGAAGCGAGAGCGGGAGCAGCAGCAGCCTCCGCCGCGACGTCGTCCAAGGAGACGCCATGACCGGCAAGGCAGGCCGTGGTAGGGAGATCCAAGAGCTGCTATGGACTATGAAGAGTGAAGTGTGCGAGTGCGGAGTGAAGTGAACCGCACCTGTGAGGAGGAGGAGGAGGCGGCGGAAAACTAGAAGAGGAGGAGGGTAGTGCAGCGTGTGTATAGTACAACGTCACATGGTGGCGGCCGGGTGGTGACAGGGAAACAAATTTCGGTTTTGGAAAAAATTCGTTTTTGGTGGAAATAGTCGAAATGACCAAAATTTCGGTGGATTTTTAAATTGGTTTGAATCAGATTTGAATTTAAAATTTAAAATAATTGCAAAAATTAATATGCTGAGTGGGATTCAATCCCTGGCCACCCAGTGACCAGCTAAGGGCCCTTGCCACTAGGCTATAGATGGGTTGGTGTTTCTATACTAGTGTTTGCTCAATTGAAGCCGCCAAATTCTCTTCAAATTCAAACAAACCGATTTTTTTTGAACGAATTGAATTTATTTCGCTACCCACCGAAAGGACCGAAATTTCAACGAAATTTCGCCGAAATTGTGAACCCTGGTGGTGACAACGCAAGCTACCGCCACAACCACAGGAGGGAGGGAGGGAGAGGCTTGATTTGACATTGGTTTACGCGGCGTAATGCGACGTTATCAGGACTTCAGGAGGGAATAATACACTGCTTGGTGAATTTTTTAGATAATGGGCGAGAAAATACCTTCCGGCCTCTGTATTCGAGGATACACACAGCCTAAATTTTATTATAAATACCAAAGAATTCTTAACTAGGTGAAACAGTAGCCCTATAAATCATAATGAAGCGGCAAAACAAATGCTGCAAAAACATAAACCAACGGCAAAACAAAAGCTGTAAAAACAATAAACATCCTTCTGAAGAGAAACAATGATATAAAAGTGTTTCAAACATCCCGAAGCCTATTACATAGCTTCCACTCATTCTTGTTGAAGATTTCCCTTGTAATGATCTCCAATGCTTTGCTCCCAGCTACCAATGCCTCTTGTCTTCCTTGGCATTGCAAAACTGATCAAGAGTGGATCCAATGGATGCATCTGAATATAACTTACAGAGGATGGTCAATAATTTTCTTATCGAAAACAACATCATTACGACATAACCATATAAACCAGCAAAGCGCCGCTGCCCCCACCAAAATAGTTGCTTTTGAATCCGAATTAAAACCTAATAACCAGTTCCCAAAGATATTGCGAATAGTATTAGATCTGTTAAGATTAAAAGCAATTTGGACTATACACAAAGCAAAAAGGGCAAATCGACAATAAAAAAACAAATGTTGTGTTGTCTCTTTTTTATAACAAAAATAACAATTTGTGACACCTCTCCAGTTCCGTTTTAATAAATTATTCTTAGTCAGAGTAACTCCTCTACAAAGATACCACAAGAATTTTTTTTATCTTAAGTGGTACTTTAACTTTCCGTAACTTTTGACATCGAAAACGGTAATTGGTATCACCCAAAACATCATACATAGATTCGACGAAAAATTATCTATGCAAATTCCAACGAACCGTATCCTTATCCATGGTAAGATGAACATTGGCTATTCTCACCGTAAGATTATTGGAAGCAATCAAATTTGATCCAATAATCGCTCTCCTAAAACTCAATATTAAAGGCGTAGTTCCTAAAACATATGCAACCAAAGCCTGTTTCTTTTGGACTACCTCAAACAAAGTTGGATAAAGTTCATAAAGAGGTCGATACCCAACCCAAATGTTCTTCCAAAATATGATTTGTTTCCCATCCCCAAGATTAAATGATTAGCATTGAATAAAATCATGTTTTATCTTTACCAATCCCTTCCAAAAATGGGAATCCCCATGTTTACTCTCAACTTGAGAGACAAACTTATCATTCAAATATTTATTTTTAAGCAATTGCTGTCAAACTCCTTCCTCATTCAAAAGTTTAAACAACCATTTAGCCAAAAGACACTTTTTTTTATCTCGAGGTGTTGAATTCCCAGGCCACCTTGTTCTTTGGGCCTACAAAAAATATTCCATTTAACCAACCTATATTTTTTTATGGTTGTCACTCTGCCAATAAAATTTGGACCTAAAAAAAATTCAGTCTTTAAAGACCCCTTTGGGTATCTCAAAGAAAGAAAACATAAACATAGGAAGGCCACTCAAAACCAAATTTATAAGTACCAGTCTACCACCAGTAGATAAATTTTTTCCTTTCCAATTGCTCAACCTTTTTTCGAAGTGATCTTCCATGTCCTTCCATTCATTATTCCTCAACTTTCTAAAATGACTCGGAATACCCAAATATTTAAAGGAAAAAGAACCCCTCTCACATCCAAATAACTCTAGGTATTGAGATTCAAATTTTTTTGCTTCTCCAAAGCAAAAGAGCTCACTTTTATGGAAATTAATCTTTAAACCAGAAAGTTGCTCAAACGCACGAAGAATAAGCTTCAATTTTTTTGCTTGATCAAAATTGTGATCCATGAAAAGAATAGTATCATCAGCATATTGAAGGATAGAAAGACCATCATCAACCAAATACGGTACGATCCCATTGCCATGACCCTCATTCTTAGCCCTTCCAATCAAAATAGCTAACATATCCATAACAATATTAAAAAGAATTGGAGACAGATGGTCCCCTTGCCTAAGCCCTTTCTTGGTTTGGAAATAAGGCCCAATGCTATCATTAATCTTAATCATCACACTATCCCCTGCAACGAATTTGTCAATCCAAGTACACCAATTTGAAGAGAAATCCTTCATTCTAAGAGTCTGCTGCAGAAAAGGCCATTTGACCTTATCATAAGCCTTTTCAAAATTAATCTTAAAAATAATACCATCTAATTTCTTTTTATGAAGCTCATGGATCGTTTCATGTAAAACAACTACCCCTTGGTTAATAAACAAAGGGAGACATGGCATTATATATCCTCCTCCCTTGTCCATCTTCATATATCTAGTAAGGAAACTACAAGGAAACGATCTTCTAACAATCACACCCTTTCCCCCTTCCTTGATGATCGAGACTTGAGGGTGACAATCCAATTGATGGATGTTTGCATGGTTCCCTTCACTTGAAGTTAGATGAGAACATTTTTTCTTTAATTAGATGAGAATTTATGAGTCGAGTCCCACGCTACCACTGCATGTGTTGGTGTGGTCCATGACTCTATTGTGTGCAAATGTGAAAGGGGACTTCTCAAGATCTGAACCCTGTACATGTATGCGGCTCTGATCCATCTCGGAATAGTGGGAAATCTTCACTGAAGTGAAGTGTACGTAAGGAGACAGGGCACGATGCAGGCTCTGCTTGTGCGTTGCAGATCCCTGCTAGAACACTTGTAGCTAGTTGCTGATAGTTGTTCCCCTCTGAAAAATGTTTCCTGCTTGTTCAGTGGGATCTCAGTGCTGCAATGGTAGGGCAAACATGGCATGCTGGCGATGGGGACGTGGTTGGTTCATACATGACAAACAGCAATTTATTCACAAACATCAATTTATTCACAAACAGCGAATTCAGGTCACCGTCTCTGACCAAAATCTTATCATGTGAACTAGATTTGTTCCAATTCCCTTCAACGAGGGAGAAGGATCATCTGCGTTACTGCTCTCTCCATGTCCCATAAAAAATACGAAGGACAAGGTCAGTTGCTATAGCGGATTCGATACAGTAAAATCACCACAGTACTTTTACAACTGTTGTTGCAATGTTTTTGCTACAATGCTGCGGCAGAGTGCTGTTCACATAACGTGAAATTATTATTCACACGTGTGTCCCCTGTATCTACCGTGGAGGATCCGGATCCTTCAACTAGGTGATGTGGATTGTGGAATGAGTTATGACAGAGTACTAGATGCACTGCAAATAATAATCTTGTCACATCTGAGAAGATTAAAGGAAGAATGAAAGCAGGCAAGCAATATTCCCCCTCTCGTCCTGATTAGCTGCGTTTCCTCAAAATCTTGTGGGTTTTGTTGCGTCCTTCGCTCACATGCACAATAGGATAAGCCTGCACGGTTGACGACAACATATCTGCATGTATTATGCAGTAGGTGCATGTACGGATGATACATTATGTACTGATGAAACCTCGCCTTTTTCTGCCGACAGATCTAGATGTCAATAGAGAGATTTAGGACATTAATTCCGACGTAATCTACCCTGCTACCTCCGTTTCAGTATGTTTGTTAATAGCCTCGGTAGTTTCCGTTTTAGGAATAAATTCATTTTACAACTTTGAACTGTTATGCTTTTCTAATTTTCAATCTCCTACTATGAAATCGGATAACCAACCCCTCAACTATCAATACTATTAAATTTACCTCCTCAACCAAAACTAGGGTGGCTTTGTCTGATGTGGCGCTGAAATGGCCCAATCTAAAACGGTTTTGACTGACGTGGATGCCACATGTTATTGATTAAAAATCTAACTTAGGCCAACAAGTGGGCCTTCGGTCTACAGACTAGTCCACAAATTTGATAGGGTTTACAATGAACCAAGTCTATGGAATAGGGTCCACTGATAGGTGGGACCTACGAAATAGAGAGAGGGAAACAGAAGAGGCGGCACATGGCTCTGAATGGCATCGGTGACGGTGACGGTGAATAGCAACGCGGGAGGAATTGGTGACAACCAAAATGGGATCGTGTGATCTTGGGGATGTGATGGGAGACGGCGTCGCGGTTGGGGAAGCATGGCGAGGGTGTTGGTGACAGGTGGCGGCGGACTGGAGGGAAAGAAGATGGTGGTGGCAGTGAACCGACGAGTCCCTTCGGGATTTCGGATGCGCAGAGTGCGACGGTGAGGGGAGGTCTCCGGGACATGCGGCGCAACCGGAGGTGACTGGTGGTGACGGGGCGACGGTGGTGGGTTGGCCAAATCAGCATGGGGAAAAGGTAAAGGGAGAGGAGGCGATGCTACGAGTGCAAGCAATCATGGCGGAGCTCACTGAGGGTGGTGCGCCCGAGGGTGGCCGCGATTGCGAGGGGTGCTGGGTGTGGGCTATGATCATGAGAGGGCACTAGGTTGGAACCGACAAAGTTGGGGGTGAAGCGGTCGATGGAGGCGGGCGGTCGAGTCGGGTCGACGGAGCGGGGGCGACATGGTGGAGGGAGGCGGCAGGGCGGTGCAGCCTCGGGGCACCAAAGCGAGGGCATCGACGCAGGGTTGGGCGAGGCGCCGGCCAATGGGCCAGGCCAGGCCGTGAGTTGGGGGCGGCTACAAGCGGCCAGGTCGGGAGGCTATGAGGAGGAAGAAGGTGATGACACATGGGCCCATATCCATGTGGATGACACATCAGCAAAAACATGTGAGTAAACATATCAATGACAAATCAACCAAACGGGGGCTGGTTTTGGTCCGGGGGTAAAATGGCCGGTTTTGATGGTTGAGGGGTATTAGTTACTTGGTTTTATAGTTAGAGGTTGAATATTAGACAAACATGATAGTTGAAGGTGGTTAAATGGACTTATTCCTCCGTTTTAATATGTTTGTTTATTACGGGAATCAAAAGTGTAGTTATTGCAATGAAAACTTACTTAAATGCTTTGGAAGATGTTAAGGGTCTGTTTGAATGTTGCAGTATTTGAAAACCACAATATCTGTAAACCACAGTTTTTGATGTAGTATGTTATTTGATAGGAGCATGTATGATCATTTCTCATTAATTTTTCCTAGATTAAGTGTTTAATTGGTCCATGTACACGGTGAACTGTAGACAAATATAACGAAACGGATGTAGTACTGTCTTTTATTTTTCTTGTGAGCTTCTGCTATGCTACTTTTGAAAAATAGATAAAAGTGTCTACCTTTGTATGTTTACTTTGAGCGTGTATGAGCAATGAACAATGCATGGCAGGAAGTGCAATTGCCACGAATTAAATGCTGCAACGCAACTGCAAGGAAAAAAATGGTCTTCTCTGTAATCATGGCCCAGAAACACATCAGATTTTTCAGAGTAAGCAGGTGGCATATTCCAAAATGGAAGAGCATGAACAGCCAACATATCAACATATCATGAGGCGGTAGGATGGCACCCATAACTTCATCTCATATAATCCTTGGCTTCCAGAAGGTCAATGCAGAAAGCCAACAGAAGTGGGCACAATTTTCTTTACATGAGAGAAAAGGGAACTCTCCCCGAATTTTCGTCAAAAGCCAACAAGGTCTTTGCATTTCTCAATCCGCCATTCGACACAAAGCACATGATCCATGCAGGGATCCAAAATAACAAACAAAGATCAGACTGGGATAACGAAAGGATTCATCTGGGGGTAAACAATGCAGATGTGGTGCTCTTGCCATGCCCTTCCTGACGTCGCAGTGCCGCCTCCTTGAGCCCGACTGCAAAATCCAGGACCCATTCCTTGCCTTCTTGTTTTCGCAATGGCGCCCAACGTTGCAGAGAGAGACCACCTGAACAATGATCTCACTAGGGTCTGTAGGAAGTTTCTTGTCAAAGACAGCTTTGTTTCTTGTAAGCCAAATGGCCCAGCACACTGCGGCTGCTCCCAGAAGGATAATCCAGGCCTCTTTCTGTGATTTAGCAACAGCACGATCAATCAGATCTGTCATGTTGCTGGAACCAGTTCATTCCACCTGCAGCGCAGCAAAGGTTCCAAACATGTCGAGCAACAGGGCATTGTAAGAAAAGATGGTCCCTGGTTTCAAAAGAATTGCTGAAAGCATAACTAGTGTCGTTGGCTTTCCAGCTCCACTTCTTCATATTTTCTTTAGTGAGCACGCAGTCGTTGAGAACCATCCAGGGGAAGATCTTGTTTCTGGGGGGCATCCTACGAGTCCACAACAGTTGCAACTCCATCGGCTTAACCCCTCCTCCGTAAGGATGAAAGTGGGACATATTGTGGGCTAGCCACATTTTACGACGTGTTGCGGGCTAGCCACATTTTGCTCACTTGGCTGCAAGCTTTTATGCGGGTTAATGCGGCAGCCCACAAAGCTCTTATGCAGGCAACGCGGCGCCCATAAAGCCTGTAACTTGACGGTCAACTGCTTTGCTCACTGTGACCATAAATCAATTGTATAATGACTGTTGTTGTATCAGTATTTTTCAGCTTCATGTATGTGAAAGTGAAAGCCGCGGCAGCCGTTGCTCATTACCGCCAAGTGTTAGGAAAGGTGCGGCTCTTTCCCACCGCCTGTGGAGAGCCCTACCAACTTCTCAGTGAGGTCGGCTGCACCTAGCGATAAACCTTCGTCATCCGCCATGCCGCATTAGATGATAGGGTTTTGAGAGACGGAAGAATCAAGAAGGCATAGAGATGGCCATGGCTCGCAGTGGCCACGGCCGGCGCAGTGCATGCATGTGGTGGCACATGCGGCATCGGCGCATCGGCTTGGTGCAGGGGCAAAGCTCAAGAGGCCCACTCGGTGTCATAGTACATCGGAACCAAATTTTTTTTAGTAGAGCTCAATTTACATGTACCATATGTGCATCCTGAGCCCAAAAACTATGCACCCGGGCCTCTTCCAACCCATGCGCCAGCAGCCCACACACACCATCGCTGTCCGCTGTGGCGAAAGAAGCAAGCGCACACCGCCAACGCGCCTGGCGCTCATGGCCAATGCACACGCTGCGCTTCCTGGCATGCCCATGCACCAAAGACCACCGGTGAGGGCTGGAAAAATAGCTCGAGGCTCGTGGCTTGACTCGGGCTCGTCACGGCTCGGCTCGGCTCGGCTCGGGCTCGTGAATTTTCGAGCCGAGCCGAGCCCACCTTTGGGCTCGGTCAAATTTCGAGCCGAGCTCGAGCTGGCTCGCGAGCGGCTCGCGAGCCAAACTTGGCTCGGCCCATTTTTTCTAGCCCGGCCCAGGCCCAGTCCCAGTCCGTCGCTGAATACATGCCCCTCCCAGCCTTCCTTTCAGCGTCTCCCTTGGCTGATCCGCCCGCCGCCTCCCTCTACTCGTCCCCCTCGCGGTCGCGGCCTCGCCCAGATCCGCCCGCCGCCTCCCCTTTCCTCTCTGGCTCTCCCCCTCGCGGCCTCGCCCAGCTCCGTCCGCCGCCTCCCCTTCCCACTCCGGCTCTCCCCCTCGCCCAGATGACCAGATCCACGCCTCCACGGTGGAGGCTCCACCCACCGGCCACCACCTCCACCTGCCGCTTCCCCCTCGGCCCCCTCGCCCAGCTCCAGCCTCCACCCGCCGCCTCCAGTCTCCACCAACTCCACCTGCCGCCTCCCCCTCGCCGCCCTCGTCCAAGTCGCCGCCCTGTCCATCGCGTGCGACGACCGTTGAGGACGGCCTCTCGGCGACGCGGTGGAGGAAGCGGCTGGCGCGAGTGGCCGGCGAAGGTGGCGGACGCGGACTGGGGCGGCTACAGCAAGCTGGGCGACGACGAGGAGTGGATGTACGCGGTACGCCACCCGCTGGCCGCTGCGATTCAGCATTCAGGCTCTCTGCATCTTCTTGTCCCTGCTCTACTCCGAGTCTCCATCAAGGGTAACCAGAAGCCTGACTGCCTCCAGATTCCAGAAGCTCGCAACTCCGCAAGGACCGCGACCCCGTCGGCGCTTCCTGAGATCTACCGTTGTTGAATATGTTGATTGAATGGATGCACATGCACTGATGTTATCGATTGATGATTTTGTTGATTGAATGTTTGAATCTGAATGGATCATGGATGCACATTGCACTCTGCTGCTGTTCTTGTTCACGCAGCATTTGTGGGCTCGCGAGCCGGCTCGAGCCGCTTTCCGAGCCGAGCCGAGCTGTTCTTCTGGCTCGTTTAGAAAACGAGCCAATTCGAGCCAAGTCTACTGCAGGCTCGAGCCTACGCAAGGGCTCGGCTCGTTTCCAGCCCTACCCAGCGGCCGAGCAGCAAGCTGGCGGCTCCCCACACGGCCTTGCGCATGGCGCGCTCACATGCCTCTTGTCTCTTCAAACCAGAGGCCATAAATAAAGAAGATCCATTCTCTAGATGACTAGATCGTGCAGAAACCAAGGGCATAATTAGCCTTCGTGCCCTTTCTAAAGTAACTCTTGAATTGATGGAGGGCCACGCGTGACGCGCCCCAGTGGCCCATTGGCCTGGCGCCCTGGCCGGTTGACACTTACACGCTTGAGGACCGATGCGGTTATGCACCGCTGCCCCTTCGCTTTCCGAGTTCTGCCGAATGCACAACTTCCGCTGATTGCCTCTCGCCTCAGCGCAGTCGACGCAAAAAGCCACGGCCACAGGGCACTGCCTCTCGCTTGGAAGCCACCGCTCGGTTACCGGAGATCTTGCCGGTCACCTCGACGCCCTCATCTGTCGACCGTCGGAGCTTTCTCTTGGCCGCCGTCGATCGTCTCGGGCCAAGGAGATGAAGGAACAATCGAACAAGCCTTAGTTAGGTACTGCTTCTTTGTTCTAACTTGATGATTGTTGTTTTTTCATCATATGTTAGGGGATTTTTCAAATTGACGATTGTTGTTTTTTTTTTCATATGTTAGGGTTATAAACTTAAAATTTAGGGTTTCAAATTGGGGTTTTTCAAAATTGAAATACCAGCCAGCGGCCAAGTTGCATAGTGCAGGCAAAAATTACACGTGAATGTGACTCATGTGCAATGTCCTACTGTGCTCAACCAATGTCAAGTAATAGTACCTATATGCATGTATATTTCGTCAATGCTTGTACTTTATTGTTCTTATTGTTGAACATGACATTTGATAACATGTTAATAAAAAATGGCAGGCAAATTTATGGAAAAGTTTCTAAAGAGAAAAGCGCCAGATAGCATGTGGATATGCTCATGATCTTAGGATGATGAGACAATTGGCAATAGCTTTGAGGTCTTATCGAAATCATCGTTTTCGGAAAAAGTTCAAGCTGTCAGGTCACTGGCGGTTAGACCGGCCATGCCTAAACTGGGTTTGCTGAGAAAGTGTTGGCGGTCCGACCGGCCTTTGAGTGGCGGTCAAACTGGCATTGTGAAATCGGTCAGACCGGCCATGAAATGATTTTGGATTTTTGAGGTAGGCCAAAAATAAAAGGTGTAGGCAAAAGAGGAGGTTCTACTACTTTTAGTCTCATATTTTTTGGAGCCTCCAGGCTAAAGTTTTATTCGATTGAAAATTCCAGAGAGTTTCGGATTTCTAGGGGTGGATTTTTGGCTAATTCTTTTGCGGACGGTTAGACCAACATTCATGCGGCGGTTAGACCGGCCAAAGGCTGGCGGTCTAACCGGTTGTGGTCTGTTTATCGTCCTACTTGGCAGCGATGGTTGTTCGTTAGATCAAGTTCATGGGTTTCATCGCATATGTGTTGTATGATGCATGTTTTGACTAACATGGGTCAAATTGTGAAGAACTTATTCTCGGAAACGAATTCTTGGTCTATTGCTGTGCAGGTTGCTTGGAGGTCAATGACGGTCAACGGCGAAAATGATCGGGACTAAGCTTGGAGAGCTAAGGTTCAGAACAATCGATGATGCCGGGTGAGGTCAATGGACTCAAGCATGGCGCAGATTGGACAAGGATGACCGAACGGGCAGTTCGGTGCGACGGGTTGGATCAAGCGGCGTGGGGGTCAGTGCAAGTGCCTTGGTGGTTTCGGCGGGAGCCGGACGGGAGAGACTTGCCGACATGATGAGAACTGTTGATCAACCTACACGTGGCGAAGCAGACGATTGTTTCACCAAGATTGGACTTGTATTCGGAGAAAGATCAAGAAGGGGTATTTTGGTAATTTCACCAAATACCGTCTTGGTGACATTGGGCTAAACCACGGCACAAGACGACGCAAGGAGAAGCGGTTTAGGTCAAGTAAAGTTAAAGACGACGCTTTAAAATGCGTGCGTGAGTTAAACCCATTTGTGTGTGGGCTTAACGGGTGCCCAATAGGATTAGTCTTCTAGAAGCTAGCCTCCACTATAAATAGGGGTGGTTGCTGTCCAGCACTCTCAAGGACTTCATTTGGAGAAACCCTAGTGTGTTAGAGAGAAAGGTGGAGAGGTTAGGTTTCTAGGCTATGGATTGATTGCGTGCTCATGGATTGAGCTCGTGTCCTCCTGGTGGGAGTGGCAGTAAACCTACATCAAACTCAAATCAATCTATGCAAGATTTTCTCCATGTTGAGTTTCTTCTTGTTCTTACTCTTTATTATGTGATTTTGAGGCTTTTGTTGATCCAGTAGTTTTCCTTTGGTTTTTGCCCCCCATCTAGCTTGCTGTGATGTGTAGAAATCCTTATAGGATCATCTTGAACATCCTTTACTCACGAGCAAGGTTTAGATCACGTTTTTTTGTTTTGACTCGGTTTTTGAACGCCCTTCACTCAAATGGAAAAATGTCAGAACTTTGGCAAAGATCTTGACGATCGTTGCTTGGAATAGGTTTCTGATATCCTTAGGAAGGTGTGTCTCAAGTTTGGTCAAGTTTGGTTTCGTAGATCAAAAGTTAGACCAATTTGGGCTTTGGTGTTGGGATGTTTTCCTGTTCATCGTCAGGTGCGGTCAGACCGCTCGGTGCACGCCGGTTAGACCGCTCGGTGCACGTTGGTCAGACCACCAGACTCATTTAAGGTTTGAGTTTTTGTGTCTTTTGCTTTGGGGTTTTAGGTTGGATTCAACACAAGTCTTCTGTTGTACTTGTTCTTTGATCTTCATAGCTCTCATAGCTATTGAAGTGAAAATCGTGTTGAATTCAAACTAGGTGAAAAAGGATTCATGCTCCTATTTACCCCCCTCTAGTCGCCTTTCCGGTCCTACATAGCACTACTAATGCTAGGAATTCACCTATAGAAGATATCAATTGGGAAGAGAAAATTCAATTTGATCCAGGCAAAAGGAAAAGGATAGATGACTACCATCCTAATCAGAAAGATGTGGTAAGAAGAAAGTACTGGGATAATGGGCCTTGTCAACCTCACGCTTATGATTTTCCATATACACAGTTTGGAGATAAAAACAGAAGGTTTAATCCTGAATGGTTTGATGAGTTTGGGAGTTGGCTTGAATATGGCAAGCCAAAGATAGGGCATATTGCTTTTGTTGTTTCTTGTTTAGGGACCGCAACAAGAAAGAAGCTGGGTATGAGGCATTTGTTATAAAATGGTTGGAACAAAAAAGCTAGACTAAAAGAGCATGTAGGTGGTGTGAATAGCGTTCACAACCAAGCATTGAAAAATTGCAATGATTTGTTAAAAAGAGAACACATTGATATTGCTATCTATACACAAAATGAAGCTTCGAAGATTGATTATTTTACTAGATTAAATGCCTCAATTGCTGTCGCTAGAGTGTTATTGAAACAATGGTTGCCTTTCCGGGGCCATGATGAGTCGAAGGAGTCCTACAACAAAGGAAACTTCTTGGGATTTTATGAGTTCTTACCAAAGCATGATCCAGTTTTAGGCAAGGTGATGGGTAACAATGTTGCAGGTAATTGTCTTATGGTGTCTCCTCCCATCCAAAAGGAGATTGCTCATTGTTTTGCAAAAGGACATATTGCATTCTATTCTCAAAGAAATTGGACATGATGTGTTTTGCTTGCTTGTTGATGAATCCAAAGATGTCTCTTGCAAAGAACAAATAGCAGTGGTCTTGCGGTATGTTGATAGTTGTGGAATTATAAAGGAGAGTTTAGTATGATTTCTCTCTTGTTTAATGTGGTGGGTTGTAACATCCCAAATGTATAATCAGGGTTTGTTTCAAATGTAATTAAATGTGTAGAAATTAAAACTTTTTCTCACATCTTGAAACTCCTGAACTCACATGTAATTCTTGTCCAAGTTTTGTGTAATCCAAAAACACAAAGCTTTTGTTGGCCATAAGTCAAACTCATTTTTTCAATTGTCACAAATCTTATGCCAAACCTTTGAAAATATTTTTCCTTGGTCCTAGAGGTGTTGTGGGACCTCTCTGAAAAATATCATAAGTTTTCAAGCTTGTTTGATAATTTTTGGGAGTCAAACAAACCTTTGATCAGCCTTAATGAATTTTCTAAGAAAAATGCAAGGCATAAAAACCTCTGGAAAATTTATGTAAGGTTAATCATGATGTCAGCAAGCTCCAGTTAAAATTTCATGAAATTTGGAGTTCATTTACTATCTCAAATAAATCCTCAAAAGTCTCAGCTTGTTATTTCAAATTCTTTTGGACTGGTTTGACTTGGGCTTGAGCCGCTTTGCAAAGTTGGTCAAACCCAACCACATTCTTAGCCCATCAGCCCTCTTTTCCACCTTGATGAGGTCGTAGCCGTTGGATTCCTATCTAACAGCCACGACCTCCTCCTCTCAACCAACTCATCGACCTCCTCCTCATTGTGTGAGGTCATAGCCGTTGGATCAAAGATCCATGGCCATGACCTCCCTCGCTATCAAACCACTCAGAAGATCTCCTTTGCACTCACTTGAGGTCGTAGCCGTTGGATTCAGTCCAAAGGCCACGACCTCCTCTCGCAAACCATCACGGCGAGGTCCTCCCACTCATCGAGGTCATAGCCATGGATCATATCCATGACCATGACCTCCTTCATTGAAACGCCAGTCCTCCCAGAGGTCCGCACTGCTGATTTAGATCCAACGCCTTGGACCTCTGTCCCTTTTTCCACTTATGATCCATGCTAGCCTAATCGGAGGGTCACGACCTCCCAGCCCAAAATCGTGTGGTGGGACACCTCCTCCCACCACTTAAAACGCTGGGTTCAAAAACACATCGAGGGCTAGGACCTCCCCATCCTCTTAATCCGGCGGTGGAGAGCTATACTGTTCTTCTCCTAGCTTGATGCGCGTGCGAGCCATGGCAAGGAGAAGGTCGCCATGTCTTGTCCCAACGGCTCGCTCAGGCAAGATTTAATGCGTGGCGATCTTCCGCCCCTAGCCCATGTTCGACCTACCTACTCTGTCCCTCCATCTTGTCCAGCCTCGACATCCCGTGGACCTCCATGGGCTAAGCTCACCATGAGCTTAACCCTTGGTTCACGACCTCCTTGCCCTAGCTATAAAACCTCTCCACTGTTTCCTTGGCTTCCTTTACACACCATTGCTGCCTTGCTTGCACCTCTGTGCTTGTGAGCTCAAAACACCCATAGCTCTCTTGGCCGCCATTGGAGCACCTTGGAGCTCCTCGGTGGACAAGGGTCCCTGGAGTTTTTCCTCTCTTTCTCTGTGCTTCAATTTGTGCCATTCACCTCTGTGACCAAAGCCTAACTCATTGGTTGGGACATTTTCAGAGGTGGCCAAAGTGGAGCTTGGAGTTGGCCGTGGAGCAACCCTTCTTCCCCAGCTCTGGTCCTCACCTTCCACGACCTCCTCAGCACCTCTGGACCTCCAGGTAATCCTCCTGATAGTCCCTAGTTGCTGGGCACCTGCTTGAATGTTGTTGCGGAGCTTTACTTTTCATATATGTCTTTTGGCCGTGTGGGTCATCTTGTTCCTCTCCGGCTCGCCGGCGATTTAGGCCGCCGCCGCCGTCGAGAGTGGTCCCGGTGTGTGCGCAACACTATTGCACACACGTTGATGTCCTTGGTTATCACCGACGAGGTCTGTATCGCCGGCGATGACCACATCTTTGAGCTCGGGATCTTTGTCGGACAACAGCAAGACTGTTGTCGTTTTTAGAACAAAGATCCTCCGCTTTAATGCCTCAATCATTATTAATCATTGGTTTTGCCTTAAATGCCTTAGATCCTGTCCTTGGTCGCGCATTTAAGACCTCGCGCTGGACCTCCTTGTGTCCCGCGTGCCTTAACTCCTTGTTCAGCAGCACAGCATCAAGGCGCGAGCTCGGGCGCTGGATCTGGGCCATCCAAGACCTCCTCCGAGGAGATCTTGAACGTCCAGGACCTCCCCCATTCACATCTTAGCCGTCCAGACCTCCCCTGGAGGTCTGAGCCGTTAAGAACTCCGCGTAGGACCTCCTCGAGGTCATCTCAGCCGTTAATGACCTCCCCGGGTTGATCTTGACCGTTAAGGTCCTCCCTCGGACAATCTAGACCATTAAGGTCCTCCCTTGGAAAATCTGGACCGTCCAGGACCTCCCCCGTGAGGTCTTGACGATGTAGATCTTCCTTGGGGAGATCTTGATAGTTTAGATCTTCCTTTGGAAGATCTCAACCGTTGAGGACCTCCCTCGCTAGATCTGGGCCATCCCGGTCCTCCCCCTTTCGTTGTGGTCCGTTGGATGCAGCATCAACGGCCACGACCTCCCCTGCTGCTCGCGCGTGCGCGTTGCTAGGAGGACATGGACCGTTGGATCCAAGATCCATGGCCCATGTCCTCTGGACCTTCGCGAGCGCACGTGCGCGTTATCACTTGGGAGGTCTTGAGCCGTCAGATCCAGGATCTGTGGCTCATGTCCTCCCCCGGTTCTTTTGGTTTTAGAATTTCTAGAGAACACTTATTTTGTAAACTGAAAAAGGTATGAACTTTAGAAATGCATAGCTATTTCATTGTAGATCCAAATGTAGTGATTCAAATTTCTACAGCTCTGGCTTGGACTAGACTTTAATCTAAAAATGATTGTAAGTTAAGTTCAACTCCAGAACATGGTTTTGCCAATAGGTTTTAAAACTAACTTTAAATGTTTCTTTAAAAATTCATTTAACTTGTAAAATGCATAAGGATTGCTCTGTAGGTTATTTTTGAGTGAATCCAACTTTGTTGGCTTCCTCTGTTAATGCTCTAAATGTTAGAATAGGATTTAGGCATGTCACTACTTTTAAAACCTTTGCGGGTGCATTTTAGATGCGCTCACTTTCATATCTTTGAAAAATCATAAAACATGCATATTAGCTCCAAATGAGATGAACTCAATTGTGTTATTCATCTCATGAGGTGCTGGTTTTGCAGTAAAAATCTCAGCTGCACCACCCTTCTAGAAAATGTGGCCTAATAATTAAATTAGGGAATAGTAGCAGTTTGGTATTTTTAGGGCTGAGCAGAATTGTTTTGCTCATATCTTTTGCATTGAGAATCCAAATCAATTGGTTCTTATTGCTAAATTCCCTAAAAATCATCCTCTTGCTTCTGTAGAAATTTCAGAGCATTTGGAGTTTGTTTGCTATGCTGTCTTTGTGGTTTTTGTCGTTCTTATCGATTCTTTTCGCTTTTTCGATTAGGTGCCGACGAGTGTGTTGATCCCGTGAGTGATTCTCTGCAGCATAGTGACCAGCCACAGCAAGGCAAACAGTTTGATCATATCCCATTAATGTCCCATTACTTTAAAGTTTAATACTTTGTTTCACTTATATGTATGCATTGCTACTTTGTGTTAAATTATCGATTAGTTGAGCCTATAGATGCATCTCCTGTAGGTAAAATGTTCATTCTCTACTACTAAGCCTAGAATTATCTTGCTGTGATATAGAGTTCGATGGATGGACTCTTATCACTTAGTAGTTTGCGTTGATAATGCTTAGAAATGCTTAGATAACGGTAGAAATGGGCGGTTGTCGACATTATATCGATGACCTTGATCACACTAAAATTATTATTCCATTATGTCCCTCTTGTGCTTTGTTACTTTGTAAACAAACAAAATAAAAATGAAAACAAAACTGTTATTGACTTGGGCACAATGGATGTTGGTGTGATATGTTGGGTGTGAATGGAATGGTGCCCAGGTCCCCAAGGACCGAGTTACTTGTGTCACTAAGCCAAGCGCTTATGCGTGCTAACCACACGAGGGTATTGGGAACCCCTCTTGGCTAAGTACTTTGGAAGGTGTTATTTGGGGGTCGCAGGTGAGTAAAACTGTTTTATAAGGGAAAGAGCACCCGCAGTTGCTTAGGCTGGGCCGGTGTCTCCTACCTTCCAGGTTGTCGCGACTCTTAATTAGCATCATTCATTAGAAATGCCTCGTAGGACTTAGCCGTGCCGGCATACCAAAGGAAGTGTGCTAAATAGCTTGGCGAAAAGGTGGTCTGACGTGTGGGTACATTGGTACACCCCTGCAGGGTTAAAACTATTCGAATAGCCTCGTCCTAGGTTATGGACATGCTTGGTAAGGTCGTGCAAGAACTAGACTACAACATTTAATTAAAACTTGATGGGTTGGTATGAATAGATGTTCATACTATTGTGGTGGCTATTGGGTTAGTCACCTCCAGGATTGTTGTTGTCACCTATCTATTGATATTATGTACTTGTCTCGTTGTTACTTGCAAATTAGAAATGAATTGCAAAATTGCTTTGGAATCTATTTAAATATTGCAAATGAAAACTTGCTTTATGCTAAAATAAGTCCAAAGCCTCATCCACTTAAATAAAGCTTGCATGTAGTTAAACTATAGTTACGTTATACTACACGTCGGTCTTGTAGTACATTTTGTACTCATTTGCTTTACTTAATAACTTTGTTGCAGAGGAGGTAGGGCCCAAAGAGCTTTACTTTTGTGAGATGTGCTGCGGTTGGGAATCGAGCTAGGCGTCTTGGTTGGTTGCCTTGTGGGCTAAAGGCAAACCTTGTGGCTCTCTTTTGTTTATCGCCATCTTATGGCATGTTGCTTCTGCTGTGTTACTTTTATTAGTTGTATTTGGCCGGTCGGCCCCTTTTGTAATAACTCTATATTATGTATGTCTTTTATTCTAGTTCGTGCTTTGGTTCTATGTCTTGAATGGAATTGATGCATGATTTTGTAAAGGGGTGTGTATACTGCATTTCTGGGAAGTATACATATCTCGAAGACACGGGGTATTATGTTTGTAATGCTAGGGTCAATGGATGACTAAGTGTTACAAGCCTAATAAACCGGGGTCCTCACATGGGTGGATCTTCGAAGAGGAGGGACATAGTTCGAGATATCAACCACGAACAAGTGCACATGGCTTTAGATTGTGGGCTACTTCAAACTGGGACGAGATTAAATCAAGAGTAATGTCTTTAAATACCTGGAGATACTCGTTGGAGTTCTCATCATAAAACTCTTAAGAGTTTGGTTGACTTGTTCCCAACAGTTGTCAGAGTGTTAGAATTTGTGGAAGAAGACAAGGACATAACAAATAGAGATCAAGCATTGGGTCTACTAGTGTACTTCCAGTCATTTGATTTTTGTCTTTTATTTGCATCTCATGTTGACTATCTTGATAATCACAAATACCTTATCACTAGCACTACAACGAAAGGATCAAGACATTCTGAATACTATTAAATGTGTGAAATCAACTAGGTTGCATTTGGATGAGCTTAGAAGAGACGGGTGGGAATCTGTCCTAGGTGAAGTGTATGCCTTTTTGTGAGAAACATGGTATTCCTAAGTTGGGAATAGGAGAAGCTTACATTAATCCAAAGAAGCAACATCAAAGAACTGGAATTACCAACAAGTATCATTATGGAGTGGATTGTTTTAATGATGTTCTTGATTGGCTACTTCAAGAGCTTGATAGTCGCTTCAACGAGACAACCTCTAACTTGCTTGTTTGGTTGGCCGCTTTGAGTCCAAGAGACTCATTTCACGATTTCAATTTGGATAATTTGATGAGCATTGCTAAACTTTATCCCATTGATTTTGATTTTGGGGAATTGAGGGACCTTAACAATCACCTTTGCCTCTGCATTGCTGATGTGCAAGCAGATGATAGATTCTCCAACATATAGACTATTGGCCAACTTTCTCAAAAAATGGTGAAGATAAGGAAACATCTTTGCTATCCTTTGGTTTATCGACTTTTGAAGCTAGTACTAATATTGCCTGTCGCCACTGCCACAGTTAAGAGATGTTTTTCAGCCATGAGAATTGTGAAAAATTATTTGCGCAATTGCATCAGTGATGATTTCATGAGTGATAGCCTAATTTGCTATCTGGACAAATAAGAAATGAAGAAAGTTACCAATGACGCCAGTGACGGAGCTTCAAAGAAATTATAGGGGGGGCTAGCCTCAAGAGAATTACAAACTGAATATGATAGAGAGCGCATATTAGTAGCATAATTTTCTTAGAGTTTAGCAAAGTGCAATAGGGGTCCTCGCCTAATCTAAATTGCACTAATTAAGCTCAGCCAGTGCCTACAACCTAATATATAGGGTAACCATTATGTGAATTACATATATAGATTCATCGAGAGTATATGTGCATACGTATAGATATATATTTATACACGAACACAGGTGAGCGTAGCCATCATCGAGAGTATACGTGTATATGTATAGATATATATTAAGTATGGATACATGGTGTTCAAAAAAAATTCAAAAATGCTTGGGGGGGGGCACTGCCCATGTTGGTCTACGTGATGCTCTGTCCCTGAATGACGCTGTGGTTCATCGTTTTGTGAACTTGAAAGAACGTAAGTACTAAAAGGTAATGTATTTACTTTCATTCGACTATTCTACTTTTTTTACTAGATAATTTTAATTCGTTTTGTTCTTTTTTATATAGGTCATTGAAGTTGGATGATGTATTTTACCAATGTCGACTATCTTTATCCATGATTTCACCGTTAGTTGCTTCACTTTGCTACAATTAATAATATTATTAGTGAGTTTCTTTATATTGGTAAGCATTTTGATCGCTACTTCTTTATCATTGTACATTGCCATTGGTTATGTTGAAATATTGATTCTAAAAATTGTTGGATACATTATTATTTAGTACCATATTGCTTCAAAATGATATATTTTGTTATATGTATGGTGAAATGGTGAACCCCGGTCATTTCCATTCTAGTTCCGCCCCTGGCTTGGTGCACGGCTAGCGCGATGACGCGGTGCATGCACACGTCATCTTGGCAATGTCGTGGCGGTGCCGAGGGGAGGACAGCGATGGGGTGGTGTAGTGGAGGACGACGCGGAGCCGGCGGGGCGGAGACCCAACAGTGGTGCGAAGCCAAGAAGGAGGTGTGGCGGTTGAGTGGTGTTGGCTAGGCGACGGCCGAGCCTGAGCGCGGCAGTGCAGAGGCACAACAGCGCATGCGGCCGGTGGTGGAGCCGAGAGCGGCACGACCGAGGAGGGTGCGGTGACAACGACGACTCGGTGGCTTGGACGCCGAAATGATGGCATAGGCCGGGGCCTGAGAGGCTGAGAGCACGCCGAGGGAGCCAGGCACAGGGGCTCAGTGGTACGATTGAGGGCGTGGCGGAGCCCGAGCGTGGCCTAGCGGTGTGGTTACAGTGATCGGGCCCGAGTAGCCGAGGCAGCACGACAAAAGGCAAGGAGGAGGCCGAGAGCGCAGGTGGCGCACTTGGACAGCTCTAAGGCGTGGAGGTCGAGGCTTGGTGGTGGCAGCCCAGCGGCACGAGCGCGGTAGCTCGGTGAGGCACGGCCAAAGCGTGGCAGGGCGGCGGGAGGCGGCAACCGGGAAGGCGACCAACGGTGGTAGCCAGACCCAGCTCGGCCGAAAGGGAAGAAGGGAGGTAGAGTGAGGATCTGGTGGAGTTCTGGAGGAAGGAAGGAAGAAAGGAAGAAGGAAGAGGAAGAAGAAAGGGGGAAAAGAGAAAGGAGTCAGGGAGGAGTCGTGCAGATGGAAAGAGAAAAGGAAAGTGGAAAAAGAAATGAAAAGAAAAGAAAACAGAAAGAAGAGAACGAAGAGAAAAGAAAATAAAAAGGGAAAAGAGAAAAGGTGGAGGCACATATTTGGGGCGAATTTGACCGACGTGCACGACTGTAACGTCCCAAAATTTGGCTTTTCAAAAATCTTTTGAGTAGTTTAGGTCTCTAGAAAATTTCACCAATTTTATTCGAATTAATAAAGCTTAATTGAGACTTTCATAAATCAAAAACAATTTAAAATGATTAATCTGAACATCAACTATTATCAAAACTATTTTATTTGGATTCTATGTGCTTGGATATATTTTTTAGATTTTTCTAGAATTTTTCCGAGTGCATTTGCTATTTTCTCTTTGCCTTTTGGATTTTCGGTTATTTTCTAAAAAGAAAATCTATTGAAAATCCCAGATAAACTCGTGGGCTGAAATCCTCGCGGCCCATTCCGTTTCCCTTCCTTTGGCCCGTTGCCATTCCTATTTCTCACCCGAGTGACCCTTGCACTGCGGGTTCGCTTCCTTCAAAGCGCTTATGCCTCAGCTCCTTGGCCTCTTTGCTCACCAAGATAGACACCTAACCCAACAAGGCTCACCCTTAGCGCCCCACCGGGCTGCTTGTTGCCGCCAAGACAAGCGCCAAGAATCGCCGCCGCCATTCTCGGTGCCGCGCCGACTCGATAAGCCGCCACCGAGCCGCCAAACCCTAGCGCCGCTTATCCCGGTCCGCTTCATACCATTGCGGTAACCGCCCAGCGTCGCGCATCAAGATGCGTGTGACGCTGATCTTCATGGCGCCGTCGCCGCCTTGGCGTTCGGATCGAGCCCGCCTCCCCAGGGGCGCTATGAGTAGCGCCGCCCCTCGTGCCTCGTGCTCCCTTTTTGCCTCGCGCCGTCACTGTGCCCGAGTCGCCCCGCCGAAGGGGTCTCCAATCGCCGCTGCCGAGGTCGTCTTCTCCAAGCTCGGCGCCGGCCTTTGTCGCATGCTCCCCCGGGTCGTGCCTCGTCGATCCGCCCTCGGTCCGCGCCGCCTCCGAGCGCGTCTGCCATGCCCTCGTCCCGCCGCCGCCATGTCGTCGCCATGGCCGTCTTCTCCGAGCTCCGACGCCGCACCCTTCCTCGCCGCAGCCGCGTCACGGTGGTCGCCACACCGTCCTCCTCTGCGCGCCGCCTCCTGTTCGATCTGCTATCTGGTGAGACCTTCGTTCACTCCCTCCATTCTCCGACCTCGTCAGTTTCCTTTTTGCCCAACTCGTCGGAGCCGCGCGGACGTCCCGTCCTGATCCGAATAGTCTCTACCCCGGTTCGTTGCGCCGTCCTCACGCCTGTCGGTGCCGCGCTCGACCTCACTCAACTTCGCCACCACCGGCCATCACCGGAGATCCCCGTGCGCCACTGTTCATGTATGTTGTGTATGTATATGTTCCAGGAGATGTGTTCGGTCCTCTGTTACTTCTAAACCAACACATGTGTGTTTTTTCCTAATACATGCTCCCTGTTAATTCGTTGGTTAAACCTTGCTTGCCATGTCAATTACCATCAAGCCATGGCAGTAGCGTGCCCCCTCTGTGCGCCTTCCATGCGGGCCCTGCCCCCTCTCTCTCCATCTCTAGGACAGCATCCTCACCCCATTTTCGTCCTCATCGAGTCGGTAGGTGCCGCCGTGCCGCCGTTGACGCTGACCCAAGAAGGCCATGGCTGCCCACTGCGATGTCTCTCTTGCGTGCGGGCCCCTCACTCTATTGTCCCTACGACGAATGGGACCCACGTTCTAAATCCTAATCAGGACCATGCATGTTTCAATGCCATGCCACATTGGCATGCCATTCATGCACGCCGTCCATAGCCGACAGGAATCACCCGAGGACTCCTTGGCTGTCGCGCGCTCCCTCTGTGTCCCTTCCATGGGGGCCGTCCAGCTCTCCCTCTCTCTTTAGTCTCTATGGTGAGCGGTCCCGCACGTTAGATCAGTGCCTGTGCCGCAGATGCCTGTCATGCGCCTAGTTATCGCCTTTTTAGCAGCCATCAAGGTCCTTGTGCTTGTGCGTCGTCCCTTGTGGCATTGCCGTCATCTCTTGCCACCCGACACCTCAGCACGGCCTCGCCAACCGCTAATCAGATGCCACATCGCTGTTCCATCCTCGCCACCTCAGCGTCTGTGCACATGTGGCATGCACCGTCATCACCTGCGTGGCCTACACCTAACCAAATCCTAAAGGCCGAAGCAGTATAGACGTGGTTCGCTATGAACCTAGTCTATGATCTGCAGGGCCTTTCGTCAGTCAATGCCAGTCAAACCTTAGCTTTGGACCAATCGCCTTTGAACCTAAACCCTAGATCGTGGACTTGGTTTATGGACCAATAGTCCACATGTCATCCTCTCAATAAAAAACCCTAGATCAGTTCTCTCTCTTACATGCGGGTCCCGCATGTCAGTCAAACCTTTGTCAACCCTAGCCATGAGCTTGGTCCACCGTGGACTAGCAAGTCTCCGTGGACCTGATCCTTAGACCAATGGCCCACCTGTCATTCACTGTTCCTTTTACGGAAATTAATTTATTTTCTAAAATCCAATTGGTCCCACATGTCATTCTCTACTTTTGTTCTCTCTAGCTTACCAGTGGACCCCACTTGTAAGCCTCCAACTCATTCTATTTAATCTGAAGGAATATTCTTTGAATATCCTTTTCTCTCTCGACTTCATCATTTCTTGTGATCCTTCCGAGAGTCATATCCTTTCAATCCGAACTCCGATCGAGTTCATCCAAATTCCTAAATTCATCTAAATTCTAGATCCATTTATCTGAGATTATTATTTAATTTTTGGAGTTTGTTTGTTCTCTGTTAGTTATTTATTTGGTTTATTTGCTTGTTGCGAGTAGACGTTGCTACTGCGAGAAGTGCTGATCAAGAAGGAGCAGAAGATCAAGGAAGTAGAAGATTAAAGTTAAATAAGATCGTCATAGCTAGCAAGGCAAGTTGTACCTTTGATCATATTGAATCCCTGTTTTCAAAAGTTACTTTGATTCAAATTATTGCATTTACTTTAAGTATTTATTTAAATGCTTTTGGGTTTAGTTAATAATCCAAATTGTTATAACATCCTTGTCTAATTGATATGCCATAATCTTTTGTCACCCTAGCTTGGTTATTTAATAGTTGGTATTATTGTAGCACCAACGTGGGTTGGTTAGATGCGATTAGATTGCTTAGCCATGCCACGAATCATCTGTTCATATAAAGTTGCAATTATCAACTTGACTAAGTGACTATGGAACTATGTGATACAACTGTGTGTACTATGTGCTATTATGGCATGTGTTGCACTTAACCAACTGGGTGGGAAAGGATTTAGATTGAGGCAAGTGGTGGAAACTGTGTGACATGGTGGCTGTGTGAATTGGGGATATGAATCTGTGTGTCAAAATAATCTGCGTGGCTTAGTTAGAAATTGAAAGTCTTGCCTTGGTCAATTAAGGACTGAACTTTGTGCGCCATTGAACTGGGCCTCTCGTACAACCACATGCCTGTTATGGGACGGGCCTAACTTAGTAAGTTATGGAGTCTTGACATTGATTGCTCAGGCTGTAGGTTAGACTGTGTGCAAAAGGGTGGAGGTGTGTGCTACCATGTAGCCGCATCGCGGGACGGTTCGCCGCTTCCCTGTCCGACAGTGTGTGTCGTACCATCCACTGTGTATAGTTTGGTATGGCGGTTTGTAAGCACACTGGGAGTACAATGCTTGAGATGAAGTTTCCGAAAGGTTTTGTTGTGATCAACTTTGATTCGGTTGATTGCATCTTGTGGGTAAAGTGTACAAACTCTGCAGAGTGTTAAACAATCTATTCGAATAGCCGCGTCCGCGGTCATGGACATGCTCAGAGATTTCACACGAGGGGTAGATTTTTATAAAACAGTTGGGAAGGGAGCTGTGTGATTTAAGTCATATGGCTATGTGAATAACTTGATTAGGCTGTGTGTCTTTGTGAAATCAAACTGTTAAAATTAAATATTGTTTATTTGTTTTACTATATGCTTTCAATCTATTATTTGTATTCAATTGCAAATGTCGCATTGCTGCAAAATAACCACAGAATGCCATTCCTTTGGAATAAGCCTGCATGTATAATTGCATTTCTGTGGTATGACTTGCGAGTACGGTGTGTACTCACGCTTGCTTTGACGAATCAAGCGTAATCAAGGAATCGCCGATCAACAAGGTCTACTTCAAGGATCGTGGAGAACTAGGTCGCGCACCCCAGCCGATTGCCTGTGGGCATATGGATGGGTCTCACTGGAGTTATCCCGTTTCGTTCCGCTGCAGCTTCATTGAGCTTTTTGCCTTCTAAGACATTAATTCTAGGCTTTGACCTTAAGGTCTTTACTCTGATGTTTATTGTTATTTGCCTATTTATTAGCTATCTGTGTATATGGAAATGATATTTCACTGATGTTGCCACTGTGTGCACTAGCGTGATCCTGGACTAGTGCAGTATACATAGAGGGTCCAGAATTGCATATTTTGGGTCCCGACAACGACTGGCCGAGGGACGTGGAACTGGTGGCGATGTTGGCGGTTGCAGACGAGTGGCAAAGAAGATGACGTCTAGAGGTGGTTCGCATGCTAGTGTCCACGGTAAAAACCCTAGTATTATCTATGTCACTGCTATTACAATATTAACTGTGCATGTCGTGTAGTCGTCGTAAGCATGGCATTTTTTTATGCATGCTTAGCGTAAAACACGTCCGGTAGCTTAGACTGGTATAACTCCCCGATTAGGTCTTAATTGTGCGTAGGTGTGATCTAGCGGTGTTATATTGGTGGATGCGAATATTTAGATCATTGTAGCAAATACGATTTGTCGATCAGTGGATGTTGGATTAAATATTTTACTGGATTATTAGATCAGATAATATTAATTTGGAGTCCCATGGAAATAGAAATCGACGGTGAGCCTCGAATGTTGGATTAATTGGAAGTTCTTCCCTTGATTGATTTGGTGATTTTAGGAGTTAGAGCCTATAAGGATTCTATAATCGATACTCGAGGGATAGATCATGTATTATGTAATGGATTATGGAGGTTGGATCGGATGATTAATTTAATCATGAGCAGTTTGGTTTGATGTCTTAAGTAATAGTTAGGCGAGTCATAGATGCTAGAATTGGGAGAAACTAGTAGTTGATTATTTGATTGGAGACAATATATTGGAGTACTGTGTAATTGGGGGTGGATGAGTCCTATTTTCGGAGTTGATAGTTTTGTGGCCTCCATTGGATTAGTAAATGGATGATTATGAGTTGGTCACGGAAGCACATATGTGACTGGATTGGTGGATGTCATACACGACTAGTTCGGTGATATGGATATAAGTTGATAGATTAGTGAGCTATTAAATGTTGGATGTGCAATTAAATCTGTGTTCTTGGCTTTTACCGATTAGATGTCGGCGTACCGAAAGCAATTTGAAGTGGATTCATAGTAAGAGACAAGTGTTCAACAGCAAGGCAAGCAACCCCTTGATCACTTTGATCCTATGATTTCAAAAATTATCTTGTTTTCATTACAATTATTTACGCACTGCTTACTTTGAATAAACTATTATACTCATGCTTAGAGTTAGCTATGTCCCATATTGCAATGAAATACTCCTTGAACTTGAATACCACTACTATTGTCACCTTAGAATATCTACCATTGGTTTAAGTTAAATTAAGTGGAATTTAGTTGGCATATGTATAAATTGCTTAGTCATGCTAATATCGATACTACAAGCAATAAGTTGGAAATTGATCATTACCCAAAAATTGGGAGATACTTGTATATGTGTACAGAGGAAACCTCTGATAGTTTGGTTATCACATGAAAAACTGAAGAGCTTGTTTTAGACTTGGGCTAATGTTGGATGAGACTAGTGCTAAGGCACAATCTGGGTTGGGGATAGTTGGCCAGAGTCCTTAAGGACCGATCTTTTGTGCCATAGACCCAAGTATATCCGTGCAAACCACATGTATCGGTATCGGACAAGCCTAGCATAATAATCCGTCATGTTCTAGCAATCAAACCATGGGTTAGTAGCCAAGGGGAGGTAGCTTGCAGCTAGTGCGGGCATGGGAGTGTACACATGCTCGTAGGGATCTTGGCCAGTATAGGCAAGATTTACCAGCACAACGATTAGGCCTTGGGATGACAAATGGCACTCCCCATCCTAAAGGAGGCTGACCAACAGGTGGAGTTTGATGCTAGAATAGACGATGTAAAGGCTTTGTGGTAATCGTTAGTCACACACCTACGAAAGTGTGCCAAACATACAATATAAGTTGATTATCTCTTGTGGGTAAAGATATACAACCTCTGTAAAGTGTAAATCTATTAAAATAGACGTGTCCTCGTGGTCATGGACATCGATTGGTGAAATCACACACTAGTAGACATTGTGTTTTCTAAAATGGTTCGGGTGGAGTATGGATGGGGAGATCCATGCACTGTTGTTCGGTGAAAGGATTTTGCCGTGGTTTTAATGTTTTGGTAGGAGGCCACTTGTTTAATTATACTATTTATACTTACTATTATTTTATTACCAATGACATTTGTTGTTACAAGTTTGCAATCTACTACTCTCTATTACAAAATGCAAATTAGCTTTGAGCAAATAAACCAGACACTACAACCTTCCTTTGACATAGCCAAACTCGTAGCTAATTGCATTTGATGTAAGTCTTGCGGAGTATCTTGTGTACTCACCTTGCATTTGTTGAACATTTTTAGAGGGAGAAGATGGAGACCAAAGGCCGGTTTCTTTCATGCCGCAAGTGGGTGATGATGACGACACATTCTAAGGTTTAACTCCCAGTCAATTGCCTATGGATTGGGGCGTACCACGAGGGCCCGTTGCCTTTTTGTTGTCTTTAGCTTCCGCTACGATTTACTCTTTTATATGTTCATTTGGCCGGTTGGCCCTTTGTGTAAAATGTGGTTAATATGACCTGTGCTCAGTTGTTTAATATTATGCAATAATCTGATGTATTTATTCGCGTATGGATGTAATATGAATGTTGTAAATGTATGTGATAGCCATTGATTATGGGACTAGTATAGTAAACACATAGGATTTTGAGATTAATTTCCTAAGTTAAATGACCCAAAGACGACACGACGATTAATGTGTCTCGACGCCAAGCATGGCCTAGGGCACAGCATGGCTAGCCCAGCCAGCAATTGCGACGGAGGAGGAGGCCAAGCGGCGGCAGCGCGAGCCAGGCGCGGGAGGAGGATGGGCACAGGGAGGAGGCGGCGGCAACATAGGGAGGAGGACAGGCGCGAGGAGGGGGCGACGGCAGCAAGAGCGGAGGAACCGAGGGATGGAGGTCACGGAGCGGATGGAGGAAGAAATGGTCGTGCTTGTGCGCGTGCGTGGCTGCGTGCTTATCCTGTGCCAACTAGGCCAAACAGTGTTGGGCTGGTGCCGGCGTGCCGTGCTTAGGTCGGCACTCCGGCCCACAGGATTGCACAGCACAGCCCGCATAGGTAAACGAGTTGGTCGTGCCAGGTCGGCACAGGCTGGCCGGGCGGCCCGTTGGCCACCACTAACGATGCTAAAATCGACTCAAAAGTCTTGTCAAGAGCAAAGATGGTTGCTCTTGATTTCTCTTGAACGATCTCTGCCAAAATATGGCTGCAAGCCAAACAAGAGCTATCAGCATCACACAAGGATTTAGAAAAATGTTGTTACCTATGAAAAATTACTGAAGACAACACATGATGAACAGAACAACACCGTGAGTGAACCCAGTAGATGGGTCATCAGGAAGGCCCAACAGCAGAACAGCTGATAAAGGCACAGCTGAAGCAGAACCGACATGTGACAGAATGATCCTCCCGGCAGTCGGATATCGTCGAGCAAGCAAGTCACCCATCTTTCCTCCAAGAAGACCGCCGAGGGAGGTAGCAAACCAGAAGTTAGTCATAGGAGTGCAAGTGGGCCTAGCAGTACCTGCAAATGACTTGGCGGCCAGCGCAGATTGGTGCGGGCTGTCTGCAGCCCGCCCCACGTGCATCTCTACTTAGTCGTGAGAACCAGGGGCGGAGTTGAGCCTCGGGCCTCTCGGGCCATGGCCCGAGGCCTAGCAAAAAATTCAAGGTAAAAATACAAAATTCTAACGTGCACTGCTGCAGGAGGAGGCAAATCACCCTGGGCCCGGCCCGAGACGCACGGCGATGCTGGCTCCGCCCCTGATGAGAACATCGGTATCTTTGTGGCTGAATCCCATGAGCTCAAGCCACATTGACGCGAAAGAAAGAGCCTTCCATGGGAATGATCCACAAACACCCTGAGCCACGAAGATTTGGAATGTCTGAATCTGAATCACAGACCTGGCCTCATCGATCAATTCCTTGGCTTCTTGCCATGCGGACCGCCTACCGACTAGCGTGCTGGGCAGCAGCGGGCCAGCATTGTTGAGGGGGAATTGGTGATCCACGACAAAGAACCAAACAAGGGTACCCTAGAATGACACTGATGATTGCCACAAGATGGAAGGCGATGCGCCAGCCTGCAATTCCGAAGATTGCTGTTGGTGCCAGCAGCAATGCTAAGAGAGAAATTTTACGGTATATGATGATAGTATAAATCAAATCTGATCATTGATTTGTTAAGAATATAATAGATTTTTCTTTGTATTTATAATTTTTTTGTAAAGGTATTATAGACTTTTTCAACTAGGATTGAAAATATTATCTTTTAGCATGCGATTCATGAGCTATTACAATTCTACCTCCCGATATTTTACTATTTATACTATCAGGTGTAGTATAACTAAATTCAAACTAATCTGAATCATTGAATCAAAGAGAATGAACAATCTATATTAAATTGAGTATACCATAAAATAGCTCATGCAAAGAATCCTAGCTGCTTGTCAGTTGCAACCATCCGAAAACCGAGCAACGGATGTCCTCGTCAATGGAGTCAGCGATCAATGACTGGATTGCTGGTATCCCGTGAGCTAGGCCAATGTCATTCAAGCCCCTTGAGGTTGATAAAGACTAGAATACAACCCGCGCCAAATAGCGCGGGTGTGGCTGTAGTACACGAGTGATAAGGTTATAACTAAACCTATTTTTAAAAAAATATTAGAATTCATCGTGCCATAACACATAAGACAAATCTTCACAAAACAAAATATGCATATGACAAATATCAACAGAAAATAACTAAAAGATATATGTACAAATATCACCATCAACCTTATAGTGAAACAAAAATATAAATTCAGTTTTCATTGTATGCATATTTTCTATTGAAATACCCGGTATCTAGTTCCATTCTATTAACCAAAGATAGTAACTTTAAAAAGCAACACACCTTGTAATATAGCTTGAACTTGTTGTAGCAAAGGCTGTTCGCCAGAATCAGTAAAGCATGTCTCCATGTAATTGCAAACTACTACAATATGAACAACAATTTATAGAAGAAAGCATGTAAGATTAGAATTCGATACTCAATTACGGACTTCTGAACATTTCAGTTATATGATGAAAAAATTGCAAATAATGTACCGTTAAAAAATGAGCTTTGTAGGGGCTCTGACCAGTAACAATTACGGCTCCGACCAGTAACAACACTAATCTTCCGACCAGTGTAGTTTGATCAGTATAAAAGGAAGAGAGAGAAATGCACGGTTAGCAAAAGAAATATGGATTAGGTTCACGATATGTTCATGATCACGCGTCGAGTCACAAGTCAAGTGATTGCTATGTGCGTGTGTCTAACCTTGCAAGATCTACCCCTACAAGACCCATCGCGAAGCATGAGTCTAGTAAGGATCGTAGTAGCACTTGGGATCATGCAATTTGCAAGAAGAGTGCAATTTGCAAGAAGAGCAAGGAATCAAGAAGGAGAGCGTACAAGGAACACTTCTCACCTGGAGGAAAGTGCAGGAGACGGCGACAAGAAAGGTGGTGGCGGCCTAGAGGAAAGCGCCAGCCGCGATGATGTGGTTGCAGTCGTGGCATGACACGGCTTAGGCAGTGAGCAGGGGCATGCAGCGCGACGCCAACCTCGCGGTACACCATCGGTAGTAGCACCTCGTCGGCGTGCTCCATGACGGGCGTCGGTTTCACAAGCACCAATGTTCGTGTAACGACCCAACTCTAGGGCTCCCAAGAGGTCCTCCTGGGTCTCTAGGGAAGTCCGTCAGGACCTCCCAGGAGGTCCCGGAAAGGATATCTTGGTTTGTCCACCAAGTCCTCCCAGGAGGTCCATCAGGACCTCCTAGAAGTCCAGGAGAACAAAACCCGAGAAGGTCTTGGAGCCAGGGAGCACCCCGAAGATGTTCCACCGCCAGGCCAGGGAAAAACGTGGAGGTCTGAGGGCATCCCAAGACCACCCGCGACCCTCCAGAGGAGGTCGTGGGGCTCGAGACCACCCTGAGCCACACACGTTCATTCCATGAGTGGACGTGGAGGACTGGGCTTGCTCCAAGGTTCCCTGTGCATACTGAGCTAGTCCCAAGGATCATGGCTAGCTCTTCACAGCAATAATACAAAGGTGGTGACATCCAGAATGCATATTTATTATAGCAAAATATCAACAGAGTTGTTTACAAGGTGGCCTTGGGCCAAGCATAACTACCGAAGCACAAGAGTACAAAAGGTCCATCGGCATGCTACAGGCAACTGACTGGAAGGCACAACCTAATCGCTTTGATCCTCATCACTGCCAAGGACCTCTCCTGGCAAAAATTGTAATGAGCAAGAGTGAGCACAACAACCGTGCTTCATAAGTTACACACAATGGATTAGCAAGATGACATGCATATATGGATAATCAATAGATGGTATAATATGGTTAATTTGCACAAAGCCAAGTTTCTTTCAAATACAAATACTAAGTTCCAAAGCAGGTATTCAATAGATAAAATTTATTTTCTAAACTTGATTTTCAGTTGAATAACATTCATCAACAAGTTGGTGAAGGATACCCTCCTAACACAAGGCTCCCTACCCAAAACCCATGGGATAGAAATCCCAAAACAGATTTGATAAACATTTCTGAAAAACCCCAAAACCAACATCTAACTCTGAGTAGCCTTTGCCAGCACGTCCATGACCGCGGACACGGCTATTCGAATAGATTTAACTCTGCAGAAGTTGTGCACTTTACCCACATGACATGATTTCTCTAGTTTATCCGGCATCCGTCGATGCCACCTCTCACTACCAAAGGTAAGAGGTCTAGAGCTCATGACAAGGCCTTTCTGATGCATTGTTCCACCACAGCTCCTCCTAGCTAAGGTTTCACTTTCCTATGGATAGAAACCCCGTGAAAGCCCCTCTTGCACCGAAGGGGAACAGTTGGTTATAAAAGACCATTGGCCATAAAGACCTCCCACACCTCCAATGGAACAACTTGTGGTAGAACTTTGCAAATTATTCAGCCAAGTCCCACGCCCCATTCTGGAGACATGTGGTTGCACGATTGTGGTATAGCCCATTATAGGCATGGCATTGGTCGCTCAAAGATAGGTCCTCAAATGACTAGGGCGGCTTTCACAAACCCTGGGCACCGGCCATAGAAATGGCATGGTCTCGTGCATACACATGCACCATCCAAGCAACCAGTCCGCCCCAGTCCAATTCTATTTTCCTTTTCTTTGCTTTCCCAGCAACATTTTCATCCTCCCATGACAACCCAATGTCATGGTGAAAACATTTAAAACAGTAATTGGTCATGATGGTAAAGATTTTCCCCAAATCAATACTTTTGGTCTAAGCATGACTAAGCATATGTTTTTCAAATGGCTCCTGGTTCACACTATTGTATCAACCAGATTTTGTCTAAGGTGACAACAATTTTGGTTCAATGTCAAAGTTGGTCATATGAAGGGAATAGGCATAACTATGTGTTTAAAGACAGGTATTGAAATAACTTAGTAGAAATAAGCATGCATTGTACTTTGAAATTGAACATAAATAAATTGAATTATTAGGTGCAATATGATCAAGAGTGCAACTTGCCTTGCTCACTATCCTGATAATCTTCCTCTTCAGTACACTCAGATTCCTTGGAGTCTTCGCAATCTACACGTGAAAAAGGGCAAGTTCAATCAAAGCTCAACTAAAGAACCAACTGAGATCAACAAGAAAATCAAGCGAACCCCAGAGGGAACCCAAAACTCAACCAACAGGAGAGATCTATATTTTAGAATAGATTCTTTTGGAAGAGGTCCAAGCTTACTAGGAGGAAGTGGTCTTTAACAAAAGACCCCCAAAAGAGTGATTTAGCCACAGAACAGGAAGGTCCTGAGATATGATCCTTACGCCTGGCCAGAAAGGGACAGAGGGAGTGTTCCTTGCGCAAAGACCAGGGAGGAGCTCCTCATATAAAAGCCATAGAAATCTAGAAGATACCCACAAGAGGAGGTCCTGAGAAGGACACAGCCAGCTTAATGTGGCGGCAAGAATAAGAGTAGAGCAGATCACCAAGGGACTTACCAGGGACAAGAAGGAGATAATGGATGAAGGGGAGGTCGTGGGGCAACAAGGTTTTCCCTGGAAGTCACTAAGCGAGAGCTAAGATGATGAGCGTGAAGAATGGTAATGTAGTAGGGTTTTACGGACAAATGATAGCCAAAGTGGGTGAAGAAAACTAGGAGCTTACGTATTAAGTATAAGTAAAAAAATGGGTCAAAGATAGGTGAGTGACAGGGCAGGTGTCACTACCACCTTGGTAAAAAGGTACGAGGAAAGGACAACGTATATTGCTATAGAAAGGAACAAGGAAGGATGTCAGAGTACAGCTAAGTGACTAAATTCAGAGTAAACGCCACGTATATGGATGCATTTAATGTGACATGACACGCATTAATTAAATGCCCAAGATATTAACGTGGTGGAGGAAATGAGAATGACCAAGGCTGGCAAGTGGGGCCAGCCAACTTAGAAATAGACGGGTCAAGGAGGGAGGTCTTGCCCCACAGGAGAGGTCCTTGAGGAGGTCCGAGGGGCTTAGGAGGTCCTAGGCCCAAAGGACAAGGAGGTCTAAAGGTTGGGGAGGTCCACACATGCAGAGGAGGTGCGGACATGGGAGGTCTGACGGTCGGGATCTCTTCAAGGGAGGTCTGGCGAGAAGGTCAGTGAGGTCTAAAGGCCACAGAGAAATCTTGGATAGGAGGTCTAGAGGACTACAAAGAGGTCCCGTGGTTGGGATCAAGAGCGAGTTGAGGTCGGGCGGTTGGATCTCCGAGAGGAGGTCAACGACCAAGATCAAAGGTGAAGGTGAGGTTCGAGGAAATAATGCACGGGAGGTGCGGACCTTTGGATTGAAATAAGGAGAGGTCCGAACCGTTAGATCTAAACAAAGGAGAGGTCGGTGGAGGGTTCCAAGAAAGAGGGATCCCACAGAGGAGATCCACAAAGGTGGTTCCAAAAGAAGTCGCAAGGGTCAAGGTAACTCAAAGGAGATTTCCAACCGCTAGGGTGAGGTCAAAAGTCTTGGCGGTTAGGATGAACCCAAAGGAGGTCCTTTCGGCCAAGAGGAAATATCGAGGAGGTTCAAATGAACTCAGGAGGTTCGAAGGCACGCGAGAGCTCCAATGGAATACAAGGATGTCCCGTGAAAAGAGGTGCAGGCATAAGAGAGTGCCCGAGCAACAAGGGGTCTAGACTTAGAAGGCGTGCAGACGGGAAGGAGGTCTGAACCAAAGAGATTCAAACCAACAAAGAGATCCAAGGTGATCAATCTAAAAGGAAAGGTCGGGACATAAAGATATGCCCAAGTGAGAAAAGGTCTGAGCCCCAAGGGAGGTCTAACCTCAAGAACCACTGGGGAGGTCTAGGCCACAGAGAGGGTCTAAACCTTACATAACCCAAAAGAGATAGGCTAAAGGAGGACCTGCCGAGCATACCAGAAAGGAAGTATCAACAACTCAAACCTCTCCAACTGAACCAAACTTTGAATTCTCATCAAAACAAAATAGTTTTAATTTATTTTACACACTTATGAAGGATTTAGAAAATCTGGATGTTACAAACCTACCCCCCTTAAAAGAATCTCGACCCTGAGATTCAAACAGAATCAGCGAAGAGGTAGGGGTAGTTAGTCTTGAGGTCTTCTTCTTTTTCCCATATAGCTTCACTTTCTGGATGATGACTCCACTGTACCTTGTATGACCTGATAATTTTGCTCCTGGTAACTCGCTCTGCCACATCCAGGATTTTAATTGGTTGCTCCACATATGTGAGGTCTTCCTGTAAGTCTATGTCCTCTACTAATGTGTGGTCTTCAGGAAACCGAAGGCACTTCCTTAATTGTGATAGATGAAAGATGTTGTGCACTGCCGACAAGGACTCTGGAAGCTCCAGTTGATAAGCCACTTCACCTTGCCTTGCTAAGATCTTGTATGGTCCTACAAATCTTGGTGCTAGCTTTCCTCTAATCCGAAATCTCCTAACTCCCCGGAGTGGTGTTACTCTGAGGTAGACAAAGTCTCCAACTTCAAAAGACAGATCTCTACACCGGGTGTCAGCGTAGCTCTTTTGTCGGGACTGAGCCACTCTCAATCGCTCCTTTATCAATCTCACCTTGCTCTCTGCATCTTTGATCAGGTCCGGCCCATAAAGCTGATGCTCCCCAACTTCATCCCAAAGAAGGGGTGTCCTACAGGGTCTACCATACAAAGCCTCAAATAGGGACATCTGTAAGCTAGCTTGATAGCTATTATTGTAAGAGAATTCGGCATAGGGCAAATTTTTGTCCCAGCTTTTCCCAAAATCCAGGGCACATGCCCTGAGCATGTCTTCCAGGATTTGGTTCACTCTCTCTGTTTGCCCATCTGTTTGAGGGTGATAGGCTATGCTAAAATTGAGTTTAGTACCTAAGGCTTCATGCAAACTTTGCCAAAACCTCGAAGTGAATTGAGACCCTCTGTCTGATATTATTCTTTTGGGCACTCCATGTAAACAAACAATTCTTGCCATGTACAGGTCTGCCAAGGCATTACTAGTATAGGTGGTCTTAACTGGTATGAAGTGTGCTACCTTGGTTAAACGATCAACCACCACCCATATAGAGTCATACCCGGATTGGGTCCTAGGCAGTCCAGTAATGAAGTCCATGCCCACTTGCTCCCATTTCCATTCGGGAATTGGCAATGGTTGTAACAGATTTGGTTTTGGTGTAGAGCTTTAACTCTCTGACACACATCACAATGGGCTACGTATTTAGCAACATCTTGCTTCATACTAGTCCACCAATATCTCTCTTTAAGGTCTTGGTACATTTTGGTGCTGCCCGGATGGATAGAGTATGGTGATCCGTGGGCTTCCATCAAAATGAGCTGCTTGGTCTCTTGGTCATTTGGTACACAGATTCGGCTACCAAACCACACCACTCCCTGCTCGTCCTCAGAGAAACCTGGGGCTTTTCCCCTTCTCATATTTTTCTTGATTTCTTGGATATCTTCATCCTTTTCCTGTTGTCCCTTAATCTGATCCAGAACAGTCGGATGTACCTCCAATGTGTTCATGCAACCTTGCTCAACGATCTCTAGATTGAGTTGCTTCAGCTCTTTGTACAGTGTTGGTTGTTGTTCTTGAACTAACAGAGTATTACAATAACCCTTACAGCTTAAAGCATTGGCCACCACGTTGGCCTTGCCCGGGTGGTAATGAATTCCAAGGTTATAATCTTTAATCAATTCTAACCATCTCCTTTGTCTCAAATTAAGTTCTGGTTGTGTAAAGATATATTTCAAACTTTTATGGTCCGTGTATATCTCACAGCGGTTACCAATAAGGTAGTGTCGCCACATTTTCAAAGCATGCACAATGGCCGCCAATTCTAGATCATGTGTTGGATAGTTCTCTTCATGAGGTCTCAACTGTCTAGATGCATATGCTACTACTTTTCCTTCTTGCATTAGTACACAGCCAATACCTTGATGGGAAGCATCACAAAACACTTCAAAATCTTTATGGATGTCCGGCAGGATCAAGACAGGAGCTGTGACAAGCTTTTCCTTTAGTCTTTGAAAACTTTGTTCGCAGTTTCCAGTCCATTCAAATCTCCTTTCCTTTTTCAAAAGTTGAGTAAGAGGTCTAGCAATCTTAGATAATCCTTCAATAAATCTTCTGTAATAGCCGGCTAGACCAAGAAAGCTTCTTACTTCAGTCACTATCTTGGGTGATCTCCATTCTAGTCTGACTTCCACCTTTGAAGGGTCTCTGACTACTCCTGGCGAAATAATATGACCAAGGAAGGCTACTTGACTTAGCCAAAAATCACATTTACTAAACTTAGCATAGAGCTGCTACTCCCTAAGTCTTCCCAACACAATTTTAAGATGGTCTTCATGTTCTTTTTCATTTTTAGAGTAGATGAGGATATCATCAATAAACACCACCACAAACTTGTCGAGGAAATCCATGAATACTTTGTTCATCATGCTCATGAAATAGGCCGGGGCATTTGTCAGTCCAAAAGACATCACAGTGAACTCATATAGTCCATACCTTGTGGTAAAAGCGGTTTTGGGGATATCCTCTGGTCTAATTTTTAGTTGATGATAACCAGACCTTAGGTCTATTTTAGAGAACACACTTGCCCCCTTTAGTTGGTCAAAGAGGTCGTCTATCCTTGGCAATGGATATTTGTTCTTAATGGTGACCTCATTGAGTGATCTATAATCTACACACATCCTCAGGCTGTTGTCTTTCTTTTTGATAAATAGCACAGGTGCTCCCCATGGTGAAGAGCTTGGTCTAATAAATCCTTTGTCCTTCAGTTCTTGGATCTGCTTCTTTAACTCTACCAATTCATTTACAGGCATCCTGTAAGGTCTTTTTGATATGGGTGCAGTCCCAGGGACTAAGTCAATTAGAAATGATACGTCCCTATCTGGTGGCATACCAGGTAGCTCCTCAGGGAACACATCCAAGTATTCTCTAACCACTGGGAGATCTTCCGGCTTCACTACTGCCTTCACACTAGTCAGAAGAGATCTTGCTCTAAGGGAAGTCCTGGGCTTAAACTCCACTTGTATTCCCTGCTCATTAGTAAGTGTTATAGACTTGGTAGCACAGTCGATCTGCCCTTTATTCTTGGCCAGCCAATTCATTCCAAGGATCACATCCAACTCTTGAGTTGGCAAGACTATTAGGTCTGCGTGAAACAGAGCTCCAGAGATCTCTAAGGTAAGATTTGGGCAGAGGGTATTAGTCCTCATATCTATGCCCGGGACATGAATTAGCATAGGGTTAACCAAAGAGACTATAGATAACCCACACTTTCCCACAAACTTGCTTGACACAAAAGAATGGGAAGCTCTGAGTCAAATAAAAGCAAGTGATTTAATTAACAGAAACGTGCCAAGGACTACATCAGTGCATCATGCACCTCCTTAGCCGTGACATGTGTGGCGTGGCCCTTGATGACTTTCATGGTGACTTCACACTTAAGGCACTGCCTTGGGCTGACACTCCTTGATCAGATCGGACTTAAGCGGAGATTTGTTGCTTCTTTGGGCATTTGTTGGCATAATGCCCCACCTCCTACTAAAAAAGCAGGTCACTCCGGCAGAGGAGGTTGTGGAAGGCTTCTTCAGGGTGGCCTCGGAGGAGGTCTTATGAAAACTTCGCTTTGCTTAAGCGCCGCTCTTTGCGGATGCCCTTGAGGAGGAGGTCCGTGAAGTCTTCTTGTTGAGAGGTGCGAGGCTGGAGGTCCTAGACTTAGGAAATCCCCCTGAGTTAAACCTCTGTGCAGCTTTCTTCCTTTTTCGGCTCTCCATCTGTTGGAGTTTACTCTCCTACCGAATGGCCTTACTTACAAGTTGATGAAAGTCAGAATGCTCTTGGGAAATAAGATGGACTGAGATTTCATCATTAAGCCCCTCCAGAAAGTGCTCTTGTTTACTTTCATCCGAGGCAGCATCTCCTGGAGCATATCTTGCCAATTGATTAAACTTATACATATACTCATTGACAGTGCGGCTGCCTTGCTTTAAGGTACGGAATTCCGTCCTTTTTAAAGACATCATGCCTGGTGGGATATGGGCACGATGAAAAGCTCGCTTAAACTCATCCCAGGTGATGGCCTGAGCATCAGCATGAGATTGATTAAAGTTGTCCCACCACTCGGAAATTGGTCATTTGGTGGTGAGAAGCAAAAGAACTCTCTCATAGTGCATACCATTGCACCATGTCTAACTTTCGGCTCACTGCCCTTAACCAGTCATTAGCTTCCTTTGGTTCAGTGCTGCTTGAAAATGTTGGAGGGCGCAACCTCATAAATTCTGCAATACTAGACCTTGGAGGAGGTGGAGCTTGAGCTTGAGGTTGAAATTCTGCTTTGTAGCTTGCAAGGACTGGTGTTGGCAATGGATTGTGAAAGCAGGTTTATTAACTGAGTTTGATTGGCCATCAGTTGAGTCCAACTAGGACCTTCAACTGGAGGTGGGGGTGGCTGTGAAGTTGGTTGCCCCTACTCACCCTCGACACCTCTGTTCTGATTGCTCCACCAGGCTGGGTTCTCGGCCTCTTCTTCAGCTTGTCGGTTGTGATTTCTTTACCTGCCACTGCCATTTCTAGAGGTGGCCATAACGTCTAGGCTCCAGGGCTGAGAAAAGAGAAGAAAAAGGCTAAGGGAAAACTAGCCAAAACAAACCACTCAGCAAAAGGAAACAACGGCAAGAAGCATTTCAAAAGCTAAATTAGTTAAATATCGTTCTAATCGTTGCTCACCACTTTAAGGGAGGTTCTAAACACCAGGCCTAACTAAGAAGCTACCATACGGACTTGCAAAGGTAAGGAGTTCCATTTAATATTATAAACGGGTGCGTAGGAAGAAGCAAGATAAGGTTAGATTAAGGTAAGGAAGAGCACCAGAAGGAAGGTAAGAGTGAAAAGATGACCCAGATAAGAAAGAACATTTTATTCTTCTTTTATTGTATAAAATAGTTTTGAAATTCTATATCCATTCTACTAGGTTGTGACTTACAGTCAGGATGCTCTGATACCACTTTTGTAACGACCCAACTCTAGGGCTCCCAAGAGGTCCTCCTAGGTCTCTAGGGAAGTCCGTCAGGACCTCCCAGGAGGTCCCGAAAAGGATCTCTTAGTTTGTCCACCAAGTCCTCCTAGGAGGTCCATCAGGACCTCCTGGAAGTCCAGGAGAACAAAACCCGAGAGGGTCTTGAAGCCAGGGAGCACCCCGAAGACGTTCCACCACCAGGCCGAGGAAAAACGTGGAGGTCTGAGGGCATCCCAAGACCACCTGCGACCCTCCAGAGGAGGTCGTGGGGGACTGAGACCACCCCAGAGCCACACACGTTCATTCCATGAGTGGACGTGGAGGACTGGGCTTACTCCAAGGTTCCCTGTGCATACTGAGCTAGTCCCAAGGATCATGGCTAGCTCTTCATAGCAATAATACAAAGGTGGTGACA
Source organism: Phyllostachys edulis (assembly GCA_036346405.1). Lineage (NCBI taxonomy): Eukaryota > Viridiplantae > Streptophyta > Magnoliopsida > Poales > Poaceae > Phyllostachys > Phyllostachys edulis. The sequence continues at coordinate 30,587,998 of CM070561.1, read as the reverse complement.
TCCAATTTATTATAGCAAAATATCAACAGAGTTGTTTACAAGGTGGCCTTGGGCCAAGCATAACTACCGAAGCACAAGAGTACAAAAGGTCCATCGGCATGCTACAGGCAACTGACTGGAAGGCACAACCTAATCGCTTTGATCCTCATCACTGCCAAGGACCTCTCCTGGCAAAAATTGTAATGAGCAAGAGTGAGCACAACAACCGTGCTCGCAAGTTACACCCGTGGATTAGCAAGATGACATGCATATATGGATAATCAATAGATGGCATAATATGGTTAATTTGCACAAAGCCAAGTTTCTTTCAAATACAAATACTAAGTTCCAAAGCATGTATTCAATAGATAAAATTCATTTTCTAAACTTGATTTTCAGTTGGATAACATTCATCAACAAGTTGGTGAAGGATACCCTCCTGACACAAGGCTCCCTGCCCAAAACCTATGGAATAGAAATCCCAAAACAGATTTGATAAACATTTCTGAAAAACCCCAAAACCAACATCTAACTCGAGTAGCCTTTGCCAAGACGTCCATGACCGCGGACACGGCTATTGAATAGATTTAACTTCTGCGAGAGGTTGTGCACTTTACCCACATGACATGATTTCTCTAGTTTATCCAGGCATCCGTCGATGCCACCTCTCACTACCAAAGGTAAGAGGTCTAGAGCTCATGACAAGGCCTTTCTGATGCATTATTCCACCACAGCTCCTCCTAGCTAAGGTTTCACTTTCCTATGGATAGAAACCGGCATGAAAGCCCCTCTTGCACCGTGGGAGCAGTTGGTTATAAAAGACTATTGGCCATAAAAGACCTCCCACACCTCCAATGGAACAACTTGTGGTAGAACTTTGTAAATTATTCACCAGTCCACGCCCCATTCGGAGACATGTGGTTGCACGATTGTGGCATAGCCCATTATAGGCATGGCATTGGTCGCTCAAAGACATGTCCTCAAATGACTAGGCGGCTTTCACAAACCACAGGCACCGGCCATAGAAATGGCATGGTCAGTGCATACACATGCACCATCAAGCAACCATCCGCCCAGTCCAATTCCATTTTCTTTTCTTTGCTTTCCCAGCAACATTTTTATCCTCCCATGGCAACCCAATGTCATGGTGAAAATATTAAAACGATAATTGGTCATGATGGTAAAGATTTTCCCCAAATCAATACTTTTGGTCTAAGCATGACTAAGCATATGTTTTTCAAATGGCTCCTGGTTCACACTATTGTATCAACCAGATTTTGTCTAAGGTGACAACAATTTTGGTTCAATGTCAAAGTTGGTCATATGAAGGGAATAGGTATAACTATGTGTTTAAAGACAGGTATTGAAATAACTTAGTAGAAATAAGCATGCATTGTACTTTGAAATTGAACATAAATAAATTGAATTATTAGGTGCAATATGATCAAGAGTGCAAATTGCCTTGCTCACTATCACGATAATCTTCCTCTTGATTACCTCGAGACTCCTTGGAGTCTTCGCAATCTACGTGAAAAAAGGCAAGTTCAATCAAAGCTCAACTAAAGAACCAACTGAGATCAACAAGAAAATCAAGCGAACCCCAGAGGGAACCCAAAACTCAACCAACAGGAGAGATCTATATTTTAGAATAGGTTCTTTTGGAAGAGGTCCAAGCTTACTAGGAGGAAGTGGTCTTTAACAAAAGACCCCAAAAGAGTGATTTAGCCACAGAACAGGAAGGTCCTGAGATATGATCCTTACGCCTGGCCAGAAAGGGACAGAGGGAGTGTTCCTTGCATAAAAGACCGGGAGGAGCTCCTCATATAAAAGCCATAGAAATCTAGAAGGTACCCACAAGAGGAGGTCCTGAGAAGGACACTGACCCGACAATGTGGCGGCAAGAATAAGAGTAGAGCAGATCACCAAGGGACTTACCGGGGACAAGAAGGAGACAATGGATGAAGGGAGGTGGGTGGGGCAACAAGGTTTTCCACAGAAGTCAGCGGCGAGAGCTAAGATGATGGCGTGAAGAACGGTAATGTAGTAGGGTTTTACGAACTAATCATAGCCAAAGTGGGTGAAGAAAACTAGGAGCTTACGTATCAAGGATAAGTACAAAAATGGGTCAAAGATAGGTGAGTGCAGGCGGTGTCACTACCACCTTGGTAAAAAGGTATGAGGAAAGGACAACGTATATTGCTATAGAAAGGAACAAGGAAGGATGTCGAGTGCTGACTAAGTGACTAAATTGAGTAAACACCACGTATATGGATGCATTTAATGTGACATGACCGCATTAAATGCCCAAGATATTAACGTGGCGGAGGAAATGAGAATGACCAAAGGTGGCAAGTGGGGCCACCAACTTAAAATAGACGGGTCAAGGAGGGAGGTCTTGCCTCGCAGAGAGGTCCTTGAGGAGGTCAGAGTGGCTTAGGAGGTCCTAGGCCCAAAGGACAAGGAGGTCTAAAGGTTGGAGAGGTCCAGACATGCAGAGGAGATCTAGACATGGGGAGGTCCTGACGGTCAGGATCTCTTCAAGGGAGGTCTGGCGAGAAGGTTCAGAGTCAGGTCTAAAAGGCCACAGAGAAATCTTGGGACAGAGGTCTAGAGGACTACAAGGAGGTCCGTGGTTGGGATCAAGAGCGGAGTTGAGGTCGAGGCGGTTGGATCTCGAGAGGAGGTCAACGACCAAGATCAAAGGTGAAGGTGAGGTTCCCAGAGGGAAATAATGCACGAGGAGGTCTGGACCTTTGGATTTGAAATAAGGAGAGGTCCGAACCGTTAGATCTAAACAAAGGAGAGGTCTAGGCGGAGGGGTTCCAAGAAAGAGGGATCCCACGGAGGAGATCCACAAAAGGTGGTTCCAAAAGAAGTCGCAAGGGTCAAGGTAACTCAAAGGAGATTTCCAACCGCTAGGGTGAGGTCAAAAGTCTTGGCGGTTAGGATGAATCCAAAGGAGGTCCTTTCGGCCAAGCGGAATTGTCGAGGAGGTTCAAATGAACTCAGGAGGTTCGAAGGCACGCGAGAGCTCCAATGGAATACAAGGATGTCCCGACTGAAAAGAGGTCTGGGCATAAGAGAGTGCCCAGCAACAAGGGGTCTAGACTTAGAAGGCGTGCAGACGGGAAGGAGGTCTGAACCAAAGAGATTCAAACCAACAAAGAGATCCAAGGTGATCAATCTAAAAGGGAAAGGTCCGGACATAAAGATATGCCCAAGTGAGAAAAGGTCTGAGCCCCAAGGGAGGTCTAACCTCAAGAACCACTAGGGAGGTCTAGGCCACAGAGAGGGTCTAAACCTTACATAACCCAAAAGAGATAGGCTAAAGGAGGACCTACCGAGCATACCAGAAAGGAAGTATCAACAACTCAAACCTCTCCAACTGAACCAAACTTTGAATTCTCATCAAAACAAAATAGTTTTAATTTATTTTACACACTTAAGAAGGATTTAGAAAATCAAGATGTTACAGTTCGCCCTCAGTCCTAGGTGGGTCCCATATGGTCGTCAGCCACCCCCTCTTCTACTCCCCTCTCGCCACTCGACTAGGAGTTGTGGTGGCCAAACAGACGGCCCGGTCCGAGCCTATGCTGGCACGACCCGATAAGGCCTAGTAGCTAATCGGGTTCTGTCGTACCGGTCCACAGGCCGAGGTGTCGACCCAGGTACGACACACTAGCACCTTGTGCTGTGTCAAGCTGGCCTAGAAACGTTTGGTCCAACAGGCTGTGGCTGGCCCGCGTAGCCCATTTCAACCCAGAAAATTCAAAAAATTCAAAATAGATCAAAAAAAAATATGTAGAAGTCAAAACCCATCTAATTTTCCTTCTTTTCTTTGCTTTGCTTTCTCCTTTGCTTTCCTCTTTTTTCCTTCTTTTCCTTTTCCTCCCTTTTCTCTTTTCTCCCGGCCATGCGCCAGTGCCTTCTTCTTTCTTCCTCTTTCTCTTCTTTTTCACCTCCTCGCTCCTCCAGTCGTCCTTCAGTCCTTCCCTTCTCTTCGACCGAGCTGGCCTGGATCCAGCCGTGGGCCGCCGACGTGCCACCTCAAGCCGTCGACCGCCACTGTGCCTCAAGACGCTGTCTTCCTACCTCTCTACCAGCCCGGACTGCTGCCACGCCTCGGCGCCATCGCCGCCTCTTCCTCCATCTTCCGCGCGCGGGAGCTACCCCCACCTCCTCCTCTGTGCCCAGCGTCATGCTTGACCTCCTCACCCAGCCACGCCACCTCCTCCTCCGCACCGGCGATGCCACTGCCCACCTCCTTCTCTACCGCGTTCGGACGTGCTCCTCTGTTGTCAGTCGTGCTATCGTGCCGTGCCAGGCCATCGTGCTGGAGTGTGGACCCAGGCACAGCAAGGGCGCTCATGCTTGGTAGTCCGGCCCATGAACAAAACGGTATGGGCCGTGCCGTGCCTGAGCTAGGCCAACAGTGCCGTTCTTCGGGTCGACCTGACTGGCACGGCCCATCCGGCCATGTCTAACTAGGAGTTACCTCCATTGGTATACTACTTGCGCCGCAATTTGTGCTGTCCGGCTCTCTTTTTCGTGGGATTTTTATATTACACGCTTGTAGTGTGATATAATTATAAAACCCAACTTTGACCTTGTGATATATTCCACAAAACACAACTTTGGCCACTAATTTTGTATTGTGATATATTTATAAAGCCCAATAAAATTATAATATTATTGAAGTACTTTCCAGACGAATATACACGTATGATTTTCATGTATCCAATATAAATATTTATAGCAAAAATATCAAAAGTTTAACTACACGTATCCCAAAACGACATATTTTTTGTGAACTCAAGGGAGTACTATTTTGCTTTACCAACACCCATGTGAACTCATTTTATCATCCAATTGTCCTTCCTGTAGGCTAGAGGTGGCGAGATGAGTCGTGCTTCCTGTACTGGCCCGAAGCACAAGGCTGTTGATCCGGCTGGAGCCAGACCTGCTAATGGGTTGAAACCCAACCCAAACCCACTTCAATGCAGCACATCAATCTAATCCAAACCAGCCCACTACTCCACCTCCAAAACCCAATCCAACCCAACACATCTGCAACTTCAACCCAACCCAACCCAACCCAACCCAATTTTCTCGATACGAGTTCGGCCCATTTCTCACCCATTTTCTCAATATGAGTAGGCTCCGCTGCGGTAGCCTTCCTTGAGGCACGCCACATGTAGGCTTCACTGTCGTCATAGTTGGAGCGGTAAGCCCAGTACCTGCGGCGGGGCCGTTCTCACCGTACACCGGCACGACGCCTCCTTGTAGAGCTCGAAGGCGCGACTGTCCTGGACAATGCGCTCCGGTAGGAACGCGCAGCAAGGGTGCAGGTCGAGCCCACGGCCAAAGCAGTGGTAGACGAAGCCGTGCATGTCATCGCCGCACGCGTGACATGTTAGCACCGCCGGCTCGCACTCAACGCAAAAACACTTGGACACAAAAAAACACACTCGGCTAGAAGAAGATGAACTCACGAGAGGAATTGGTGCTGCCCAAAACTACTACAGCCTTTCTCTTTTCTTCTCTTATTTATACTAGCCAATATGAGTAACTGCTCACTACACTTCATGCGCCAATAACTAGCTCTAATGCTACGTTACAAAAACTAGCAGCATGCAAAACATCAATGCCACAATTTCATGCAGCATCATTCAGCCATGCAAAGAAACTGAACACACTCAACGTGCGGCATCTCAATGCCATGAAAGAAACTGAAACTATCGCTACTTACTACTACAAGAAACTGAAATAATAACCAGCAAATGCAATAACCAGTCATCAAGGATTATTCAACAAACACCCCTAATCCTTGATGTGCTTTCTTGACGATGCCGATCCTTATGCGCCGCTCGTCGCGCCCTTCACGCTCGTGCCGCCCGTCGCGCCGTTGGCCATCGGCGACGACGTAAATGCCAGCGTTCGCCCGTGCACCGTGGCTGCCCGTCATGCCACACGCGCCTCGTGCCCGCTGCGTGCGCCCCTAGCCGCTCGCACTCCGCTGCATCGCCGTGTGCCGCCGCATGCTGTGCAATGCTGAGGGTGAGCACATAGAGCAGGTTACGAGTGCGGTTTACCCGAGCAAGTGTGCGACGCTGCCGGTCGTGGATCGTGAGCACGTCGTCCTAGATGAGCGTCTGGGAGCCATTCTCATCGACCTATCCGAGGCTCACTATGTTGCTACGCAATCATGGGATGTAGTACACCCCCGTCAGCGCAAGGTGCTCCCCATTTCGGCAAGTGAACAGGATGGTGCCACGCCCGCGTATTTCCACCACCGAGCCATCGCCGAATTTTACAGAGCCGATGACGCCCTCGTCCGTCTCCACGAAGCTTGCCTCGCACCTGGACATGTGATTACTAGCGCCGGTGTCCAGGTACCAAGTGTTGTCATGGGCATCCTCCTCGCGCCCTAGATGCACATGCGCATGCACCTCGTTGAGCACCACGTTAGTACCTGCACCCATGGATGCCTCGATGAGCGCGCACACCTGCGCCATGAGAAGCGTAGGCTTGTCGTCGTCGGCTTGCGTCAAGTGGGCCTGCTCGGTACGCTTCGGCTTGCGACTGTTGTCACCACCGCTACCGCTACCGTTGTCACCGCCAGAGGAGTCATCGCCTTGCTCCCTCTTCTTGGCACGTGCGAGCCACTCCTCCTCCTCTTCCTCCTTCTTTAGGATGATGACATTCACGGCATGCTCGCATGCCACAGCCATTAGGAGAGTCGGCTCGTCATCCTCTTGGACGTTGGTGAGATACACCCGTCCTTTCTTCGGCTCATCACACTCGGATGCGAAATGGCCGAACTCTTGACAATTGAAGCACTGGATCTTTGACTTGCTGAACTTTCCGCGGTGCTTCTTCTTGTTGCCGTCTTGGCGACGACTACGGCCATCACCGCGCCCGCCATTCTTCTTTCTGATACCAATAGGAGTCCTCGTTGCTCCTCTTCTCTTCGGCGGCTTTGGCCTCCCACTCGGCGCGCGTGAGCAACAGGTGCTCTCCTTCTTCCTTGTTGCGCCGCCGCCCCTTCAAGCTCTCCTTGCTCAAGCGTCCGATGGCCTCCATCACCGACATCGCCGATACATTGCCCCATTATTCAATGGTGCCGACAATCGGTAGGAATCTGTCGGGGGCGGAGCGTAGGAGCTTCTCCACGGCAGCGCTCTCCTCCACCTTGGTACCGAGAGCACGTATCTCGTTGACTATGGTGGTGAGTTTCAAGGCAAACTCAGTGCTTTTCTCTGAGTCCCCCATGTAGATGCGTTCAAACTCCCTCTTGAGAGTTTTAACACGCGCCTTCTTGACACGTTCTTCGTCGACGTGCATCTCATTGAGCACGTCCCAAGCCTCTTTTGCCGTCTCCTTCTCGGATATGGCCATTACAACGGCTTCTGGCATGGCTTGGACTATGGCAGCGAGAGCCATTTGGTCTTTCCTCTCATCGACCAATTCTTCGCCCTCCACTGCCGCTCATACTTCTTGCGCATACATGATGATCTTCATCTTCACTGCCCACACCCCGTAATTGCTCTCCGTGAGCATGGAGTATTGGAGGGGTCACAACTCTCTCCCTCACCGGCGGTACCACTAGTGCGCGGCCAGCACCGCCGCTGCTCGCATCGTCCTTAACGCGGGTCTTGGTATGCGATGGAGACTCCGAGCCATCGCGCGACATCTTCACAAGCAGGAGAGTAGGAAGCTCTGATACCAATTGTTAGCACCGCCGGCTCACACTCAATGCGAAAACACTCGGACACAAAAAAACATGCTCGGCTAGAAGAAGAAGAACTCACGAGAGGAATTGGTGCTTCCCAAAACTACAACAACCTTTCTCTTTTCTTCTCTTATTTATACTAGCCAATATGAGTAAACATCAATGCCATAATTTCATGCAGCATCATTCAGCCATGCAAAGAAACTGAACACACTCAACGTGCGGCATCTCAATGCCATGCAAGAAACTGAAACAATAATCAGCAAATGCAATAACCAGTCATCAAGGATTATTCAACATCGCAGACCCTGCTGCCGACGGGGGCCGGAGGCTCGTGGAGGAAGGCGAACGTGCAGCCCTTGAACAGGGGGTGCTCTAGGGTGGCCGGCGGGAGGGCGCAGCGCGTGTGGAGGTCGAAGTGGCAGAGGTCGCACCGGTACCCAGGCCCGTCACCGGGCTGCATGCAGCCGTCACACCGGAAGGCGCGCCGCCGGAGGTCACCAGCTTGAGCTCGTGCTCGGGGTGCGCGGAGTAATTTTGTGATTCTCCGCTAGAGGATCTTCGAAGAGCTTCGTCATGGTCCATTTGCTAGCTTGTGATTCTCTCAACAAGGGCCTGAATTAATTAACGGGGCTCCTGCTGTTCTTGAATATCCTCGAAGAGCTTACCCATGGTTAGTATCTCTCGATCAAATCAAGATCGTGCATGGAAAACAAGATAGAGGTATAGCAAAAGAAGAATATCTAGCTAAACTGGCAAAAGCGCTCATTACCTGTTGTCCGGTAGTTCCTTTGCTGATTCCGCGGACGAAGAGATACCAACTAACCCAGTTCGCCGTTCAGCAAAGTAAACAGATTACGCTCCGGTTGAATCCATTTCAATCCGTAATTTTTAAACTCACACCAACCCAATCTAATCCATTTCTACTGCAAACCTAATCCAATCCAACCCGTTAATTACATCATCTCATCCAAAACCAACTTAAATTAAAACTCAACCCGTTTAACCCATTTCAACCAACCCATTAACACCTCTAGTCCAAGTACGATACGGTCCAACCGAACGTGTCGTGTTTAGATCAACACTCCAGACCAGCCTATCATGGCATATCTGATGTCATACCTAGAAACGACCTAAGGCCCGGCCCGTCTGTGAGGAGGAGCACGGTGCGACCAAGCGTCGGCGAGAGAGGGCACCGGCTAGCTTCTCATTTAATTGTGATGCATAGGCTATTCCCATGGGATGCGGCTTCCCTGTTCCCTCTGAGGCCTTGTTTGGCTAGTAGGAAAATTTATCCAGGGGAAAAACAATCCAAGGGGGGATTGGGTGAATCCCTCTCCCTTCACCTAATCCCTTCCCACCTTGGATCTAATTCCCTTCCACCTTGGATCTAATCTCTTGATTTGTTTGGGCAAATGGTTGGATCAGTAGGGATTGCATATATTGAAGAATTTGAAAGAAAAAAAAGAATATAGAAAATTCAAAAAACAACATTAAAAAATTGGAACAATTCAGGAAAATTTCCAAAACCAAACCAGAAAATTCGGAAAATATCAGAAATTTTTCACAAACAGTCCAGAAAATTCGAAAAAAATAAAAAATACAGAAAATTCGAAAAAAATCATAAAAATTCAGAATAAAAATCTAGAAATTTCAAAATTTTAAAAAACACATATTATAAATTTCAAAAAGATAATCACCATTCTAGGCGTTCAGTCCACTAGCACTATGTTGTAGTTTAGAATAAATACCAACAGTTTGGCCGATATCATCACAAGATCAAAGTATTTCATATTACAAATTGTCTTGTACAAAAAAGATTGCTCATCTAATATCTCAAGCCCTTCATCTTGCTCCAAAACAAGGCCTGAACTATTATACATGTTCTTCATGAAGCGGCGTGCATGATTTATCGGGGTAAAATGAACTCTGCTGCGGCGCAATCCAAAGCGACAAGCCCCTGTCTTGAGGTGAAGCGGGCAATGGGCCTTATCCTCTGAGAGAAAATAAACAAGAAGATTACATTGGTGCAAAGGAAGGCAAAGATGTTAGGTAGAAAAATAGGTATATTTTTACTCCTTTATTGCATTAGAAGTACATCTTTCCCTGTCCTCTTGCAAAGAGAACCATGGAGCATGCTGTTCGGTTCCAAAATTTGGAGTCTCTTGAGCAACTTTCTCAAGTACTTCTTGAGCAGAACAAGGAAGATTCTCTCCTCTGAGAAGCAAAAGTTATAGAATGTGGTGGAAGTGGATTTGATGTAGGTCTATGTTCTGCAAGATATTTAGCATGCCCTTTTAGGACTATGTAAAATTTGGATCTTAGAGCAATGGAAAAGTGCATAAAACTTTATCACAAATAGAATTTGGACCTCTGAATTGGTGGTTTATCCTTGGCCTTCTTTGGTACTTTGACCTTTTCTTCTTCACAGTGATCTCATTTCCTTGCCATATGATCTCCGCTAGTCCATCTTCAACATACTCCCATTCCCCATCCCTTGACTCGTCTCCATGGTCATCTTTATCTTGCAATAGTCAAGATAAGACAATAGCATTTGTATCCAAGTTAATTTTCAAAACATGCAATAGAAAATTCAGAAAGTACATCTACATTGCACCGGTGGTAGAACAATTTACGATGAAAAATCTGAGCAGATGGATTGAGCTACCAAAGAACATTCATCCAGAGGATGGAAATAAAGCTATTGTGGATAATCGAATCTAGTGGATTACGATAAGTCGATAACTAGTTACTTTGCATACGCAATGAACATAGAAACTACCAACACTCACGAGTCTTTGTTAATGTCGGTCCATTGACTTCTCACAATATAAACCACATGCATATCATATCCTCCATGAGCAGATGAACTCTGATTCTTTGCTATGACGAATCGGGTATAATCTCATCACAAACAATAAAGCGGAGAACATGCATCGAGTGTAACTAGTAAGTAAAACAAGCGGCTAAAAGCATTAGTTCGGTAGAAGAAGCTAAGGAATTAGGTTGAGTGAGTAGAGACCTTCTCACGGGAGGAGGCTTGGGAGCCGTGGCCTCCTCTTGGGCGGCCGTGACATGACGCCTTCTCCGCGGCATCTTGTGGCCGGCCTCGAGCCATCGGCGCTCGGCGTCTCGAGGCCACTTGCGCCTTGCCTTCAGACGCGTCGGCCTCGGCCTCTGGAGCTCACGGAGGTGTCGCTCCTCCTCGGGGTCGGCGGCGCCGCCCGCCGCCGCCCACGCGAGCACCGCTGGCTCTCTCCACGCCTTGGCGGCCGCTTCTTCCTCTCCTTAGGCGTCGTTCGGAGAAGAGGAGTCGGCAGCCGCGAGCGACAGGAGAAGAACCACGCGACGGGCAAGAGTTTTGATTCCCCCGTGGATCGACCGGGAACAGGCCGGGATTTTTCGCTCCCCGGCTTCATCCAAGCGCTGCTTCAAGCTGGTCTGGGAATTATATCCCGGCCGGGATGTTCCCCGGTCAATCCCGGCCGATCCCGGTCAATCCCGGCGCTTCCAAACAAGCCCTGAATGTTCCCATCGGTGCTCCGGCTACGTGGCTCACATCTGAAGCAAACAGAAAAGAGTAGTTTCCCGTCAAAAACCAAAACAAAAATGAGGTCAGGGAATTAAAGTATCATCCGATTGGACCCATCCCATCCCATACTCGTCGAGGTCGCTACTCGCCTGCTCGTGCAAACGCCGATGATGAAGCTCGTGGATGAACGACCTCCTCGACACCGCAGCTCAACGCCGATGGAGGAGCTTCTGACGCTGGCTGTGTGGCCGAACGCGGCTTCCACCGCTCCGCCAAGGCTAGTGGCATTCTGCGTCGCCTTCTCACGCAGAAGGCAGCAACGAACCTTGTGGAGTGCTTTTTGCTCACGCTATGCTTTTAGATCAATATGATTATGTTTGGTTAAACAGCCCATATTGCGTCCATGGAAAATACGATGCGGCAATACAAGAGAGATTACTCCTATTTGGAGCCTGCAAATCTTGTTCCTAATTTATTTGCTTTATTCATTGTCCTACTATAACTATACACTACCTTCGATTTCAAATGTAAGTCATTTCAGAATATATGTCATAGATAAAGAATTATCAAATTGGTATGACTAGGGTGTCATCCGGACACTAGGTAGGTTTAAAGACGTCCGCGCCGACTTGAAGACGTCGTGGCCGGAAGCACTAGCAGTAAATCGGCAGCCTGGAGCTCCTCTCCTCGTCATCAGATCGGAAGACGCCAAGCGGACTCACGTCCAGATCCAGCCGGTCTCCCGGTTGACGCACCGCCAGATCCGACACCAAGGCCCTCGGCGTTGGCAGCCCACCTGAAACACCGTTCCCTGGGTTCCTCCTGGTGGACGCATCACCGTCGCCGGCCGCCGTGCGAGGCTCCAGGGCCGACAGCAAGGTCCTCGGGGGCGGCAGCTGCGACCCGGGCGCCGCGGATGGTGTGGCGAGGTCGTGGACGACCGTGCGGCGGTAGGGGCCGGAGGCGACCCAGACGCCCAAGATGTTGGCGCCGGATGCGTTGAAGGAGTTGCAGTCGTGCGGGAAGCGGGTGTCAGGGCACAGGAAGCAGCGCATCTCTAGGGGCGGAGAGGGGACGGGGTCTAGAGTTGGCCAAACGGGCCGTGCCTGATGGGCCGGTACGAAGCATGATACGGGCAAGCATGGCACGACACTATTCACAGGTCGAGCCGACACGGCACGATAGCGGCCGTGCTGGACCGACACCCGACTGTGGTAAACGCGGCATAACACGAATAGTCAGTGGGCCCGACTCTAAGACGACCAGGCAAGGCTGCGGCGCAGCCTGCGGCTGTTAGGCAAGACAACTTGTTTTAATATACATATGTAATTTTATTTTTATTTATTAATATCTATATGATTTTCTTTCCATTTTAATAGTTATATGGTTTTATTTTGTAGTTTTTAAATTTTATATAGTTCATTTTATAAGTATATATAAATTTATTTTGGTTTTAAATATATATATTTTCTAGGATTGTTTTCAATTTTTCATGTCTTATGAGCTAAATGACAAATGTTTTAACGAGCTAGCTATTTGAACATTAATAAAATTCTATTACATTTTCAATATGGTTGTCTCGCTTGTTTTCAATTTTCATGTCAACTTCTGAATTCTACACATTTTTCTAATTTTTTTGGAATTTTTTTGAATTTTTTCATTCTGTTGGGCCAAATGGGCTAAGCAGGCGTCTTGGTTTCGAGACGGCATGAAAAGCGATGGTAGTGCTGGGCGTCACCTGACCCCATAAATGACCGACATGGCGAATAATGGCCGGACGAAATGGTAGTGTGTCAACGAACGACGTCTTGCGTCTTGGGCGGACCAAATCCATTTGACTTCTGCGATGGGTCGTCATAGTCGTCGGAGATCTGTTGAATAATTCTTAATGCTGCTTAAGTTTCAATTTTGGTTTGCATGGCTGAATTGGTAGTCATGAACAATGATGGCGCTAGTTGCATGAAGGTGAAAAGGTGGCTGTAGGTGCATGTAGTGCTTAAGTTACTTGTTTGCATATAAGTTAATCACTTGTTATTTCAATAAAGTAAAGAAAAAGAGAAAAGCTGTGCAGTTTTTGGGCAGCACCAAAACTTGTCTCGTGAGTTCATTTTCGTCTTTGCGTCCACAGTGTGCGTGCATTTAATCATTGGGCCGAGCCAACAATTGGTATCAGAGCGAGGTTCAATGTCAGGAGAGTGCCCACCCGGTGGTGTCGGCGGCAGGGCACGGCATGGCACCAGCGGCGTGGTATGGTACCCGGCGGGGCGGGCGAACCTAGCGATGGCGCAGAACCTGTTTGAGGACCAGCAAGAGTAGCTGGAGTGCAACGTGGAGCAGCTGTCTAAGGTGCTCGCGACGGACATGCCGACGCTGCCTGGAGGCGATGGCTTTGGGCGCGGCATGGCTGTGGCGTAGTGGCTCGGCCCTAAGCGACGGCAATGGCTCGGCCCATAGCATCGTGTACGACTACGGGTGCAACAACGCTTCGGTGGCCTTGGCGGAGATCTTGGCGTAAGGTGTGGAGATGCACAAGGCGCGGGGCGTGTCGTATGGCCGCGAAGGCGACGAACGTTACGGTTGAGAGCGGGTACATGCGAGAAAGCGCCAAGACAGGTGGTTGCAAGCGTAGGTGTCGCGCGAGCACGGCGTGCCTGGCGATGCTTGATCGATCGTCGCGCGTGAAAGGCACGCAGCAGCGCAGCGAGTGGGCGTACAAGGATGTGCGCATGCGAGGGCCAGCTGGTGGTGTAGCGCTACGCAGGGGTGCTAGCGCACGTAGGTGATGGCGTGACCGGCATACAACGTGGATCATGCGGCTCCGTGGTGAGGAGAGCCGAAGCTTTTGGGTGAAGGTGCATAGGTGCCGGCGATGAGCAGGTGCGGCCTCTGGCGCTTCGAGAGCACGACAACGAAGGTCCACGTGGCCAGCGAGGCGGTAGCGGTGTCTTTGGAATCGCCGCGTGGCGTCTTGCCGCCGGCGGCGGCGTGGATGACGAGATCTTGTTCTCTATGTGTTCATCATGTTTATTTATGTTGCATAGCTTAGTTGCTGTATAGAGTCATAATAATGGGCTAAATCCAAGAGAGTTGCATGTGTGGCGTCATGACGTAGTGGATGGATCGACAGTGAAGTGAACGGATCGGCAGTCAAGTGAAGCCAGTAGTTGTGTGCACATACATGTGTTATTGGATCAGTCATGTGTTAGTGGTTTGTGCATGTAGGCTGTGGGGCGTGAACGCATTACATATTGCGGCGTGAGACTAGCTCTAGAAGTGTTCGAGTTAGTTGAGAAGGCATACACGTGAGATGAGTTGATCCTCCTTAAAAGTAGCTGCATGCATCCATCTAGTGTTGATAATGCATGGTGTGAGTTAGTCTTCTGCGCGTGGCAATAGGTTGCTGGCGATCCGCAACGATGAGTCGGCGCATCAAGGATTAGGGGGTGTTTGTTGAATAATCCTTAATGCTGTTTAAGTTTCAGTTTTGGTTTGCATGGCTGAATTGGTAGTCATGAACATTGATGGCGCTAGTTGCATGAAGGTGGGAAGGTGGAAAGGTGGTTGTAGGTGCATGTAGTGCTTAAGTTACTTGTTATTTGCTAGTATAAATAAAGAAAAGAAAAAGAGAAAAGCTGTGTAGTTTTTGGGCAGCACCAAAACTTGTCTCGTGAGTTCATCTTCGTCTTTGCGTCCACAGTGTGCGTGCATTTGATCCTTGGGCTGAGCCAACAAGATTGAGATCCAGATCCAGATCTGCAGCCGCCACCTCCACCGGCTGCAACTCCAGAGAGGGAACGACGGGGGTCCCCGGATCCGCCGGTTGGCGCTGAAGAAAGAAGTCGGCTGGGTACGAGGGGCTCGGCTGCCCAACGCTTGTCCCAGCTGCCGCCTCTGCCTCCGACGGCTGCAGATCTGGAGAGGGAAATGCCGGGGGGCTCCAAGTCCACCAGGATCCCAGTCCAGCGGCGAAGAAGAACCACTAGGAGCGACGAGTCACCTCCAAATCCGGTTAGCAAGGGGGTGCGCAGGGGGAGAGGAGACTGGAAGGGGGAGGTGGCGATTGGGAGTTCTTGCACGACGACTGAGGTGCGCCCCCTGAGTCGCCTGAGAGCGGCTCAAGAGACGAGCTCGGGAAATTTTATATTGCACCTTGTCTTTCGATTCAGAAACTCCTAAAAGACACTGTCTTTCTTACATTACCCCCTGACAAAGTCATTTTGCCTGGGGTTTTGATTTTTTTTTCGAGGAAGGATTTTGAATTATTGAAGAGACGATTTGCATAAGAGAGGCACAAATCCTTGTTAGTTTAGAAAATAAAAAACTTTTATGCACATACCTTGAATCGTAATTTGCTTGCGACTTGGATCACTATCCAAAGGTTGTGAAGTTGGTAAAAAAAATTGCTTCATTTTGCTTAATGCAACTGTGTATGCAGAAATATGTGTGCAATCTAGCAGTTTTCCTTTGGCTTCAAACGATGTACAATACATATATAGAATAAGACTTCATCACGAGTGATTCCTTTCTCCTGCGTGCGTATGCAGGCTAGAAAATTATTTTGCGGCATGTTGATTATATGTTATGGTTTAGTAAGAATAGCATTCCAACCCTTCATCTCCAAGAATTTGTAGTAAGAATTGCCAAAATAGTGGCATTCAATATGAGTAATTGCTTTGACATTCTGTAACAGTAGCAGTAGTGTAAGATTTCTATACCTTCCTGTTTGAAAAGGATCAATTAGCATCATAACAAATAATTGACATGAATGAAGAAACTCATTCTAATTCCAGCAGATAACTCTCCATTCTACAAACTCCCTAAATCAAAAGAAAACTCTTGTCCAACATGGGCACCGTAGAATTCAGAACATTCATCTAAATTGCTAACATAAAGTCATCCATTCCTATCACGATTCTTGGCATGCTAATAATTCTGCGGTCTCTTTTTCAGACTCGGGCAACTCCTTTGAGTCATAGGTAACATCAATTGTAGCTCTTTCGCCATCATTTGCCGAGTCGAAAACCTCAAAACGTCCAGTGCCGTCTTCCAAACAAGAACTCTCCTGCTCCATCTGATGCAATTCTGATTCTATCAGAGACTGCATACGTGCCCGCTCCCTATCCCGGGGATAACTGCAGTACAAGAACGAGTATATGGAGGTGCAAATTGTGAATGGTATTGCTATGGCCGTGTACAATGCCTTGGCCAAGGAGGCGGCATTCTCCCGGTCTAATTTAACACTCTTCCCTTTGTCATCTGGCCTGTATCCATACACACGCTGTGCTAAGATGCCAACGATAGGAGGAGCGAACGATGATAGTACCGACTCGAAAGACCTGTCAAGAGCATAGATGCTTGTTCTTGACTTCTCAGGAACAATCTCTGCAAAAATAGGGCTGCAAGACAAGCCAAAGTTATAAACATTAGGCTATGCTATAGTAGAGCAAATGTAAGTACTAACAAAAGGAGGTGGTAAAAATTAGGATGTTTCATTGTCATTTGAAAACTTCTGAATGTAATACTGGACTTACAAGTTTGTAGCAGGACCATTCCACGAGATAAATACACCCATGATGAACAGAACGACACCATGGGCGACGCCAGTTGATGGATCATCAGGGAGCCCCAGCAGTAGCACAGCAGCTAGAGGCACAGCCGAACCAGCACTGATCTGCGACAAAACAATCCTCCCGGCATTCGGATATCGTAGAGCAAGAAAATCGCCCATCTTACCCCCAATAAGGCCTCCGAGGGAACTTGCCACCCAGAAAATTGTCATGAGAACGGCAGTATATTTGTGGCTGAATCCGATGAGCTCAAGCCACATGGACGCGAAAGAAAGAGCCGACCATGGGAATGTACCACTGACACCCTGAGCCACAAAGATCTGGAATGTCGGAATCTGAACCACAAACTTGGCCTCCTTGATCATTTCATCGACGACTTGCCGCACAGACTGTTTGCCAACCGGCCTATCACACTGGCCATCATTGCTCGTCGGAAAATGAGGATCCACGGTGAAGAACCAATTCAGGGCCCCTACAATGACACTGATGATTGCCACAAGATGGAAGGCGATGCGCCAGCCTGCGATCCCGAAGACTGTGGTTTGTGCCATGAGCAGACCGACGAAACCCCCAGAGATGAGCCCTAGGCTGCTGGCGAGCTGCAACCATCCGAAAGCCGAGCCGCGTGTGCCGTCGTCAGTGGAGTCGGCGACCAATGACTGGATTGCTGGTACCACCAGAGCTAGACCAATGCCATTCAGACCCCTTGAGATTGCCACCTAGAATATAAGGGAAGCTGTAAATTTCCAACCGACGATGATTCAAGGGTTACCTACTTGCCAGTTGGTAAAGAAACTGAAGCTGTCGAATAAAGCATCAAATCCTTGCGTATTCTACACATCATAAGGGAGAATGTCAACTTGGTTTCTGAATTTTTTGTGGCTACAGACCAAACAGTAGAAGAGGAAGGACCTCCAGGTCTCCCTGCAATGAACAGGGGCGTACAATACATATATAGATTACAATGATACCCTAGAAAGTCCCTATGATTATTGGAGCCTCGCGGTCTTTGCACCCTTCCGCGTGTAGCTTTGGTACCCGATGTACCTTCATAGGTCTTGTCCACCACGTCTCCTTTCTGGTCCACAGGTAATCTTGACTCCCTTCGGTCCATATGAGGTGATGCTAGAGCGAAACTCTCTTTGTTGGGGCCGAGGTATCAAGCCTTGCAATGGGGCTGATGTTGTGCTGACTTCCTAGACCCACTTCGCTTCAGGATATGTTGTACCCCTTCTGACGAGAAGTAAAATCTCTATGTATTATTTTAGTACATAATGAAAGACCATATGTCTTCGTGGTCGTAACCACTAAGGCTAACGACCCCTGTGGTCGTAAGAATTTTAGAGGTTACATAATGAGAACCCTGGTCGGATGAGGTCGTACGCCTAGTCCCCGACCAGATGACTGCTCGTAGAAGCAATGAACTGACATCCGAATTTAACTCTAAGTATATTTATTACTGTGTGATGAATGGAACACATGTTATATTTATTCTATATCACGCAACGTTTCATGGTTCTAAGACACTGACAACAACTACCGTACGGTTGAAGTATCTCACAGATATTCAACGGCTGGACGGTTGATGTTTCATCAACCGACGCCTTGCTCTAACTAGTCGCATCACTTCCAATAGACGCCTTCTCCAGGAACAACTGCCACATGTTCGACGGTTATTTAAAGATAGAGCGCGGAGCAGATTGGGGAGGACTGTATCAAATTGAAGCACGACAATCAGCATTAGATTGATGTTTCAAATCTGATTCAGCAGCATAGCAAGCATTACGCTCAGTGTTATTAGGATTAGTCCACTGCCTTGTCGAGGGCACCCCTTGTAATAGCCAGTTCATAGCAATAAAGAGCATTCTTATTCTCTCCTAAGAACTCTTTGTTATTTTCCTCTGTTTATTTCGTAAGATCGGCGACTCGATCGTCGATAGCTGGCGCCGTTCGTGGGGAAGAAGGCGTTGAGTTCTTGAATATTACTTCTCTCAAGCATTCCTCATCCGCTTCCTTTGCCCATCATCGCTTATGCGAACATGGCAGGGACTTGGGATGAGGAAAACTAGTTCGACCTGACAGACTACTTCAACCTCGAGATGGACGCATGCATCCGCGCCATGGAAGAAAACGGGATGTCATCCTCCTCATCCGCCGGCTCGTCAGCCGCAGAGATTGGCGAAATCAACCAGATGGATAAGGATACATCGCCACCAACAATAGCACTCTCAGATGAACTGCTCATTCCGACCAGTTCGGAACGTCTGAACACCTCTACAAGCCCGGTCGATCCGACGGCAAAAGCGGAAACAGAAGCCCAGCACTGCAATCAGAGAGTCTATGTACTCTCGATATTGTCATGGGTGACCAGTATTCGACAACGGCTCCTACGTATTCCGGGAGCCAACCGACATCTGGTAAGGGTATCGATGAAGTTATCACCGATCGTGGGCCAAGTGGGTATGGTGAAACTCAGCATACGATCGGCAATTCACCGGATCAAGCTGAGTCTACCACAAAGTCCACCAGAGGCGGTAATCTCTGACTGCTCCCCATCATGGAGACTCCTTACAGAAGCACTAGAAGGCTCTCTCGTAGCTACAACGGGAGTTCATTGGAAGATCACTGTTAGCACCACAAAGTTAACACAATTGGAGATACCAATCCGGATACCATGCACGATCCTCCACGGGTTAACTCGCCACCACTTACTGGTGGAAATAGTACGGGCACCCAAGCACCAACTACCGGAGGCAACTGAGCTGATGAACGTGCATCAGTTAATTCACCTGTTCCTACCCCACCGCGAGTAAGGAATCAGGCAGGGCCAACCGAGAGGTTGAGGGAAAACTCAACTCATCGAACGCCCACTGCAAGCGGGAATCTTCCGCGACCTTCGGTAACAATACAAAACCTACAACGAGTCCGGGATATCTTAAATAATCCAGACCACCTTTAGCAGAACTCGAGTTATGTTGACTGCAGTGCAGTGTCGGAGATCCCCAACAAACCATGCGGCATCTGAAATGTCTTTGGGCAGCGAGAGAATTCACAAAGTCACACGATGACCTCGTCCCGGCACTCCTCTTTCAGCAGGGGACAACATGGTTGAGCAGAGGATCAATCAACACCAAGACCCCCTCGTAGGTTCCGACTAGGAAATCACGAGGGAAGACAGCTCTTCACAGCAGCCACTCCTCCTTGTCAAGAGGAACGACAACTCGATTCAAGCGATCTCAGGCATCATTTGAACCAAGCAGGTGGTCAAAGACGTTATTATAACGTCCACGACCGGGTTGGGACACCGGATCCTAAGATATGCAAATCTAAGGAACCGATCCGCGACTGACTATAATCCGTCTCCTTTTCAGAGAAGGCGCCGCGACTCCATTACGGGCTGCCGAGCATTTTCGACAGGTCTCCAAGCTGTTCGTTGGCCGGACAGGTTTTGATCAACCAACATAGAGAAGTTCAATGGGACTCAGAACCCATTGGAATTTCTTCAAATTTATTCTATCGCCATCAAGGTTACTGGTGGTAATGACAACATGATGGCAAATTACTTGCCCACCATCCTTGAGGGGTCTGTCCGGTCGTGGTTGCTTAACTTACCGGTCGAATCTATCTACATTTGGGAGCAGCTCTGCGATATTTTGATCACCAACTTTCAAAGTACGTACAACCGTCCTGGGAAAGAGGATGATCTTCATCGGATGAAGCAGAAAACCAATGAAACTCATCAACAATATATCAAGAGATTCAGTCAGGTTCGAAAATCTATCCCAGAGATCGCAAAATCTTCTGTCCTCCAAGCTTTTAAAGCAGGACTAAGGAACTGCCGGTTTACAGAGGATATTGCAATAAATCCTCCAGAACGACCATCGAACTTTTCGACATGGCAGACAAATATGCAGCCGCTAGTAAAGCGGTCGAATGGTATGAAGCTATTGATCGAAAAGACCAAAATCCCTAGTCAGGCCTGGAGAAGCAAGAGATGAAAAGCAAGAAGTCTCTCAAGAACAAGAAGAATCGCAAGCTCGACAACAAAGAAATCCTTGCGATTATCGAAAAGTTTACCAAGGGCAAGAAAGATTTCACTGGTCGGAACAAAGCTAGAACTCCGACCAGTGACTTCAATAAAAGTAAGAAGTGTCCACTTCACCATTCAGCAGGGCATGATCTGCGCACCTGCCGGGCCTAGCAAAATAAATTAGAGGATTACTACTCAGGTAAAGGGTCCTTCCCCTCCATAACAGAACTTAGAGAACCAAGCTCCAAGAAGGACAAAGATGACGACGAAGAGATGGAATACCAAGAGCCGCAGCACACGGTGTATATGATCTTCGGAGGATCCTCCTCGTACAAATCAAGACATCATCTGAAGGCCGTGAAGCAGGAGATCAACCTTGCCGAGTCTCCGATCACCGTCAAGCCATCCAGGTGGTCGAAAACTGTAATATCCTTCAGCAAAGAAGACTGTCATATCCCGTCGACTCGATCAGGTAGGTTTCCTATCGTAGTTGAACCTACTATTAACAACTGTAAAGTTAATTGAGTCTTAGTAGATGGAGGCACCTCTTTAAACATTTTATTTACAGGGAGCATTGGAAGAGATGCAGATTCCCAAGTCCAAGGTAAAACCTGTGAAATATGCCTTCCACGGCATAGTTCCTGGTTCTACCGCTAAACCAATAGGATAGCTGTCCCTACCGGTTACGTTCGAAAGACCCAACAACTTCCGAACAGAAAAGGTTCCATTTGATGTGGTGGATTTCGAAACCGCATACAATGGAATCCTCAATCGCCCAACTTTAGCAAAATTCCTGATAGCCACGCATTACAGTTATCAGAGTTTAAAAATTCCAGGACCGAAAAGAGTCATCACGGTTCGAGGAGATCGAAAAATGGCTTATGCATGTGATCGGAAATCCTTAGAACTAGTTAATGAGCTTCTAACCAGGGAAACTAATCCGCCTACCATGTAGGTCAAGCACTCGAGGCCAAAGATGGCGCAAAAGCCTTCCGACTAGACCAAGGAGGTACCACTCGGCAAAGGCGCTCCTCTGGAAAGCGCCAACACACCGTCTGGGTCAAAAAATGCTAATGCGTCTATCCAAAAGGCACTGGTCGGGGCAGGACTCGACCTCAAATAGAAAGAGTTGCTTGTCTCCTTCCTCTGAGCAAATCAGGACGATTCCCTTGGCAGGCGTTCGACATGCTCGAAGTCCTCAGGGAGGTGATCGAGTACGGGCTAGCTCTCCATCCTGACAAGAAACCAGTCAAGCAGAAACTAAGATGTTTCGCACCTGATCGGAAGGAAGCAATCTAGTTGGAGATCGACAAGCTCCTCAAGGCTGGGTTTATTCGTGAAGTCGACCACCTAGAGTGGCTCGCCAACCCTGTAATGGTTAGAAAAAGTAATGGGAAATGACGAATGTGTGTTGACTTTATAGATCTTAATAAAGCTTGTCCGAAGGATGACTTTCCCCTTCCACGCATTGATCAACTTGTAGACTCTACTTCCGGGTGTGAGTTGTTACGTTTTTTAGATGCATACTTTTCAAAGGTTGATGCAGAAAACCTTGAATCCTCAGATAGGTCGAAATCTAGAAGCCTACGTTGATGACTTTGTCATGAAAAGCATCAACGCTGGCAACCATATTTCCGACCTTCACGAGACTTTCAATAACTTAAGAAGGCATAACCTTAAGTTAAATCCAAAGAAGTGTGTGTTCAGAGTTTCTTTTGGAAAGCTTCTTGGATTCCTAGTTTCAACTAGAGGGATTGAAGCAAACCCAGCAAAAATATCAGCAATCGATCAGATGCGCCCTCCGACCACAAAGAAAGAAGTCCAAAAACTAACCAGCTGTATGGCAGCGCTAAGTCGTTTCATAGCACGGTTAGGAGAAAGATGATTACGTTTCTTCAAACTTCTTCGAAAACATGGAAGTTTCGAATGGACTAAAGAAGCAAGCGATGCCTTTGAAGTACCTTACGAGTTCCCGATCTTAGTTTATTCAAGATTGGGAAAAACATTGCTGATTTACGTAGCTGCAACACCGCAAACAGTCAGTGATGTACTGGTCGTAGAACGTGACAATGTCCAACAACCGGTATATTACGTAAGCGAAGTCTTACATGGACCAAAGGAAAGATACCCACAGGTACAAAAATTGCTCTATGGTCTCCGTATGGCTTCAAGGGAACTAAGGCATTACTTTCAGGCCCACAAAGTTGTCATACCGATCGAATATCCCCTAGGTCAAGTCCTTGGAAACAGGGAATCATCAGGACGAATAGCAAAATGGGCGGTCGAGCTTAGGGTGTTCGACCTCCATTTCATCTCACGAACAACAATCAAGTCCTAGGCAATAGCAGAATTCATTGCCGAATGGACGAACCCTGAACCCACCCAAGGGCCTGAGTACGAACACCACGAGTGAACAATGTACTTTGATGGTTCCTTGATGCTCAAACGCTCGGGAGCTAAAGTTGTCTTGACATCTCTTACTGGCGAACACATCAAGTGCGCCATCCAGCTAAACTTTCCTACTACAAACAATATGGCAGAATATGAGGGTTTACTAGCAGGACTCCAAGCAGCTCGTGCACTCGGGATTCGCAGATTACTAGTGAAAGACGATTCTCAACTAGTAGCGAATCAAGTCAGGAAAGAGCATCAATGCTCAAGTACCAAGATGTCATCTTATTTAGCGGAAGTACGAAAACTCGAAAAGTACTTCTTCGGTTTCCAGATCCAACACATTCCTAGAAAGGAAAACTTTCTGGCAGACCAGTTGGCATGGACGGTCTCCACAAGGTCACCTGTCCCGCCTAGAGTTTTTCTCGAGCAACTCGATTCACCATCGGTAGTTGAGCATTCCGAGGACATAGATGTTCCACTAGAGGTCATTCAAATCGATCCTGAGAACATGGATACTCCATAGGTCGTACAGCACGATCACGGTAGAGATTGGATGATGTCGATCTACAATTATCTTCAGCATGATATTATTCCTGAAGATGATGTAGAAACTGATCGTATAACTCGAAAAGCCAAATCATACACTCTGATCGAAAGTATCTTGTATAAACGAGGATCTCACAAAGTGTTGATGAGATGCATATCTCAAACGGATGACATTAAGTTGCTATCCAACATTCATGGAGGAGTCTGTGGAGCACAATATCACATCATTCCTACAGAACATTGGTCGGTAAAGCCTTCAGGCAAGGATACTACTGGCCAACTGCCCTTCATGATGCAAAAGTGCTCGTGATGAAGTACGTACAGTGTCAATTTCATAGTTGACAAGTACATCAGTCGGCACTAGCTTTGTAAACCATACCTCTTTCTTGGCCTTTTGCAACCTAGGGACTAGACATTCTGGGACCTTTCCCAAGAGTACCCGAGGGTTTCGAATTCTTTTTCGTCATGATTGACACGTTTACAAAATAGATAGAAGCCGAGCCTGTTGTTGAAACAACAACTGAAGCTACTAAGAGATTCCTCACAAAAAATGTGATCACACGATTTGATGTACCTAGTCGTATAATCACAGATAACGGCACCCAATTCTCTAGCAAAAATTTTCAAGAATTCTGTGAGGATCTAGGTATCAAGATACATTTCGCTTCTGTCACTCATCAGTAGAGCAATGGAGAAGTCGAGCGAGCTAATGATATCATAATGCAAGGAATGAAACGCCGAATGTTCGACCAATTAACAAAACGGTCAGAAGCTTGGGTCCAAGAACTTCCTTCTGTATTATGAGCCGTTCGAACCACGACCAGTCGTGTGACCGGTGAAACTCTATTTTTTCTGGTTTACGGTGCTGAAGCCATGCTTCATCCGGAACTAAAAATAGGCTCTGCTCGAATTGATTGTTTCAACGAGAACAATCAGATAGAATGAAGACTCGATGACATCAATTTCCTTGAAGAACGACGAAACCAAGCCCTCATACAATCGGTGGTTTACCAACAAGCCATGCGAAGGTACCACAGTCGTAAGGTGCAACCACGCAGTCTAGCTGTAGGTGATTTGGTTCTACAAAAGATTCAAAACCAGGCTAATCGTAATAAATTTTCTCCCAAATGGAAAGATCCATACACTGTGGTCGAAGTCACCAGATCCGGTTCGGTACAACTAGCTATGTCAGACGGGAGTGTTTTGTTAAACTCTAGGAATATTGACCAATTGTGTAAGTTCTTTGTATAAATGTATTTTCATTTTCTTCTCAATTTTTTTTAATAAAGATGCATTTCCTTTCCTTTCCGACGAATGATATTGTCTATATGACTCATAATCTGGTTTGCATACTATTATTGTCTAATTGATCGGAGAGGACCAAATTCTCTTTGATATCCTTTTTTAAGGATCTCTATTACTCTATGGCTACGACATACAAGTCAAACGCCGTAAGGGTCCTAGTCGTAACCATTCAGTCAATGGTTCTCACACGCGACCAACACTCTTTTCTTAAAGAAATATACAAGTAAAAGAAGCATCACACAGACAACTACATATTGTACTTTACATGCTTAAGATTTCGGAGACTACATTTCTTACCTTCAACATTCTGTTCCACTCTCGTTTTGGCTACTGGCCGGAACACGGAAAGCCTCCTAGTCAAAGTCTCACCTTCTCCGCACGTGGTCCTGTCCACTGGAAGGAGCTTCCTAGCAATGGCTCTTTTCTTATGATCCTCACTGCCAGTCGGAACTTGAGCAAGAGCACGTTTCGCGAAGTGTTTCTCTTAGTCTCTAGTTCTTAGCAACCCTTACAACCAGTTTTGGATAATATATATAAACAAATTCACATGTTGTTTTTTCATACATTTTTGTATGATTTCTTATCATCAGTACAAGTCTTATACATCTTCCAACCAGACAAGGTACTACACAGTATTTCGATTATGAAAAAGATCTAAAACTAGTCGAAGTCATACGCTGGTTCCGACCACATAGATTTCTTAGTGATACTTAGATCATTTTTATAATATAATCAGCATATACTTTGTACCGTGGTCGTAGCTATTGCCTATTTTCTTGGTCTATTGCTTCTTTAATAAAGTTCTTCTACTCATATAAGCAGTCGAGGGCTAGAAAATATATGAGTGCTCAGCGAATTTAAGAAGACAAAATAAAGACTTCATTGATGATAAAAGGTAAGTTTTATTTCCAAAATTCTAAATATTACAATCATCTACTTCTCAGAGCCACCAGATTGGTCGCTGCGCGTTGGAGACCCGACCTCCATTTCCTCCGCAACCTTATTTCTGAGAGGTGTCATTTCCTCGAAAATTTTAGTTGATTCATTTCCTGAGCAGTTGAAATCTTCCTCAACAGCTTGGAGATTTATGGTGGGGCCGGAGGCCTTCAGCTTTGCCAAAGTAAAACTGACTCTATTTTTGACAGCTTCAAACAAAGTCAGCACATGGTTCTCCCGAGTAGTCTTAAGCATGCTCCTGAGGTCTTCGAGTTGTTGGCCAAGGTAGTATATCTTTTCCATTAGATCTCCTAAGTTGGAAAGTTGCGTTCTCGATCCCATATTGAAGAGCATCTTGTTGAAAGCTTTGACCTTCTCTTCAAGATTTTGTCCAAAGGTTGCCTCCTTACCACGCTCGAACTCAAAGAGCTTTTTCCATTCTCTTCAATACTTGAGTTTGCTCTACACGAGTACACTAAAGAATGAGTACATACGACTAGAAAAAGGAAGCACACTGGTCGAGTCTACGACCGGTTACCTTCGCTCTTCTTCTTAATAGTCTCAAGGATTTCCTTGTGCCTGATCGTCAGGTATTCAATTGACCGGTCCTTGTTTTGGCATTCTTCTTTGAACTTGGCAATTATGGCTTCCTTAGCCATAACTTCTTTAAATTTCTCCGAATCTATCAAACACGATAAAGGGAGAAATTGGATAACAGAAAAAGAGCCAAATGGTAAAGAAAGAGAGAAGAAGACACTAAGAGGGTGCTTACTTTCTAATTCAGAGTTCTTTTTCTTCAAGAGTTTTATTCGCTGGGTCAGTCCTCCGACCACAACGAAGTTTTCCACCAAATACTAAAAAAATAGCAAACTCCTTTGCGTACTTCTTAAGGGAAAGGCTATTAAAAGTGGCAGGGGAAGCTTACCTAGATTGTCATATTGTTATATTCGGCAAAAATAGAGTCGGGACTCATCTCTGCTTAACGGTCCGAAATTCTTCCCCAAACTTCATTAAGATCTTCATCATTGAAGATCCGGAGGTGATGAGGAAAGGCGACTCGAAGAGGAAAATTCTCAGCAGGGGTCGGAACCTGCTGAGATTCCTTAGGAACCTCCACCTCTCCAGGTGGGGTTGGAGCCACCACGAGTTCCTGAGCAGCCGCTGGCACCTACTTGGGGCCTAGCTCAACCTCTTTCTCCTCAGGAGCTTTCTCCTGAGGGGTGCCCCGGTCGAAATCGACCGAAATACCAGAAGATCTACAAAGAAAGAAGCAAAGAAGATCAAGACTCTAAAATACCAGAGATAAGTACTAACATAAGTCCTTCTTTCATATATACGTACTTGGTTGTTTTCTTGGTCTTTAGTTTGAAGTGCGCTGAAGCAAAGTCCGTCGCGTTCGCCTTCCCTTTCTTCTATTCGACCAACTTCTCCGGTCCTGAACTGGTAGGGCTGGTTAGACCACTCACGTCTTCCGACTGGAGGTCAGAAGAAATATTCTCGACCGGTTGATCGAGAACAAGATCCCTGACCATCGGGTTGGAAGGTGTGGATTCGTCGGCCTCCAGGACAGTTACTCTAGTAGCAACTGACAAGTCATCAGCGACCACATTGGAGTCTACGACAACCGCCTAATTAACAATCAAAGTTAGTTAGGTGATGAAAATCCTTCATCTAGAATATACCTTTCTATTCAGTTACCTATCTCTATAAGACCATCTCGGGTGGTCGTAGGAGTGGTCAGAGCATCAATCGGCTCACAACTTTCGGTGGCCTCATTAATACTCAATCCGATCGACTGCTCATCTAAGAGGATTTACGGTAAACCGATCAGAAAACATGCAAAAGATGAAAGGTGGTTGATATTTTTACTTTAAGTCTCTCAGCCCTCTCTTTTGCGGAAACAACCGCTAAAATCCGAGGGAAATCAGCCTTATCGCCAGGCCCTCCGACGCAGATCATTTTGATCCGGCTTCTAATCTCATTAGGAGAAAGAGCTGCAAAAATAAACGAGAGACTTTAGGATCACAAAAGTAATCAGCCAAGAAAAGCAAACTGGTCGGAATCTTTCAGGATTTACCCTCGAAATCTTTGATCGCGTAGTCACGACCAATATACCAGAGCATCGAATGTGCTCGGAACTATAGGGGGACTAATCCGGCGTATGGAGAAAACCCTTACTACGTACCAGGGCAGTTTCTCAAAGTCCGACGGACACAAACTAGAGTCCAACGGACAGAAAAACTCTTCAGGTCCCAGGGCAGTTTCTCAATTTTAAAGTGAATACAGACCATCTCGTATATCACGAGATTAAATGAGGGTCTGCTCGGTACGACTTCATCGGAAGGAAGTGTTCACACGACCAATTCATTTAAAGTTCGGGGGCTAGCTGACGAGGATTAAAATCTCTATGTATTGTTTTAATACATAATGAAAGACCATATGTCTTTGTGGTCGTAACCCCTAAAGCTAACAACCCCTATGGTCGTAAGGATTTCAGAGATTACATAATGAGAACCCTGGGTGGATGAGGTCATATGCCTAGTCCCTGACCAGATGACTGCTCGTAAAAACAATGAACTGGCATCCGGATCTAACTCCAAGTATATTCCTTACCGTATGATGAATAGAACACATGTTATATTTGCTCCATACCACGCGACGTTTCATGGTTCTAAGACACTAACAACAATCACCGTACAGTTGAAGTGTCTCACAGACATTGAACCGCCGAACGGTTGATGTTTCATCAACCGACGCCTCACTTCGACCAATCGCGTCACTTCCAACAGACGCCTTCTCCAGAAACAACTGCCACCTCTTCGACGATTATTTAAAGATGGAGCGCGGAGCAGATTGGGGAGGACTGCATCAGATTGAAGCACAGTAATCAGCGTTAGATTGATGTTTCAAGTCTGGTTCAGCAGCATAGCAAGCATTACGCTCAGTGTAATTAGGATTAGTCCACTGCCTTGTCGAGTGCACCCTCTGTAATAGCCAGTTCATAACAATAAAGAGCAGTCACATTCTCTCCTAAGAACTCTTTGTCATTTTCCTCTGTTTATTTCGTAAGATCGGCGACTCGATCGTCGACACCTTCTCTCTAGGCGAGGGGGTACTATTGTACCCTTCGATCAATGTTGTATTGCCGACCTTTCTGTACCCTTCACTCCGTACGAAGGGGTACATGGTATCCTTCGACTGAGTCAAGGGGTGTCCTTTCTTAGTGTTTTCGTCAGGTCGATGTGGCCGGTGGGCCGCCCCTACCACAAAATCAAAGTGAAATACCACTACATATCAAACTGTTGTGTGAACACTTCTAAAATTTTCGGGATCATATTAAAAACTAGTCAGAGAAATATTGCCTACGAACTGAAAAGATGTTCAGACAAATGGCAGGCCGCACATCGTCATGGTCACAGCATAAATTTGGCTGTTGAGCAGACGAGCTGCAAGTTTGCAACATTGTCCAATAATAAATCAAATCGAAATGTCTACAACTAGCAAAATAAACCTAGTTTTCGAAGATGCAACAAATTAACGAAATGAGCACACAACATGCCAAAAAAAAGGAAATCTACCACGTGCTATTTAGCTAAACCAGCACGAAAGTTCGCCTGAAACATTTCTACATTAGTTGTGCCTAAAAATGGGGGGAAATGGAGGATCCCTAATTGAACATTTGGACGATTGGAGTCCTGGAGATTTCAAGAGACTATCTGGCTTCCCCTTTTCTTGGACAAAAGTAAGCATCTTTGACCAAATTTCTTTAACAAACACAAAGTATTTCCAAGAAAACAGCATACATTACATCCATATTCCATACCAATGTTTTGCTAGGTTTTGGTATAATCTGTGTCTCCACGCTTCCATCTCGTCTTCACCGATAATGCAGAGGACAGGAAGATGGTGCCTGCGCCGTAGGTGAAGAAAACCGACCAGCTCGCCGGCGACCCGGAGACGGACTACGTCGATCGTGCTCCCTGAGGGTAACCGCGGCGGCGCGTGACCCGCAGTCGGGCGGTAAGAGGGGCCTCGCACCGACGGCATTCGCCGCGATGCACGGCGGCACAGTGATGCGGAGGCGGCGAGACGGGTGTGTGTGAAGCGAGAAGCGGTCTCGTATCGTATCGTATCAGAGCCCGTGGGCCGGGCAATATCTAGATGAAATCTGTCCTGAAAAAATATAATACAACCCCAAATATGTCCGAGTTGCCCAAATGATATTTATGACAAGTTCTTCTAAAAAAATATTTGCGGGAAGCTACACAAATCAATCAACTAGTCGAACAACGTAGGCTATGTTTGGAATACATGAATTTTCCAGGAATTAATACAGTTTCTTTACATTTTTTTATCGGATTCCTCCTTTCTAAATGGGGCCTTAGTAGAGCTGGGCATTGGGCCGTGCCGTGCCGGCACGGCCTAGGTCTACCGTGTTTCGGGCCGCGTCGTGCCATGCCGGCTCAGCCCAGTTACCCCGCCGTGTCGTGTCGTGTCGGTCCACTTCACCTTCGGCCAGTCTAAGCACGGCCTAAAGCCCGTCATGCCATGCCAGCCTAAGCCCAGCCCTATGTAACTATAGACGGCGGAGGCAGAGACGGCGATGGCGGTAGCGACCGCCATCTTCATTCCTCACATGCTCGCCTCATTAAAAACCTAGTTAAAATTGAATTAATTGCGTAAAAACATGGGCACGTAAATATTTCAGGAAAAAGTGAATTTTCTTGATATTTTATAGATACAATGTTGCTGCCTCGTTAAAAACCTTACGCCCCAGAGTAAGGAAAAGAGTACACTAACAACATGTGTATATACTAACTACTCATCAATGTCGAGATCGTTCATACGTTCGAGGCCAGCGTACGCATGCACAATCTCAAGATCCTCCAGTTGATGTTGTTGCCACTCTTTAGCCAATTCCCAGTCCTTGGCGCATGTGATTGCCTCCACCATCCTAGGCGTGAAGGATAATCTTCTTTCTTCAATTATTCTCCCTACCATGCTGAACGTTGCTTCTGAAGAAACAGTGGACATCGGCACCAGTAGAACATCCCGTGCGAAATGTGACAGCGTATGAAATATCCGCTTGTTGTTTTTCCACCACTCGAGCAAGTCTATCTTTCCACCAGAAAGATCAGGATCGATGTTTGCAAAAATCATGCTCCAGGTCATGGTTTAGCTCTGAGACAGAATTCCATAAGGAGGCTGCCTGAGACTGAGAGGACGAAGAACTAGACTTGCCCTTTAGCTTCTTCCACAAGTGGGATGTCAAGCTTTTCTTTCCTTGTTGCATCTGTTGTGTAGCCTCCGATCTTGCGCTGCTGCCGAATTTGTCATGATACATGCGAAAAACACGAAAAAGCTCCTCTTTGACATGTGCGAAAGTTTCCGAGTAATCAAGACCGAGGTATTCACCTATTCCCTCTATACTGATCTGCAAACCTGTCAACTTTTTCATAGGATCGAAAATGATAGCAAAGCAATACACGTGTGAAATAGAACTGAAATATTTAATAAATTTTTCCTCCATTAGTGCGACAGCATGACCTAAAAAGGGATCCTCCTTAGATTTGGCAATCTTGTCTACAATTAACCAAATATATTCTATAACTAAGGAAGAGGTAGGGTAATAAACACCAGATAACATCTTTGTTGCTTTATAAAAATGTTGTAAAAACTCTCGAAAATGACTAGCAATCTGCTAATCTGAATTAGTAACTACCAATTCATTATTTTGAGAGTTAGCATTGACAAAAACGGATATGACATGTTCGTACCCTTGTAACTTCTTTAACATGATATAGGTCGAATTCCACCTCACCTTCATGTTAAGACCGAATTTTCTTGGCTCCTTTCCATTGGCCGTGCAGTACTCCGCGAACCTGGCTGCCACTAGTGGGGAATTTGTGAGGTAGCAAACGGCGTCGCAGACACTGTTCAAATATCCGCCAATCGTTTGCATACCGTCTTGAACAATAAGGTTCAAGATATGGCTTACGCATCTTTGGTGGAAAACATAACCACCAATATACGTCTGCAATCTTAGGGTGAGGATGTTCATAGCAGTCGTGTTCGCTGATGCTGATGCGTTATCAAGAGTTATAGAAGCAATCTTATTATCTATCTTAAAATCATCAAGTACGTGTAGTATACGCTCGGTAATGGCCTCTCCTGTGTGTGATTCGTTAATTACCTTTAACCCCATGACTCTTGTTTAGTTTGTAATTGTCGTCTAAATAATGGGTTACAACACTAAGGTAGGCACTTCTCTGGTGTGACGATGTCCAAATGTCTGAAGTTATAGCAAAAGAGAACTGAACTTGTAGGAATAGTTCTTTTAGCTCTGCTAGTTCCTTATGATACATCCGTAAAATATCATATGTAGTGGCTCTTACACATGTTGGTACTGTGGGCAAAAGCCGCGTTAGACAATTCTTTCGAATGCGCGGCTTTCACCCATCCTAATCAGTTGATCTTCCACAACAATATATCTAGCGATTTCCTTATGGGCATAAAGCGGGTTGTATACCAAGTACTTACAGAGCCATCGGCCTCGAAGTTTAGCTACGTTTGTACTCCTCCCCCTCGGCTCTGTGCCCCGATCTTGCGCAAGCATGCTTTGTAGTACTGGTTCAAGTGCCCTGTCCCTGCAGCTATACGAGCAGTTAACTTAGCTTGGCAATAATTATATATTATGATATCTACCGTTTGGCCGTCTTGGATTTCCTGGCTCCAGGTCATATGGTTCTAGCAATTCGCCCTTCGTCCAGACCCGCCAATTTTGCCGTCCGTGGACGCGGGAGAGAACTCTAGAGTCCCCATTGGCTTCGGATTGCCCTGGTACTCCTCGTAGCCCTCTGTACCGTCCATATGACGGTCATCCATGCCGTAGTCTCCCATGCTTGGCGAGAACTGGCGAGCATCAACGGGAGTCGGAGCTGAAGGAGGACTATGGGAGCGGCGGCGAGAGCTTACACTAAGTCGCCCTGCTGCCCTTTTCGTGCTTCGACTCCTCGGTAGCATACCGCTCAGGAGCTCCTTGGTGCTCCGACTCCTTGGCAGCATAATGGATGGATGGTGAATAAATGGGGAGAGTAGATGGCTGTTGATGAAATGAGGAGAGTAAATGAATGATGAAGAAATGAGATGAGCTGAGAGTGGATGAATAAATGAGCACGGAGTTTCGTTTTATAGGCAAGGTCGCGCGGAGCGTCGGAGAGAAGAAACCCGTAGAGCCATTGCTTCTCTGTGCTTGTCACATCAAATTTATGTCATGTCATGTCTTGTGTCTTGCCCGTTGCTTCTCTGTGCTCGCGGCTTGCCCGTTGTCTCTCGCGACGCTTGCCCGTTGTCTATCTTTTTTCGCCGGATTCCATGGGCCTGTCTCTCTCAATCTGAAAGAAAGTAAAAGCATTAGTCCTCACCAACAACAAGATTCCCTCTACTCTCTCTCTCTCTCTCTCCTAGAGCCTTCCCGGTCGGCTCGGTTCCATCGCCTCCCCCTAATCTTCCCCCTCTCTCTTGCTTATTTCTTAAGCTTTCCCGGCCGGCTCGCCCCCCATCGCCTCCCCATCCTCGTGCTTCTTCTTCTACGATTCTACCGAGCGCCTCCGGCATCCCCCATCACCTTGTCCCCCATCGCCTCACCCCCCATCGCCGGCCCGATCTTCTTCTTCTTCTACCGAGCGCCTCCGGCTCTGGTGCTCCATGGTGGCCCGGTGCCTTGCCGCCTGGCTCCTTTGCGACTACCCGTGCGCATCCTCGGACCGCTCCGGCAGCGCTGCGCCTATCGTCGCCCTCTACCCGGCCAGCGTGGCCTTTGATCGTCGGCCCCTTGCCGTGCCTCGATGCCGCCGGCCTCTCTCTTGCCTCGTGGCCGCCGCCGTCTTGGTCTAGCGAGGCGCGGGCGGAGGCGAGGAGGCGGCGCATGGCGAGCGGCGAGGGCGGAGGCGCGAGAGGAGGCGCGGCGTGGGAGGTTCTCGAGGCCCAAGGCCTAAGCGCCATGCTGATCGCGCCTCTCCGGCTCTCCTGGCGGCTTCCCAAAGGCGGTCGTGGGGGCGTGGCGCGTGCTGCCGTGCTCACCGTGCGGGCGTGCCGGCCGTCTTTGGCTAACCCGAGCACAAGACGTCGCACCGAACGTCTTGTCCACCGTCTTTGTCTTTCGTGTCCGACCCAACCCGTCGTCCGTGTCGTGACAGCCCGACCCACCACGTGGCGTGCTTGGGCCGTGCCGAGCCGGCCGGGCCTCGGGCGGGCACGGAATAGCTCGACCCGACTCCCACCTCGAGGCCTTAGTGTAAAAGAGAGGTCATTCAACCATGAATTGGGTCTCGGGTGGGTACAGAATAGCCCGGCCCGACTCCCACCTCGAGACCTCAGTGTAAAAGAGAGGTCATTCAATCATGAATTCTCCAAGTCTTTAAAGAACAGAAAAAGTCTTCTTGTAACAGTTTTTGAGCGAGAATCTCAGGAAACTAACAAAACAAAGTCACTATTTCAGAACTTTGTACTTTTGCGTGGTAATCAACTCCATTTTGTTAGGGGGCCAAATGAGTACATCCACCTAAAAAAAATCATTTTGTTGTATGAAGGTTTCTACACCTTTGTAGTCAACTGGTCATTAGTAAATAGTAAACCTTTCAAGATCCAATCCCAATTACCAATCTCTCTTCAAAGTTCAAACTTGAAAGTAAAGGAGCACAATCCAAATCCAGATTAAAAAAAATTAACATCTCATAGCAGAGCAGATCTACAAAGTACAAACTACAAAATCCCCAACTAGACATGCATCAAATGTTCAATGAAGCAACAAATTAAGCAAGCAGGAAGGGAACTAACTGAACCACGGGTACACAGCAGCAACTGACCTGGAGGAAGGTATCGGAGATGCCGACGAGGAAGGTGGCGGCAGCCCAGAGGAAAGCCCCCACGGCGATGACGTGCGCGCGGTTGTGCCGCGCGGCGGCGTAGGCGGCCAGCGGGTAGCAGGCTCCCTGCACGATGGAGCGGCACAGCGTGAGGGCGCCGAGCCCCGTGGGCGTGGCGTGCAGCGCGGCGCCGACCTCCCGGTACACCGCCGGCAGCAGCGCCTCGTCAGCGCGCTCCATGATGGACGCCAGGCTCACCAGCACCAGCGTCCGCCGCCGCTCCCGCGGCCCCATCCCTCGCCTCCGCTCTCGCCGGGTCACCTCGTCGGCCGTCTCCGATCTCCCCTCTCCGGCTCTAGTAGTACTACTACTGCCTGCTCCTGCGATCCGGGCCTCTGGGTAATCCTCCCCTCCTCTTCGCGGGAAATTTTATATTGCGACTTCTCTCCTCTCTACACGGGATGTTTCGCGAGCCTTCTGTTTGGTTTCTTTGACGTGTGGGCACCACTGGTCATGGGGTCGGGTTAGGGCATCTCCAACAGTCTAATTTGCTTGTCTCTAAAAGATGCCACGTTGGATTTTTGCTGAGATGGAGGGGAGAGAAAAAGGAGAGAGAATCATATCGTTGTTTTAGGAAGCGATCGTCGTGTAACGGGAATCGAGACGGACGCGACGAAGCACTTCTCTGTTGGAGAGCGACCGTCGCTTCCTCACGCGTTCCCTTTCTTCTCGGCGGATCCAGCGTG
This sequence comes from Phyllostachys edulis, assembly GCA_036346405.1. NCBI lineage: Eukaryota > Viridiplantae > Streptophyta > Magnoliopsida > Poales > Poaceae > Phyllostachys > Phyllostachys edulis. The sequence goes on along the minus strand of CM070561.1, from coordinate 30,552,364 downwards.
AAGGCCTTCTCCCTGCGCGCGAGCGAAGCTTTTTTTTTCTTCGCGTGTTCCGCGTGAAGCTCGGCGATTCCCAGTGATTCCTTTCCTTTCCTGCAGGTTCGTTTCTCACCACTCTCGCCACTAATTTCCCAAGCCTTTTCTGCATCAAGATTTCATCTCTCTTCTTCCTCACTCCATTTCTCCTCCCCACCTACTTTTCTCTGGAGCCCGCTGCCTCCTCTCGTCTTGCTCGCTCCCGGCCGGAAGGTCATGTTCCTGGCGCCGCCTCTCCCTTGCCCGGCCCGGTCCTTGGAGCCTGGCTCGGCGACTCAGTGGTATAGGACAGTTGGTGATGGTGATGAAATGGTAAAAGTAAAAACTAGATATGCATGAGGAGTTCTAAAGATAGTATTCATTCTAGTAGCTTTGTCTTTGTGCGACTTCAATAGAGTCTGTGAAAGAAAACCGGTCATCTCCGAGTTGTGTCTCGTGAAAGAATTCGAGATTAACAATTATAAATGGCATTATTCGAATTAATTTATCGGCCTGATTTGAAGAAAATTACTCATACAATTATAAACTGTTGCATCTCTATCTTTTTAGTTGCTTGATTCACGGTTCTCACAACATGAACTTGTAGAGAACTTGTACCAGTCTTTTATTTCCGCAGCAGTTTGTATTCAGATAAAAACAACCCTGTGGAGGGTTGCAAGAACCAGATTTTGGTCCCTCATTAGAACAGAGAAACAAGGAATAAGAAAGATGCCGTAGCAAAGAAGAAGTTATTACAATCCATACCAAGAAGAAGTTATCGTAATCCAATAAAATGGGTTGGCATTTTAGATATTAATCATGTTGGGATCGATACTAATAGTTTCATAAGATATAAAACTAAGCGCTAAGATTAATAGTTGACATTGAACTAAGGATTTTTATTTTGGATTTTCACCAACCGTCAATGAAACTAAGTTCGATGCTTGTTTGATGTGATGTGTTTTAAATAAGGTCCTTTTCTTCGCTTAAATTTAGTCTATTGTGTCATACACGTCAAACAATGTCTTTTTATGTGTTTCATCCGCATGTAAGGTTTTTTCCCATGTTTTTTATGTGTGCTCTTATAGCCTTTGATATGACATTGTTTGACGTGTGGCCATGCATGATAAAAATATACTTCAATACAAGGTTTTCATTAGGATCTTTATTCTCAACCGAACATATCAAGTTACAATCTAAACGACCAAAAGTTGGTATCTTCATCTAAATCATGTTTCGAATTGTGTCAAATGTCTTGGTTGTATGTAACCAAACAACATATATAGGTCACAAAGATTGAAGTTAGTATTGATCAGTATAGTTATTTGATTTATGCAAAGCTTAAATGCTTGTGAAGGTGTTAGAGACAACCTAAGAGACAAACTATTGGAATAGTTGTCTCTAATATTGTCCCAAGATGACATGGAAGATATTAGAGACAAGTTAAGAGACAAACTATTGGAGATGCCCTTATCAGTGAGGCGATTCGAGTGAGTGAGTGGCCTGGTCTTGTGATGGAGTTAGTAGGACCTATGGGCTATGGTCGGGTTAGATGGACACTTGGGGTGCTTCTCATTGGCCGGTTTCTCGTTGGTCCTGGGTGGAGGTCACTTGGGTGCAGAAGCCTGGATTTGTGAGTGCATCTCTCTATCACTACGTGTGTTAGTCCGAACTCCGAAGCAGAGGTGGTCAAATTGGGAATTTTTTTCCTATTAGTTTATTCTTTTTCAATAATATTTTAAAGATAATCACATCTTAACTTTATTTTCAATTCTGACCGCTTTAGCCATATTAAAAGCACTCTATCATAGTATAGACCTTAGTGTGGCAAAAGCTACCACGATAGCTCTCGAAGCCAACATGGGCAGATTGCGTGGCGTGACAAACCTTGTTACACAAGAACGTGCGGCGTGGCAAAAGCACTCTGCCATGCCAACTCTTGTAGCGTAACAGCGGTGGACTTCGGTGCCGCACGTTGCTGGCCCACCCAATTCTCCCTTTTTTCCCCTTCTTCCTCTCACCCTCCCATGCCTTCTTTCTCCTCCCTGCCCCCAACCACACCAAATCTAACTATTTCGACCCGATTTGAAGCCCATAAACTCGTGGAGATCACCCTCAGGGTGACCTCACCCATTCCCTACCTTTATTTTGGATCAATTCGGTCTAGATTTATGGATTTAGGGTTTGGCCCGAGTTGCATGTTTGACTTGAATCAGTTTGAATCGTTGCACTTCGGAGTGAATCGGATAGCATTAGTGCGCAATGGAAAGTTGAATGTGTGAATACTTTATTTTATTCATGCTATTTATAGCAATTTGTAAATGGAATTTCGTGTTGCGGGAAGGGTTTGCTCGGGGAAACCCAAAAAGGATACGTTGATGTAGTTTCATGTAGTTATGACGGAAATGTGGCTAGTAAATCGCAATTTCGTTATTTGTGTGAGAAAAATTTTATTTGGGTTGCCACGCCCTAGGTGGTGGCGTGGCCAAAAGGGTCAGATTCAAAAATAAAGTTAGCGAGATGTTAGTAATAAAATTTTCTTCATCTCTACTAACAAATTTATTTCTTCCATTACAGGATGCCTCAGCACCCATACTATGTGTTGCTCAGGACGGAGTACAACAATGACCACCGCACACACCTTATAGCCGACGAGGGTGTGGTGAGATTGCTTGATCCGTTGTTCGATCTTGCATTTATTTTTTTTGACCATGGGGTGAACTTAACTTATTTCTATGCAATTTTTTTGGCAGGTACTCCAGCCACTTCGGCCTCGGACCCACACCCCTCTCGACTGGGATGAGCAGTATGTGTCATACGTCCGCGATGTCAGTTTCCTTCCCTTGGTGCAGATTGTCACCAACGGGCTTCCCTGCATGGACAGGGTTGGACTTACAACAATGGTGCACACGTTCCACCTCCCGTTAGTGAGATGGCCATCGTGCTGCAGGATGTGGCTATGATTCTTGGCCTTCCCATAGACGGGCTTCTCGTGATTGGGGATATCAACAGCGCGGGTTGGCATGACCGGGTTGATGATGTAACATCCCAATTCTGAAAATGAGGGGAAATTAAAACTTTTTATTTATCTTTAGGTTCTTGAACCTTTTCTGTAATTCTTGTAAAAGAATTATGGGAATAGAAATCAAATCCCCAATTTAAACTCCAATCAAAAACCTCCTGGATAAAAATCTTTTGTCCAACACTTGTAAATATTTTTCCTGAGTTTTAAGGAAGCCTTGTGACCCCTCTGAATTTTCTTACAATTTTTAGAAATTGTTTGAATAATTTTAGAGGCAAGTCAAACCAAGTCAAATCTGGTCAAACCCTAAGGTTCCACCTTCTGTAATTTCTTGAGAAAAATGCAGGGCATTAAAACCTCTGGAAATTTTATGGGAGGTTGATCATCATGTCTGGAAGCTCCAGTTAAATTTTCATAAATTTTGGAGTTGTTTTGATACCTCAAATAAATTCACAAGTCTCAGCCTGTATTTCAAACCCTAGGGCGGCACTATTGCTCGGGCTCAAGTCAGACTCGAGCCCGTTCCCTTCTCGGTGCGGCCTAGCCGGCTCAGCCATTCAACCACGCGCGGGCATTTTCCACCGTAGGATCAGGATCCAACGCTGCTAGAGCGTACCCCTTCGCGCCAGTCAGTTTAAAGCAGCGCGTGCATCAAGGCCGTTCAGATCCAATCCGACGGCCGGTACTGACTGGGTTGGGCTCAACCGTCCCGGTCACTTAACCCGAGCCGTTCCGCTTTGTCTCGCTGACTGGTGGCCCCCGCGCCCTGTTCTTCTTCCCCCCTCGGTCGCTCTCTCTCGCTCGCCTGAGGCCATGGCAGCGCCTGGTCACGTCGGGGAGGTCCTTCAACGACTCTATTCTGACCGGCATTTAATGCGCGTCGTCCTCCCGCCCTCTAAGTCCACCCTCTCTGCCCCTTTCACCAACTCCCGTCGCTCGGGATGGCATGGCAGCGCTTTGACCGTGGGGGAGTATGCCGTTGCACCCTCTCCTCTCGGTTACTTGAGCCCCTTAGTGGCTCCTTAGCTTCCTTTGCACGCACTTGAGCTCAAGAGCACCCAGGCGCTTCCCTTGAGCTCATTCGCCAAAACACCCAAGTCCACCATTGTTGGCGGGAGCGAGCCGTCACCACCCGTACTCTGCGGCTCTCTTGCTCGTTTCTTGCTCGGCTTGTTCCTTTCACCCTCTGGAATGATAACCCTAATCCCACTCGCTTGTCTCCTCGGTATGACTAATTTAGGAGTTCCCAATTCGCCGAAAAACTCTTTCTTCGTCCTTAGCTCGGTGAGTGCCCGTTCTTCGATCCATTACTCGGGTAGCATCACCGAGCTTCACCGATCATCTCCGTGGGCGTGGTCTGCTAATTTTGCCCAGTGGTCCCGCCTCAATAGCACCGCTGCCACCACATTGTCTTCACCACGGCCCACCTCCGACAACCTCTTTGGCTCGGGTCCTCTCGGTGAGTCCCTAGAGTCCCTCGATACTTGTCGACGTTATTTGGTAGGAGAATGGCGAACCGAGTATGCCGTTTGGCCAGAGTATGCTCTCCTCCGCTCATGCGCACATGCCATTGCCTTGTGGCCCATCTCCGTGAGTTCGCCATGGTGGGCGCGATTAGTTTTAGGCTCCCATTTTGCCCTTGCCCGGCGGCCGACGCGATTTCCCTCGGCGGCGGCTTGACGCCAGCGAGCCCACGCCAGGCAGCTCCGTTGTCGGACGCGGCGAGACATCAGTCGTTTTCGTTGTGAGCCGCTGATCAAATATCAACGGCCCCAATCCTCGCCTCCTTTTTCGCGTTGGGCCTCTTGGCCATTTCGGTTCAACGTGGACCGTTGGATCTTCGATCAACGGCCCACGTTATCGCTTCCTTGTGAGGCCAGGCTCCCAATCGCGTGGACCGTCGATGTGAGATCGACGGTCCACAATCGGCCACGTCAATTAAGTTTTTGGTTTCTCCGAGAGCTTTATTTTTGAACTGGAAAAAGGTATTAATCTTTGTAAATGCATATCTTTTTCATGGGAATTCATTTTTAGATGATTCCACTTCTGTTAATTCAGTTAGGATCTAAAATTTAATCTAAAAATGTTTAGAAGATTAATATGACTCCAGAAAAGCATGAAATTAGATTTTAAACATTCTCAGCTTTATTATTGCAATGAAATTCCTGTTAAATTGAAAAATACATAACAAATTCAATATAAATCCTTTTTAGTTAAACTCAACTTTGTTAATTCTGTTATTACCTATACTTTAATCTAAAAATACTTGTAATCATGTGTTAGTTGCAAAATGTCCAGAATTAACTTTGACTTTGCATAGGCTTTAATTGTTTACTAGAAAACATTGCAACTTGTAAAATGCATAACTAATTCTCTGTAAATGATTTTTGAGTGAATCCAAGTCTGTTGGGTTCCTCTATTAATGAACTTGCTAGGAAAAATAGTTTTGAACATGTTACTGTTTCTAGGAGAAATAATCATGCATTATAATTTTGTTCAAGTTCTTGTTTCAAAAGTTAGTAGAGAATGCAATATAGCCCCAAATGGGATGAACCCTATTTTGCTGTTCCTCTCATGAGATGCTTGAACTACTGTAAAATTTTCAAGTTCCTACATGTCTAGAAATTTTGTCGATGAATAGTAACCTAATTCTAATTACTAGGCTGAGCAAAAGTGTTTTCATCATAACTTTTGCATTAAAGATCCAAATCAGTTGATTCTTGTTTCTATATTCATGTTAAATCAATACCTTGCTGCTATAAAAATTTCAAATCATTCGGAGAACTTTTGCTGTTGGGTCTTGTTGCTTTTCTTTATTCTTATCGACTCTTTATCGCCTTTTCGTTAGGGTTCGACATTTGTGGTAATCCCGAGAACGATCCTCCGCAACAAAGTGACCCTCAACAGCTAGGCAAGCAGTTTGACCATGATTCATCCTATATTTGCAAGTCTATTATATTGCTTAAACTCTATGTATGCATTGCTACTTTGTTTTAAATTATGGTTAGTGAATCCTATAGTTGCACAATCTGTAGGGATGCCATGTCTTTACTACCTTACGCCTAGGTTCTTGGCTGTGGTTTGAGCTCGTCGGATGAGCTCATATCACTTAGTAGATTGCGACTTGAAATGCTTAGCAATGCTTAGATAACGGTAGAAATGGGCGGTTGTCGACATTATGTCGATGACCTTGATCACACTAAAATTATTATTCCATTATGTCCATCTTGTGCTTTGTTAATTTGTAAATACAAAATCTGAAAATAAATGTGTGGATTGGACTTGGGCATATTGGATGGATGGTGTGGTTTTTGGATGTGGTGGTATGCCCTGAGTCAACAAGGACCGAATTCTTGCGCCATTGATCCAAGCAATTATGCGTACTAACCACGCGAGGGCATATGGAACCCTCTTGACTAAGTACTCTAGGAGGTGTTAATTATGAGCTGCTCGGTTGGTGTGTTTTAAATGAAAACGATATGTATAGTGTGGGAGGAACATTAGCTTCGGCTAGGTCGTCTAATGTCTCTTTCTCCCGTGGGTTGTCTTGACTCGTAATTAGCATTATCCTTTGGAAAGGTCTCGAGGACTTAGCTGTGCAAAGACACCTTCGGAAGTGTGCGTAAAGGAAAGGCGATCTCGGCGTGTGGGTGCAGTGGTACACCTGCAGGATAAAACTATTGAATAGCCTCGCCCTAGGTTATGGACACGCTTGGTTATTTCCGTAAGAATTAGACTACAACCTTTAATTAAAATTTGACATGGGTGGTATGAACGGGAGTTCATGCTATTGTTGTGGTGACTATTGGGTTAGTCACTTCGAGGATTGTTGTTGTCATCTACTTATTGTTATTATCGTTGTCAAACTTGATGTTTGAATGTTAAAACAGATTTGACAACTTGCCTTTAAATGTATTACCTTATTGCAAATAAATGTTGCTTTATGCTAAATGAGACATACAACCTCCACTTACATAAAGCTTGCATGTAGCATATGTTATAGGCTGTTATCTTACACGTAAGTCTTATGGAGTACTTTATGTACTCATCTGCGTGGTTGTGGCATTTTTGTGGCTATTGTTGCAGAGGAAGGGGTGAGTTCCAAGAGCCTCACTTTTGTGCTATGTGTTGCGACTTCTTGACGACTAGCTTGGCGGTCGGTCAGATGCCTAGGGTTAAGGCACACCTTGATTGGCTTTGTGTTATAGCCATCTTTATGGCACTTTTGCTTCATTGTTATCTTTTTAGAATTGTTGCTATTTGGCCTAAGGGCCCTCTTTTGTAATAGCTATTCCATATTAACATTAACTTCGGTTTGTTGCTTATGTACTATGTGTTGTATGGAATTGATACATTCTTTTGTTGTGAGGTATGTATACTGCATTCTGGGAAGTATACATCTCTCGAGACCGGGTTTATTTGGTTGATAATACTAGGGTCAATTGGATGACTAAGTATTATGAGCCTAATAAATCCGGGTGCTCACAGATGAGTGGCTTGGTGTGCGGCCTCCTCGAGGGAGTAAAACCCTTCGGAAACAAGGTTGTTGAAGAGATGAAGGTCGGATCTCCATCTCACAGCGACTAGTCAAGTGGCTCCGAGGAGTAAATAAATGTAGTAAAAAATTGTAATGTAGAAACTTACCTTTTGTCATCAATAAAGCTTATGTCTATCTCTCTACTAGTTGAGTACTTCTATATTTTCTAGCCCCCGACTACTTGTGTAGTAGGAAAAACCTAGTAAGAAAGCGGTGGACCAAGAAAAAGAGCATATGTTGCGACCAACGTACAAAGTATGTGTTGATTTTATTATAAAAACGATCTAGTTAGCACTATGAAATCAGTTTGGTCAGAACCAGTGTATGGTTTCGACTAGTTTTAGATCTATTTCCATAGTGAAAATACCATAGAGTACATTATATGGTCGAAAGATGTCATAAAACTTGTGTTGATATGAATGATTAGAAATTATGCAAAAATGTATGAAAAAAATGATAAGTGTTTTTATTTATACACATTACCCAAGTTGGTCGTAAAAGTGCTAAGAACCAAATACATGATTAATACTTCACGAAACGTATTCGTTCTCAAGTTTCAACTGGTAGCAAAGATCGTAGGAAAATGGTCGTTGCTTGGAAACTCCTTCCAGTGAGTAGGACCACATATTCAGAGAGGAGGGATTTCGGCTAGGAAGCTTTCTGTGTCTTAACTAGTTTCAAAACAAGAGAAGAGCAGAATGTTGAAGTGAAGAAAGAAAGTCTTTAAGTCCTTAAGCATGTAAGTAATTATATCTAGTTGTCTATGTTATGTTCCTTTTACTTATTTTTTCTGTAAGAAAAGAGTGTGCGGTCATTCGTGAGAACCATCTCTGTGACGGTCACGATAAGGACCCTCATGGCGTTTGATAAATATGTCAAAACCAAAAAGTAGAAGATATCCTTTAGAAGGATATCAAAGGGTAATGGATCTTCTCCGATGATCTCAAACAACAATAGTGTATGACTAGGTAATGGATAATCGAAATATAAACAACATCGCTCATCGGAAAGGAAAGATAGAATGCGACTTTACTGAAATTGTAAATGAAAAGAACATTTATACATAGAACTTACGTAATTGATCAATATTCCAAGAATTAGATAGAAGACGCCCATCTGACATGGCAAGTCGTACCGAACCTGGTCTAGTTACTTCGACCACAGTGTATGGACCTTCCCATTTAGGGGAAAGCTTGTTGCAATTTGTCTGGCGCTGAATTTTCCTGAGAACCATATCACCTACGGCTAGACTACGAGGTTACACCTCACGACTGTGGTAACTTCTCATGGCTTGTTGGTAAACTGTCGATCGTATCAAGGATTTATTTCGTCTTTCTTCAAGGAAATTGATATAGTTGATTCGTCATTCTACTTGATTGTTTTTGCTATAACAATCGATTCGAGCAGAGCCAATTTTTAGTTCCAGAGGAAGCATGGTTTCAGCACCGTAAACAAAAAAAAGGTGTTTCATCGGTCGCACAACTGGTCGTAGTCCGAACAGCCCATAATAGAGAGGGAAGTTCTTGAACCCAAGTTCTTGATCGTTTTATTAACTAGTCGAATACTCAACGTTTTATTCCTTATATTAATATGTCATTAACTCGCTCGACTGCCCTATCACTCTGTGGGTGAGCCCCAGAAGCGTGATGTATCTTGATACATAGATCCTTGTAGAATTCCTAAAAATCCCCGCTCGAGAACTGGGTACCGTTATCTGTGATTATACGACTAGGTATACCAAATCTTGTGATCACATTTTTTGTGATGAACTTCTTGGCAGCTTTAGTTATTATTTTAACAACTGGCTTAACATCTATCTATTTTGTGAATGTATCAATCATAACAAAAAGGAATTCGAAGCTCCTAGGTGCTTTTGGGAAAGGTCCCAAAATGTCTAGCCCCTAAGCTGTAAATGGCCAAGAAAGAGGTATTATTTGTAAAGCTTGTGCCGACTGATGTACTTGTCGACTATGAAATTGACATTGTACACACTTTGTCATGAGATTTTTTTTACATCATGGAGGGCAGTTGGCCAATAGTATCTGATGAGGATATAATAATCCTTATTTTATCTTTTATCTATAATTATTATTATAGGTAAATATGACATCATATGGTCCCTGAGTATACCCCTTAAAGTTATAAGGGAGGAGCCTACTGGGTGGTCGTAAGTTCTCCTACGACCAACCCCATAGTCGTAAGTTATGCTACGACTACCCCATAGTCGTAAGTCTTGCTACGACTACCTTATGGTCGTAAGTTTTTCTACGACCAGGTCAGCTACGACCACCTTAGGATCAATAAAACCTATAGGCAAGTGGGTCCAATTGATTAAAGGATTCAAACAGTCATCATACGCTGCTACTCTGCGAAGTAATAGCACGTAATGATCCATTATCTCTGATATATAGCTATTAGGCGACGTGGAGGAGTTAATACGCCGGTGATTACTACCAACATGCGTCCGTTACAGGATGTGATGAGGCGCCGCTTCACCTGGAGAAACTGCCACTCCTTCACGTACTATATAAAGGCGACAATCAGAGAAGGAAAGGGCGATCGAATCGAGCCATTAGGAAGACAAGCACTATCATCTGTAATAGTCTTAGTTTTCCCCCTGATTGTTCAGAATACACTCAATACCATACACACACAGGAGTAGGGTTGTTATTCTCTCTGGAGAAGGCCTGAACCTGTATAAAAATTCTCGTGTCAATCTCTCTACGTGATTCCATTCTAGGAGACCTCCCGAATCAAACAATCTTTACGTAAGTTCGGTTCTAAAACACCGACAGTTGGCGCCGATCGTGGGGATCTTCGGTAATCTCTTGTCAACATACTCTCTGTTTTCCAAATCTCATGCACTCATGGCGGGAGAATGGAGCGAGGAGAAACAGTTCGACTTGGTAGATTACGAGACATCGACATGGATGCGGTTTTGATTCTGAGCCGAGTGATGACTCATCCGATGAATGCTGCTTGCCTCGATGATCTTCCCACAGATCCGAGGAGACAATGCATTGGTGGAGTTGAGGAGGGATCCTTATCCCCCACAACAGTACGTCCAAGAGAGGAATCTACCCTCTCAAAGGACAAGGGTCAATCCGACCAGGACCACACCCAGGTGGACTCACGACACGACGAGAGTTTTTCCTCGAAGTGTCCGAGTCCCCCTAAGGCGGTCCGACTTGGTGAGGCAAACTCTGGAAGCCATAGTTCCAGGACTTCACCAGCATCTGGTGATCATCTCTCTCCAGATGACGCCAGAGAGAGCGGGATCAAGCATGCTTTTCCTGCAAATTCGACCATCTCTCCGCAGGTCACACCTGCCGACGGAGCAGTTATAACCCGGACTTCCCTACCCGGAGGATTACTCCAAGTCGCCAGATGGTGTCTCTCGACGAATCCTCAAGCGGGGAGGCCTCGAGCGCAAGTGAGAATCATCAACGGGAGGTCTTCGTCCTTCTCTCGGATCAAGGTCACTCTCCTAGAGACCGAACTGGAGACCCTCCCCGAAGATCACGCACTGCGCCCCCTCGTGGCAATGGCAAGGACACCACCACTGGCGGACATGACCAACACCTTCATGAACGCGAGGGAAATCATCGACATTCTCGCACTCCATTGAGGCAGTCTCAAGAGTCCAACATGGAAGCTCTTGAGGCAATTCAACAGAAGAAAATTGAAGCCCAGAAGAATTTGCCTGGGCGCATCCAATATCAATCAGAGGAAGCTCGAGAACTCGATCGTCAATGACTTGCTCGAGAATCCAACTCGAGAACTCACCCGGCGCAGTGGTACGATCTCTTTGTCGAGGAGATCGCACAAAGGCTTCGGTCCACGATGGCAAGATGGAAGCACCTCGCCGACATCATTTGAAGTCATAGCAATACGACTTCTTCGGCTACGGTCGATCGAACATATCACCACGGAGGAATCGGCGCAATAGCGAAGAAGTCGATCGATCTCCTACCGGAGAAATGTCTTTGAACGGCGATGATCAACAAACCCCTCGGAGAGGTGATCGCTCACCATTCCGACATGGGAATCTGCAGCAGCAGACGAACTACGAGGAGTATTCCCCTCGTAGGACTGAGACTTATCATAGGTCTGGTCAACCTATTACTGGGTATCGTCGAGTACGACCACCTGATGATATCAACCCTTATTTCCTGCAACGGAGGCGTTAAGAAGTCATTACTGGATGTCGGGCATTCTCGCCTGATCTCCGAGCTGTTCGCTGGCCACCTCGTTTTCGACCAGTGAACATGAAGAAGTTCGATGGTTCCCAAAATCCCATCGAATTCCTTCAAATCTACTACAACAATTGTCCGGCGGCGCCAGGAGGAGGAGAGCATGTAATGGCAAATTACCTTCCAAGCGTGCTCGAAGGATGCGCTTTCGATCGTGGTTCTTGAACCAACCACTCGAGTCGATTTACTCTTGGCAACACCTCTGCGACCTTCTACTGGCAAATTTCCAAGGCACTTACAATCGCCGGGAAGGAGGACGACTTGCCGGATGAGACGAGCGACAACGAGACCTTGCGCCAATTTATCAACAAACTTTAGTCGGGTTAAGTAACTCAATTCGGAAGTTTCGATTCATCGTCATCGGGGCTTTCAAGCAAGGAGTCGCATGAGAAGGATAATAGAAGATATTGCTTTAAATCCACCTACTTACATTTTGCGAACTCTTCGAGATGGCTGATCGATATGCTACTGCCTCTGAGGCGATCGAGTGGAACAACACAATAGATCGAGAAGACAATACCTCTCGAGAGCCAGGCGACATTGGTAAGAAGAAAGATAAGAAAGCAAAAAAGTCCAAGAACAAGGCAAAGGGTCAAAAACTCCAAGCCAGCGGTTCCAAGGAGGTTTTGGCTGTGAATGATAAAGAGCCACGCACCTCCAAGCCGCACTCCGACCGAGGCAAAGGTAAGCGCCCCGATCGGAAAAATGATAAGCCTAGGTGGTGTCCTTTCCATAAAAAGGAAGGGCATGACCTTCGCAACTGCTAGGTCTTCCAACGAAAGCTTGAAGACTATTACAACGGCAAAGGACCACTTCCCACTCTCGAGCAGGTAGGTCAAACGAGTGGTCATAAATCCTCAGATGATGAGGAGGAGATGCCGTTCCAGGATCCGCAACACATCGTCGAGCACATCTACGGGGGATCGTCGGCATATGAATCAAAGCGACAGCTTAAGGCTGCTGAACATGAGGTAAACTCCATAGATCCTCCTCTCGTCAATAAATTACCGAAGTGGTCGAAAGTCACCATCTCCTTTGAGAAGGGTGACTGCCCGATTCCTTCGACTCGACCAGGTCGATATCCGGTCGTGGTCGAACCCACCATCAACAATTGTCGGGTCAATCGAGTTTTGGTTGATGGTGATAGCTCGTTAAACATTTTGTTTACGAGTGCCCTGGATGACATGCAAGTACCCAGGACTATGGTAAGACCGGTACGTTACTCTTTCCATGGGATCGTACCGGGATCTTCGGCCAAACCAATTGGCCAAGTTTCTCTTCCTTTAACATTTGGTTCACCAAGTAATTTCAGGACAGAGAAAATCTCCTTTGATGTGGTCGATTTCGATACGGCATATAACGCCATACTCGGACGACCAACTTTGGCAAAATTCCTAATGGCTACTCATTATGGATATCAATGTATTAAGATGCCAGGTCCCAAAGGAGTAATCACAATTCATTATGACAAGAAGATGGCGCATACTGCGATAGTCGATCCTCGAGATGGTTGGACAAATACCAACTCGAGAAGAAAGTCAGCCTTCGACTAGCAAGTCGAAGCCTAAAGCTGCACCAAAGCCGAACGACAAGGTCAAAGAGGTTCCTCTGGACGCAGGGGAGCCCTCGAAAACTGTTCGCATCGGGGATACTTCCGACCCTAAGTAGGAAGACGCCCTCATCGCCTTCCTCCAAGCTAACACAAATGTCTTCGCGTGGCAAGCATCTGACATGCCCGGAGTCCCCAGGGAGGTGATCGAGCACAGGCTAGCTTTACGGCCTAACAAAGTACCCGTAAAACAACAATTACGGAGATTTTCCCCTGATCGACGAGATGCTATCAAATCAGAATTGGATAAGCTACTTAAAGCAGGCTTTATAAGAGAGGTCAACCACCCAGAGTAGTTGGCTAATCCTGTAATGGTTAGAAAGTCAAACGGCAAATGGCGTATGTGCGTGACTTTCTTGATCTTAATAAAGCTTGTCCAAAAGGCGATTTTCCTTTACCTTGCATCGATCGGTTGGTTGATTCTCTGCGCAGTTGTGAAATGTTAAGTTTTTAGATGCATATTGCGGATATCACCGGATCAATATGTGTCTAGACGATGAAGAAAAGACCGCATTTATTACACCATTTGGTATATTTTGCTATGTCAAAAATGCCATTTGGTCTAAAAATGCGGGCGCTTCTTTCAACGCTTGATGCAAGCGACTTTTTTCATCTCAATTAGGCGAAATCTAGAGGCCTATGTTGATGATCTAGTCGTTAAAAGCATCAAGAGACTTAACCATATTCTTGACCTACAAGAAACATTCGACAACCTCAGAAAACATCGCTTAAAACTCAATCCTAAGAAGTGTGTGTTCGGAATCTCTTCAGGGAAATTACTTGGATACCTAGTATCTATACGAGGAATCGAAGCAAATCCCGAAAAGATAAAGGCCATTCTACAAATGCGCCCTCCAACCACAAGGAAAGAAGTCCAGAAACTCACTGGGTGCATGGCGGCTTTAAGTCGTTTCATCGCACGACTGGGAGAAAAGGGACTACCTTTCTTTAAACTTCTAAGGAAACACGAAGGTTTTGAGTGGTCGAAAGAGGCAAACGCGCCTTTGAGGATGTCAAGAGGTACCTTCTGAGTGCTCTATTCGGTCTCTCCGAGGGCGTAAGAAACGCTCTTAATTTATCTAGGCGCCACGCCACGGCGAGAAAGCGCATCTTGGTCGTAGAAGCGTGGCGCATACAACGACCGGTTTACTCGTAAGTGAAGTTTTACACGGGCCTGGGCGTTACCCTCAGGTCCAAAAGCTTCTATATGCCCTCCTCATGTCTTCGAGGAAATTACGGCATTATTTTTAGGCGCACAAACTAGCTGTGCCGTCTGAGTTTCCTTTGGGAGCGATCCTGCAGAATAGGGAAACAGCGGGACGCATGGCAAAATGGTCAGTCGAACTTGGGGAGTTCGACATCCATTTCGTGTCCCGAACGGCCGTTAAATCCCAGATCTTGGCAGACTTTGTCGCCGAATGGACAAATCCTGAACCTGTTTAGGATCCCTAGTACGATTCCCACGACCAGTGGACGATGTACTTTGACGGGTCGCTTACTTTAAGTGGCTCGAGGGCTGGGGTGGTCTTGGTATCTCCTACCGAAGAGACCTTAAAGTATGCCATACAATTAAACTTTCAGGCCACTAACAATGTGGCGAATCTGAAGGTTTGTTGGTCGGCATCTGAGCGTGGCGCTCTCGATTCGCCGACTACTCGTGAGAGGAGACTCTCAACTAGTCGTGAATCAAGTCAGAAAAAGAGTACCAGTGCTCTAACCCGACAATGTCTCGGTACTTATCGGAAGTGCGTAAGCTAGAAAAGCATTTTTTAGGTTTTGAAGCACAATTCATCCCTTGAAAGGATAATTTCCTCGCAGACCAGCTTGCTCAAATAGCTTCTTCCCGATCTGCAGTACCAAAAGGAGTCTTCTTGGAACAACTCCAGAAGCCGTCCTTGGTCGATGAACCAGAGACACCTCCTATTGAGGCGGCCTCTCCGAATCACGAGGATACATGGATGGCGCCCATCTATGAATATCTTGAAGGGTTACATGACCAAGGCGATCTCGAGGCGGATCGCTTATCGAAAAGCCAAAATGTATACTTTGGTTGAAGGAGTCCTCTATAAGCGAGGTACTCAAGGGGTGCTCATGCGATGCATTCTGCAGAGCGAAGGATTAACACTCCTTCACGACATACATGGTGGTATTTGTGGAAATCATGCTTCCTCTGAGCGGCTGGTCGGTAAGGCCTTTCGACAAGGTTTTTATTATTATGACCCTTTACGATGCTAAAGAGTTGGTTAAAAAGTGTGTCAATGCCAATTCCATAATAGGCGGATACACCAACCGGCTCGGGCATTACAAAGCGATACCTCTATCTTGGCCTTTTGCAACACTGGGGTCTCGATATCCTAGGGCCGTTCCCCAAAGCTCCGGGAGGTTTGAGTTCCTTTTCGTGGCTATTGATCGTTCACAAAATGGATTGAAGCCGAACACGGATGGTATTTGGGATAACAGCAGGCGGCAAAGCGGTTTATGATGAGATCGTAATTACTCGATTTGGAGTACCGAGTCGAATAATTACGAGATAATGGTAAGCAATTTTCGGCATAAAATTTCAGGAATTTTATGACGAGTTGGGTACCAAGTTATGTTATGCTTCTGTGGCCCATCCCCAAAGTAATGGGGCAGTCGAACGTGCAAACGGCCAAATAATGAGAGGAATTAAGACCCGAGTCTTCGACCAGCTCATCAAACGCTCGGGGGCTTGGGTACAAGAGTTACCCTCTGTATTATGGGTAGTTAAATGCGACTACCGGTAGACTCTGGTGAAACACCATTTTTTCTGGTCTTCGGAGCTGAAGCCATGCTTCCTCCGGAACTAAAGATACGGTCAACACGAGTCGAAACTTTCAAAGACTCCAACCAGGAACAACTTCGAGCGGATGATATTAATCTACTTGAAGAAAGGAGAAACCAGGCCTTAATCCGTTCAGCAGTCTACCAACAAGCCTCAAGCGAGATACTACGATCGTAGGTCTAACCTCATGACCTTCTTTGTAGGTGACTTAGTATTGAGGCTCGCCAATCCAAGTCTAATCGGAACAAACTTTCTCCCAAGTGGGAAGGTCCTTACACAGTGGTCGAAGTTACTCGTTCAGGGTCGGTACGATTGGCAATGGAAGACGGCGAGGTTCTCTCAAATTCTTGGAACATCGACCAGTTACGCAAGTTTTATGTGTAACCAATCATTCAGACAATAAAGACTCAGGTTCTCTCTACCTCTATTGTCTTACTTTTTGAGTAGTGCTTTCATAATCTTTCGACTATATTCCAAACACCCAGTTTCCTTTACATTGGTCGAAAGGCAGGTAACATCATCTAGTCGAAGTCTCTCCTCTCTGCATGTGGTCCTACCCACTAGAAGGAGCTTCCTAGTATCTACTCGTTACTCACTTTTGCCGCCAACACAAAGAGCTCGGGTTCTATTTAGTCGAAATATTTTCGAAAGCCAACTCCTTTCACCTTAGATTATTTCTTCAGTTCTTTTGAAAAGTATTCTAAGCAGAGTGCACTTTTTTAGATTTATTCAGCTATCTTTGGTGTATTCGATTCGTCTCAACTAAGTCGGAGGAAGAAACACATCTAGTCGAAGTCTCTCCTCTCTGCACGTGGTCCTGCCCACTAGAAGGAACTTCCTAGCATCGTTCAGTTTCCCACTCTTGCTATCAGGACAGACTTATCGAGTCCTCCAAAGAAGGGCAAACGAATTTTTTGAAGTCCTCTGGATGTTTGTTTAACTCAAGTTGCTGTTCTCGATTTAATTAATCTAGTCAGAGATGGTAACATCACCTAGTCGAAGACTTTCCTCTCTGCACGTGGTCCTGCCCACTAGAAGGAACTTCCTAGTGTCGATTCGTTCGCACTTTTTCGACCAATGCATGATAGTCGTGACCAAAAACTACAAGTTAACCAAACCTCTCTGTTTTCAGAAACTCTTTTTAACGCTATTTACTTAGTTTGTCTAAACAAACTAAGCAAATAGTCGGGGGCTAGGATAAAGTTATTAATTTGACTTCAATTCTTAGTCTTTCATTCGTTAATTATCTTTTGAGTTACTAACTACTCGACAAGATGATCTGCAGGAAAAAAGATTTATTATATAATACATCGACAAAAGCTTGTTTTTTCACAGGTTTGTTACAAACTACTCTGAAGAGGGAGAGCCCAGTCGCATCTCCTCCGAAACCTTCTGGCCAACTGATTGCATTTCTTCCATCGACGACTTATACGCTTGAGGCGGTCGAAGTAAACCGATTGGTTGCACATTAAGGTTGGGGTCATGAGCTTTAAGTTTTGCCAATGCATAACTTATTACAGTTTCGACAGCCTCCTTTATCGACTCAGCTTGGTTGGCCTTCAGAGTGGTCATCAGTTCTTGCAAAGTCCTAACTTGTTCCCCAATAGTACTTACGTGAGCAGCTATCGTATCATCTTGAGGAGTTTTTCCCTTAGTATGTAGCTCACCAAGTACATTGTTCAGGAGCGTGACACTGCCTTGAAGATTAATCTTCATTGCCTCCATCTCCTGTTGGGTACGAGTCGAAGCCTCGCGTAGTTGTTTGTTTTCGACCGCTTGCTCTGAAAAGGATAAGACTGGTCAAGCAAAAATAAACTCCTAGAGGAAAAGAAAACAAAAATAATCACAGGTAAAAGATTTCCTTACCTGCTAGTCGAGAATCCAACTTCTTGATTTCTTCCGCATGGGAAGCAACGGTCTCAGCATGCTTCTTCTCCCATGATTTGATGTCCTCTGCATTTGCCTTAGCAATGCAGACAGTCTCGCCATAAATCAGGGTTTTATCCCTGACCTCAGTTTCGAGCCTTCCCAGTTCAAGGACCATTTCTACAAAAGAAATGAGAGTAAGAAAAGGGAAAGAACTCGTAAAGGACTGCAGGTAAAGAATTGCTTACCTGATAGTCGGGATTTTAACCTCGTAATTTCTTCATCTTTATCTTTGGAGATACGAGAAATCTCACGAATGACCAAAGTTTTATCTTGGACTTCATTCTGGAGCTTTCTCATATCATCTTCTTTTCCTAAAAGAAGTAACAGTCAGGTAAAGATTAACAACATAAGCAGTCTTAAGTTCAGCACTTACTGTTTATCTTTTCCTACACTTTTTCGGTTGCAAAGTTGGCTTCTTTAAGCTTCCTCGAGAGGAATTCTACGTTTTTCCATAGCTTTTTCGACTCATCTTTTTGATAATCGAGCGAGTCAGGGTCTTTTAAATAAGCTTTTTAACTTTGTAAAGGTTAAAAGTGGACATGAACATTATTAAATTGGTCGTAAGTTCTTCTACAACCATTGATCCAGTCGTAAGTTCTTCTCGACCATAGATCTAGTCGTGAGTTCTCCTACGACAAAGCATCTAGTCGTAAGCCAAGAACTTGATGTTGGTATGAGAAGACAAGAACTTGATGAGCGATTGGAGCGATTTGGGAAAAAGTATAACCCTAAGTCTAACCCCCGGTAAGTATTTATAACCGTGTACCTTGGGCCGGAGGCGTGGCATTCCAAAGGTTGCCACCGTTTCGGGAACCGCTCCAACGGACAGGCTAACGGGTGTCGTTTGAAATTCCCTAACTTGTCCGTTCGAGAAAATCAGGTTTGCTTTTACACCTCAAGCGAAATTACTTCCTTGGTTAGATCCTTTTTAACCAAAGAAAATGTTAATCGGAAAGGTCTTTCTTCCGATCACTATACTACGACCACCTCGTGATCGTAAAAGTGTTCTACGACTATTTGATAGTCGTAAGCAATTTTCTTGACCAAGCATATTTCTGGTCAAAGTAGTACACAAATGTCGAAAAGTTTTTCCTTCGACTATCTTTCTACGACCATCACATGGCCGTAAGACTTTCTATAACTCCTTTACCAAGTAAGTTACTTTCACTTGAAGCTGGGGGGCTAGATGACGAGGATATAATAATCCTCATTTTATCTTTTATCTATAATTCTTATTATAGGTAAATATGACATCATATGGTCCCTGAGTATACCCCTTAAAGTTATAAGGGAGGAGCCTACTGGGTGGTCGTAAGTTCTCCTACGACCACCCCCATAGTCGTAAGTTATGCTACGACTACCCCATAGTCGTAAGTCTTGCTACGACTACCTTATGGTCGTAAGTTCTTCTACGACCAGGTCAGCTACGACCACCTTAGGATCAATAAAACCTACAGGCAAGTGGGTCCAATTGATTAAAGGATTCAAACAGTCATCATACGCTGCTACTCTGCGAAGTAATAGCACGTAATGATCCATTATCTCTGATATATAGCTGTTAGGCAATGTGGAGGAGTTAATACGCCGGTGATTACTGCCAACATGCGTCCGTTACAGGATGTGATGAGGCGCCGCTTCACCTGGAGAAACTGCCACTCCTTCACGTACTATATAAAGGCGGCAATCAGAGAAGGAAAGGGCGATCGAATCGGGCCATCAGGAAGATAAGCACTATCATCTGTAATAGTCTTAGTTTTTCCCCTGATTGTTCAGAATACACTCAATACCATACACACACAGGAGTAGGGTTGTTATTCTCTCCAGAGAAGGCCTGAACTTGTATAAAAAATTCCCGTGCCATTCTAGGAGACCCCCCGAATCAAACAATCTTTACGTAAGTTCGGTTCTAAAACACCGACAGTATCCTTGCCTAAAGGCTTTACCGACTAGAGCTCTGTAAGAATGATGCGCTCGACATACTCCTCCATGTATGCCGGATAGTAATTTCATACCATCCGTTTGAGATATGCATCTCATCAACACTCCGTGAGCTCCCGTTTGTAAAGGGTACATTCGATCAGAGTGTATGATTTGGCTTTTCGAGCTCTACGACCAGCCTCCACGACATCTTCAGGAAGTGTGCCATGCTGAAGATAATCGTAGATTTATGTCATCCAATCACTACTAGAATCGATCCGTACGACCTCCAGTGGAGCTTATTTGTCTTCGGAATGCTCGACCACCGAGGGTGTATCGAGTTGCTCGAGAAAAACTCCAGGCGGGACAGGTGATCTTGAGAAAGCCATTCGTGCCAACTAGTTTGCCAGAAAGTTGTCCTTTATAAGAATATGTTGGATCTGAAAGCCGAAGAAGTGTCTTTCGAGTTTCCGTACATTCGCTAGATAAGATGACATCTTGGGACTTGAACATTGATACTCTTTCCCAACTTGATTCGCTACTAGTTGAGAATTGTCTTTCACTAGCAATCTATGAATCCCGAGCGCTTTGCCTGCTTAGAGTCCTGCCAGTAAACCCTCGTATTCTGTCACGTTATTTGTAGTAGAAAAATTTAACTAAGTGGTGTACTTAATGTATTCTCCAATAGGATATGCTAGGACAACTCTAGCCCCCAAGCCTTTGATCATCAAGGAACTGTCAAAGTACGTGGTCCACACTTCGTGGTGTTCGTACTCGGGCCCTTAGGTGGGTTCAGGGTCCGTCCATTCAACAATAAATTCTGCTAAAGCCTGTGACTTAATTGATGTTCGCGAAATGAAATAGAGATCGAAGCCCCCAAGTTCGACCGTGCATTTTGCTATTTGTCCTGATGATTCCCTATTTTGGAGAACTTGACCAAGAGGATATCTAGTAGGTATGACCACTTTGTGGGCCTGAAAGTAATGCCTTAGTTTCCTTGAAGCCATAAGGAGACAGTATAGCAACTTTTGTATATCTGGATATCGTTCATTTGGTCCATGTAAGACTTCGCTTACGTAATATACCAGTCGTTGGATATTATCACGTTCAACGACCAGCACAACACTGACTTCTTGTGGCGTTGCAGCCAGGTATATTAGCAATATTTCTCCTGATCTTCGAGGTACTAAGATCAGGGCATTCATAAGGTACCTTTTGATCTCTTCAAAGGCATCGTTTGCATCTTTAGTCTATTCAAAATTTTCGTGTTTTCGAAGAAGTTTAAAGAAAGGTAATCATTTTTCTCCCAATCGTGCTATGAAATGACTTAGCGCTGCTATACAGCTGATTTGTTTTTGGACTTCTTTCTTTGTGGTCGAAGGGCGCATCTGTTCGATGGTCGCTATTTTTTTTGGGTTCACTTCAATTCCTCTAGCCGAAACACTCGAACGAAGTCAAACTATGACTCTGTGAGTTCCTTTTGTTCCCTGTACATCTCTATATGTTGCATGGTCTACTGAAGGATCTCCGACACCTGCCCTGCAATCTAAACATACCCCAGAGTCTCTACTAGAGCAGGGTCCAGGTTATTTAAAATATTATGAACTCGTTGCAGGTTCTGGATTGTTACCGAGGGTCTTGAAGGATTCTTGTTGGCAGAAGGTGTTCGATGACTTGAATTCCCCTCCGACCCTCTTGCTTGTCCTGTTCGACCCATTATACTAGTGGGGTAGAAACAGGTGAATTAACCGATTGATGTCCACCAGTTCCATTGCCTCTGCCATCTCAAGTTGATGCTCCAATGTCTGCACCATTTCCACCAACGGGTGCTGGCGGGTTATGCTGTGAAGGATCTTGCACGGCATCTCGATCGGTATTACCGATTGCATTAACATCATGCCTCCAATAGCAATCTCTCGATGAGCTCCCATCGTAACTAAGAGAGAACCTTCCACTTCTTCGGCAACGGGCATCCATGACAGGGAACGATTTGAGATTATCACTTTCGGTGGGCTTTGTGGTGGACTCAGCCTGATCCAGCGGATTTCCGATCGTATGCTGAGCTTTATCATCTTTATCTGGCTTTCTACCAGTGGCAATTTCATTGACACCGCTACCAGGTGTGGGTCGGCCCCCGGAATACCTAGGAATTGTCGGTGAACATCGATTGCCCATGACCGTATCGAGAGTACCTTGACCATCCGATTGCAGTGCTGAGCTTTTTTCGCCATTTTCGCTAGTCAGAAAAAATGGGCTTAGAGAGGCGTTCGGACATTCCGAATCAGTCGGAACGACCAATTCCTCTAGGAGTGCCACTGATGGGGATGATGAATCTTCTTCCATCTGGTCGATCTCACCGGTCTCAGTGAGCGGAGAGCCTGCGGTGGAAGAGGATGACGACAGCATCGCATCATGTTCCATGGCGCGAATGCATGCGTCCATGTTGAGGTCGGCATAGTCTGCCAAATCAAACCAGTTCTCCTCATCCCTTGTCCCTGCCATGATCGCATAGGTGACAACAAAATAGAAGGAAGGTAAATGAGGATTGCTGAGCGAGAAATCTTCAAGAACTCAACGCCTTCTTCCCCATGGACGATGCCAGCTGTCAACGATCAAGTCGCCAATTTTACGAAATGAAATAAGGAAAATTGCTGAGAATTCTTGAAGGAGAATATGGTTGCTCTTCATTACAAGTACCAGTTCAAAGATTCTTCAAGCAGTTATCTGGTCGGACAATAGGTATAGTGCCTCTCCGAACAGGGTACTCGTAGAGCAACCCCTAGGATTCTCACGACCACAGGGGTCTTTAACCACGGGGGTTATGACCATAAGGGCCACATGGTTTTTAATTAAATGTTAAAGTAGTATTTAGGAATTTAATCCTCATCAAGGATCAACTCCCAAACCAGTTGCATCCACTACACCAGTTTAGAGTGCATTAAAGGAAGCTTCAAATGTCGTAAGTGCAGCGGTCAAAAAAGCATCACATGCTGATTCTAGTTCATTCTCTGCGGCTAGAACTAGCAACATTGAATGCTTCAAGTGCAAGGGCCAAGGTCATATGAAGAAGGATTGTCCAAACATGAAGATGGTGTTTCTTATACATGATGGCTATGCAACAGAGGGCGACAATGATCAATCTAAACCTTCCGATGAATCTGAGAAGCTAGAGCCAATCATTTGTTATCTGGAACAAGGTGTTAGCTTGATGGCTCAAAGTGTGCAAGGTGATGACATCGTTATTGTAACATCCCAAAATTCCAATGTTGGGGTAATAGGATAAAAATCAGAGGAAAATAATTTTGAACTTTTTATATAAATCAAACAATTGAATTCTATGTAAGCAGCAACTTGTGAGAATTTTCGAGAAAATCACGGAGCACATAAAATCCTAAAATTTTACATAAAAACTATATTGTGTCATAAGTCTTTTAAAAAAAGTCATAAATTTTGGTGCCTGTTTGATAGGTTCAAAAATTCAACAAACACTCAGCTAATTTTGGAAATTCAAAAATAGTTTTTTGAATTCCCGTCGGACTCTTGGGCTGCAACTAAGCTGGCCCAAAACCCATCGCCAACTCCATCCCATGCCAGCGTGCACTCTCCCTCTCTTTGACGTGTGGGCCCCACTTGTCGGGACTTAGTTATATTCTGAGAAGTGTGAGAGGTGTATCTCATAAGTAGATAGGGGGAGATCCTCACCCGGGTCAATTAAGGACCGAACGCTAGCAAGTCCTATATAAACCTAAGCGTACAACTACATGTGCTGGTATGGGACGACATTGGCTAATTAAGCAATTGAAAACTAGCCTTGCACGTTGGTAGGCCATAATAGTGCGAGCATGACTGGTGTAGGCATGCTCGAAGGAGCTCCCTTCACCATGGTGTCGAGCACAAAGCTTGTCGACACAACGGTGGAGGCTTCACTGAGACGGGGGTGTACCCAGGTGAAGTGAGGGTGTTCATTTGTCAGGCTAGTGCAATGTTAAGACTAGGTGATTTAGGCTTTGATACATGCTCTAGACTGCTTAGCAAAGATAGTGAGCGGTGGTATCGACGGATACCAAACAAACTAGAGAATTCGTATGTTGTTGGTAAAGTTGTACACCTCTGCAGAGTATAAATATATTTAAACAGCTGTGCTCGCAGTTATGAGCATGCTTAGTGCAGTCTTAATGGGTATAGTCTTGGTTTACATAAAAATGGTTTTGTTGGAAAATGTGGGAAATGGTTTGTTGGTTTATATTTGAGTTGAGTGCCATGTCTATGGCTGAAAATAAGATGTGCACTACTACAAAAAGGCTAATACTGGACGCCTCATCACAGTCGGTTGACCAAAACCATCTGTATTACATGCAATCACAGACGGTTTTAGTTTAGAGACCGTTTGTGTTACTGGCTGCACTAAAAACCATCTGTGAAGAGGTAATATCACAGACGGTCCATAGCTAAAACCGTCTGTGACTTATCACAGACGGTTATTGTTAATAACCGTCTGTGATAATTCTACATATCACAGACGGTTTTCAACAAAGAACCGTCTGTGAAACATCACAGACAGTTCTTAACAATAACCGTCTGTAATATTACTACATATCATAGACGGTTTTTTATTATAACAGTCTGTGATAATATCGCTACAACTCCCAGTTGAAGCCTGATGAGTTTCTTCGTCACCGATGCATCTCAATTCGTCGCATCAATGTCGCTTCGGCTCCCCGATGTGTCTCTTCGTCTCACGCTTCAAATTTATTCCTTGTTTTATAAAAAGGATCATTCGCCATCAAAGATGATCATCTCCACTTATACAAAAAACAAAAATGGCTGCCTCTTCTGTTTCCTTGTTGTCGGCATTGTTAGCCTACCTAGCCGCCTTTGTCTGAGCACCTCTCATCAGACGTTGAACCATCTTTGCGGAAGAACACTGTTTCAACAGTGTCTTCACTCCTCTGTCCGAGAATTTGCCGAAGTAGGTGACGGCCACCTTCCGCCGTCTCGACATCCTCCTCCGCCATGTCTTCAGGGTGATCTCCCACTTTCAGCGAGTTTACCGTGTCATTGGCGTGGTCCTCCAAAATGGCGTTGCGTCTCCGGGAGGCTTCCGTCACTTGGGCTGCGTGTCGAGGTGGCGAACAACCGAGTCGACGGCCGAGACCCCTTAAGCAAAGGAAGAGAGCCTATGGATTCAATTCTTCTTGGTTCAACGATCAGGGTCTTGGAGACACTTTCGAGCGAGCGCGTCGTGAGTGGGCGATTTTAGAGCTTCGTTCGATCATGAACCGTCGCCCCGACGCCTTGCCCTGAAGTATTGAAAGCGGAGATAGCGACCTACCTCCGCCACTAGAAAAACTTTGTTTATTTATAGGTTTCTACTTTTTTTAATCTTTTGTGCGATCGCCAATATGAAAATTCCAAAACTAAAAAGTTTGGAGGTGAAGTTACTATATTAATTATATGTTGAATTATTACTATACATACATACATACATACATACATACATACATACATACATACATACATACATACATACATACATACATATATATATATATATATATATATATATATATATATATATATATGAAGATATTTAAATGACAAAATTGACATATAAACATGTAATTTCTTCATGTCATGTAAGTGTATATACAAAATAAATATACTTGAGAAAAAAATCATTTCACGAGCAGTTCCATAATGGAACCGTCGGTGATAGTCCCATATCATGGACGGTTCCATTATGGAACCGTCTGTGATAAGTATCACTGACGGTTCCATAATAGAACCGTCTATGATAAGTCTCTTTATTAGTAGAAGCCCGGCTGCTAGGGTTTGCGCTCTAACTCGTCACTCCCCAGCGCCGCCCTTACTCTCGTCCATTCCCCTCCCCACCTGAGTGACCCCGTCGCCGACGCCGCCATGCATTCTTTCCGTCGCCGACGGTTGTGACACCACAGTTCACTACACAAGACACTCGTACGATAAGAGTGTCTTTTGCAGTGTCATCGTTGTGCCACAACTACGGTGACACCGTGCGCCTTCCCCTCTTCCTCCTCCCCCCGGCTAGCTCTCCACCGGCGATGTCGAGGTAAGACAGATCTATCACCTATTGGTTTGTGCTGTTGGTATTCATCTGAACCGAGCTCCGCCTCCCTCTCCGCTAGCTCCCGCACCTCCGGATCAAGCTCCCTCCTCCCTGCGCCGCCAGATCAAACTCCTAGTCACCCCTCGCTGCGCCGTCGACCCTGGCTCCTCCTCCCTACGCCGTAGCTCCAACTCCTCCTCCCTCTCGCCATTGGCTCGTTGAGCTACCTCGGACCTCCCTCGCGCCTCCAAACCTCTCCGGCTCTCCCACTAACGCGTAAGTCCCCTTCTTGTCTTCTTGATGTTGTCTAGTTGTTGGTTGATGCTGATGGTGATGGCCATTAGCCAGAGCCCAGATGCTAAATGTGTAATACATACATACATGAAGAGAAGTGCATCATTGCAGACAAGTGTAAATGTGTAATACATACATGTAGAGAGAAGTATAGAGAAATCATAAATATAAATGAATGCAATGATCATGCAGATGCTTGTTGGCTAGTGACACCTTGCTAGCTATTGAACTGTTCAATGATGTTAATAGTCTTATGCTAAAATTAAATTGATAATTAGTTCATATTAATAGTCCCCTTGCTCTATGAAATGTAAACTGAGGGCTATTGGTGTATGTGCATTCTATATATATGCATCTTGCTTAGTTCATGTTGTGGGTTCAGATTGATAAAAATGAATGGGGATGGTGGGTTTAATGCTCTCTAATGGATACTGAGGGTTATTGATGCTGGTTCTAGCTTTATGCTTGGTTGGCTTACATTAGATGTGGTTCAGATGGGGCTTGGCTGCAATTAACTTTTCAGATTTGTAAAGGTTTAGGCTTGGTGTGTATTGTATTCGAAAACAAGACCAAATGAATCAAAAACTACTACAACACCTCTTCACCCGTCTCTCGCCATTCATTTCACCTTTGTCTGTGTAACTGTGTTCATGCCAGTCAAGTTCTCCTACCTTGCGTCCCAGGTACATCCTACCATTCCATTCATAATCTCTTCTCTATAAAGTCTCCAAGCAGTGGTTGCTTGTGCCATTAAAACCGGCATCATATATATATTATATATATATTGTTCGTAATCTGACCACTTTAGGGGTGCGTCCACCTTGACATGAGAAGGATGAGACAGTAGCCACGGGCAACCTCATTGAGCCCTTGCAAGTTTAAAAAGTATGGATGCAAGGAGATCGTTAGAACATCCAATTACATGGATGTTGTCGATAGGTAATTGGACGTCGCTATGTTCAGAAAGTGATGTGGACGTGTAGGTATTCTGACTGGGAAGTGGCATCATCTATCAGCAACCAACAATTCTTGAGCATGTAATTGTCGCTTGGTGTTCTTGTTGGGTTTAAAGACGATTACATGCTCAAGAATGGTTGGTTGCTGATACATGATGCCACTTCCCAGTCAGAATTCCTACGTGTCCACGTTACTTTCTAAACATAGCGACGTCCAATTACCTATCGACAACATCCAGGTAATTGGATGTCCTGACGATCTCCTTGCATCTATACTTTTTAAATTTGTAGGGGCTCAATGAGGTTGCTCGTGGCTACTGTCTCATCCTTCTCATGCTGCGTGGACGATCCCCCTAAAGTGGCTGAGAGACTACGAACAATATATAATATAATATAATATAATATATGATGCCGGTTTTAATGGCACAAGCAGCCACTGCTTGGGGCTTTATAGAGAAAAGTCATCACAGATGGTGCCAGCCACAAACCGTTTGTGATATATACTTATCACAGATGGTTTCAGCCACAAACCATCTGTGATAGGTTCCTATCACAGACGGTTTTCAGTTAATAACCGTCTGTGAAAGTATGCATCACAGACGGTTTGAAACCTCATGTCATCACTGATCCATAAACTCAGACGGCTCACGAAACCGTCTGTGATGATGTTTTTGAACCGTCTGTGAATACCTTTTCTGTAGTAGTGGTGTCTCACAGCCGAGGAGGGTTGCAAGTTGTTATTTATTCAATTACTTACTTATTGTCCTTTATCTATTTAACTGCTCTTTAAATTTCTATTGCAAATACTACGTATTGATATTGCAAATAAAATTTGCTTAATAATGAAAATAACTTGTAACATAGAGCCTCATCTCTTGTTAGCCTTGCATTCATACAAATTTTGCAATACACTACAAGTCTTGTTGAGTGCACAATGTACTCAATCTTACTTAAATTGTTGCTCACAGTTAGAGGGTGATCTTACGTCGGACGACGTCTTCTTTGCACCCAGAACCGGTGGGATCGATGACGGGTGTTTCTAGGACTTGTCTCTTGTCAGTTGCCTGAGGTTTCAGATGGGCATGTCGCTGGAATGTTTG
This sequence comes from Phyllostachys edulis, assembly GCA_036346405.1. Taxonomy (NCBI): domain Eukaryota; kingdom Viridiplantae; phylum Streptophyta; class Magnoliopsida; order Poales; family Poaceae; genus Phyllostachys; species Phyllostachys edulis. The sequence continues at coordinate 30,523,847 of CM070561.1, read as the reverse complement.
ACTCATTATACAAATTTTGCTTTCGTTGTTACATTTGCTACTTCAATACTTAAGCTTTTATTTGGTCAGCCGGCCCTTTTGTTGTAAATAATGTAATCGCTTAAGTTATGTACCATATTTTCTTCATTTTGTATGTATGAATGTATGGATATGAATGCCAACGTTGTGGATGTGTGTACTAGCAACTGATCATGGGACTAGTACGGTATACACACGAGGGCTTCGGGTATTCGACGCCTGGGGTCTGATAGTTATTATTGGGAAAGGACAACGACACCATATCTTTTAAACCGATTGCAAGATCAAAGAGAAGGTATGCTAGCTTATTATTGATAATGGGAGTTTGAGCAACATGATAGGTAAGGATGTGGTAGAATCACTCTCATTGTCTACATGGAGGCATTCTAAACCATACTATATCCAATGGCTTAATAACGTCAACAAAGTCAAGATCATATACAAGGTGAGAGTGTCGCTTACTATTGATGGCCATGTCGGCAAGGTAGAGTGTGATGTGATACCTATGCATACTGGTCATATCTTGTTTGAGCGTCCATGGCAATTTGATTGGAATGTTACACATCAAGGACGGTCCAACCAGTATACTTTTATGCATAAGGGTGAGTTCCATGCTTTGCTGTCCATGACCGATGAAAAAAATCAAGAGCGACTTGGTGGTGGTCAGCAAAAAGAAAACTATAAAGACTACACTAAAACCGATGACGGTTTTTCTTCAAGAAGGGGAGGATGATACGGCCATAAGTACTACCAAAGCATTGGTTTGCATCCCTAAATTGCAAACTAATGCTAGAACTCAAATTGGTGTTATCGGTGATGTTTTGCAATAAAAGGTAAAGCAAAAAGTTGTGAAAGCCGAGATGGTGGATGGGGAGGCCGGCCAAAGAAAGGGAAAGTGCTCTAGGGATAAACCCCTAACGCATGCGGGCGGTCAAGAAAAGACAAAGGAGCCAAATTCAAACTCAATTCCGAAATCAATGCATTTTCAGCCTGAGAATCTGAAATGGATTTGGATAGGAGCAATTCCAATTAGGATCTTTCTTTAAAAGAGAAATTAATTTTGAAATTGCTTGTAATAGGATAGTTTAATTTATTTTTAGCAATTAGAATACTTTAAATTTTGAATTAAAGTAGGAGTTTGTAATAGGAGTTGATTCCGGATTACTGTTTACGTGGCACTGTTCACCACGTGCACTGTTCACTGAACCTATATATTCAGGGGTAGACCCCCAATTGTAAGTTAGTTGGAGTTAACGAAAATACAGAAAATTCACATGTTTATGTGGCACATAATGAGTACATGTGTTTCGAAAATTCTTATCTAGGGTTTTGTGTTTGCGTGAATATTGGAGGGTGGTTTTTCTTCCGAGATTCGTCATTCCTTGTGGATCATATCACCAATTCATAGCATCCTCAATTGCTAATGGTTTGGTGTTGTTCTTCGGGTTTGATTTTGTTTCTCTCTTCGGATTGATTCAACATCAACCAAGTATCATTACTTGCTTTGGAGATACACTTGTTTTTCCTTTTTATCGAACCAAGAAGGAGTAAAGCTAGGGTTTTACTTTGATCAAGATTGAAATACAAGTACCGTGAAAGATTGGATCATATTACGCATCAACCACATGTTGATTCGTATCACACCTCCTCCTCCATCGCACCCAGATACGCTCTTCTGTTGTCGGTCGTGCCGCCATGCCGTGCTGTGCCATGTCGAGTCGGCCCATTGTGCCGGAGTGCGGACCCAGGCACGACACGGGCGCTCGTGCCGTGGCAGTTCGACCCATGAACAGAATAGTACGTGCCGTGCCCGGGCCGGGCCATCAGTGCCATGCTTTGGGTTGGTCCGGCTGGCACGACCCATCTGACCATGTCTAACTAGAAGTAACCTCCATTGGTATCCTACTGCGCACCACAATTTGCGGTGTCCAATTCTCTTTTTCACGGGAATTTTTATATTACACGCTTGTATTGTGATATAATTATAAAACCCAACTGTGACCTTCTCGTGATATATTCCACAAACACAACTTTGACCACTAATTTTGTATTGTGATATATTTATAAAACTCAATAAAATTATAATATCATTGAAGTACTTTCCAGAAGAATATACACGTATGATTTTCATGTATCCAATCTAAATATTAAAAATATTGATAGCAAAATATCAAAAGTTTGACTGCACGTATCCAAAAATAACATGTTTTTGTGAACTGAAGGGAGTACTATTTTGCTTTACCAACACCCATGTAAACTCATTTTATCATCGAATTGTCCTTCCTGTAGGCCAGAGGTGCACAGTGTAGTGCCCAGCACGGCACAACCCAATACTCGGCCCGGCACAACCGGCGATCGAGGAGGGGGCCGAGCGCAGGCGACGAGGCACGGCCGGTGTAGAGGAGGATGGGCGCAGCCGGTGTCGAGGAGGAGGCACTTGCCAGCTTCTCATTTAATTGTGACGCATAGGCTATTCCCATGGGATGTGGCTTCCCTGTTCCCTCTGAATGTTCCCATCGGTGCTCCGGCTACGTGGCTCACATCTGTAGCAAACAGAAAAGAGTAGTTTCCCGTCAAAAACCAAAACAAAAACGAGGTCAGGGAATTAAAGTATCATCCGATTGGACCCATCCCGTCCCATACTCGTCGAGGTCGCTGCTCGTGCAAACGCCGACGACGAAGCTCGTGGATGAACGACCTCCCCGACACCACAGCTCAACGCCGATGGGGGAGCTTCTGACGCTGGTTGTGTTGCCGAACGCGGCTTCCACCGCTCCGCAAAGGCTTAGTGGCATTCTGCCCCGCCTTCTCGCGCAGAAGGCAGCAACGAACCTTGTGGAGTGCTTATTGCTCACGCTATGCTTTTGGATCAATATGATTATGTTTGGTTAAACAGCCCATATTGCGTCCATGGAAAATACGATGTGGCAATACAAGAGAGATTACTTCCATTTGGAGCCTACAAATCTTGTTCCTAATTTATTTGCTTTATTCATTGTCCTACTATAACTATACACTACCACTACTATAGAGAAGAATATCATAGACAGTTCAAAAATATCATCATAGACGATTTCGTGAGCTGTCTGAGTTCATGGATCAGTAATGACATGAGGTCACCACAGACGATTTTCGAACCGTCTGTGGTACATACTATCACAGACGGTTATTAACTCAGAACTATCTGTGATAGTTGACTATCACAGATGATTTGTAGATAAAACCGTCTGTGATAGCTTATATATCACAGACGGTTTGTAGATGAAACCGTTTGTGATAGCTAATATATCATAGACTATTTGTAGATAAAACCGTCTGCGATGATCTTTCTCTATAAAGTCTCCAAGCAGTAGCTGCTTGTGCCTTTAAAACCGCTTTACACACACACACACATATATATATATATATATATATATATATATATATATATATATATATATATATATATATATATATATATATATATATATAAAAGTTCAATAAGCATTGCTACCATAAGGATTGGCATGAAGCAAATAACACACTCCAAAGGTGTCGATTCGATGAGATAGGGCGTGGTTTCTCCTGCGTTTATGATGAACGCCTAAGGAGCAAACTCGCTAGCTAAATTCAGGCCTTAAGTTAGCTAACAAGAGACTACTGAACTATACGTATGTATACACACACATGTATATGTATATGTATATGTATGTATATGTATATATGTATGTGTGTGTGTATATATATATATATATATGTATGTATGTATAGATATGTGTATGTATATATATATATGTGTGTGTGTGTGTGTGTGTAAAGCTGGTTTTAAAGGCATAGCGATCCTTTGCTTGGAGATTTTATAGAGAGAAGAGATCAGGAATGGAATGGTGGGACGTACCTAAGACACAAGGGAGAAGAACTTGACCGGCATGAACACGGTTACACAGACAAAGGTGAAATGAATTGCGAGAGGCATGTGAAGAGATGTGGTAGAGTAGTTTTTAACTCATTTGGTCTTGTTTTGGAATAGAATACACTCCAATTAATAAATAATTGATGATCAGAGGCACAAGCTAGGTAAAAATTCTAGAAATTTGTATGTTAATTGCAACTTTACAAATTAGCCTAACCTTTACCAATTAGCTTAACATTTACCATAAGATCGGTTACATTTACAAAAATTTGTGTGTGCACATACTGATGTTTTACCCCATCCGAACCGCATCTCATGAACCAACATCATACATAGAGATCCAACCATCACAAAACACCCACCATAGCCCACATCATTCATCACCCACATCACAAAGCAAGGAGAGGGAAAAAGATAGAGAGTAAAGGGGAGTAGTCACCCCAGTGCAACCGGCAAATCGACCATCGCTAGTAGCTCACCACATCCATCACCTTCATGTATGCATAAGCAACAATAACCCACATCAGTAAACAAGTCAAACTCAAATCCAAAAAATGAAGCAACAGATAATGGAAAATGAGAAAATAATGCCTTGCTTCGACATCACCAGTGTTGGTGGTGAGGTAGCTGAGGCCGAGGTCGGTGGAGAGGTAGCCGGGGTCGCGCACACCGAGGGGAGAGGACGAAGAGGGGAAGGCAGATCTGGCAGCAGGGAGGTGGATTTGGCCGGGGGAGGTCAATTAGACCGGCGGCGGCGGCAGCAGCTTCACCGTAGTTGTGTCACGACGGTGACACTACACAACACTCTTATCGTAAGAGTGTCTTGTGCAGACAACCGTGGTATGACAAACGGCAGTGACGGGAAGAAGGGCGACATCGGCGACGGGGTCGGGGAGAAGGCGCGACTTGCGGGCGGCCGTCAGGGAGGAGGCTTCGGGCGGCAGCGTCGAGGTCAGGGGCACACGGGTGGGGAGGGAAACGGGCGAGAGTAAGAGCGCGTGTGTAACATCCCAATTTTTGGATCTTTTTGATAATTTTCAAAATAAAAATAACTATTTGAATTTTCTTCATTTGTTAAAGCTTAATTTGAAATTTCTGAAATAAAAATAATTTAATGTGAGTAAATCAAACTCCAATTAAATAAAAAATATTTTATTGTATTTTCAGAGCCTTTTTGAAGTGTTAAAATAAAAGGAATCATTTTCAATTTATTGGATTAATTTAAAGCTTAATTTGAATTTTCAAAAAAGAAAAACATTTCAAATGATTAAAATAAACTTCAATTAAATTCAAAATTATTTTATTCGATCTTTTCAAGCTCCAAGGAATTGTGTGGAATTTTCTTGAATTTTTTGAATTTATTTTATTTTTAGATTCTTTTCATTTCTTTATTTTCTCTCTCCTCCTCATCTTCTTCCTCAGACGTCTTTTCTTCAACCGTGAAGCCATGCCATGGCCGAGCCGCCACCTACTTAGCCGCCACGTTGACCACGCCGCCGCTTGCCCTCGCCGCGCCACCCCCTTCCCTAGCCACGGTGCCCCTCCTCTTCCCTCTCCCGCGCCCCCAAGCCGCCATCTGAGCAGCAGCTAAGCTCCTACAACGTCAATGGCCGATGACCACCTCTCTCCTCTTTTCTCCTCACTTAAACCATTAAAATCAATTCCGTCTGAAGCAAAACGTTCCCACTAACCTCACCCACGTTACCTGCGGCGCCCCATGTCATTACCCCAAGGGTAATCACACTTAGGCATACGGATTACTATTCGTTTGCTCAGTAGAACACTGCTCCAATGAATAGTAAGCCTTTACCAGAGTTAGCACAGCAGAACAATAAGATAGAAACTGTACATCTTTATTACAGTAGTAGCCACGCAAGGCTATGGTCTTTATTACAAGTAATTTACAGCTACAAAAGTGAACTACTCCTCCCTTGCCTACCCTGTAGTACTGGTCGCCTACTCATCCCACTCATCATATATGGAGTCCATCTCTCCCTGCTCCTCGTAGCAAGTACCCTCGTCACCGGTGGTCTCATCTGTACTTGCGTGTCCCTCGTCCCACTCGGGATAGCTCCCGGCCGGACTAGGATCTAACAAAGAAAAATAATAACAAGGTTGAGTACACGAGTGTACTCAGCAAGCAATTAATAGCAAAATGCACTTTATGACCCATCCCTTTTTCTTTACCTCATTTTCTAGATCTCTTCGCTTCTGAAAATAACCATTTAAAACATTAAGTGACAAATTTTAATTCTGAAAAGACTCCTAGTCACTCGAAGAGAAGAAAGACCCCTAGCGGTTCCCGTAGTTTCCACTCCAGGAAACTGGCATGAATTCATGATTTTATATAGCACTGCGCAGGCTTGTACCACTTTACCCATAGCTATTCTGAGCTCTTTATGAGCTAGGTCACCCGCATTTCCTTTGATGCGGGTTCGAGTTCAGAATACAGAACGTTTCCAAGTTACGTGATTAAGTCTCCACCCATTATCTTCCGTCGGTATCCTGAGCGCATCCAGTCCTCCACCGAGTTCCAACAATGTTGGTTGGGCCAGTCCCCCCCGGTCCCAACACTCCATCACGCGGTAGTATATCGCCCTGGGTCCCCCATTTTCTGGGTTCCTCCCCGTATTACTTACCCAATGTGGAGAGTATAATTACGTAACAGGTAACATTTTCTGCTCGTCGAAACGGGAAAATGGTTGGCACTGAATTTACGGCCTCTGACCGAGTAAGAGTTTTGTTGGTCCTTATATTTTAACCATATGTAAAGAGTCCCATCTCTTGCCCTCTCTCTTCCTTGCCCCGGGCCCCCTTTACCAACCATAATATTAACCGTGCTTTCATTTCATTTCTCATTTTTCAACTCTTTTCATCTTTCTTATTCATTTCATCCTCATTTCAATTTATTTGATTTAATTTTTGAGAAATAGTTTTGATGCAAATACATATATAATAGAGCAATATACGGTTTACATTTAATATAACTATATTCATGTTCAAGAGAGTAGCTTGCCTTGAGCGTAGAAAAGATCGTCACGATTTAAATCAGATCAACTCATCAGATCATGCGATATACCACCGCAAATACGCAAATCTGTGACGGAGGCGAATAATAAATAATTGTGCAATTACTTAGTGGTATATGTGTGCTATTAGTGCACAATAGTCATTTGGTTCTTTTTGGCAGATTTTAGTTAATAACCATTTTTAGGGTTCTTCGTCGGGTTAGCACTCCCCGCCACGGTCATTTTCGTATATCGGTTCTAGGGTTAGAGTTGTCGATACTTACATTTTACGTACGAGAAGAATATACTATACGTGATTGCATCCTAATAGATCTATTAAATTTTATTAGCACAAAATTAAGGCTATTAGATTTACGCGAGCAATTAAACGATTAGCTTGGTTTTATGCCGGTGCTAAATAAGCAAACTTAGTTGATTAAATTACCTCTTCCGTCCCAAATTACCTATTTACTTAGTTTGGGAGTTCTATCGACAATTAACTTGAATCTATGGTCTCAAATTAATTTATACGCATTTTTCGCCTCTAATTTCTACCGTTTGATTTACTGCTCAATATTTTAGCATAGATTAAATAGCCTATCTTACCGGTGACTTAAATGAAAGTCACATTTATACTACTAATTTAATTTCTCTACTTATTTTAAGTTTTACAACAATATCTACAATTTTTCCCTTTTCTAATTATTCTTCCTTTTTCCCTAACTCCCTTTAAATATTTTCTATTTCTTTTCTATCCTACCCTATTCGGCTGACATTACCCTAACCCAACCAGCTCCTTTCCCCATTCCTTCTAACCCTCCAATCCCTAAATCCCCTTCTCCTCTCTCTCACTCCCGTCCTGGCGTCGCCTTGCCTTGGGTGCTCGGCTCCTCTCCGGCGTCCGGATCTGGCGCCCATTGCTGGCTTGACCGGTCCGTCCGCCGCCACGCCCGCTGCCCTGCTTACACCGCTTCGATCCGTCGGCTTTGCTCTCGGCGCTCCTCTTCGATTCATTGCCACCTCCTCTGGTGGCGGCCGTCGCCCTTCTTCGGCCTCCGGCCTCCCGTGGCCGAGAGGCCGATCTTGAAACAGCTCCCTCTACCTCCTAGCCGTTCCTTGGTTCGGTCCTAAACCTAGCCCTTTGCCTCTCGACCTCCCTTCCCCGCACGCTTGCTCTCTTGGGGTAGATTCATTAAGTTGGTTTATATGGTTGCCTCCCAAGATTGATTCATTTGATTGATTGATGTTATATTGCTTCTTGATGTGTGCTATTCATTAATATGCATGATATGGTGGTGGGTTGAACTCTGGAGGCTAGTTTCGGTGATGCTTGTTGGTGGCGCATCGAGGTGGGGAGATGGTTCATCTGGATTCCACGAGGTACTTCCTTTTCTCCTAACCCCTTGCTCTGTGATGTGAGGATCCGGGAGTTACATGTGGGTTTTGCTATGAGATATGCTACTTGTGCATGATGTGTATGTGTAATGCCTACTGGAGTATATCGAGGTTACCTTGGATTGGATTCTGGGATGGGGAAAAGGGTCGCAGGGTCGGCCTTGTGCTGGGACTCCCTCCTTCTCCTTGTGGTGGGTGGCCTACAAGCTGAGAGGCTGAGGATGCTGAGCCTGCTTCACCTCCGGGCTGCCTTGATGTTCTGGTTGCAGAGGGAGGTTTGTACTGGCTTGCCTTCTGTTGAGTTTGAGAAGAGGGGAGGGACTGGGTGGTCTAGGGTAGGTTGTGAAGGGCAGTGACTGGTGTGGGGGATAAGCCTGCTAAAGAGGGCCTTCGACTGAGTTATCTTCTCCCTGTGGCTTATGGCGGTTGCACTCTGAGTTATCTCTTTCCCTGTGCTTTGAGTCCCTACTTGAGTTATCCCTTTCTGTCTTTCGTGCCTGTGCCTGAGTTATCTCTTAAGCTGCGCCTGTGCCTGAGTTATCTCTTTTTGCCGCTCTGAATTAGATGTAGAATTCATATTGTATCTATTCCCAGAGTGTAAGTATATTATCTTTGATTCAAATCAAGCAATTCAAAGATGGGACTTTCATAAGTCAAACCAAGTACGTGAAGGATTTACTTAAAAGATTTGGCATGGAAGATGCAAAGCCCATCAAGACTCCCATGGCTACAAATGGTCATCTTGATCTAAATGAGGGAGGTAAACCGGTAGATTTAAAGCTTTATAGATCCATGATTGGTAGCTTGCTTTATCTTACCGCATTTAGGCCCGATATCATGTTTAGTGTTTGCATGTGTGCACGTTTTCAAGCAACTCCTAAAGAGTGTCATTTAATGGCCGTTAAAAGAATACTAAGATATTTAAAGCATTCCTCTAGCATTGGCCTTTGGTATCCTAAATGTGCTAAATTTGATTTAATTGGATATTCGGATTCCGATTATGCGGGTTGCAAAGTGGATAGAAAAAGCACCTCAGGTAGTTGTCAATTCTTAGGAAGATCTTTAGTATCATGGTCATCTAAGAAACAAAACTCCGTAGCATTATCCACCGCCGAAGCCGAATATGTTTCCGCGGGAAGTTGTTGTGCTCAATTGCTATGGATGAGGCAAACTTTGATGGATTATGGAATTAAAATTGATAAAATGCCTCTTTTGTGTGACAATGATAGTGCCGTGAAAATTGCTAATAACCCTGTTCAACACTCAAGAACCAAGCATATAGATATTCGCTACCATTTCTTGAGAGATCATGTGAGCAAGGGAGACATTGAAATTAGCCACATAAGAACCGAGGACCAATTAGCGGACATTTTCACCAAGCCATTAGACGAAGGTCGCTTTTGCAAGTTGAGGAATGAGTTAAATATCATAGATTATTCAAATGTTGTTTGAACTCTTGCCTCATGTTATAGGTTCCATTTGATATTATTTGAGCATTTTATGAAAATATTTTTCAAATCGTTATTAAGAATAGATATGATCATATAAAAAAATTATGTTCCTAAATAGACAATAGTCTATACTTTGCACAATGATCCTTAATGATATTTATTTGAGTGCAAAACTAGGGATCATTTGTAAAATAATCTAATTTCTAGAAAATCCAGAAAGCCCCAGGATAATCGGAACAACTGGCGTTATACGTGCGGTACGACCGGCGTTATAACAGCGGTATGACCGGGGTGCGGAACGACCGACGGCTTTTGGTCGGTACGACCACGACAGTTTGTGAGTTAAACTTAACTCCCAGCGGTCTCTTTTTCTTTTGGTCTTAACCCCCGCGCGCGGTTCGTCCGCTCCTCTCCCGTCAGTTACAACCGTTTCGCTCTCTCTCTCTTTCTCTCACCCGAGCGACTCGACTCCACTCAAATCCACTCGAAATCTTCAAAGTTTCTTGATTTTTCCGTGTTGCTAGTCTCTCCAGGGTTCTCCTCCTCCCATCCAAAGGTAAAACTCATCCTTGATTCAGGTTTTATCTCTTTGGAACCCTAGGATTTCCAATTTTAGGGTTTGTTGAAAATGTGATGAATCTCTCTAATTCTAATTGGGAAAATTGTGATATTTGGTGTCTTAAGGTGTTTGCGCATCAGATCCATGGATTCAATCCATGAAAAATCACCAAAATTGCAAGAAATCAACAGCCCTAGAACTCGGTCAGGAAAATCGGAATGGTGGTTCTTGGCGCAGTATGACCATGATCTTGATCGTCATCGCCAATGAACGGCGGTACGTCCGATTGTCCTGACAGAAAACAGAAATGTCATTTCTTTTTCAACTTAATTCAATTCCAATCATTCCCTTGAGTCTCTTGTGACCTTTATCTGTTTCTAAAGATGCCTAGGATGAGGATTGCGACAAGGAAACCTCATGGACCCCCTCGAGGACAGTCATCTCCTCAATCCTCTGCCGCTCCTACTCAATCACCTCTTCGTCGACGACGGTTAGCTCCAGTGCGGCCAACACGATCAGTTCGTCAGAAGGTCACTCATGGTAAAGGAAAAGGGCCAGCACAAGATTCTGAGACAGAAGCAAGTGAGGACTATGTCTCTAATGATGAGACTCAATCTGAGCACGACTCTCAAGAAGAAGGTACATTTGATAACTTGGGTGATCCTCCAGCATCTCCTATAGATTTACGCCTCCTATCAGCTGATGATTATGCAATCAAGAGGCATGTAAATCAGTACCTTTTAAAATCAGACAGTGTACATCCTGGTTTTCACACTGTCTTTCAGGAGCAAGTATTTGAACAGCTATATGGTCCTAACAGAAAATTTGCTGATCATAAATGGATTAAGTGGTCTCATTTAAATTCTTTGGACAATTATAGTAGCATTTATCAGTTCTTTCTTCAAGTAGGTCTGCATGACCTTGTTGCACTAAAACAGAATTATGATGACAAGCTTATCAGACAGTTTTATGCTACAGTGCATGTCTCTCCAGATTTAAAATCTATTAGATGGATATCAGCCACTAAGTATGTGGAGAGCACCAAGGAAGAGTTTGTGCAAGTTCTGGGAGTTCAGTCTGGAACTTGGGATAAAGTTCTTGAGAGGCCCGCTTTATTGTGTCCTGCTTGGGCTGATTACTATGACTCTTCTGTCAAAAACAAGTTAGGCACAATTACTGGACTGAGACCAATTCCTAGCATGATCAACAGGATCATCAATCATACTTTCTACCCCAAGAGTGGTAATTTTGATGCGATTCGTGGTCACGCCTGGAATATTATTGATAATATTATGAGGGGTATCAAGTTTGATGTTGTAGATGTGATACTTCAAGGCATAGTCTCCTCTAAGAATGACAGAATCAAAAGGATTTATTATGCTCCATACATCATGGCATGGATCACACACAAAATGGAGTATCGTGGTGGTTTGGGCCTTTGTTCACAAGTCTTACAGCCACGAGATGGTCTTCCTCCTCATCGTGTGATCTTTGAGGATGATCTTTGGTGAGGCTCTGCTATTGCTCTGCCTGGTGATGTTCCTACCGATAGCACTCTTGCCAGATTCTTGAATCAGTGACTCATTCTTAGTTCTTTGCAAGAAATAAAATTTGAACAAGCTGAATTTGAGTGAGACTCGAGGCAGATTACTTGAAATGGAGCGGACTCGAATGATTTCTTCGATGAGACTCATAATGAGGATGGCTGACTTGGTGGAGAGCATGGCCCGACTTAGAGGGATTTTGAAGACTCCTGGCGCTTCTCTCGGCGGTCTCCTATTTCTAGGACATCTTCTGTGCCTCCTATACCTCCTCCTGCTCCAGCTGTAGCACCTATACCTCAGGATACAGTCCCTGCTCCTGTTGCTCCTCCAGCTCTAGTCACCGAGGTCGTGACTCAGGATTCAGCTTCAGCTTTAGAGACCTCTTCTTCGGATCCATCTCTAGCTACAGCGTTAGCATCTTCGGATCCCGCTCCTCCTGTTTCAGTTTCTCAGGATCAGACTTCAGCTTCTCGGCTCGACTTTCGAGATCCCGCTCTGTTCCGCTCCTACTCCTGCACAGGATCCAGCTTCCTAGGACGTCATTCCTCAGGATCCCAGCATCTGAGCTGTTTTTGGTATTTGATGCCAAAGGGGGAGAAATACGAAGACAAAGAAGAAAGAAGTGAAAAGATATAGAAGATATAGCTTTAGGGGGAGCAAGCGCAAGCTTTTGCTACTATACTATGGACTTATATGTGTTAGCTCATATATGTTGGACTTATTATGTAATGTTGAACTTATCAGTGCTTGTAATAGTTTAATTATGCGCTCTTTAACTTGTTGAACTTGTGGATGTTGTCATGTTATTACCTTTTATGCAATCTCAATTATCGTCACATCTTACTATTGCATTTCCTCAAGTTCAAATATGCTAAAGAAACTCTGCCCAAAATTCTCAAAATTTCTTCAAAATGTTCAATCTATATTTGCACATGTTTAGGGGGAGATTTCTTTAAATTAGACTTAACAAGAAAATAATTCTCATACACTCATCTGTTCTTATTGCAAGAATTATCTTATTGTTAAGACATCAAAAGAATATACAATTATGGTATATTCAAATCAATCTTTCTCACATATTATAAGTGTTGTCATCAATTACCAAAAAGGGGGAGATTGAAAGCATCTAAGCCCCTAAAAATTGTTTTGGTAATTAATGACAATATGTGAATATGGGATTAACATGTTTATTGAGTATTTACAAGGTTAAATCCCATCGGTGAATGTGTTGATGCAAAGTGACATGCGAAATGGACTACACGAGGATCTTTTGGCTCAAAGACAAGGTACAAGTAGTCTAGGATCTCTTTTTCATTTTACCGGTCTAGGAGTTTTGGATGAAAGATCGGATTATAGGATAAACACCGTACTATTAAGAAGGATCATGGCTAGTAGTTTGATAGCATGTTCTTGTGCAATATGGATCAATTTAGGATCATGCATGCATTTGAATTTAAACTTGAAATAAAATTGAAAAGCTCTCAGTGTTTCTGTCCAAAATCGGTAGTACTGCTTGATTACACTTCTTGATCGTACCGTTTAGTCTTGATATGACCGGACTTTACTCGGCGGTAGTACTGCATTTTGATGGGAACAGCCAAACAAATATTCAAAGCGAACGACCGGCTCCTTGAACGGTCGTACCGCATCGCGGTCATTCCGCATTTTAGTTGGCGGTTCTATAAAACCGAAGCGTTGCAAATCGCCTCAGAATCTTTCTTGAAAATCGGTCGTACCGCTCATGGACAATGGTCGTACCGTTGGGCGGTCGTTCCGAATTTTGTGAGGCGGTTCAATAAAAACAGAACAAGTGCAAATCTGCTCTAAAACTTAATCTGAAATCGGACGCCCGCTCTTAGGGAGCGGTCGTCTCGCTTCGCGGTCATTCCGATGTTTTCGGCGGTACAAAAATTCGAAACAATGCAAATCTTGACCAAATCACGAAACCCTACGAGCGGTCGTCATGCTTCGTATAAATCTGACAAGAACCGTCGGACGGACGCAGCGCATTTACTCGCGGTTGTTTCGATTGGTAATTCAACGGCTACTTTTTCCTTTTTTGGTATCTGTTCTAGCCGTTGATCGTGCTCGATCGGAAATGCGATCGCATCATCGCACTTTGTCTTATGATCGTTCGATTTCGCTGAGAACTTGGATTTCGTCTCCAATGGTCATAATTGTTGGTGGGGGCTATAAATACACCTCCACCTGCTCAAGTCAAGGCTGCTAGTACCCATTTGACTTTCATAGAGCCTTGAGAGCCTTTGCATTCACTCAACACTCAAAAACACTCTTGTGCATTCATTGTGAGCTTGTTGAGATACATTCAAGTGCATTCATTCTCCTAGTTGATCCATGTGCACTTGAGTGCCGTCAAGTGAAGACTTTGATCTATTACTCTTGGAGTGTTGCCGCGCTCCTAGACGATTGGCGGTGGAGCACGGTGATCTCTTCGAAGAAGATTGTGAAGAGGCCTGGTGCAAGCTTGTGAGTGGTTCGGTGTTCACCATCTCCGAAGCGGAGGAAGAACAACCATAGTGACTTGAGGAAAGGCTTAATTCGTGGAGCCGGCTTGAGACGTCAAGCTCCCTCAACGTGGACTAGTGAAGACCAGCAAGTCTTCGATACCACGGGAAAAACTCGTCTTGTCTTTGTGGTTATCTCTAGTCTTTACTTTCATATTTATTTTTCTAGCTTGTTTATTGTGATTAATTTGCCTAGCTAGAAGAATAACTTGTTTAGACTAAGTTGTTGTTGGCCGAAATTGTTAAATTGCTAAAAAGTTTAAAAACCTCCTATTCACCCCCTCTAGTCGGTTATCCTTGATCCTACAGTGGATTAATAGCTTGAGGTCCAAATTGAGGTTACACTTTATTACGAATTAAACAATTTTAATTACCACTAATTACTGATTAATATTGCTTAGCTTAGTTTAATTGTGCGGGTTCTCACATTACCATACCATCAATTGCACATTTCCTCCACTCCCTGCAATCAATTTTATAGTTTTCTTCATTCTTCATTTCAACCAGAAACTGTTCGTTCTTCATTTCAACCAGAACTGTTCATTTATTTCTTAACCGTTTTCTGTCGATTCGAACACCTCCTCCCCTATATAAAGAGAGTCTCGGGAGCCCCTCTACATCCTCAATCCACCCCCAAAACCTCTCCTCCCCTCTCCCCATATTTTGGCCGGATTTTGGATTTTAAGAACGCCGGCCGAAAGCCATTCCACCATCGGCGGTGCTTCAGCGAACCGGTGGTGCTTCGCGATGTTCTACATCGTCCTCCCTTCCTTTTCTCTGAACCACCGCCGGTTCGCTGAAGTCCTATGCGCTGCCGGCCGCATACGCCATCGCGAATTCCGCTAGCATTCCTCGTCAAACCGTGTGCTGCCTTCACCTAAATAAGTGAGCACCACATGCTCCGAACCTCCCCACCAACCCCACTCTCTAACTCCTCCCTGTTTACCCGGATTCCGTCGGCGACCTTGCGCTGCCGAAGCTCCTTCTCCGTCAGATTGCGTCGCCATCGAAGATCCTCTGGCCGAGTCTTCTATATCGCTGAGTTCATCTCGACGCGTTCTAAGTCGTGCTTCCGTCACCATCACCCGAAGACCACCAAGTCACCGTCGACCTCGCCAAGCCGTGATGTTGAAACTGTTTCTTCGTGTTCCCCACTTCTTCGGTGAGTTTTTCCAAAATCCGTTCACGTCATCAACTCCGCCTCGTCGCCAGGGTTCCATTTTGCCCATTCGCCGGCCACCCCATCGCTTGCATCGCCAGTGCCATTGCCATGCACTGTACTTCTATGTTCGGCATGAACAGTGTTCCATAAACAGTGCAATTTCTTATTGTTCATCTTTCCGTGCTATATCAATCTTCCAAACGCTCGTTCTCTCTCATACGAACTCCAAATCCGTCAATTCTTTCTCCTAATTTCATCTAAATTTAGTATCTTCCTTCCAGTATTTATTTCATATTTTTTGGATTTTATTTGATTTTTTGTTATTTATTTGTATCATTTTGCGCGTATAGAATCCGACGCCGCCAACACCTATTTGGACCAACCGGATGCAGCAATCTCAACCTTCAACGAAGGCAAGTTGTCGACCTTTGATCATTTTGTTCCCAGTTTATAAAATTATATTATTTTATATCCTCATGCATTGCTAATTTTTATTAAATGCTTTTCGGGAGTAGCTAAACACCTATTTGACAGTATGCCTCCTTAAATAATTGTGAATGACATGTTGACATGTACCCTTAGATACCATAGGTTGGGTTAACTTTAGTTGGATATATTTTAATACCAACATGGGTATCGTATTATGCTTAGCCATGCTTAGCCGCGATGGGATTTATGATCACATGCGCCAAAAATAGAAATATTGACTAAATAATATATGGAATCGTGGCGGAAGCCACCGTTATTAAAATTTGTTGTCCATGGCAAGGGTTGTCATTTGGCCGGGTTGAAAGAAAATGATTTATGCTTGGATGAGTGGTCGGGTAATAAAGGGGGTGCGCAAAGCACATGGGATGAGGTAGTCTCGCCTGAACAACCACTAAGAACTTAATTTTGAGCGTCATTGATCTAGCCATACCATACAACCACATGTCTAGGATGGGGGTGTACCTAGCTGAATAATTAGCAATATTTTGATTTGGTTCTGTTTGGGTTGATGAGCGGTGCAAGAGGGGGCCAGAATGGCGAATCCTTAGCGAGCAGAACAGGGTCAAAACAGAGCTTTGTAAAAGTCTTGTGATAATCACTTAGTCGCACACCCCGGAAGTGTGTTAAATGGATATTATAAGATAATTATCTCTTGTGGGTCAAGTTGTACAACATCTGTAGAGTGTAAAACTATTCGAATAGTCGTGTCCCCGGTTATGGACAATGCTTGGTGATTTAACATGAGGGGTAGATTTTTCTCAAAACTGTTGGAATGGTGGAACGGTTGGGAAGGGAATAGGTTGTTCACCGGTTGTTGGTTGGAAAGTGAACAGGGTTGCTCACTAGTTGTTTCAAAGAACTTGTTTACTTATGTATTGATCTTTTAATTTATGCTTTTTAATCTATTTACTGTCAATACCGCTTTCTGCAAAATATCCGTAAAGCTATCCTTGTTCAAGCCTTGCATAAATACTATTTGCATACATTTCCCTACAGCTTGTTGAGTACTTTCTGTACTCACGGCTATACGTCATTTGTTGATCATTCACCGAAGAACCAGGGAACTCGGAGTTCTATGAAGAGGAGTACTTCGAGGACTATGTGAACTAGGTCGTGTTCTCCACTCGATTGCATGTGGGCATGTCAGATGGCTACCACAAGATTTTATTTCGCTGCAAGTTTACTCTTTTGTTGTTAAGCCCTGTGTGGCCAACTCTGTAAAACCTTAACCATAAGGTCTGTTGCTTCTCATTAATAATAATTTGCTTATTTCTTAGCTATTTCATTGTATGGTTATGATTTCATCGATGTTGCAACTGTGTGAGCTAGCTAGTGATCATGGGACTAGTTCAGAATACACAGAGGGTCCAGATTTGCAGATTCGGGTCCCAACATGGATGGTATCAGAGCCATATCGATTGTAGGACCCAACCATAGTTAGCATGGTTGTTTTAGTGAAAAATTCAAAATTTATTTTATAAATTAAATCAACCAATTGGCCTGCGTAGTTATTCTTCTCTCGTCTTATTCTATTCTTTTCTCATCTTATTTTAATCTTTTCTCACATCATTCTTAGATTCTTACCTCTTACCTTCTCTGAAATTTGTTTTCGAAATTAAATTAACTTTCTCACCTCAATAATCTCTATAGGATCGAGTCTTTGGTGATCAAAGCAATGGGTGGCCTGGAAGTTTCAAGATCTGTCGAGTGTTTCAAGTCGATCATCCATATAAGTTAGATTAGCAGTGTCACGCCAAAGTTAGCCTTGTTAGTTTTAGTATCGTTTTGTTCGTGTAATAGGATCTCTTGCTTGAGTTTTGATGCCTCTTAATAGCTTTCCGGCTATTTGTTTTTTTTGGGTTTAACCGACTTTCCCTAGTTAGTTTGTTTATGTCTTTCTCCCTTGTTCTTTCTTGTCTATTGTGCTTTTCCCTCTCACCTATCGTGCTTTCTCTGTAACACCCTGGCTACGCGGAAGCCAAGATGTTACCTAAACGACTAACCTACAACAACCATGCGAAATAAGTTCAACCATAACATGAAGAAGGATAATATCAAACATCAATATCAGTTTAAACCACTAGCCAAGTATCCAATCATGAATGACAACAAACTATGAGAAAATCAACCCTATAGCAGTCTATAAATTCTCAATAAGAGTAATTCACTTATCCATTGAGTATAAATCAATCTAAGGGGGTCCTCACTTTAGCAACTAAGTTCAAGCAGTCCAACAATACTAATCTCATCCAGATAATGAACAACTAACTAGATCGAAAGCATCATTGTCCCAATTCAAATAGCGTAATGGAATTATGTGAACCTAAGGACGAAGGTTTTAAAACCTAAAAGGGATCATCCATGAATGTAGTCAAAATCATCCACCTCGAAGGATGGTCACAAAATCATCCACCACGAAGGATGGTCATAGAATCATCCACCACGAAGGATGGTCACAAAATTTCAACCTAAAGGAAACATCAATTCTGAGAATTTTAGCTAGTTGAACTAAGTCGTTCGTTGTGGTTATATATGTGTGAAGTGCACCAAGACTACCCCTCCCCATGCATGCCGCTGCCTCGAGAGGTACCTAGAAAACACAACACAGCAAGAGTGAGTCCACGACTCAGCAAAGTGCAATAGTAAGTAAATATAGCATCATAGGTGGTCAAGGGAATGTTCAATTCCACCATGAACAACAACATTATAAGCCAAACAGACAAATCCATATGTTATGCACAAATGCAATGACATGCCATGAATGCACATTCTTCACATTTTAGCAATTACCGGTAATGCCGAGTAGTGTATCCGTCGATACCTACTCTAGGCCTGTGCCCTCTAGGCACAGGGATCCAAAGCCCACACTCTACGAGTGTGGGGACTAGGCCGGTCTAATGCATAACGGGGATCCAAAACACATTTAAGGCAAGGCACAGGGATCCAATGACATGATGCAGAATGAAAAGCATGATATCAACTCATTATGAAAAGTAATGCTCAACAACATTATCCACTTAAGGTTTCATCATTATATCATGGCATTCATTAATGATGAAACAAAGCAACACATTATTAATATTTGCACTTGCCTCCACCATGAGACAGAAGACAAAAAAAGGCGGAACGAGCTAACACCGGGGTTCACCACCACCACCTGGTAACCAAGAATGATAGTAGGCATCAAACAACATGCTTAATAGGAAAGTACTCACAGC
This sequence comes from Phyllostachys edulis, assembly GCA_036346405.1. Taxonomy (NCBI): domain Eukaryota; kingdom Viridiplantae; phylum Streptophyta; class Magnoliopsida; order Poales; family Poaceae; genus Phyllostachys; species Phyllostachys edulis. The sequence goes on along the minus strand of CM070561.1, from coordinate 30,504,586 downwards.
GCTCTACAACGGCTTCCCACATCCCAAGTTTAACACTCGACCTACTCAAGCTAGACAACAAGCCAAACATAAATCTATTCGGGACAGCAGTAAAGAAACAATCATAAGTTTTGATTGGGTTAACCAAAATTCAAGTTTCTTGTCATTCTGAAAATCTAAGAACGTAAGCTACAAAAACCTAGTTGGCATGATGCCCAGATTCTGCTTTTAACAAAATATGGCACAAGGGTCAAATTTACCGTCGAAAACCGACGAACCAACTGGACAGTCAACTTGAAACTTGCATATCTTTTGTTCTACAGATCCAAACAAAGTGTTATTTACCAATCTGGAAAGCTAAGAAGGTAGGATACAATATTCGTTCAGGTGGACAGCCCTGAAACGTCCCTTAACAAATTGAAATCTAACCATTAATATATCTGCTACGCGTTGACAGATTCCTGGATAGCAGCAACGAAAAAGACCATAACTTTCAAACTGTAAATCAGAAATTAGTGAACTTGGAACCTATGGAAAGCTGAAATCATGATATAAAACTCTCTAGGAGACGAAATCCCCAAATTAGGAACAGATCTAGAACAAAACAGGCGCTCAAAAAGGGAACAGAATCTGATCTTAACCCAGTCAGGCTGAAGAACCCTAATCAAAGCAAAACTATGCAACTAAAACTATCTAACCAGCAATGAAACCACTCCTTACCCCTTGAAGAACCTCAGGAACTTGATGGTTTCCTCCCAAATCTTCCCTCCTTTCTCCCTCCTCTCCTCCTTCTCTTCCTCTCCTTCCCTAGGCTGAAAAAGTCATCTTCCTCCCTCCTTGGTCGGGCAGCAGACAGGACCTTCCATGGCAGCCTTGGATGGAAGGAGAGATCAGGATTTTCGGGTTTGGGAGAGGGGGAGGTAGTGGAGGTGCAAGAAGGGGGGCAAGGGGGTGGCAGCCAGCAGGTTGGGGATGAGGAAATGTGTTGGTGGCTGCTAAGGTTAGGGAAAGGAAAAGGGGCAGCTAGGGTTAGGGTTTGAGGGGAGGTGATGGGCTGAATGGCTGGCCCATTTGGGTGCCTCCTCCCACCCTTTTTGCCCACTAGGGCTGCAGCCCATGGGCCCAAAGCCCCAAGGTCCAAACGCGCTAAAAAATCAGAACTTGAGCCAAAATCCTTCTCTAAACTTTGAAGCAATCGAAAGAGAGTAAGTTTCCCTCTCCCGAGAAAAACATACTTTCTAATTGGAATTTTGGGTTATTACATTCTCTCTCTTGTCTATTAAACCTGTGAAGAATTATTGTAGATGGTTCAAACTCGCAACACCGCAAGTGAAGATGAAACAGTGGATCCCAACGCCAGTGCTAATCTCAATGCACCACCTCCACCGGCCGCAATAGCAGATCAGAATTTGGGTCAGTTCATAGCAGCTCAGACACAGTTGCCGAACGCTATGATGCAGAATATGAATCAGATGATGAATCAGCAGAGTCAGACCGCTGCTACCTTTATGGCAATGTTGAATTAGAACCATCAAGGCGCTGCCATGCCACCACCACCACCAACAGCTTCTCAGCAATCAAAGTTTGTAGAATCATGAGGACGCGTCCACCTACCTTCGCCAACTCATCTAAACTGTTGGACGCAGATGACTGGTTGCGCTCCATAGCGAAGAAACTAGCCATTGCTCGATGTGATGATCGCGAGAAGGTTCTATATGCCGCGCACCAGTTTGAAGACACTGCTGCTGAATGGTGGGAAAATTACTGCGCAGCCCATGAGAATCCACAAGATATTACCTAGGCCGAGTTTTCAACAGCTTTCCGTCACTCTCATGTCCCAAATGGTATAGTAGAAATGAAGAAAAATGAGTTCCATGATTTACAGCAAGGAACCCTGACAGTAAGTGGGTACCTCAACAAGTTCACTCAACTCTCTCGTTATGCTCAAGAGCACGTTGCCTCAGATGATGCACGTTAGAAGCATTTCAAGCGGGGACTCAACCCCAGTTTGAAGGTACAAGTTATTGGCAATGACTATATAGATTTCAAGCATATGGTTGATAAAGTTGTGCTCATTGAAGAGTCTCGTCGTGAGCTTGAGGAATCTCGCAAAAGGAAGATGATGCAGCATGGGTCTTATCAGAATCATTCGCAGAGAGTCAGAATGAATACGCAACATCATGTCCATTTCACTCCTCCTACCACATTTAGAACCACTGCACCAACACCTCGCCTAGCTGTTTTAGGAGTCAGCACAACAACCAACCATAGGGAAGCATCAATCCAGCCCCAGGAGTCACCTGTTATAGATGCCAAGAGATAGATCATTATGCTCACAGTTGCCCATGAAAGCGAGCACTGACGCCAATTCCATTCAACTTGGGAGCTACACCAGCCAGAACCTCCACATCAGGAGCAGGCCGAGGAACACCTTAGAATTCTGGTCAAGCCGCTCGGACTCTAGTTCCTTCTACAAGAGCACAGGTGAATCATGTCACCATGGAGCAAGCCCAACCAGCTCAGAACATTGTTTCCGGTAAGTCCCTGATCAGTTTTGCGTCTGTTGCGGTTTTGTCTCGCGCAAAAGAGAAAGTTGCTGAGAAGAGTGAGCAAAGTTCGACTTCCGGAACCTATTCTCTAGCTAGCTTGAATCTCGGGGTTGAGATTCCCTTTAAGAGGGGTAGGTTTGTAACATCCCAATTTTTGAGTCTTTTTGAAAATTTTCAAAATTAAAATAACCATTTGAATTTTCTTGATTTGTTAAAGCTTATTTTTGAAATTTCTGAAATAAAAATAATTTAATGTGAGTAAATCAAACTCCAATTAAATAAAAAATTTATTTTATTATATTTTTAGAGCCTTTTTGAAGTTTTAAAAATAAAAGGAATCATTTTCAATTTATTGGATTAATTTAAAGCTTAATTTGAATTTTAGAAAAAGAAAAACATTTTAAATTACTAAAATAAACTTCAATTAAATTCATAATTATTTTATTCGATCTTTTTAGGTTCCAAGGATTTGTGTGGAATTTTCTTGAATTTTCTTGAATTTTTTTGGATTTTTCCTTTCTTTATTTTCTCTCTCCTGCTCATCTTCTTCCTCACGACCTCTTTTCTTCTTCTCTGTTATTTTCTTCAATTGTGAAGCCATGCCATGGCCGAGCTGCCACGACACAGCCTGGCCACCGTTGACCGTCGCCGACATCGCCTCTCATTGCGCCACCCCCTTCCTCGGCCACGCCACCCCTCCTCTCCCCTCTCCCGCACCCCCAAGCCGCCATCCGAGCAACAGCCGAGCTCCTGTAGCATCAATGGCCGACGGCCACCTCTCTCCTCTTTTATCCTCACCCAAACCATTAAAATTGATTCCATTTGAAGTGAAACATTCCCACTAACCTCACCCACGTTACCATACCATCAATTGCACGTTTCCTCGACTCCTTGCAATCAATTTTACAGTTTTCTTCGTTCTTCATTTCAACCAAAAATTGTTCATTTATTTCTTAACCATTTCCGGCCAATTCAAACACCTCCTCCCCTATATAAAGAGAGCCCCGAGAGCCCCTCTACATCCTCAACCCACCCCCAAAACCTCTCCTTCCCTCTCCCCATATTTTGGCCGGATTTTGGATTTGAAGAAAGCAGGCCGAAAGTCATTCCACTGCCTCTAGCGCCACGTACAGTGGAGCCCCGCCACCATTGACCACATGCCCAGCTTCATCTCGTGACTTTCGACAACGCGCTTCCTTCCTTTTTCTCCGAAGCACCGCTGGTTCGTTGGAGCCCCGTGTGCTGCCGGCCACGTACGCCGCCGTGAATTCTGCTCGCATTCCTCGTCGAACCGTGTGCCGCCTTTGCCTAAATAAGTGAGCCACATGCACCCAACCTCCCTCTTCGAATCGCTGCCAACCCCACTCTCTAACCCCTTCCTGTTTGCCCGGATTTCGTCGGTGACTGGGCGTTGCCGAAGCTCCTTCTTCGTCAGACTGCGTCGCCATCGAAGATCCTCTAGCTGAGTCATCTACACTATTGAGTTCGCCTCGACACGTTCTACACCGTGCTTCCGTCGCCATCGCCCGAAGACCACCGAGTCGCCGTTGACCTTGTGGAGCCACGATGTTGAAATCGTTTCTTCGCGTTCCTCGCTTCTTCGGTGAGTTTTTTTTTCCAAAATCCACTCGCGTCATCAACTCCGCCTCGTCGTCGGGGTTCCATTTTGCCCATTCACCGACCACCCCATTGCTTTCTTCGCCGGCGCCATTGCCATGCATTGTACTTCTATGTTCGCCATGAACAATGTTCTGTGAACAGTGCGATTTCTTATTTGTCATCTTTTCGTGCTATATCAAACTTCCAAATGCTCGTTCTCTCTTATACGAACTCCAAATCCATCAATTCTTTCTCATAATTTCATCTAAATTCAGTATATTCTTTCCAGTATTTATTTCGTAATTTTTGGATTTTATTTGATTTTCTGTAATTTATTGTATCGTTTCGCGCGTATAGAATCCGACACGCTGACACCTGTTTGGACCAACCAGACGCGTCAACCTCAACCTTCGACGAAGGAAAATCGTAGACCTTTGATCATTTTGTACCCAGTTTACAAAATTATGTTGTTTTATATCCTCTTGCATTGCTAATTTTTATTAAATGCTTTTCGAGAGTAGCTAAACACCTATTTGATAGTATGCCTCCTTGAATAATTATGAATGATATGTTGACATGTACCCTTAGACACCATAGGTTGGGTTAACTTTAGTTGGATATATTTTAATACCAACATGGGTATGGATATATTTTAATACCAACATGGGTGTCGTATTATGCTTAGTCGTGCTTAGCCGCGATGGGATTCATGATCACATGCTCAAAAATGGAAATATTGACTAAATAATATATGGAATCATGGCGGAAGCCACTGTTATTAAAAAATTTTGTCCATCGCAAAGGTTGCCATTTGGCCGGGTTGAAAGAAAATGATTTATGTTCATGCTAGTGGTCGGGTAATAAAGGGGGTGCGCAAAACACATTGTGCGAAACACATAGGATGAGGTAGTCTCGCCTGAACAACTACTAAGGACTTAAGTTTGTGCGCCATTGATCTGGGCCCTACCGTACAACCACATGTCCAGGATGGGGTGGACCTGGCTAAATAATTAGCAATGTTTTGATTTAGTTCTGTTTGGGTTGATGAGTGGCGCAAGAGGGGGCCTAGAATGGTGAATCCTTAGTGAGCAGAATCGGGTTAAAACAGAGTTTTGTAAAAGCCTTGTGATAATCACTTAGTCGCACACCCCGGAAGTGTGTTAAACGGACATTATAAGCTGATTATCTCTTGTGGGTCAAGCTGTACAACCTCTGCAGAGTGTAAAACTATTCGAATAGCCGTGTCCCTGGTTATGGACAATGCCTGATGATTTCACACAAGGGGTAGATTTTTCTCAAAAATGTTGGAATGGTGGAACGGTTGGGGAGGGAAGAGGTTGTTCACCGGTTGTTGGTTGGGAAGTGAACAGAGTTATTCACTAGTTGTTTTAAAGAACTTGTTTACTTATGTATTGATCTTTTAATTTATGCTTTTTAATCTATTTACTGTATTTACTGTCAATACCGCTTTCTACAAAATATCCATAAAGCTATCCTTATTCAAGCCTTGCATAAATACTATTTGCATACATTTCTCTACGACTTGCTGAGTACTTTGTGTACTCATGGCTATATGTTATTTGTTGATCAGTCACCGAAGAAGAACCAGGGAACTCGGAGTTCTATGAAAAGGAGTACTTCGAAGACTATGCGAACTAGGTCGTGTTCTCCACTCGATTGCCTGTGGGTACGTCGGATGGCTACCACAAGACTTTCTTTCGCTGCAAGTTTACTCTTTTGTTGTTAAGCCCTGCGTGGCCAACTCTATAAAACCTTGACCATAAGGTTTGTTGCTTCTCATTAGTAATAATTTGCTTATTTCTTAGCTATTTCGTTGTATGGTTATGATTTCATCGATGTTGCAACTTTGTGAGCTAGCTACTGATTATGAGACTAGTTCAGAATACACAGAGTCTGGATTTGCAGATTCAGGTCCCGAGAGCTAGGGAGTGACTAGTTAGGGCGCAAACCCTAACAGGCTCCTTCTAATAAAGGGATATCACAGACGGTTCTATTATCGAACCCTCAGTGATACTTATCATAGACGGTTCCATAATAGAACCGTCCATGATATGGCCTCATATCACATACGGTTCCAAAATAGAACAGTCTGTGATACGGTTCCAATAAATAACAATTTTTTTACTAGCATAGGGTGTGACGTTTTTTCGTGTTCTCCGTGCACTTAACTAAGTAAAATGAGTCGCGGGTACATAACCACATGAGGTACCTACTTCACAATAAATAAGTAAATTCTAGAGTAATAAATAGTAAAATTGAAGACAAAGCTAGAGATATACTTTACCAAAGACCATCGACAATTTAGTGGTGGCGGGATGATAAAAAAAGACAGTTTTTACATCGCAGATGATAAAAAAGGATCAACGATCCTATCTTAGTCTTCAAATCTTTGTAAGCCTTCTCCTCGTCTTCGGTGGTAGCGGGATCAGCGATAGTCTGATCAAACGCCTCCACTCGCTACCTTGCACGCTCCAATCACGCTTATAGCCATTAGGACTCCATAACCAAGTACACGATAGCCCAGAGGCCATCAACCCTGGCCTCCTCCGTCTCGGCGAGGTCGACCCGCTCTCCTGCCATTCGGATGTCATCCTCGACTCTCCGGATTGCATCCTCAGTGCGGACGAAGTAGTTCCAAAGGACGATCTCCACGATGAGGTTTACTCGCCAGATGCGGGAGACCCTCGCATTGGTCCATTGGAGGAGGAGTTCCAGTCGACCGATGATGGCCGCTATGGTCTCCGATAGATCGAAGGGCCTAAAACAGATGGCATTATGAACGGGGAAGGCTTGTCTGCAGCTTGGGCCAGGTTGCGATCAGAGAGGTGTAAGTAGACATCCACAATGTAGGCCAGTACGGTCGGCATGAGAGGAGACGCTGGCGCTGGAGAGGAAGAAGAGGGAGCCATTTCGACCAGAGCATGCAGTTTGAAGAAATAGGAGGTTTGTGAGAAATCTCTTTCGGAAGCAGATGCATGTCTATTTATAAAACGTGGGAGCCGTAGCGACCGACACGGGAGACAAAGAGATACAATGGAAGCCGTAGCGACCGATGCGGGAGACGAAGAGATGACGTGGTGCATTTAAACGAGCAATCGGATGACATGGTATCTGTTTTTATTATTACAGACGGTTTTAAGAACAAACCATCTGTGATATTACTAAATATCACAAACGGTTATTGTTCAGAACCGTCTGTGATACTTCACAGATGGTTTTCAATATGAACCGTCTATGATATTACATCTTCACAGACGGTTCTTAGCGCAGCCAGTAGCATAGACAGTCGTTAAACAAAAAACTGTCTGATTGTATTTAATACTAATGGTTTTGTTCAACTGTTTGTGATGATGTGTCCAGTATTAGCATTTTTGTAGCAATGTACCTTTGATTTCAAATGTAAGTCGTTTTAGAAAATATGTCGTAGATAAAGAATTATCAAGATTAACAACATGAAATTGGTATTACTAGATCTATCATGAAATATAGTTTTGCAATGTATAATTACTTTTATTTGAAGCAAACATATTTTTATAAAAATTAATGGTCTAAGTGTCACCTTAAAAACTACGTAAATATCCGAAACAACTAATATTTGGAACAAGATTTCGAGACATCGCTATTAACTACCGGCCGTAGAAATGTGAAGTAACAAAAGGGGTGCTTTGTTAGTTTAAAACGTGGTCCACTGCAGAAACATTAAGCGAGGGATGCGAGCCACGTAGACGGGGACACCAATGGGGAACACACGCAGCGGAACAGGGACTTTTTTTTAACAAAGCAGGAGAGATGTCCATTATATTAATGAAGCAAGAGAAAATAGAGGAAACACCACAGACAGGGTATGAATTCCTCTGAACACCTGAATGAGCAACCTAACACATAGACTAAAGCTAACACCAAGCTAGCCACGACAGACTCCGATCAACTCTAACGTACCCAGGACACACACTATAACCAAAGGAAGGACTACTCCCCCACCACATAGCACGTTAAAGTTTTTGTAATCAAGTTAGTATATAGAGGTTCACCATCGCACAATGCTTGAGAGAGAAGAGTAGAAGCAAAGGCATGTAGAACCAAAGCTCCGCCATGGCTGAAGAACCACAGCAAGCGCTGCATCCTAAACAGACGACCTTCAAGCCCTCATAATGTAGTTGGTGCGGGAAGTGACCCCTCCGCTCGACAACAACGGTGGATGGCGTGCAAAAGAGGGACGACAGCTCCGACTCCTCTCCTCCTCCCACGGGCATGCCATCGGTGGCCTGCCTCTAGGTCCACGTCAGTTGTTCTACGTGGGGCATCCACCACGGTCAACCTGCACCTCAGGACAACGACCAATTGAAAAAAACAAGCACCCAAACTCTTTGGGCCTCTTCAGCAACTGGCCTTTGACAACAGCAAGGGTGACCTTCTCCACTAGCAGGCAAGGACAACAGACGACAACGAATCCGAAAAGGAAGAAGGATGATAGGAAGGCTTCGGCTCTAGTGGCAAGCTCTCGGTGTTGGAAATATTCCCTAGAGGTAATCATAGAGATGATTATATTTCGTTATGTTCATAATATTGGATAATATGTTATCTTGTTTCTAGAATAATATCGTTAATATTTATTATCAAGTATATATGTGACTTGATTGTGAAACTTTGTATTTCTGCGATGATTATTCTTAATCTGTGAAACTTTGTATTTCTGCGATGATTATTCTTAATCGTTTCCTAGTCGAAAACATATGAGAACACATATAAATAGACTAGCATATGTATTGGTTGATGACTATGTTTCACAGGTCATAGATGTGGAGATATCAAACCAATAATATGGACACATGTTAGAGAACATGGTGTTAGATAAGACCCACCTTGAGACACTGTTGAGATTGTTATGATTTCATGTGTCATCAGTTGGTCTCAAGCAATGATGATGTATAATCCTTAGACCTGAGATCAACATGGTTTCCTACATGTGAAATAGCACACTTGGGGGTTGCCAAACGCTACTCGTAACTAGGTAGTTATAAAGGTAGCTTTCAGGTATGCTATGAAACATGCAGAGGAATGTAGATGGTTGGATATGGGATTTGCTCCTCCTAACATAACAGGAGAGATGTCTCTAGACCCCTCGTTGTGATCGAATAAAGAAGGTGCATGGTCATGCCACTAGTGGTCGAAGTGTCGACCACATGATGTTATTCGACACTTGATCGAGAAAGTATTGAACATTCCATGAATGACATAATATCTCACCTAGAGTTCAACCAGATATCATGAGGCAAAGGGAGAATACACAAGCATGCCGTTCAGTTCAACCAGATATAGACTGGTCGAAGCTGGTTGTACACTGGTCGAAGTTGGTTGTAGTCTAGTCGAACATAATCACTAAGTGGCCGAGACCTGCTCGTAAGGAGTTGCGAACTAGTCAAGACTAAATATGAACTAGTCATATAGAGATACGAGTTGGTCGTTAGTGATAAGGACCTGGTCGTAGATCATATTGCATTAAGGTTCGTTTGATATAATTTGTGTGTATTTGGGAATCGTTATGTTCTGCTAGGAACTGCTAACGACTCGTGGTCGAAAAGGGTTTCCGAGTCACAACTGATTACGCATGAACCTACATGGTCACACACTTAACGGGTTGGAACAATATATGTTCGGATAGGATCCGTCGTGGGCACTATATAAGGAGATGCATGAGGCTGTTGGGAGATATACGAGTTGACGTGAGTTGCTCTACCAAAACCCTAGCCGCCCACTTTCCGAGAGCTCTACCGTGCGACTTGATGCTAGCACACCGACGTATGGTATTTCTTCTCTGGACATGTGGATACCATATAGGTGCTACTGCAGTTGCTGTTGCATTTGAGGACAATCTGCGATCTTCACAAAGAACTACAGAGGTTGCTGGAGGAGACGATCGACTTGCGAGGACACTGGACGATCGACTACATCGACGTTGGACGATCGACAACGACCACTTCATCGACGCACTCTACATTGGATCAGGCTTCTCCAACTCTTCTTCTGCTGCACTGCTCGTCTAGTGATAACAATCTGTAATCTTCTACCTGCATGGCTTTTTGGTTTACGTGATAAAATTTTGAATTGTTAGCTAGCGTAGTTTCACTCGGGTGGCGACGGGTGTTGACATATCCGGAGGGGAAGCGAGCAGTGACCATCTGCAGGGGATCAACGATGGCTTGAGGGCCGGCGATATCTGGAGAGCACCTCGTGGCCGAAATTGTCATCTGGACACTAGGTAGGTTTAAAGACGTCCTCGCCGACTTGAAGACACTGTGGCTAGAAGCACTAGCAGTAAACCGATAGCCTGTAGCTCCTCCCCTTTCCGTCAGATCAGGTGGCTCCTCTCCTCTTCGTCAGATCGGAAGACGCCAAGCGGACTCGCGTCCAGATCCAGTCGGCCTCCCGGTTGACGCACCACCAGATCTGACACCAAGGTCCCCGGCGTTGGCAGCCCACCCGAAGCACCCCTCCCTGGGTCGCTCTCGGTGGGTGCATCACCGTCGCCGGTAGTCGTCGAGAGCCGGGGCCGGCAATGAGGTCTCGGGGCGGCGGTACAACCCGCACCGCGGATGGCGTCTTCGGTCGTGGGACGACCGTCGGCAAGGGCAAGAGGGGCGGAGGTGACCTAGACGCCCAAGATGTTGGCGTCGGAGACGGTGGAGGAGTTGCAGCCGTGCGGGAAGCGGACGCCGAGGGCACGGGAAGCACGCATTTCTAGTGGCAGAGAGGAGACGGGGGTCGTCGGAGATCCAAATCCAGATCTGTAGCCGCCGCCTCCACCGGTTGCAGCTCCGGAGACGGAACGACGAGGGGTCCCCGGATCCACCGGCCGACGCCGAAGAAAGAAGCCGCCTGGGTACTAGGGGCTCGGTTGCCCGACGCTCGTCCCACCCTCCGCCGGCTGCAGATCCAGAGAGGAAAACGCCGGGGGGACTCCAGATACACCAGGATCCCAGTCCGGCGGCGAAGAAGAACCGCCAGGAGCGACGAGGCACCTCCAAATCCGGTTAGCAAGGGGGTGCGTAGGGGGAGAGGAGACCGGAATGGGGAGGCGGCTGTCGGGAGCTCTTGCGCGGCGGCTAAGGTGCGCCCCATGAGTCGCCTGAGAGCGGCTCAAGAGACGAGGTCGGGAAATTTTATATTGCACCTTGTCTTTCGATTCAGAAACTCCTGAAAGACACCGTCGTTCTTACATTACCCCCTTACAAAGTCATTTTGTCTGGGGTTTTGATTTTTTTTTTGGGTGCAAGGAAGGGTTTTGAATTATAGAAGAGACGATTTGCATAAGAGAGGCACAAATCCTTGTTAGTTTAGAAAATAAAAAACTTTTATGCACATACCTTGAATCGTAATTTGCTTGCGACTTGGACACTATCCAAAGGTTGTGAAGTTGGTTAAAAAAATTGCTTCATTTTGTTTAATGCAGCTGTGTATGCAGAAATATGTGTGCAATCTAGCTGTTTTCCTTTGGCTTCAAACGAGGATGTACAATACAAATATATAATAAGACTTCATCACGAGTGATTCCTTTCTCCGGCGTGCGTACGCAGGCTGGAAAATTATTTTGCGCCATGTTGGTTATATGCTATGGTTTAATAACATGTACACCTAGGCAGTGTGCTCCGGTTGATGTTTGACTTAGTTTTTTCGAATTTTGGACACTATTAGCCTCCTAGACTACTGTAATTCTAACTCTAGCCCTTTTACATCCAAAATTCTATTTTCAGCCCTTTGTACCCACCTACTGCGTTACTGGACCGCAGGATAGCGCGTCTTCTCTCTTGCCGTACCAAGCAGACAAGCTCTTTGCCATCCCGAAAAGCAGCATGTTGGGCACTGTAGCATCTTTGCCCAAAAATCCATTTAAATATATTTTTTGTAGGAATTTCTAAATATAGTAAATGAGCTCAAAAAATTATGAAATTATTTTTAGAGCCTCCTGGCATAGTTTACTTGATTGTGTAATTTTTTTAAAATTTTTTTTATCAGTTACGATTTTTTTTTCTCTAAAATTCATTTAAGTATACTGTTTGTAGGAATTTTCTAATATAGAAAATGAGGTCTAAACATTATGAATTTTTTCCCATGCTCCTTATACAGTGTAATTGATTGTGTAATTTTTTTTTTCATAATTTTATATGTTACGAAATTGTCTCGATAAATTAAGGGTTTAGGTCTCGAAAATTAGGACGAAAGATTTCGAAAATTAGGGTTTCATGATTTCATGTGACTTGGAATGTGGTGCCATGAAGCGTCATACAATACCGTTGCTAGTGGAGACGCGCGAGCGAATCAATCGTGAGCTGGGTTTCGAGATTCGGCACGCTATAAAAGCGAGCACTGCGGGCAAGGGGGATAGCAGCGACGGGGCGACAGATGTGCGGAGGAGAGAGTGTCTCTTACCTAGAGTGATCATGTGGTACTAAACTTCCCACATTCGAAGTCACATGAAATCATGAAACCCTAATTTTCAAAACCTTTCGTCCTAATTTTCGAGACTTAAACCCTTAATTTATCGAGACAATTTCGTAACATATAAAATTATGGAAAAATTACACAATCAAGTACATTGTATAAGGAGCCTAGAAAAAAAATTATAATGTTTGGACCTCATTTTCTATATTAGAAAATTTCTACAAACAGTATACTTAAATGGATTTTAGAGAAAAAAATCATAACTCATAAAATTTTGAAAAAATTACACAAGTAGTTACACTGTGCTGGGAGTCTCCAGAAAAAAATTCATAATTTTTGGAGCTCATTTTATATATTTAAAAATTCCTCCAAGAAATATTCTTAAATGTATTTTCTCTTTCCTCTTGGATTTACGTGCACCACAGGAGGAGGGGAGCTGCTGCTGTGTGGGACGGCAGAAGGTGCGCTCCTGTTATCCCTGGCCGCAACAGGAGGAGACTAGGGGCTAAAATTGGAATTCTACGTCTAAGGAGTCTACTTTAGGAATTTAGGTAGTCTTATGGGGCTAATAGTGTCCAAAATTCATAACAATCCAAGGGAGAATGATCATTTGCAGTACAATGCATTTAAGAAGGAAGGTAATGAGCACAATTTGGTTAACATGGGAGCGAACAATGAAAATGGAACAGTCAATTCTGATCAACCTGAAGATATGAATAGCTGTTTGACATTGCTGACGATAATATTGTACCCAACAGTCACTTGGTACTGGCTCACCCTACACCCTTTGCTGTAGCCGCTCGGGAATTACCAAGTATGTTGCACAAAACTATTTCTATGGTGGAATAGGAAACACCAACGAAATCACCCATACCACCTACTGGTACCATCAGCCTCATTACTCAATCAAACAATTGCCATAAAAGTGAGCACTGCGGGCAAGGGGGCAGCAGCAACAGGGCAATAGATGTGCAGAGAAGGGAGTTTCTCTTACCTAGAGTAGTCATGTGGTACTAAACTTCCCACATTCCAAGTCACATGAAATCATGAAACCCTAATTTCCGAAACCTTTCGTCCTAATTTTCGAGACCTAAACCCTTAATTTGTCAAGACAATTTCGTAACATATAAAATTATGAAAATAATTACACAATCCATTACACTGTATAAGGAGGGCGGAAAAAAATTCATAATGTTTAAACCTCATTTTCTATATTATAAAATTCCTACAAACAGTATATTTAAATGAATTTTAGAGAAAAATAGTAACTGATAAAATTTTTAAAAAAATTACACAATCAAGTAAAATATGCTAGGAGGCTCTACAAATTTTTTTATAATTTTTTAAGCTCATTTACTATATTTAGAAATTCCTACAAAAAATATATTTAAATGGATTTTTGGGCAAAAGCTGCTCTGATGCAGACATCTTTGCTTCGGGGACGAGACAATGACTTTTGTCTCTTGATGCTGCAGCAGAAGTACGCCGATCCTCCTGCGGTCGATGGCGCAGCCAGTAGGTCTAGGGTGCTAAAAATGGAATTTTAGATGTAAGAGAGCTAAATTTGGAATTACGGTAGTCTAGAGACTAATAGTGTCCAAAATTCAGTTTTTTCTTGTGGTTGTGATAAAGTGTTCTTCAAAACTGCTCCAGTGTTTTAGGTGACAAAGCGTTTTTGTTTGACGTGCAGTATCTTTCTGCAATCATGGAGACATGGACAGAGATCTAGATCCAGTGGCAGCACTCAGAGGTTAATCAAATTGCTAGGCACACAGCCCAAGTGTTTGTCTCAAAAAAGCGTTTATTATAATAAAAAAGATGGGAAACAATCTTCATAAGTTAGTTGTCTAGGCCTAGGATGCCGATCTGGATGAGCCAAAATACTAACACCACAATCCACCGTAAGGAGCTGTCGATAGATAAGAATAGCATTCCAACCTTTCATCTCCAGGAATGCTCACGCTCAATCGGTGTTTCCATGATATTTACGAAATGATCATAAAAGGCCTCCTCTAGCCCAGCCTGAGAGTGCACCAAAGCCAGATTTAATGGCGGCATTTCATGCCGTTAGTCATCTAGCTGGAAAGAGTTTCTACATGCTCAACAAAGCTTTGTTAACGCTTATACCCAAAAAGCATGCACCACTGGAAGCACGAGACTATCGGCCTATTAGCCTCCTTCACAGCTTTGCCAAGATTTTCTCTAAAGTTCTTGCTCGAAGATTATCTCCAGAATTGCCAAAGCTTGTGGTTGCCAACTAGTCTGTTTTTACCAAAGGTCGTTCGATTCAAGATAACTTCTTCTTGGTCAAACACTCAGTTCGTTTGCTACATCAGACTAAGCAATCAGCTTTTCTGTTCAAATTAGATATTGCTCAAGCTTTCGACTCTTTGTCTTGGCCTTTTCTATTTGAAATTCTACAGCACAAGGGTTTTGGCCCAAGGTGGTGTTCCTGTATAATGTTTATGTCTTCCTCCACCAGAATTCTAGTCAATGGGCAGCCTGGAAGGCCAGTTTGGCATGGTCACGGGTTGCGTCAAGGAGACCCCCTCTCTCCGATGTTGTTCATCATTGCCATGGACGCGCTCAACAGCTTGATCCTCACTGCAGAAAAAGAAGCTTTGCTCCATCTGATTGGAGGGCGTCGAGGTCTACCCCATCGGCTCTCATTGTATGCGGATAATGCGGTCCTATTCTTAACTCTAGTGCGTGAAGATCTTTTAGCTATCAAGAAAATTCTTAAACTTTTTGGTGAGGCTTCGGGGCTGCGTACCAACATGTACAAGAGCTCCTTCTCTCCAATCAGATGCAATGATCAACATACCCAGCTCGTCAAAGATTATTTGCAATGTAACATCGCTGCTTTTCCTTGCAAATATCTTGGCTTGCCTCTTTCCTTGCGAAAGCCGTCACGTGTGGATTTCCAACCTCTAGTGGATAAGGTCGCTAACCGTCTGCAAGCTTGGCAAGCCGGATTGCTTTCTCAAGGGGGGCGCTTGATTCTATTTAAGGCGGTGTTGTCAGCTATGGCAGTTTATAATTTTATGGCCCTAGATCCTCCGCGTTCGGTAATAAAAGAAATTGATAAGTTGCGCTGAACGTTTCTTTGGAAAGGATCGCAGCATGTTTCAGGAGGTAATTGTTTGGCAGCTTGGTCAGTAGTTTGTCGTCCCTTACACCTGGGAGGCCTTGGGGTGCACAACTTAAGTGTGTTAGGGCAGGCCATGCACATCCGCTGGCTATGGCTGTAGAGATCGTGGGATGCACGTCCATGGGGAAGGTTGCAATTACAGCCTAACCGAGAGGAGTATGATTTGTTTAAGGCATCTATCGTGGTTAATGTGGGCAACGGTGAGAATGCATTGTTCTGGGAAGACCGCTGGCTGAATGGTTGCTCAATTCAAGGATTCGCGCCGTCCATCGTCCAGATGGTCATTCCTTCGATTCGGAGGAAGCGAACAGTGGTCCAGGCCCTCACCAATGATGATTGGATTTTGGACATCCAGGGTCAGCCAGGCGCCCAAGCGGTCGAGGAGGTTATGCAGCTGGGGAATTGGTTGCAACAAATTCATCTTGCTCCGGAGGAGATCGATTCAGTTTGCTGGCGATGGGACTCCTCAAGTCATTACTCTACTAAGTCGGTGTATGGGGCTTTCTTCATAGGTTCGACACTGTTTCCTTGTGCTGAGGCCATCTGGAAAGCTAGGGCGCCTCTAAAATGCAAAGTCTTCATGTGGCTAGCTATTAGGAGGCGGTGTTGGACAGCTGATCACTTGAGGCGTCGCGGACTGCAAAATCAGAGAGCTTGCACTTTTTGTAGGCTCCAGAAAGAGACCATTGACCATCTTTTGGTAGGTTGCGCGGTAACCGCGCAAGTTTGGACTCGCTTTATAGTTCAGACTGGCTCTCGGTGCCCGGTGCCTAGCGGGCAACATTCCCTTCAAGACTATTGGTTGGCTACTCGGCATTCTCAACCAAGGAGCCACAGAAAGGAAATAGATGAGTGTATCATTCTCGTTTCTTGGATGCTTTGGAAGGAGCGCAATCAAAGGATCTTCAACAACATGGTCAGTTCCAGTGAGCAGATTCTACAGCTTGCTCTCCAAGAGCATCAACAATGGCGTATAGCAGTTGCGCTTCGTCGGGTCGTGGCCTCAGAGGAGCAGTTGTTTTGTTTTTCTTTTGGTTTTTGTTTTTTCTTGTTTTGTCGGTAGCCTTTTTTCGGCTTCTTCCGACTCAGTCTCTTTCGGTTGCTAGTTGGAAGTTGTTTTCTTTGCTTGTTTCTAAACTGTTGCGATTCTCCCGTTTCTTCCGGTTCTTTCTGTCTAATGAAAGATGTGCAAAGCTTTTGCACTTCCTTGAAAAAAAAAATACGAGTCATTGCTTTGACATTCTGTAACAGTAGCAGTAGTGTAAGATTTGTATACCTTCCTGTTTGAAAAGGATCAATTTATCTTGTTGTATAGGACTTCCCAGCATCATAACAAATAATTGACATAAATGAAGAAACTCATTCTAATTCCAGCAGATAACTCTCCATTCTACAAACTCCCTAAATCAGAAGAAAACTCTTGTCCAACATGGGCACTGTAGAATTCAGAACATTCATCTAAATTGCTAACATAAAGTCATCCATTCCGATCACGATTCTTGGCTTGCTAATAATTTTGCGGTCTCTTTTTCAGACTCGGGCAACTCCTTTGAGTCATAGGCAACATCAATTGTAGCTCTTTCGCCATCATTTGCAGAGTCGAAAACCTCAAAACGTCCATTGCCGTCTTCCAAACAAGAACTCTCCTGCTCCATCTGCTGCAATTCTGATTCTATCAGAGACTGCATACGTGCACACTCCCTATCCCGGGGATAACTGCAATACAAGAACGAGTATATGGAGGTGCTAATTGTGAATGGTATTGCTATGGCTGTGTACAATGCCTTGGCCAAGGAGGCGGCATTCTCCCGGTCTAATTTAACACTCTTCCCTTTGTCATCTGGCCTGTATCCATACACACGCTGTGCTAAGATGCCAACGATAGGAGGAGCGAACGATGATAGTACCGACTGCAAAGACCTGTCAAGAGCATAGATGCTTGTTCTTGACTTCTCAGGAACAATCTCTGCAAAAATAGGGCTGCAAGACAATTCAAAGTTATAAACATTAGGCTATGCTGTAGTAGAGCAAATGTAAGTACTAACAAAAGGAGGTGGTAAAAATTAGGATGTTTCATTGTCATTTGAAAACTTCTGAATGTAACACTGGACTTACAAGTTTGTAGCAGGATCATTCCAAGAGATAAATACACCCATGATGAACAGAACAACACCATGGGCGACGCCAGTTGATGGATCATCAGGGAGCCCCAGCAGTAGCACAGCAGCTAGAGGCACAGCCGAACCAGCACTGATCTGCGACAAAACAATCCTCCCGGCATTCGGATACCGTAGAGCAAGAAAATCGCCCATCTTACCCCCAATAAGGCTTCCGAGGGAACATGCAACCCAGAAAATTGTCATGAGAACGGCAGTATATTTGTGGCTGAATCCGATGAGCTCAAGCCACATGGACGCGAAAGAAAGAGCCGACCATGGGAATGTACCACTGACACCCTGAGCCACAAAGATCTGGAATGTCGGAATCTGAACCACAAACTTGGCCTCCTTGATCATTTCATCGACGACTTGCCGCACAGACTGTTTGCCAACCGGCCTATCACACTGGCCATCGTTGTTCGTCGGAAAATGAGGATCCACGGTGAAGAACCAATTCAGGGCCCCTACAATGACACTGATGATTGCCACAAGATGGAAGGCAATGCGCCAGCCTGCGATCCCGAAGACTGTGGCTTGGGCCATCAGCAAACCGACGAAACCCCCAGAGATGAGCCCTAGGCTGCTGGCGAGCTGCAACCATCCGAAAGCCGAGCCGCGTGTGCCGTCGTCACTGGAGTCGGCGACCAATGACTGGATTGCTGGTACCACCAGAGCTAGACCAATGCCATTCAGGCCCCTTGAGATTGCCACCTAGAATATAAGGGAAGCTGTAAATTTCCAACCGACGATGATTCAAGGGTTACTACTTGCCAGTTGGTAAAGAAACTGAAGTTCTCGAATAAAGCATCAAATCCTTGCGTATTCTACACATCATAAGGGAGAATGTCAACTTGGTTTCTGAATTTGTTGTGGTTATAGACCAAATAGTAGAAGAGGAAGTACCTCCGGGGTCTCCCCACAATGAAGAGGGGCGTACAATACATATATAGATTACAATGATACCCCTAAAAAGACTCTATGATTATTGGGGCCTCGGGGTCTTTGCACCCTTCCGCGTGTAGCTTTGGTATACAATGGATCTTTATAGGCCTTATCCACCCTGTCTCCTTTCTGGTTCATAGGTAATCTTGACTCCCTTCGGTCCATACGAGGTGATGCTAGAGCGAAACCCTCTTTGTTAGGGCCAAGGTATCAGGCCTCGCAACAGGGCTGGTGTTGTGCCGACTTCCTAGACCCACCTCACTCCAGGATATATTGTACCTCTTCGCTCTATGCGAGGGGGTGCTATTGTACCCTTCGATTAAGGTTGTATTGCCGATCTTTCTGTACCTTTCACTTCGTACGAAGGGGTACATGGTATCTTTCGACTGAGTCAAGGGGTGTCCTTAGTGTTTTTGTCAGGTCAGTGGGCCGGTGGGCCGCTCCTACCACAAAATCAAAGTGAAACACCTTTACATATCAACCTATTGTGTGAACACTTCTAAAATTTTCGAGATCATATTAAAAACTAGCCAGACAAATATTGCCTACGAACTGAAAAGAAGTTCAGACAAATAGCAGGCCGCGCATCGTCACGGTCACAGCATAAATTTGGCTGTTGAGCAGACGAGTTGCAAGTTTGCAACATTGTCCGATAATAAATCCAATCGAAATGTCTACAACTAGCAAAATAAACCTAGCTTCCGAAGATGCAAGAAATTAACGAAAGGAGCACACAACATGCCCCCAAAAAAACGAAATCTACCATGTGCTATTTGGCTAAACCAGCACGAAAGTTCGCCTGAAAAAATATAATCCAACCCCAAATATGTCCGAGTTGCCCAAACGATATTTATGACAAGTTCTTCCTAAAAAAATATTTGCGGGAATACAGGAATTTTCCAGGAATCAATACAATTTCTTTACATTTTTTTATCGGATTCCTCCTTTCTAAATGGGGCCTTAGTGTAAAAGAGAGGTCATTCAACCATGAATTCTCCAAGTCTTTAAAGAAAAAAAAGAGCCTTTTTGTAACACCTGATTTTCACAAGATTTTTTTTGTAGGAAAACAAACGCCCACCGAGAGTGAATGTTTTCCCCCCTCCAAATCGCACAATATGAAACGTAGAGGGTAGTAGTTTTTGAGCGAGAATCTCAGGAAGCTAACAAAACAAAGTCACTATTTCAGAACTTTGTACTTTTGCGTGGTAATCAACTCCATTTTGTTAGGGGGCCAAATGAGAAGATCCACCTAAAAAAAATTCATTTTGTTGTATGAAGGTTTCTACACCTTTGTAGTCAACTGGTCATTAGTAAATAGTAAACCTTTCAAGATCCAATCCCAATTACCAATCTCTCTTCAAAGTTCAAACTTGAAAGTAAAGGAGCACAATCCAAATCCAGATTAAAAAAATTAACATCTCATAGCAGAGCAGATCTACAAAGCACAAACTACAAAATCCCCAACTAGACATGCATCAAATGTGCAATCAAGCAACAAATTAAGCAAGCAGGAAGGGGACTAACTGAACCACGGGTACACAGCAGCAACTGACCTGGAGGAAGGTATCGGAGATGCCGACGAGGAAGGTGGCGGCAGCCCAGAGGAAAGCCCCCACGGCGATGACGTGCGCGCGGTTGTGCCGCGCGGCGGCGTAGGCGGCGAGCGGGTAGCAGGCGGCCTGCACGATGGAGCGGCACAGCGTGAGGGCGCCGAGCCCCGTGGGCGTGGCGTGCAGCGCGGCGCCGACCTCCCGGTACACCGCCGGCAGCAGTGCCTCGTCGGCGTGCTCCATGATGGACGCCAGGTTCACCAGCACCAGCGTCCGCCGCCGCTCCCGCTCCTGCGGCCCCATCCCTCGCCTCCGCTCTCGCCGGGTCACTTCGTCGGCCGTCTCCGATCTCCCCTCTCCGGCATTAGTAGCACTACTGCTGCCTGCGCCTGCGATCCGGTCCTCCGGGTCCTCCCCTCTTCGCGGGAAATTTTATATTGCGACTTCTCTCCTCTCTACACGGGGCTTCTGTTTGGCTTCTTTGACGTGTGAGCACCACCGGTCGTGGGGTTGGGTTGCCAGTGAGGCGATTCGTGTGAGTGGTGCGGTCTTGTGACGCTGCAGAGGCTGACCGTATAGCTTAAAAAGTTAAATCATACGATCTAATCGAAAGAGCCTGAAAATATTTTTTTCTAGGTTTTGGAATACTTTATAAACTCACTTTCAAAATTTCAAATTTTTTGGACTTTAATTGATATTTTTAAACAGCCAGTCAATCTAAGAAAATCAAAAGTCAAACACCACAACAATAATTTAAAATAATTTTAGAGAAAATTTTAAAACCCTAGAAAAATTAATTAATAGTCTAACGAGTGTCAGGGACTTTCCCTAAAATTTTCATCAATTTTGGAGCTAAACACCTACCTTCGAAAATTCACTTAAGTTACCTTTTCCACAAAAATCAGGGCTTTTACTGTTCCTCGACCGAGCCCAACCGTTCGGACCGACTGGACCCGGGGCCTTTTGGCTCAGCCCAACCAGCTTGCTGACCCGCACCTCCTTTCTCTCATTGACCTGGCGGGATACCGCTCTCGCCGAGGACACACGCCGCACATGCCAAGCTCCTCAGCGCCCGCTTCGCCGTGCCACCCATCTAGCACCACTCTATCTCCCTTCCTCCTGGGCCTTAACTTCCTCTCCCCAAACCCTTTCGGCCAATGTCTCCAATGTCATTCGGCTATGGCCGCACCACCTTAATGCCATTTTGGCTGCCATAGGGAACACGGTCGCACCCATCACCGTCACAGCGTGCCCTCCACCCCAAGGAGCAATAACCCTCGGCCAATTTGAGGTTAATTCCACCGGAGGACCGTGCATCCCCCTTCTTCCCCGACCACAGTCGACGCCGCCTTCTTCGCCGCTACCTCTTCTCCGATGCCTCCCCTTTCAATTCCTCCTTATAGGAGCATCTATGGGTCTCCCTCTACCTAGTACCACCACTCGCTCGGGCTCTCTCTCTTCGTAGGTCGCCGTCACCGTTGAACCGGCCGCGCCTTAGGAGGTTTCTGTCGCCGGGTCACTCCGGCCACTCCCTTCCACTAGCGACCACTTCGGTGAGATCCCTACACCTCAGCGGTACTCATGCTCCCACTAATTTGACCTCTATCCCCTCTGAGCTCCGCCGCACCTTGTCATCCCCACGGCCGGCCGCTGCTCACCACCGCGCGGCTGCCACAGTGCCTCTCTAGCCGCTCCGAGACCACCCCTAGCTCCCTTGACACCCTGGCAACCCATTTTGGCCATTTCCATAGCCTCCGCGCCACTCCCCTCGCCGGCGATGAGCCACACCCAAATCGCTAGCCACATCCCCTGTAGCTCCCTCCCTGTGTTTTTCTCTATCAAGGAGCTGTAGGGCCATCTGAGAATTGGCTGTTAACTAAGTTGGTGATGAACTAATTAGATCACTCATGCTAGTGTTAAGCAATTGGAAAATGGAATTGAGGAGAAGTTAGTTGGCAAATCAGTGAAATCCCTCGATGAAATAATGATCAGATAAAGTTTATGAAGATGCTTAGTTTTGTCAATAGGCTATTGTCATGGTTAATACAGTAGATAGAAATGTCTTCAATTCATTTAGTCTTTGGGCAACTATATAGCAATTATCTAACAACAATAGCTAAATTTAAAAATTAGTATGGTTGTGCACTGAGACACCAGAAGGGAACCATCAACCCTTTCTGGTGAAGTGTTAGACAGAGAAGAGAAAGGGTTAGAAGGAAATCATAATATATCGGTGAATCCAATTGCAAGACTAATCGATTTTTCAGCTAATTAATATGATGAATATCATTGTGGTCACTGAAATAAACTATCAAAGTGAAGTTTGATTCTTATATTAAAGTAAAATTTGAGTCTTGTAGGAAAGGGGTTCAGTAACTTTCCAGCTTTGATGAATGTTCTGAACCTAGAAGGCAATTTGAAACTAATGCTCAAATTGGCAATAGGGTATAACTTTGCTAAGTCAAGGAGTTACAAATAGTGGATATTACAATTTGGAAAAACATTTAAAGTTTAAAAATCATTAGTATGTTCTTAGCATAAAGTCATAAGATTATAGCCTAAAATCTTAGGATCTTGCTCCCAGTTAAAAATCTTCAATAAATTGTTTACAACAAGAAATTGGTTAAACCTTGAAAATTCATAAGCAATTCATATGAACTCCAATGGAACTAAAATTTTAACCTAAATTCATCTAAAATCATTATCTTTCTTCTGCATTAATTTTATAATTTTTGGAGACTTTTGAAATTCTGGTGTTTATTTAAAGTTTTCGCCTTGTCAATTCTTATCGTTAGATGATGATGACTCGGGAGTGCAACCGAGATGATCGTGAAAATGTCCAGAGTTCCAGCAAACAAAGGCAAGCACCCATTCTATTGATGCATGTTGATCCTATTACATTCAAAAACTATTATCTTGTTTTGTAACTGTATGTATGCATGCTTTATTTGTCAAGTTAATTTTGTGAGGTAGTTAATCCTGTTGCATGAATTCTCTAAAATTGTTCATCCCCTGCCACTAACCTAAGTTAATAATCTCGCTGGTGAATTAGAGCCCGGTGGATGTTATATGGTCTATTTATGTTTATTCGATGTCATGCTTAGCAATGCTTAGTTTTCGGTAGATTGTGCGGTTGTCGACTTTATCGATGATCTTGATCACATAAATCATTTTTATTTGGAAAAACTAAAAATGGAAATAAAACAATTTGGACTTGGGCATATGGATGATGGTGTGATTATCGGGTGTGTGGTTGTATGCCTAAGTCAACAAGGACCAAACATCTTGTTACACTGAACCAAGCATTACTGTGTTCATCCACATGAGGGTCATATGGGTCCCCTCTTGACTTAGTACTTTGGCGTGTGTTAGCTCTGAGTCGCAGGTGGTGGTTGTGTGTTGAGTTAAAAAAAAAGAGATGTGTTGTCGTGTTGGGCGTGAGGGAGTGGGTTCCTGTCTAGGTTCTCCACACCGAGGGGCATTGTAGTTGTCTGAGGCATTACCCCGAGGGGTAGTTGATTGAGACTTTACAATGACTCCGACACAACGTATGGGTTTCTATAAATACAGGCGACTCATAGTTAATACACAATATTGGAAAATGTCTCGTAAGACTTAGCTCTGCCAGCATACCTTCGGGAGTGTGCTTTATCCGGTGGCAAAAGGAGCGGTCCGACACGTGGGTAAAGTTGTACACCCCTATAGGATTTAAACTATTCGAATAGCCACGTCCTTGGTTATGGACACGCTTGGGGAGGTCTTTCGAGAGTTAGACTCAACATTTTAGAATTTAAACTTAAAACTTGATTGGTGGTATTGAGAATGGTTTCTCATGCTATTGTTGTGTGCTGCAGGGGCAACCACCTGTTGATATTTAGTTGTTGCCTAATGTTAATTTCTTGCTGTTATTTCAAGTATTAAAAATATTTGCTCACTTGCTATCTAAATCTATTACATTGTATTTAAATTCAAATATTGCTTTACACTAAAAATAAACTTTATAGCCTTCTCCATTGAGTAGAGTTTGCATGTAGCTATGTATAGGCTTGGTAAAGTCTTGCAGAGTACATTCGTGTACTCATTGTTTGCTTTTGTTTACTAATCTGGACAGCAGGTATTGAGGTCGAATCGGGTAAGAAAGTTTGCGCAGGAACGTCAAATTGCAAATGTTTGAACCCTAGTCGGTTGCCCTGTGGGTTATGGCAAAGCCATTGGGACTCCATTGATGGTTAATGGTTTTATTTCAGTTTATCTACTGTTTTCCGCTGCGTACTTAATATTTTATCTTGTGGTATTATGATAACCTGTGTTTGTTTTGATACTGTTTGTGAAGGTGTATGTGTACCGCTCCTGGGAGGTCCATAATACACCGAGGGCCGGGAATTTCTCTTGTGATGCTAGGACCGTTGGGATGGTTAAGCATTACAAGTTAAATCCCCGGGGCTCTCACATTGGAACTCTTCAAACTTACTGCTCCTCTATTCAAACAAAACACAAACCCTGATTGCGATCTGAAATCATCTGTGTTGGTTTGAAAGCTAGCATCGGTGTAACCATTTACGACCAGCTCTTCCTCACCTCCATAAACAAGGAATGCATCATTAGTCCTTCTCAAGTACTTGAGGATATTCTTGACTGCTATCCAGTGACCTTCACTTGGATCCGACTGATATCTGATCGTAACACTTAGAGCATACGACACATCTAGTCGTGTACATAGCATGGCATACATGATAGATCCAATAGCCGAAGCATATGAAATTTTACTCATTTTGTCTCGCTCATCAGTGGTCGTAGCACACTGACTCTTGCTAAGATTAATGCCATGTGCCATGGGCAAGAAACCTTTCTTGGAATCTTGCATATTGAACCGTTTCAACACCTTGTCTATGTACATATCTTGGCTTAATCCAATTAGTATTTTAGATCTATCTATATAGATCCTTATACCAAGAATATATGATGCATCTTCTAAATATTTCATTAAGAAACTATTTCTCAAAGAAGTTTTAACATAGTCAAGCACAGGAATATTATTTTCGACCAGTAGTATGTCATCCACATACAATATCAGAAACACAAGTTTGCTCCCACTAACCTTCTTGTAAACACAAGGTTCTTCTTCGTTCTTGATGAAGTCAAACCCTTTGATCACTTCATCAAAATGAATGTTCCAACTCCGATATGCTTGCTTCAATCCATAGATGAATTTATTAAGCTTGCATACCTTTCTAGCTTCTTTTGGATCAACAAAACCCTCAGGCTGTGTCATGAACACATCCTCAGTTAGGTTTCCATTTAGGAAAACCATTTTGACATCCATTTTCCATATCTTATAATCAAAATATGCAGCAATAGCTAGAATGATCCGGATAGACTTAAGCATCGCGACAGGAGAGAAAATTTCATCATAATCAACACCTTGAATTTGTCTGAAATCCTTCGCAACTAGTCGTGCCTTATGAATGTGAATATTTCCATCCATATCTATCTTTTTTTCTTAAAAATCTACTTGCACTCAATGGTCTTAACACCATCAGGTGCATCAACCAAGTTCTAAACTTAATTATCATGGATGGACTTTATTTCGGATTTCATGGCTTCATGCCATGACTCAGAATCTGGGTCCACCATCGCTTCCGCATAAGTTTTAAGCTCATCATTATTCAATAATAAAACATCATGCCCATACAATTGACGTGGCCTTTTTAATCAACGTGGGGCTGATGCCTCATCTACAGGTTTAATAACATTTTGTTCATCCTGTAGAGATTCAGTAGGAGTTGAAATATTTTCAGATGGCTCCCGAATTTCTTCGAGTTGCTCCTTGCTCCCACTGACTCCTTTGGAAAGAAACTCTTTCTCCAAGAAGACATCATCACGGGCAACAAACACTTTGTTATCAACCCGATTATAAAAATAATATCCTTTAGTTTCCTTATGATACCCCACAAAGAAACACTTATCGAACTTGGGTGTGAGTTTATCAAACGTCAAACGTTTGACACATACCTCACAACCCCATACCCTGATAAAAGACAATCCAGGACTCTTCCCGGTCCATATCTCATATGATGTCATTTCTACTGTTTTTGATGGAACCCTATTTAAAGTAAAGCCGATGTTTCTAGAGCGTATCCCCAGAATTGCAATGAAAGATCAGATTGGCCCATCATTGACCGAACCATGTCTAACAATGTTCGGTTCCGTCGTTCCGATAGCCTATTCCATTAAGGTGTTCCCGGCGGAGTAAGCTGTGGAATAATTCCACACTTCTTTAGATGATCACCAAACTCATGGCTCAAATATTTACCTCCACGATTAGATCGTAGACATTTGATTGTCTTGCCAAGTTGATTCTGTACTTCATTCTGAAATTCTTTGAACTTTTCAAAGGATTCCGACTTATATCTCATCAAGTAGACATAGCTATATCTACTAAAATCATCAATAAAAGTTATGAAGTACTGAAAACCACCTCTGGTCAGAGTGCTCATTGGTCCACATATATCTGAATGTATTACGACCAATAGATCACTCGCCCTTTCCCCTTTGATCGTGAAGGGCACTGACGAGGATATAATAATCCTCATTTAATTATTTATCTGTAATTCACATTATGGATAATAATGACGTCATATGGTCCTTGAGTATACCCCTTATTCATAAGGGAGAAGCTGGAGGTTGTAAGTTCTTCTACGACCACCACATGGTCGTAAGTCCTCCTACGACCACCCCAAAGTCGTAAGTCTTTCTACGACTATCCTGTGATCGTAAGATCTTCTACGACCACTACCTGGTCGATAAGGCTTACAGACATGTGTGCCTAGTCGACTAGGGAATCTTCCGTACCATATTCAATGATATGGAGTAGTAAACTACGCTGTTATCCTCTGGAATAATGGCATGATTTAACTCCTTTGTTATGGTGATAACTGCCTGGTAATGTGGGGACGTTACTACTCCCACAATAATCTCCATTAACGGCTCCACGATCTGATACATTAAGGAGGCCTTTATACTGGAGATACAGCTATACACTTCGAGGACTATATAAAAGGCGGGATCAGCAGGACAGAGGGGGAGGGGGAGACAATCAGAGACGCCAATCAGAAGCACAATACTCTAGTCTTTGGCTCCATCTTGTAATCCAGCATAATCAATACATACACACAGGAGTAGGGTTGTTATTCTCCCAGGAGAAGGCCCGAACTTGTATAAAAATCCCCGTGTCTCTATCTCTGTGTGATTTTGAGCCTGGAGGAACCCCCGGATCAAACAATCTTTACGTAAGTTCGATTCTAAAATACTGACAGTTGGCGCCCACTGTGGGAATCCTCGAGTCATCATCTTATCTTCGACTTTTTCCAAACTCTCATGCTCTCATGGTAGGAGAGTGGAACAAGGAGAACTGGTTCGACTTGGCCGATTACACAGATATCGACATGGATGCCGGTTTCGACTACGAGCCGAGTGATGCATCATCTGATGGTGATGTCGCCTCCGGGGATCATTCTCCAGGAGACCATCCCATCGATGGAGTTGAGGAGGGATCCTTATCCCCCACAACGATACGTCCAGATGAGGAACCAGCTTTCTCAGAGGGCAAGGGTCAATCCGACCACATCAAGGACTGTCCCAAGGCAAGCTCAGAGCATGACGAGGGTTCTCCCTCCGAATGTTCAAATCCACTTGAGGCAGTCTGACCTGACACGACAACTCTTGGAAGTCGTAATTCTGGATCTTCATAAGCACCTGGTAGTTCTCTCTCTCCAGCTAGCCCAACCAGGGATGCGATCAAACATGCTCTTCCTGCGAGTTTGATCATCCCAACGCAGGGCTCACTTATGGACGGAGACGGCTATAACCCAGAATTCTCCTTCCTGGAGGGATTTGCTCTAAGTCGCCAGATGGTGTCATTCGACGTCCTCAAGCGAGGAGGCCTCAAGCGCAAGTGGAGATCATCAGCAGGAGGTCTTTGTCCTTCTCTTAGGTAGTAATAACTCTCCTAGAGATAGGACTGATGACGCTCCCCGACGATCACACCCTACGACCGCTTGTGGCAATGGCAAGGATACCTCCGGTGATGACCAAAGTCAATAATCTGATGAGCGTGTGAGAAATTCTTGAGATCATCGCACTTCACTAAGGCAAGCTCAAGGATTAGGTATGGATGATTCTGAAACAATTCGAAAAAATGAGTTGCCGCCTAGAGAAATTTGCTAGGAGCACTCAATACCAATTAGAAGAAGCTCAGAAACTCCAATATATCAACGACCTGCTCGAGAACCCATCTCAAGAACTTGCCTGAGCACCTGGCTATGACCTCTTCGCTAAAGAGATTGCACAAAGGTTATGAAGCACGATGAACAAGCTCGAGTGTCCTCGCCGACATCATTCTGGAAGTTGCATCGTTCTCCGTGCGGTGAGTTATTCCGTCAGCTTCCGGTCGTTCGAATAACTCACCACACGAAGAACACCACAAGTTGCATCGTTTCCCAAACCAAAAAAGGGTTCCTTGAACGCCTAATGATCAAAGGGCTCCCAGGAGAGGTGACCATTCACCACTCCGACCCAGAGGTCTGGAACAGCAGGCAAAATACAAGGAGTATTACTCTCGTAGGATCGAGGCTTATCATAAGTCAGATTCACCCATTGCCAGGTATCATCGAGTACGATCACCTAGCGATGTCAACCCCTCATTCCTGCAAAGGAGGCATTACGACGTGATTACCGGATGTCGGGTATTCTCGCCTGACCTCCAAGTAGTTCACTGACCGCCGCGGTTTCGATCAGGGAATATGAAGAAGTTTGATGGATCTCAAAATCCCATCAAGTTTTTCCAGATCTACACGACCGCTATCTGAGTAGCAGGAGGAGGAGAGCGCGTCATGGCGAATTACCTTTCGACTGTGCTCGAAGGGTCCGCTCGATGGTGGTTGTTAAACCAACCACTCGAGTCGATCTACTCGTGGCAACACCTCTGCGACCTTCTATTGGCCAATTTATGGGGCACCTACCATCGCCCCGGGAAGGAGGACAACCTGCACAGGATGAGACAGAATGACCATGAGACACTACGCCAATTCATCAGGCGTTTCAGTTAGGTTCGCAACTCAATTCCTAAGGTTTCTGACTCATCTGTTATCAGAGCTTTCAAGCAGGGAGTCCGCAGCAGAAGAATCACAGAGGACATCACTTTGAACCCTCCGGCTACTTTCGCTGAACTCTTCGAGATGGCCGATCGGTATGTGACTGCTGATGAAGTAGTCGAGTGGACCAATATCATCGATCGAGATGACCAGCACCCTCAAGAGGTTGGCGAAGGTGGCAAGAAGAAGGATAAAATGGCCAAGAAATCTAAGAACAAGGCAAAATGCCAAAAGCCTCAAGCCAATAGTTCTAAGGAGGTCTTGGCCGTAAGCAATAAGGAGCCATGAACTGCCAAGCAATACCCTGATTGAGGCAAAGGTAAGCGCCCTGAACGGAAGAACGATAAGCCTAGGTGGTGTCCTTTCCATAAAAAGGAAAGATATGACCTTCGCAACTGCCGAGCTTTCCAACGAAAACTCGAGGACTACTACAACGGCAAAGGGTCACTTCCTACCCTCGAAGAGGTAGGGCAAGCTAGTGGTCGTACACAGTCGGATGACAACGAGGAGATGTCGTTTCAAGATCCTGAGCACACCATCGAGCACATCTTTGGGGGATCATCGGCATACGAGTCAAAGCGACAGCTTAAGGTGGTCGAACACGAGGTAAACTCTATTGACCCTCCTCTTGTCAATAAATTGCCGAAGTGGTCAGAAGTCACCATCTCTTTCGAGAAGGTTGACTGCCCAATCCTTTCGACTCGACCAGGTCGCTTTCGATCGTGGTCGAACCCACCATGAACAACTATTGAGTAAATTGAGTGTTGATTGATGGTGGTAGTTCGTTGAACATTCTGTTCGCAAATACCTTGGACGAGATGCAAGTACCCAGGACCACGGTAAGACTGGTAAGATACTCTTTTCATGGTATTATACCGGGGTCTTCAGCCAAACCCATTGGTCAAGTTTCTCTTCCTTTAACATTTGGTTCACCAAGTAATTTCAGGACAGAGAAGATCTCCTTTGATGTGGTCGATTTCAATACGGCATATAACGCCATACTCAGATGACCAGCTTTGGCAAAATTCTTAATGGCAACTCATTATGGGTATCAATGTCTTAAGATGCCAGGTCCCAAAGAAGTAATCACAATTCATTGTGATAAGAAGATGGCGCATACATGTAACCGTCAATCCCTCGAGATGGTTGGTCAAATACCAACTCGGGAAGAAAAAGGGCAGCCTTTGACCAAGTAGTCGAAGCCTAAAGCTGCACCTAAGCCGAACGACCACGTAAAAGAAGTTCTCCTGGATCAGGAGGAGCCCTCTAAAACTGTTTGCATCAGGGATACTTTCGACCCCAAGTAGGAAGACGCCCTCATCGCTTTCCTCCGGGCAAACACAGATGTCTTCGTGTGGCAAGTATCCGATATGCCCGGAATCCCCAGGGAAGTGATCGAGCACAGGCTAATTCTACGGCCTGACAAAGTACCCGTAAAACAAAAATTACAGAGATTTGCCCTTGATCGACGAGATGCTATAAGGTCATAATTGGACAAGCTACTTGAAGCAGGCTTTATAAGAGAAGTCGACCACCCAGAGTGGTTGACCAATCCTGTAATGGTTAGGAAGTCTAACGGCAAGTGGCGAATGTGTGTTGACTTCACTTATCTTAATAAAGCTTGTCCAAAAGATGATTTCCCTTTATCTCAGTCGATCGGTTGGTTGATCAGATCTTTGGTTGCGAAACATTAAGTTTTCTAGATGCATATTCTGGCTACCATCAGATTAATATGTGTCTAGAAGATGAAGAAAAGACCGCGTTTAGTACACCATTTGGTATATTTTGTTATGTCAGAATGCCATTTGGTCTAAAAAATGCTCGCGCTTCTTTTCAACGCTTGATGCAATCGACTTTTTCACCACAGCTAGGTCGAAATTTGAAAGCCTATGTTGACGATCTAGTCATAAAAAGCATCAAACGACTTGATCATGTTTTGGACTTGCAGGAGACATTCGACAACCTCAAAAAATACCGCCTGAAACTCAATCCTGAGAAGTGTGTGTTTGGAGTCCCTTCGGGAAAATTGCTTGGATTCCTGATCTCTGTACGAGGGATCGAAGCAAATCCCGAAAAGATAAAGGCTATCGTATAAATGCACCCTCCAACCACGAAGAAAAAAAGTCCAAAAACTCACAGGGTGTATGGCGGCTTTAAGTAGTTTCATCGCACGACCGAGAGAAAAAGGACTACCTTTCTTCAAACTTCTAAGGAAACACGAGAGTTTCGAGTGGTCGGAAGAGGCAAACGCTGCCTTTGAGGATGTCAAGAGATATCTTACGAGTGCTCCTGTTTTGGTTTCTCCGAAACCAGAAGAGACGCTCTTAATTTATCTAACTGCCACGCCACAAGCAGGGAGCGCAGTACTAGTCGTAGAATGTGAAAACGTCCAATGACCAGTGTACTACGTAAGTGAAGTTTTGCACGGGCCTAAGGAGCATTACGCTCAGGTCCAAAAACTTCTCTATGCCCTCCTCATATCTTCGAGGAAACTGCGGCATTATTTTCAGGCGCACAAGATAATTGTGTCGTTTGAGTTTCCCTTGGGAGTGATCCTCTAGAATAGGAAAGCAGCGGGACACATGTCTAAATGATCAGTAGAACTTGGGGAGTTCAACCTCCATTTCATGTCCCGAATGGCCATTAAATCCCAGATCTTGGCAGACTTTGTCGCCGAATGGACAAATCCTGAACCTGTTTAGGATCCCCAGTATGATACCCACGATCAGTGGACGATGTACTTTGACGAGTCACTTACTTTGAGTGTCTCGGGGGCTGGGGTGGTCCTGGAATCTCCTAACGGAGAGATCTTAAAGTATGTCATACAATTAAACTTTCAGGCCACTAACAATGTGGCAGAATACGAAGGTTTGCTAGCTAGCATACGAGCTGCGAAAGCACTCGTGATTTGATGACTACTCGTGAGAGGAGACTCTCAACTAGTCGTGCATCAAGTCGAAAAAGAGTACTAGTGCTCTAATCTGACTATGTCTTGGTACCTATTGGAGGTTCGTAAGCTTGAAAAGCATTTTTTCGGTTTCGAGGTACAATTCATCCCTCGAAAGGATAATTTTCTCACAGACCAGCTTGCTCGGATAGCTTCTTCCCGATCACAAGTACCAAAAGGAGTCTTCTTGGAGCAACTCCAGAAGCCATCTTTGGTGGAGACACCGGAGACATCTCCTATTGAGACAGCCTCTCTAGAATATGAGGATACTTGGATGAATCCCATCTATGAGTATCTTCAGACGGGTTCCGTACTCGACGACGATCTTGAAACAGATCGTTTATCCCAAAAGGCCAAAATGTATACTTTGGTCGAAGGAGTCCTCTATAAACGAGGCACTCAAGGGGTACTCATGCGATGCATACCGCAGAGAGAAGGACTAAACCTCCTTCACAACATACGTACACGGGGGCATCTGTGGAACTCATGCTTCCTACAAAACGCTGGTCGGAAAAGCCTTTCGATAAGGATTTTACTGGCCAACAGCTCTCTACGATGCCAAAGAGCTGATTAAGAAATGTGTATAATGCCAGTTTCATAGCAGGCAAATACATCAACCAGCTTAGGCATGGCAAACAATTCCTCTATCTTGGCCTTTTGCGACCTGGGGTCTCGATATCCTAGGACCGTTCCCAAAGGCTCCAGGAGGTTTCGAGTTCCTTTTTGTGGCTATTGATACGTTCACAAAATGGATCGAAGCCGAACCTATGACTGGGATAACAACGGAAGCCGCAAAACGGTTCATGATGAGAGGAGTGATTACTCGGTTTGGAGTCCCAAGTCAAATAATCACAGATAATGGTAAACAATTTTGGAGCGCAAAATTTCAGGAATTTTGTGACGAGTTGGGTACCAAGCTGTGTTACGCTTCCGTTGCCCATCCCCAAAGCAATGGGGTAGTCGAACGAACGAATGGCCAAATAATGTAGGGAACT
This sequence comes from Phyllostachys edulis, assembly GCA_036346405.1. Classification (NCBI taxonomy): domain Eukaryota; kingdom Viridiplantae; phylum Streptophyta; class Magnoliopsida; order Poales; family Poaceae; genus Phyllostachys; species Phyllostachys edulis. The sequence continues at coordinate 30,471,103 of CM070561.1, read as the reverse complement.
AAAACTCGAGTCTTCGACCAGCTTGTTAAGCACTTGGGGGCTTGGGTACAAGAATTACCCTCAGTTTTATGGGAGTTTGCACGACTGCTAGTCAGGCAATAGGCGAAACACCCTTTTCCTAGTTTTCGGTGTCGAAGCCATGCTTTCGATAGAACTAAAGATCAGGTCTACAAGGGTCGAGAGTTTCAATGACTTAGCCCAAGAACAACTTCGAGCGGATGACATTAACCTACTCGAAGAGAAGGGAAATCAAGCCTTAATCCGTTCAGCAGTCTACCGGCAAGCCCTGTGCAAATACTATGATCATAAGGTCCAACCTCGCAGCCTTCCTGTAAGTGACTTGGTATTGAGGAAAATTCAATCCTAGTCTAATCGGAACAAACTTTCCCCCAAGTGGGAAGGTCCTTACACAGTGGTCGAAGTTATGTGACCAGGTTCGGTATGACTGGCAATGGAGGACAACCAGATTCTCTCTAATTCTTAGAACATCAACCAATTACGCAAATTCTATGTGTAATCGACCAACACTGCAATAAAGCATCAGGTTCTATCTTTATTGTCTTACTTTGAGTAGTGCTTTGACAATGTTTTCTACCATACCCTGGTCAAAGATCTGCCTACGACCTATTCCTAGTTGTGAGCTTTTCCACGAAAATACACTGGTCGTAAGACATTCTACGACCAGTACCCAGTTTATCTTTACACTAGTCAAAAGGATGGTAACATCACCTAGTCGAAGCCTTTCCTCTCTACAAGTGGTCCCGCCCACTAGAAGGAACTTCCTAGCGTCGAATCATTCCTCCCTTTTTGCTGCCAGCACAAAGAGCTTGGGTTTAAAACATGGTCAAAATAATGTCAAGCCAACTCTTAGTACTTAGTTTATTTCTTCATTCATCTTTTGGAAAATAAATTAAGTAGAGTACACTTTTCAAATTTGCTTGACTACTTTTGGTAAACTCGCTTCATTCTAACTGGTCGGAGGAAGTTGCAGCACCTAGTCGAAGACTTTCCTCTCTGCACGTGGTCTTGCCCACTAGAAGGAACTTCCTAGTGTCGTCCTGTTTCTAACTCTTGCTACCAGAGCAAACCTACTGAGTGCACTGGAATAAGTTGAAATTTTTTTAAAAGGAACTCCAGACGTTTATCTAACTCAAGTTGACCGTTCTTGATTTGATTAATCTGGTCGGAGATGGTAACATCACCTAGTCGAAGCCTTTCCCTCTGCACGTGGTCCTGCCCACTAGAAGGAACTTCCTAGTGTCGATTAGTTCCTACTCTTTCGACCAGTGCATGATAATCGTGATCAAAAAACTACAAGTTAGTTAAACCTCTCTTTTTAAGAAAACCCATTTCACACTATTTACTCAGTTTATCTAAATAAACCAAGCAAATAGTCGGGGGCTAGGATAAAGTTATTAACTTGACTTCAATTCTTAGTCTTGCTCTTTTTTCTATTCATTATCTTTTGAGTTACTAACTACTCGATAAGATGATTTTCAGGAAGAAGGAATGATTATATTTATCAACAGCAACAAAAACTTGTCTTTACAGGACTCAGGACTCTGGTATAGACTACTCTGGCGAAGGAGATTTTATTTGCATATCCTCCGTGACTACCTCGGTGATCAACTGCATTTTCATCATTAACTGCTCCGCTTCTGCTTCAGGGCAAACGAAATTGTCTATGACAGGTTGCAGATTAAGGCTGGGGTCGTGGGCTCTAAGTTTTGCTAAAACAAATCTTATTCCCTCTTTGACCGCATCCTTTATTGACTCGAATTGGTTCGCCTTCAGAGTAGTCACCAATTCCTGCAAAGTTCCGACTTGTTCGCCAATGGCACTCGAGTGAGCAGATATCGTGTCTTCACGAGGAGTGATCCCCTCAGCATGAAGCCCACCGAGTATATTGTTCAGAAGTGAAACATTGTCTTGGAGGTTTCCCTTCACAAACTTCATTTCATCCTGACTGTGAGTCGAAGCCTCCCGGAGTCGTTTTATTTGTACTGCTTGTTTTGAAAAGAATAAAACCAATCAGATAAAATGACCTCGAGAGGAAAACACAATCAATCGCAGGTAAAGATTTGCTTACCAACTAGTCGAGAATCTAACTTCTTGACTTCTTCGGCGTGAGAAGCAGCTTCCTTTATGTAGCGCTGCTCCCACATTTGGACCTCTTGGTCTTTTTCTGAAAAGGAATGAAAATCAGAAAAAGAAAAGAAGGTTCTAAACGGTCTTAAGTTCAACACTTACCGTTCAACCGTCCCTGCAACCTTTGGATTGCAGAGTTTGCCTCCTGAAGCTTATTCAGGAGGTCTTCATTCTTATCACTTAGCTTTTCCGTCTTGGTTTTCTCATAGTTGAGGGAATTAGCTAAGGTCTTCTCGTCGCTCTTGAACCTACAAAGGGAAAGAGTAGACGTTAGCATAAAATAAGCGGTCGTAAGTTCTTCTACGACCAAGAACTAGTGGTAAGTCCTTCTACGACAATGCTCTGGTCGCAAGCCTTCCTGTGACCAGTACCTAGTCATAAAATGTTCTACTACAATCCCCACAAGTGCTGTGTAAGTAGTCGAGACTTTGAAAAATGGTTACTTACCACCTCTCTGCCTGCTCGCAGAGTACCACTTTTTCCTGTCACAGTTGGACAAGTTGCCTGTTGTATTCTGCAACAGTAACAATTTGTTCCAATGCTTTCTGCATAAAGAAAGACAATGAGAAGCGAGAAAAGACATCTATGTGGATATCGAATTTCAGGTACTTACATTCATGGTCGTTCGAGCAAACGAGGACACTACCCTCGTAGGGTCCCTCAGCTCATCAATCTCTTCAATTCGGTCCCACCATACCCTTTCGAGACGCTCATCGTCGAAAACACCCCCTCTGTTGGGAATGTCCTTATGGTGAGGAACGCGATCATGAGATCTGAACGCACGAGAACCCACGACGGTGGCAGGAGCGAAGAACCCAAAGGAATGGTCGAAGAACTCAAACTCTTCTTCTTCTCTAGAGATAGCAGCATCAATAGTTCGACCTTGGGAGCCAGGAGGAACGTCTGCAGCGATTTTCTTCCCCGCGCGGTGATTGAACATTTCACCCCCGCAGCCGGACGCCTCCGTCGCTACCATCTTCGCCTCTGACTCTACGACCACTCCGGTGGTCGTAGCCACTTCAGCACCAACGGCGCCATCCACCACTCAGACGATGGACGATCCTTCAACCATCACCACTGTCATTTCTCCGTCTGCCGGAGAAACAGTAGTGGGTTCCTTGATGGTGAGAGGAGCCGGGCTAAGATCATAAAGGAAAACATGATTAGGTGGTAAAAAGCAAAAGGTAAATGTTGTTCTTACACTTTTATCCCTTTTTACATACCTTCGAGTGTCGGACTTGATCTTGAATTTGGAAAAAGCCTTCCCTAGGAAAGATTTCTTCGACTTCTTCTCAACCATGTCTGGTTGAGACTCAAGTTGAGGAACGGCCACGACCATGTCTGGTTGTGGGTCTTGAACGAGCGCCATCGCTCCTTGAGCCTCTTGGCTCTCTGGATGGTCGAAACCAGTCTCGACCACCTCAAGGGCAGCACTGCCCTCGACCATAGGTACTACCGGCGCAGCAATCTCCTTCACAAAAGAAATGAAACTCTTCCAGTTCTCCTTTTCTAGTCACTTCATAAAGCCACGGAAGGCAGAAACTGCGAAAGTCTTATTGTCGTAATAGAAGGGTACCTCGGTCTTGGGGGCTTTGCACTTGAGGGGTTCGAGCACTTCGCCCACCACAATCTCTGCTGCAGCAGCCAGATCCACAACAAATTTCTCGAAAGGCTTAACCGGGTCAAAAGAACTCGAGCTCGTGCCCTCCTTGTCAGCGACTTGCACGAGCCGACGTCTCTTAGCCAGGGGAGAAACAAGCTGCTCTACGGCCGCACCGACGACCATCAGTTCGACTTCTTCGTCGTCCTAACGGTTCTCCATACCTACTTTCTGTAGAAATCAGATGCAGAGATATTATAAAGCGGTCGTAAGTTCTTCTACGACCGTTACCTTGTCGTAAGCTTTTCCACGACAATACCCTGATCGTAAGCTTTTCTACAACCAGAAACTGATCGTAAGCCTTTCTACGACCAGTACCTAGTCATAAGTTCTTCTATGACTACCAAGTCCCAATGATGAAATCAATTCTTGATTACCTTTAGGCACTCCACCTTGTCCTTTGGGGACAGGTCAGCTAGGATTGGATGTGCCACCACATGGGCTGGCGCTTTCTCACAAATGAGCTCGACCCGAGTGTCAATCTCCTCTTGTGAGAGGTCTGCAAGGATAAGAAAACTTTCAATAAACCAATTTCAAAATTAACAGAAAGAAGGCTAAGCTTGAAGTTTACTTACCCTCCTCGTAGTCCTTGGTTGGGTCTTTCGGCCCAGAGTACCTCCACATCGGATGAGCCCTCTTCTTCAGAGGACTTATGCAGCGCGTGATGAAATCCTTCACCACGTGCCATCCGTAACCCTCTTCCTTCAAGTGCGCAATGGCTTGAATAAAGGGGCGATCCGACCGAGATCCTTAAGTCGAATCCGGGAAGAAATCTTCTCACGGCTTCGGCGAAGGAGAGGCTGTCCTCATTGGTTATCTCCCAATAGAACCACGTCTTCTTCCACCCCGGCCACGACGACCAGGTAAACATCTGAATATACTCCTTCGACTTCCCGTCGTGGAGCTTCGGACTGCAACTACTAGCAACTCCAACTAGCCCGGTCATTCCGTAGAAGTACCGGAACAACTCCAAATCAGTCGGAATCCCTAGGTAGACCTCGCACAAGTACACGAACACTCCCAACATCATAATGGAGTTGGGAACAAGGTTTAGCAACTCCACACCAAAGTGTTCGAGTACGAGCGTGAGGAAAGGATGAGTAGGCAATTCAAGGCCACACTCACAGAACGCTTGGAAGATAGGGATTTGCTCAATCTCACCCGACGGCCAATGCTGCCCCGCAGCCTCGATCCACTTCACGAAATTCCTCTTCGGGGTCTTCTCGGTGGCGACCAAAGCCTTAATCTTGGTCGCATCTATCTCCGATTCGGCCCACTGGGAAGCAGCTCTGGCCATCTCTCTCAGGAATCGGAGACTTCGATTTGGGAAGATTTCAGGAGGAAATTCTATTTGGTCGGCGGCGGAGAACTCAAAAGTTTGAACAGTATGAGCGATTTGGGGGAAGGTAAAAGATCTTAGTCTCACCCACGGTGAATATTTATAACCGCACACCCGAGTTAAAGACGAGGCGACCCAACGGCTGCCACCACTTCAGGAAGCGCTCCAACAGACAGGTCTATGAGAGTCGATTAAGATTCTTAAATTTGTCTACTCGAGAAAACCAGGTCAGTCTTTACACCTCAAGCGAAATTACCTTCTTGACCAAGTCTTTTTCTGGTCAAATGCAGCAGCGATTGGAAAGATTTTACTTCCGAACTCAATGCTGCGACCACTCGGTGATCGTATGATCTTCTACGATCACCAGGTAAGTCGTAAGATTATTCTACAACCTTCTTGACCAAGTTAATTTTTGGTCAAATGAAACACTAGTCGAAGAGTTTTTCCTTCGACCACTATTGTTCTACGACCACTACTGGTCGTAAGGTCATCTACAAACTCCTTTTTCAATTAAGTTATTTTCACTTGAAGCTGGGGGGCTAGATGATGAGGATATAATAATCCTCATTTAATTATTTATCTGTAATTCACATTATCGATAATAATGACGTCATATGGTCCTTGAGTATACCCCTTATTCATAAAGGAGAAGCTGGAGGTCGTAAGTTCTTCTACGACCACCCCATGGTCGTAAGTCCTTCTACGACCACCCCATAGTCGTAAGTCTTTCTACGACTATCCTGTGATCGTAAGATCTTCTACGACCACTACCTGGTCGATAAGACTTACAGACATGTGGGCTTAGTCTACTAGAGAATCTTTCGTACCATATTCAATGATATGGAGCAGTAAACTACGCTGTTATCCTCTGGAATAATGGCATGATTTAACTCCTTTATTATGGTGATAACTGCCTGGTAACGTGGGGACGTTATTACTCCCACAATAATCTCCATCAACAGCTCCATGATCTGATACATCAGGATACAGCTATACACTTCGAAGACTGTATAAAAGGCGGGATCATCAGGATAGAGGGGGAGGGGGAGACAATCAGAGACACAATCAGAAGCACAATACTCTAGTCTTTGGCTCCATCTTGTAATCCAGCATACTCAATACATACACACTGGAGTAGTGTTGTTATTCTCCTAGGAGAAGGCCCAAACCTATATAAAAATCCCAGTGTCTCTATCTCTGTGTGATTTTGAGCCTAGAGGAACCCCCGAATCAAACAATCTTTACGTAAGTTCGGTTCTAAAACACCGACAGGCGCCTTTGTCATCTTGCCAAGTAAACAAGATTCACATGTTTCAAATGATTCGAAATCAAATGAGTTTACAAGACCATCTTTATGGAGCCTCATCATGCGCTTTTCATTTATATGACCAAGACAACAATGCCAAACGAAAGTTGGATTCACATCATTAGGTCGAAGTCTCTTAACACTAATGTTATAGATGGGCTCATCCTCAAGATTCAAAACATATAATCCATTCACCAATGGAGCATGGCCATAAAGCATATCTTCAAAATAAATTGACCGCCTTCTTACTAGTATAATAAAGGTTGTTTTTTTTAGCGACCGTCATGCAGAACTATATTTTTTTCCATGACGACCACGAAGACTTTGAGTACATACGAATGCACTCATCAGCCTTTCCATCGTCGAGGCGCAAGGTGCACTCTCCAGGCGTCCTAGTCGTCTTCCCCAACTTCGCCATCCTGTAGTAGTACTTGAAGAGCTCCAGATCTGCGGCAATAACCAAGTACGCTTTATAGCGATAGACGAAGACGCTGAGGTTGGCGATGGCATTGGGGGTGAGGTTCACCAATTTGACTCCATAGTGCTCCAAGATCTTCGAGAGGAAAGAGTGAACTGGTAACCTGAATCCGCATTCAATATATGCGAGAAAAACATGGATTTTCCCATCTTCGTTGCTCAGAGAATGCTCTCCAGTCGCTGATCTTCAAGAAATCAAATCCTTGTCGGGAAGCAACCCGACCTTCTCCGTGCTCTCAAGTTTCTTGTCGCTCAAATCCGACATGGTTGAAATTTTGGATGAAGGAAGAAAGGAGGTTGTTGACAAGAGGAGGTCGGAGGCAATTTTCCACTCAAGAGATGAAAGGGAAAGCGGGAAGCATAAAAACCCTAAAGCCTTGCACCTAAAGGGATTTTATAGCCACAAAATTCTTTAACTACATCGGGAAGTTACCCAGAGTCGAACGGGCAGAAAAACTCTTCGGGTCCCAAGGCAGTTTCTCAACTTTAAAATGAATGTAGACCATCTCGTATATCATAGGATTAAATGAGGGTCTGTCCGATATGACTTCATCGGAAGGAAGTGTTCACACGACAAATTCATTTAAAGTTCGGGGGCTAGCTGACGAGGATTAAAATCTCTATGTATTATTTTAATACATAATAAAAGACCATATGTCTTCATGGTCGTAACCCCTAAGGCTAACGACCCCTGTGGTCGTAAGGATTCCAGAGGTTATATAATGGGTACCCTGGTTGGATGAGGTCCTGTATCCAGTCCCTGACCAAATGATTGCTCGTAGAAGCAATGAACTGGCATTCGGATCTAACTCCAAGTATATTCGTTACCGTGCGATAAATGTAACACATATTATATTTGCTCCATACCACACAACGTTTCATGGTTCTAAGACACTAACAATAACCACCATACGGTTGAAGTGTCTCACAGACATTCAGCCACCGAACGGTTGATATTTCATCAACCAATGCCTCGCTCCGACCAGTTGCGTCACTTCCAATAGTCGCCTTTTCTAGGAACAACTGCCACCTCTTCGACGGTTATTTAAAGATGGAGCACGGAGCAGATGAAAGAGGACTGCATCAGATTGAAGCACGGCAATCAGCATTAGATTGATGTTTCAAGTCTGATTTAGCAGCATAGCAAGCATTACGCTCAATGTAATTAGGATTAGTCCACTGCGTTGTTGAGGGCACCCCCTGTAATAGCCAGTTCATAGCAATAAAGAGTAGTCCCATTCTCTCCCAAGAACTCTTTGCCATTTTTCTCTATTTATTTCGTAAGATCGGCGACTCGATCGTTGACAAGTACTATTACTCCAATCGAGCCCGTATAAGGCCAACTTAACTCCTAGATAGTGGCATCTACGTTTCCACCTCTAGCACGTGTCCTACTTCATCTTGTAGTGTTGCTATAGTACAGATTCGAAACAGGCCGGAATGTTTGCTAAAGACATTGGGAGTTTAAATTCTACCACTACTGCTATAGCAATCTTACTGGGTGAAGAACTAAAGACAGGCGCCATGTTATTCACTACCAAAATCTAAATAATAGAAGTATGATTAGTACTATTGGAGTGAAAGAAAATAGTATGGTACCCAAAATCTAAATAATAGTAGTATGATTAGTACTACTATGGGAGCTCAAATTCTATCACTACTGCTATAGCAATGTTGCTACACCTAGAGTGGCCCATGTGGTAGTAAACTTCACACATTCTAAGTCACATGAAATCATGAAGCCCTAATTTCTGAAAACTAAAAACCTAATTTTTGAGACCTAAACCCTTAATTTTTGACACATTTTCAGAAATATGAAATTCTAAAAAACAGTACACAATCAAGTCCACTGTGTAAGGATCCTTTAAAAAAATTCATAATGTTTGGACCTCATTTTCTATATTAAAAAATTTCTATGAATAGTACACTTAAATGAATTTTCGAGAAAAATTTACAACGGACCAAATTTTAAAAAAAATTACACAACCAAGTACACTGTGTCAGGAGACTCCACAAAACAATTCATAATTTTTGGAGCTAATTTTCTATATTTAAAAATTCATACAAAAAAGTATATTTAAATGATTTTTTTTAAAAAAAGAAAAAATGCTTTCTGATCTTATTGCCGTCTGACATTTGTCTTGGCGAGCAGGGTCTTCTGATCTTATTCTTTGCAAGACAATGATCATGTGACATTTTTTAATATAAAAAGCTCTTCGGACGAGCTTTTTTCTTTTAAAAACTCATCGCCACGGCCGAATCATCATGCGTGGCGATGTGGCGGCGACGGGAGGCCTCACAAGACAATCGTCTTGATAGGGCGCTATTTTTTGCATGTATCGTTTGCACACTGCCATTTTTGTAAAAACCAAACGTAAACTTACCATTTCAGCCAAAAACTCAGCCTGGATTTGTGAGTGCATCTCTCTATCTCTTCGTGTGTTAGTCGGAAGTGAGGTGGTCAAATAGGGATTTTTTTTCTTGTTAGTTAATTCTTTTTCCATAATATTTTAAAGATAATATCCTCCCAACTCTATTTTCAATTCTAACCTCTTTGGCTACGTCAGAACGCGTAGTATGACAAAAGCACTCTATCACGGTATGGACCTCGGCGTAGCAAAAGCTGCTATAATAGCTCTCGGAACCAACGTGGGCAGATTGCGTGGCGTGACAAGCCTTGTCACACGAGAACGTGCGGCGTGGCCAAAGCACTCTGTCACGCCAACTCTCATGACGTAACAGTGGTGGACTTAGGTGCCGCGCACGGCCGACCCACCTAGTTCTCCCTTCTTCCCCTTCTTCCTCTCACCCTCCCATGCCTCCTCACTCCTCCCTACCCCCAACCTCACCAAATCCAACTATTTCAACCCGATTTGAAGCCCACAAACTCGTGGAGATCATCCCTCAGGGTAATCTCACCCATTCCCTGCCTTTATTTTGGATCAATTCGGTCTAGATTTATGGATTTAGGGTTTGGCCCAAGTTGCATGTTTGACTCGAATCGGTTTGAATCGTTGCACTTCGGAGTGAATTGGATAGCATTAGTATGCTATGGAAGTTGAATGTGTGCATTTTTTATTCATGCTATTTATAGCGATTTGTAGATGGAATTTCGTGTTGTGGTAAGGGTTTGCTCGGGGAAACCCAAAAAGGACATGTTGATGTAGTTTCATGTAGTTATGATGGAAAAGGACACACGAACATCCCACTCGGGACACAAATCATAACATGACAAATTAACACGCGAACTTCGCGTTCAAGATATCATTTCAGATCTAAACAAACTAACATAATGACATAACATTTTTAACCTTAACCCAAACTTAATTTCCCATAAGCTAACTGTGCATGCTTTCCCGCAAGTGATGTCCATAACCAGGGACACGACTATTCGAATAGATTTAGTTAAACTCTGCAGAGGTGTACAGCTTTACCCACATGATATGAATACCTCATACTGTTGCTATGCACTCTTTCGAAGGAGTGTGACTGAGATACCATAACGAGGCCGTTACAATGTCATGTCCTAACTATCAAACCACGCGAGGATGTACACCATGGCAGGCTATCGTACGCGCTAGAACCACGGCTAACCCCGTTGTGTAAGTAAGTCCATTGCGCAGTAATCTGGCATACGCAAAAGACCCTTAAGGGCAAGTAAGGCAAAACTTAACATGCCCCCCCACGAGATTGACAAAAGAATAATTAAATAAATAACAACAACAATTGTCAATCTCATTGTGTTTTGATAACTAACACATAACAAATTATTAAGCCAAGCCTTCGCCATTATCCCGGCGTGTGGTTGTACGTAAGACTTGGTTCATCACACCACAGACCGGTCCTCAAATACCCAGATGGGGCTATGCGATTCCGGGACCACCCCTTCATCACCCTATCACCCGTCCAAGTCCAACACACAACAACAACCCATCAACAAGTTCATAATATTCAGATACGAAGATCTGGACATTTTTCTCAACTCAACATAATCAATTCCATATAATCCTCAAATTATATCAAGATTCGATTCAATCCATTGGCCGATGGACTAGCTCCATCAACCGTTAGTCGACTACAACTACTAGCATGGCTAAGCAATCGTTTTATAAATTAGCAAACAAACTCATATAACATATAGCCTTAATCATTCAAGGTAAAAAGGGTAATCAACATTCAAAGGAGGGCCAATGCAGCAAGTAGGAAATTAACTACTTCTTCTACCCATGAACATACTTTTCCAAAATAGCATGCAATTGAGAGATTAAAACACATACAAAACATTTTAAAATCAGTAGGAGCAATATGATCAGGAGGAGGGTGCTCGCACCTTTGCTGTACCACTTGTTCAATCTCACATTACACTCATGTATACGTTCGTATCGTCGAGAAATCTATCGAAAGAGCGATATTGCAATTAACACCAAATAAGCCGAAAATTCAAAATGCTCATAAATGCATGAAAGTTATACAGTGTGTAGATTATGATTTTAGATGAATTTAGGTGAAAGAATTATTCCATTTGGATTTAGTATGTGAAAGTTATAGCCTTTCGAAGGGTTGCTTGGAAAGAAAATCCAAAAATTGCAAGTTCTGTTACTGTTCATCAGACATTAAATATTTTGAGAAAATTTCCAGAATGGTGGTAGAGATAAAAGTTACATAATCTGTTAGAGGATAAAGTTTTATGATCAACACAATTGGTTTCATTCAATTTAGAGTTGATTTGACTTAGTTGTGAATTCTTGAAGTTTAACCAATTTCGAGTTGTAAATAATTATTTTGGATTTTTCAAGAGAGAGCAAGATCCTATGACTTTATGCTAAGTTCATACTAATGATTTTTAAATCTTTAATTGCTTTACCAAATTGCATTATCTATTTCAAAGACCTAGTGCCAATAATACTAATGTCATAATCAAGGCATAAAGTTGCTGGCATTTGACACATCTTTAGCTCCTGTTGGCCTTGAAAATCCATCCATTGCTTGTCAGGAAGCTTTTGTCAACTTAAGAGCTAATGGTAACAAGAATAACTCTCACTACTAGAGTTAGTCATGCTACTAGTTAACTTCATTCAGATTTCAGTTTCAGATTAACTATCTCAAATGAGTGACTTAGAGGACTTGTACAATATTTGCTAGCATAAGAAATTGAGTTTACAAAAAAGGTTTCCCACTGAACATTCAGACTTTCTCCCAACCACTTCTATTCTCTGTTCATCTTCTCATCCCAAAACAAACTATACTGACTTGTCAATCAATCTCCCCACCAATTCATTTATTCACTTGCTAATTACATGATTGAATAGCATTAATCATACCATTAGCCTAAGGACAAAACAAATTTCAGACCACTGTCCCTATAACCTACAACAGCAAGAGATGACTAAACACTAGTGTTATTGACTGGCTATTGACTTTCTTTAAACTCAACTTCAAAAATTGCTAACTCCACTGAGTGACTCAAAAGACATTGACAACCATAGCTAGCAGCAAAATAGGTTGGTCCAGCAATGGGTTCACTGACAACAAGATTTTCTTCCAATCCTTCTCTTCTCTGTTCTTTCATGTCATCGAAAGACTTTACTGAAATGTCAAATACTCTCCTCACTAATTCACTGCTTCACAATTGTTTTTAGATCAAAAAGTTGTGGAAAGATAATTGCCTAATGAAACATTACCCATTCCAGCTACTGCATTAACAAAGTCATAAGCCCTTTGATAAACTAACTTCAGAATACTGATCCTAAAACCTTCAACAGTAACTTCTTCTAAAACACTATGCTATTAACTCAACTTCCCCTAATTCACTTATCCAAATGCTAAACAAAAAATTAGGTAACACAAGCCAGGTGGTTTTGCAAAAGATTCTACTGACAAAACAATTTCTCTTCTAAATACCATCTCTTTTCTACTCATCAATTCACCCAAGAAACTTATACAGATGTGACACTAATGTTCTCACTAAATCCATCAATCATTTGATCAATATACTTGAGTGATCAATTGACATGCAGAAAGTTTGTTAGTTTAAGAGAATTGGCTTTGTAATTTGGTTCTGTTTTCAGTTACAGAGAGGAGCTACAGGATCTGTCCTAGTTTCGGGCAACAGAGGAGGGCGAAGCCGGCCATCGCTGAGCTTGCTGGTGGCGAAGTGGCGGTGCGCCGGACTAGGGGATGCGCAAAATGGAAATACGACGCCAAGGGCTACCTTCGGGAGGTGCCGTTGGTGGTGGAGGTGCACGGTGATGCGTCGGCGGCAAGGTTGAGCGGAGGGGACGAGTACGGGTACTACGAAAACTCGACGTAGAGGCGTCCACTGGGAAGTCTGGTCCTGGATCTGGACTCCTGAGGCTTCTGATACTTCTCTGGCTCGGCGTGAGGACCACTGGCCTTCTTCTCCGGCCACGGTGCTGTCCAAACGTGGCGGCGGCGCAGCATGCAAGGCGACAGCACGCGGTGAGGCGATGAGCTCAAAAAGAAATGGGGGAAAATACTAAGGGGACCTTCGCGATGCTCACTGTGCTCTTGAAGGCGACGGGGAGTGGCCGAGGAGAGCTGGCGGCGGTGGTTCACCGAAGATGAGGAAGACGACGTGGCGCTGGCGATTTGCTGCACCAAAACGCAATTAAATGCACCGGTGAGCTCAGTGTGCCAGTGCGAACACGAGGGACAAAGTGCGCGGGCCCGAGACTTACCGGAGCGTGAATGGCACAGCGGAGCTCCATGGGGCATGCACCGGCGACGAAGAAGACACGGCCACGTTCCGAGCGATACACCTGAAACCACGGGCTCAAACCATCAAAAATGGATGTGGTGAGGGAGACAAAGAAGGTTGGAGAGGTCGCGGGCGAGGCTTACCGAGAGGATTGGCAGCTAGAGCTTCCTCCTCTTCCTCTGCCGAGAAGAGAAGTGAGAAAAAGGAAAGGCATGGAGGTGGTTTTAAGCCCGAGATGATGACGGAGATAGACACGGCGTTGACTGGAGACGCTCGGGGATAGGTCAGGAGAAGCGGTGCGTCGCGGCGTCGACGGAGCACAGCAGCATGCGACGAGCGCGTGGCACGCGTGCTCTGATCGTCGCTTGCCCGAGGTTGAAGAAGGGGCACACGCGTAGGGCGAGCCCACGGGCTAGTGAGCGGCGAAGGGGTGCGGTGCAGCTCAGTCAATTAGTGGGTGGCTCGGGCCATTCGATTGAGACTGCACGGTCCGGATCTCACGGTGAATTCGGACAGTCCGAACGGGTGTGCCGGTTTGGATCGTCAGATCAGGATCGGACGTTTCGTATGTGGTGGCCGTTCGGACTGACCGGGGCGGTGTGGTTGGGTCACGCCAGTGGGCTCAGGCTTGAGTCTGGTGCGGCCGATTGGGTTGGGGTCCGATCGGGCTAGGAATAGTGTTAGGGTTTTAATTGGTTTGACCAAACTGCAACTGAATTGACTGAGGCTTTAAATATAGTAATAAAATTCCAAAAATTATAAAATAAATCAGAGGGCTTCTTGGGGCATCCTAGGACTCAATTAAAATTTGAAAACCCACTGTTCATCCTTTATTTGCTTATTTTAAATTCAAACCTACAATAGGTTATTGAATAGAGTTTGAATTTTCTAGGGTTGAATTAAGTTCCAAAAATTTGGGAAAAATTATATTTATTCATGATAAATATTATAGTATTTTGATAAATTATCTATAGATGATGATCATGAGTTTTTGTTCCTATTTTCTTTTGGAGCTTAAATTGAAAGTGTATGTTTTAAATTTGATTAAGATTTTTCAAGTGCAATAATTTATGCAAATGATTCAAAATTCCATGAATTTTGATAAGATGCATACTAATTATCATTAATTAAATTGGGGATGTTGCAGTATGGCCAAAAAGGTCAAATTCAAAAATAAAGTTGGCGAAAGGTTAGTAATAAAAGTTTCTTCATCTCTACTAATTAATTTATTTCTTCCATTGCAGGATGCCTCAGCACCCGCAGTATGCGTTGCTCAGGATGGAGTACGACAATTACCACCGCACACACCTTATAGCCGAGGAGGGTGTGGTAAGATTGTTTGATCCGTTGTTCGATCTTGCATTTTATTTTTTTGACCATGGGGTGCGCTTAACTTATTTCTATGCAATTTTTTTGGCAGGTACTCTAGTCACTTTGGCCTCGGACCCACACCCTTCTCGAATGGGATGAGCGGTATGTGTCGTACGCCCGCAATGCCAGTTTCCTTCCCTTGGTGTGGATTGTCACCAATGGGCTTCCCCGCATGGACGGGGCTGGACTTACAGCAATGGTGGACTAGTGGCGCCCGGAGACACACGTGTTCCACCTCCTGTTAATGAGATAGCCACCATGCGGCAGGATGTGGCTATGATTCTTGGCCTTCCCATAGACGGGCTTCCTGTGATTGGGGATATCAAGAGCACGGGTTGGCGAGTGGCTTGGTGTGCGGTTGGACGATCCAGCTGAGGACGCTAGGGGCAATCGGTCATCTGTCATGCTTACGTCGTGGCTACAGGTGAACTTCAATGTGTGCCGACAGAATGCAAATGTGGTCACAGGGCAGCGCTTCGCACGAGCATGGGTATCGCATCTCCTTGGCTTTGTCCTTTTCCCCGACGGTACATGCAATGTTGTCTCTTGGGCATACTTGCCTATGTTGGCTGACTTTGGAGCAGCAGGGACTTATATTTGGGGTTTTGCTACCCTAGTTTGTTTGTACGGGCACTTGTGTGATGCGTGCCACTCACGGAGTGCTGGTAGTAACTTGGGTGGCTGCGCATACCTTCTGCAAGTGTGGATGTGAGAGCGTTTGCCCGTGGGTAGGCCCGCACGTGCTATCCTGTAGGTAGGAAAACTTGTGTTTTAACAAATTGGTTCTTGTGCACTAACCATGTGACTAACATTCATCTTCATGTAGGCATGGCACCTTGACGATCCTGTGTTGTTTTCGAGGGTAGCCACCTTTGGAGCTCCATCATCCTACCTATTGGCCGTCCAAAATACCGATACTTAGGCTACACCAACAAGCTTGACATGATCACTCAAGAACATGTATAGTTTGATTAGTTACATTACATGCAGATAATTTGATTTCAACTATGATTTCATCAGTAATTTCGTGTAGATATTTTGCAGGTCACGTGGTTGCCATACACCCGTGATGAGGTCATGGAAATGGTGTTGAATCCGATGTGTATGCGGGACGATGAGTTGTGGATGACTGTCGGGACCCGAATCTGCAAATCCGGACCCTCTATGTATTTTGAGCTAGTCCCAAGATCAGTAGTTAGTTCACACAGTGTCAACATTGATGAAATCATATCCATACAACGAAATAGCTAAGGATAAGCCAAATATTATTAAAAAGTAACAACAGACTTTTTGGTCAAGGTTTTACAATTATTGCCACACAGGGCTTAAAGACAGAATAATAAACTTGCAGCGGAAGAATCTCTTGTGGTAGCCATCCGACATGCCCTCAAGCAATCGAGTGGAGAGCGCATCCTAGTTCGCATAGTCTTCGAAGTACTCCTCCTTGTAGAACTTAGCGTTCCCTGCGTCTTCCTCGATGACTGATCAACAAATGGCGTATAGCCCTGAGTACATAAAGTACTCAGCAAATCATAGGGAAATGTATGCAAATATTATTTATGCAAGGCTTGAACAAGGATAGCTTTATGGCTATTTTGCAGAAAGTAATATTCACAGTAAATACAGTAATAGATTGAAAAGCACAATTTAAAGGATTAAATACATAAGTAAATAAGTTTCTTTACAACAACTAGTAAACAACCATGTTCACTTCCCAACTGTTCCACCATTCTAACATTTTTGAAAAAAAAATTAAGCCTCGTGTGAAATCACCAGGCATTGTCCATAACCGGGACACGGCTATTCGAATAGTTTTTAACACACTGCAAAGGTTGTACAGCTTGACCCACAAGAGATAATCATCTTATAATGTCAGACATAACATGCTTCCGAAGGCGTGCGACTAAGTGATTATCACAAGGCTTTTTACAAAGTTTTGTTTTGACCCGATTCGCTTTCGCTAAGGATTAGCCATTACAGGCCCCTCTTGCGCCGCTTATCAACCTAAACAGAACCAAATCAAAACATTGCTAATTATTCAGCCAGGTCCACCCCATCCTGGACATGTGGTTGTATGATACGGCCCAGATCAATGGAGTACAAAGTTAAGTCCTTAGTGACTACTCAGGCGAGTCAACCACATCCCAACTCATCCCATTTACTACACAATTAATCGCCTGGGTATGAAATCATTTTTGGTTCAAACCCGACCAAATGGCAACCCTTTCCATGGCACAACAAATTTTAATAATAGTGGTGACACCACAATTCCATGTATCATTAAGTCAAATTTTCATGATTAACATGATGAAGGAAACCATCATACAACTAAAGTATGACTAAGCATAATATGATACCCATGTTGGTAACAAAATATGTCCAACTCAAATTAATCCAGCCTATGATGTCCAAGGTACATGTCAACATGTCTTTCACAATTAATCAAGGAGTGATTCTGCAAGTAGGTATTTAACTATTCCCGAAATCCTTTTGCTATAAACTTAGCAATGCATGTTGATACAAAACAATATAATTTTGTAAACTGGGTACAAAATGATCAAAGGTCTATGACTTGCCTTCATCAAAATTTGCAGATGCTTCTGTAGATTGCTCCTGGAAGGTTTCAGAAACGATGGATTCTATACGCACGAAACAAGACTAATAAATAATCGAAATTCAAATAAAATCCAAAAATTACAACATACATACTGGAAGGTAGATAATGAATTTAGATGAATTTAGGAACAAGAATCAATGAATTTGGAATTCGTATGAAAGAGAACAAGTGTTTGGAAGTTTGATATAGCATGAAATGGTGAAAAACAAGAAATCGCACTATTCATAGAACACTGTTCATGCCGAACATGGCAATGGCGCCAGCGAAGCAAGTGACGGAGTGGCCGGTGAATGGGCAAAATGGAACCCCAACGAGGTCCTCTATCCAAAGGTGGTGACGGCGGCGCCGGAGACAGAGCGAGGCGGCGACAGCAGCGTTCGGAGCGCACGGGCGTCGGCGGTACATGGGGACGGCGGTGCTCTGGTGACAGAATCGGCAAGGGGAGGTAAGCACGGGGTCTGCCTTGGTGAAGGGAATGTGATAGTCCTTTTATAGGGTGAATGTGGTGATTCAATTGACAGGAAACATTTGGAGAATAAATTAAGCTTCAGTTTTAGGTGTAAATGGAGAAACGGTAACATTGAATGCAAGGAGTGGAGGAGGCAGCACTAGATGGTATGGTAATGTGGGTGTGGTTAGTGGGAACGTTTAGCTTCAGATAAAATCATTTTTAATGGCTTGAATGAGGAGAAAGAAGGAGAGAGGTGGTGGCAGCCATTGATGGATCGAAGCTTCGGCTGCTCGATTTGGGTGGTGCTGGTGCAGAGAGGGAGCAAGGGGAGGGGAGAAGAGGGGCATGGTGGTGGTGGAGGTGGTCGGCGGTGAGCTCGACGGTGGTGGCGGTGGCCGGTGGTGTGGTTGGCTAAGGCGGTAGCGCCAAGACGGAAGGAAATGTAAAAGAAAACATGCTCTCGGGAAGAAGATGAATAGGAGAGAGAAAAATAAAGGATATTAAAATAGAAGACAGGATGAAATCAAAAGAAAGAAAAAGGCATTCTGGGAGTGCCTTGAGGTTAAGCGAGATGTCTCGAGAGAAGCATTTGGATGGGTGACCCAACGGGAAATTTGATTTTTTTTTTATTAAATATAGTTTTTTTATATAGAAAAAGAGAGAAGTGCAAAAATAGATTGGACCGAGAAACTAGAATGAATATTTTTCTGGAGATTTGAATTTGAATTTTTTGGAATTTGGAATTTTTGGAATTTGAGTGGGAAATTGGAATTTTGAGATTTCCTTCCAGAATTACACATAAAATACAGATAAAATTGAAATAAAATCCAGACATTTTTAATTAATTAATTTAAAATTAAAGTTTAGAGAAAGCGAATTTTGGGATGTTACAATGAGCCTCTCGCCGCTTATTTACTTCCATGCGGTGGAATACCACATGCCCTATCAGGTGATGAGGCAGTTTGGCATGCTTCAAGCTTGTTCACCGATCGGCTTATTGATCGATCTGAACCTGCATGAGTGAGGGTTCCTATCACCATGTGTTTTTTCCATGGGTTGTCGTTTGAATATTCACAATGAACATGTTTGCGTGGCAGTATTAACCGAAGGTAGAGTTATCGGCACATCGACTGGGCCCATTATCGCTGTATTTACGTATTGGAGTGGGCTGATCGAGCCAATCGGTCCTGGGACGTGTCGTAGATCCAACGGAGGGCTCAGATTGCGAACTATCTCTGGTGGCTCAACGACATCGCGTGCTAGCAGCTTTGACCTACCATGACCCAGGCAGACATAAGGGAGGGACACTCATCCGACGAGGATATCATAGACGAGTTCACACGGACGGGCACGCAGTCGGAGAGGGCACCGTCAATGCCTACTATGTGAGTTAATTTTAGTCCAAATAGAAATTTCTCATGTCACGGCTGGCACAATTATTACCACTGTTTATCTTTCCGTTCACAATGTAGCCACCGTGCACGCATAAGCAGCGAAACCGGTGAGGTGCTTATGCTTCCTAAGGGTCCGGAGGGGAGCTACAACTGCATAAGGAACTTCGTTGAGGCAATCTATGCCTTCATTACCTTACAGTGAACTCAAATTACTCATGGAATTAGGGATTTTACTATTTACTATTTCCATTTCTATGTCGCATAGTTATTATGTTAAATTGTAGGAATTATTCATGGTATTAGTCTTCGGTTGTTTCTTACTATCCTTCTATTTTTCCTTCTAGATGGTTCACCGCCGATGCAGGAGCATAGCAACTAAAATGAACTATGCCATCGAGAGGGATGTCGTTCAAGCTGCCCCAGCTCGAAGTGGCTCATCCTATGCTACCTCGAGTGCTAGATGCGTCTCTAGGTCATCCCATGGTGCTAGCTAATTGTGGGCCACAACTTCCACTCTCACAGCAGGAGATGATGACATCGACGACGAAGAGAACGACGTGGATGCCGAGCTGCCCGACGAGATGGTCCTCTCGAATCTTGTGGATGCACCTACCCCGATGCAACCATCTATGGCCACGCCTCCTCATCGTAAACATTGTGATTGCATAGACATTAGTAGCATCAATGTCATCGAGGGCACCCGAGGCGAGCATCCAGCTGCTAGGTTCATGCCGGGCACAAGTGTGGTCTGCAAGCGCAAGTGATGTATTGGAATGGGACTTGTGTGTAGTACTTGCATTGAACTATGTAGACTATGGTGCATTGTTGTTTCTTGCTTTATGTATGGATGAATGGATGCTTGTGAGCTAAATGAATGAATGAATAAAGATATGATGTATTGGATTGGCCACAATTGGCTGGAAGGTTTGGCCACGCTAGTGCCCACGGCCTAACAGCCGAGTTTTGTCACATCACCCCTCTTGGCATGATAGGACTTAGCCCTAGAAACGGGCGTGTTCTTGCATCGCCTCTGTAGTTGGCCAAGCATTGGCGTGTCCAAACTGTTTAGCCACACTAGTGCCCACGGTGTGGCAGCCGAGTTCTGTCACGCCGTTCCTCTTGGTGTGACAGGGTTTAGCCCCTCGCCACTCCCACGTGCTTGCAGTGCCTCTAGAGTGCGCCAATGTAACATCCCAAATTTCTGTTACCAAAATAAAAATAAATAGAGATATTATTTTATTGAATTTTCTGGCTGTCGAAGATTTTCCTTGATTTTCTGCAATTTAAAAAGAGTTTTCTTGGTTAAAAGAAGAAAAGAAAAATTAATTATTTAATTTCTTGGTTTTAAAGTCAAAAAGAAAATTTATGGAATTTTCTGAGATTTTATTGGATTTAAAGTGGAAAGTAAAATTTTAATTGTTTTCTAGAATTTTAAAAGCTTTTCCCTAATTATTTTAAAGAAAAAATTAATTATGTGCAAAAATAAAAGCCAACTTTAAGTTGGAATTATTTTTATCAAGTTCAAAATAACTCTAGGAATTTCTGTGAATTTTTCTAGAATTTTTGGGTTTAATTTGCTATTTTCTAAATCTTATTTGAATTAATCAATTTATTTAAAATGCTAAAGCATTGGAAATTCTCTTTACTGTTCTTGGGCCGATTCTGCTGCAGCCCATCTCCCTTCACCCGCGCACGCGGCCCATTGGCCTTCTCTTTCACTTGGTGCTTGCACCCAACTGGCGTGAGTAGTTGGATCGAGATCTGGCGGTACCGACGATCACCGCCCTTTCCATTTCGGCGCCACCGATAGTGGGCCTACCCACCTTCTTCCTCCGGCGCCTTCTTCTTCGCCACACGTGCCCAACGCAGTCGCCATTAGCGCCCGTTCGGACCTTCCATACCCGGTGCAAATCACCCGAAGATCCCATGATTTTGGGAGCAAGCACTTCGCCCCTCAATGTCGCGTCCGATCCTATCTCTCCCCTTTCCTTTCTCGCTCTAATTTCTTGATTTCCGCCGAAGACGCCGCACGGACCTTCGTGCGCCACAAGCTGCTCTGCCCCTCCCCGGCCACTATATAAGTGTGCCCCGGGAGCCCCTTCTCCACCTCACCTCAACGCCCCAAAAACCCTAGCCTTTTCTCCTCTCCTTCGCCTGAATTTGGAGTTCTGCATCACGCCATCGAAGCTTGGTCCATCATCTTCTCCGGCGTCGTCGAGCTCGCTCCGGCCGCCCCAACCCCCTCTTCGACATCGCCGCTTCATGGCGAACCTCGTGCGCGCACCCACATCGCTGGAGGATCCACGGAGCCCCTACCTCGCCGTCGACCGAATCTCGCCGCCGCTGTCAACCTCGTCGCCGCCATTCCTGTTGCGCCCTTGCACCACCGCGGTGAGCATTGTGACCCTCACGCCCCCCTCTTTCATTTGATACCCTCGCCGGCCGCCGCCATCCAGCCCTTCACCGGCGAGCCACATGCCGGAGCGCCGCCGGCTTTGTGTCTACGTGGCACCGCCACGTGGCGACACCCGTGCGCCACCTAGGCGTCGTTGTGGACGTGGCAGCCATATGGCTCCCATGTGGCCGCTTGTGTGGCAAGCCACGCCGGTCCTTGCACCCGGTCCACCATGGACCCGGGCCCACTGGTTAGTGTAATACAATTTCGGCCGCACTGGATTTCCCCCACCCGATGACGTCATGCTGACGTAGTAATTCGGGTTTCCTTTAGAAAAATAATTCCATTAATTCGAAAAATCCCCAAATTCATCATTTCTTGTGAATTGTAAACTTCCCGGGGCTCGTTCTCCTTCGTACGAACTCCAATTTCATCGATTAAAATTTATAAATTCTTATAAATTCAATATATAGCTAACTAAACCAAAATTATTTAATTTGGAGTACATTTGAATTTTGTTTGAATCTAGCTTATTTTCGCGTATAGATTTCGACGACTTCGGAGAGTCAGATTTTGACGCCGTTTGAGAACATCTAATTGAGCAAGGCAAGTTACATCTTTGATCATGTTTGATCCCATTATTTCAAATTATTTAAATTTAGTTTTAAATTATTATTGCATGCGTATTTCTATTCAATGTAATTTAAATACCTGTTTTAAATTGTAGTTATGCATAAATCCTTTGTACCGCCAAATTTCACATTGAATAGACATACCTTGACACCTTAGATGAAAATCTAGTTTATGCGATAGTATGAACTAGAACGTTTTGAGAAAAATTATGCTTAGCTATGCTTAGACCTGAAATATTTGATTTGGGGAATTTCAGCCAAAAATCAAATGTTTTTGTACCCTTGGCATTGGTGTGTCATAGGAGTTTTCAAATGCCTTGAAAAATGAAATAAAATTAAATGATGGTTTGGACTTGGGCAAAAATGGATAGTTGGTGGGTGCAAGTTTATGCACGGGCTTAATCCGGGTAGGATTAAGGCCCAGGGTATTTTGGAAGTTGCCCAAGTCAGTTAAGGACCTGTCTTCAAGCGTTCCTTTGCTACGCCTTATCGTACCACCACAAGTCTGGTATGGGATAGACTTGGCTAATTAATTTGCAATGTTCCACCATGGTTGTTCCCTTCAGATGCGGTGCGTAGTCATGTTATGACCTACGTTAGTCCCACCTGGCGCAAGAGGTGGCTCAAAGGGAGCAAAACCTTGCGGTGGAATGGCGCTTTGTAAAGGCCTCATCACGTGCTCTAGACTACTTACCTAAGGTAGTGAGCAGTGGTATCGACGGATACCAAACAAACTAGATAACTCGTGTCTTGTGGGTAAAGCTGTACAGCCTCTGCAGAGTGTTAAAAACTATTCGAATAGCCGTGTCCATGGTCAAGGACATGCTTAGCAAAGCCATTCAAAGTTAGACTTTGGTTTTGATTTCAAAATGATTTTAAAAACAGTTTTGACATGGATGGGTGTCCATGAGAAAAGTTATGGGTTGAAGCCCCGAGTTAGTGCCCGTATTTGTGTTGGTGTTAGGTTGATGCCTACACTAGCTTTATCAATTCATTTAAAACTCAATTTTAATTATTGTAAAAATTGAGCTTTCGAACTTAGTATTGTATTTAAATTGTCAAATACTGCTTTCGCACAAATAACCCTATAAGCCATCCTTTGTTACATCCATACATGCATTAACTCTGTTATTGGGTGTAACTTGCGAGCAAGGTAGTTGTGCTCACACTTGCTTTATGCAAATAAATTTCAGAGGAGAAGGACTTTGCTACCAGTGTGGATCTCAACGACTAAGCCGCTACCCCAGTCGATTGCCTGTGGCAGATCAGCTAGACTCCACTACTTCTTCGTCTTCCACTGTGTTCTTTACTGTTGGCTTGTAAGCCTCTTTTGTAATAAACTCTGTTGATTATTAATAAAGTATTGCGATTTATGGATGTTACCATATCTCTTTACTGTGTGAACTAGCCACTGATCATGGGACTAGTTCGATAATGCACAGAGGATTTGGGGTGTTAATCCCGGGTCCGACATCCAAACATTGGCGTGGCGGCACGGTTTAGTCATGTCAGTACAGACAACGTGGCAAAGGAGTCCTGCCATGCCACAGTGCTTGGTATGGCTGGACTGGGCTATGCAAGCCGTCCACGCTGGCACGTCGTGTGTCACGACGGCTTGCGTGGTAGCTTTGGCCACGTTGAGCATTATGACATGACAGAGTGCTTTTGCCACGCCACACGTTCTAGCGTGGCCAAAGAGGTCGTAATTGAAAATAAAGTTAGGGGCGATATTTAAAATATTATTAAAAAAAGATTAAATAAAAAAAATTCTCAAATAAGCAGCACGGTACGGCCCAACTGGTCCATCTAACTAGCGGATTGTGTCGTGTCGGCTTGTGGTCTTGGCCTCTGACCCAGGCACGACACGCCGAGCTCACATGCTGTTATGTGACAAGGTTGGCCCGTGTAGTCCATCTCAGCCTGGAAAAAAAAATTGAAAATTGAAAAAATTCCAGAAAAACATATAAACTTCAAAAATACAAATTAAAATTATAAAAAAATGAGTTCTATACCCATAAAAAGAGACAAATATAATGAAAATATAATAATAGGCTTTATTAATGTTTACATGGTTGTCTTGTTAAAACCTTTACCATGTAAAAACTCAACATGAGAAAACCTCGGCAAAGGAAAAATAAGTAGAATCTATAGCTTTGTATACATCCATATTCTAAGTGTTATTGTCTAGGTAAAGATTTTTGAACGCTTCCGCCAAGTCTAGATTTTCTACAGAGTGTTGTTTTCGTGTATCAGTTTGTTCCTAGTCTTTCACAATTAGAAGTATCTCCACCATCTCACTCGTAAAACTTGTTCTTCCACTACTACAGAAAAGGCCTTTCTGAGCGGTTCAAAACGCCATCACGCAGGCGGTTCCGTGAGCCGCCCGAGTTTATGGGTCGAGAATGCATTAGGTCATCACAGGCGGTGTAGATGCAACCGCTGCGTGATAATCGACTACCATGCAGGCGGTGCAGATGAAACCGTCAGTGATGCGTGATGATCGACTACCCAGACGATCGTAGATGAAATGCGTGATAGGCGACTACCACAGAGCGGTGCGTAGATGAAACCGCTGCGTGATAGTCGCTCTATCACGAGCGGTTTCATCTGCACTGTCTGTGGTAGTCTTTGCATTGCTAAATCTATTTCTGTTTATTGGCTAGCCTCAGGAAATGCTAGCCATGCCCTCTGAAACAAGCACATCCAATTCTCATTCATTTCAAAAGCACATCAAAATTGCATTCATTTCAGAAACAAGCACATCCAATTCACAAATCAATTAACTAAAATTAACCGTTAATGTACATTAATTTACACACATGTACCATTATGTTCAATCTATCCCAATCAAGTTCAATCTGCTACCTTCGTGGAAACTCCCATTTGGATTTATGACACGTCATTAGGGAATGACGCAAGGTGTGATCGAATTTTTATGAGCTCGCTCTGTTCCAACGATTTCATGCCGATGGTCGCAACTTTGTCGATATGAAGGTTAAATTCGGGCTTATATAAATTGGTAAGTATATATGAAATAATTGTTGAAAGATTGACAAACCTGAGGATCATTGGTGATCGCGGAACCGATGAGTAGTTGCATGTTGTGGCAAACATAGTATCCACAGACGTTGCGGCCCGGCGGCTGCTGGTGGCACTGCAAAAATAGAATTAGTTAGTTCGAGAGGCATTGCTACGAAGTGTTATATAGGATTAATGTGTACTAGCTAGCAAGTACCGGGAATTTTTTATCATGTTACAGCGTCCTTCCCTTGGTATTCCATCCTTTAGCATGTAACACGTCGAACACCCTACGTGACTCCAAGAAGTTAGCCTTAGCCATTGCAAAGGAAGGAAAGACTACAATAGAGTTTCTATGGAGGAAATGTGTTTACCTGATGATTAAATTCCGGATAGTTGTGAAGTTGTGAGTGGCCCTCTGAGGGAATCTAGGTATATTACGTATTTGCTTTTGGTATAATTACAATTAGAATCCAATGGTACCTACAAGACATGTATGTCAGCATGGTCATTAAACCTAAGTTTGTGTTGCTTATAAAGTACAAATCAACAAGTATAGCCAGTAGTGCAACACTACTTACTTCTGGTTGTAGGGCAAAAGTATGAATTCCTTGTTGCGGTGAGCCATGAAAAAATCTATAACGTAATTCTCGACGAATGTTGCATTCGCCATGATGCTTTGCTCGGAGACAATGTGTGGGTCGAGGAAACCTACCGGTGATTTCCTTCTTTCGGCTTCACAGATCATGTATCTATTATACAAAAGCTAGGAGTTATATATAACATTTATCGATATTACACGAACATTGACCGTGATTGTACACACTTACAGTGTCCAGCATCGTATGAGTGAGACGTCGAGCTCGTCGAGGTTGAAGAGACAGAACAAGTCGTCGAAGGTCACCGTGAAGACAGCGTCTTGATACATGTGGTTAAAATGATCCTCCTTGAACTTGACGGTGACACCCGAGGCGTTGATCAACGGCTTGTTGGGTATTCCATGTACCATGCATGCAATTCGTGCAATCCAAATCCTAGGGTAGGGCTGTCTAACTTCTCGAGCAACGGCTCGCCTAGCTTGTATTTCCGCCAGCGGCAAGAAGGGATATCGGAGAGGACTCGATTGTCTTCGATTTGCCCTTACCCTTCTTCGCCTCGCTTTGTATAGGTCGACTTCACAAGAGACGGTCGAGCACGAGGTGTAGATGCATGTGATGCGGCGGGCCCTTGCCGTGTCGGTCTGAGTAGCCGGTGCGGTCCAGTCCGTGGACTTGATGCCGTTGCGAGACATTCCGTGAAGTTGACACCGAGCGGTAGCTCGAGCGGATGTCCTCCTTGGGCTTGGGCCTTTGGATGAATGTTCCAGCGGCTTGCCCTAGAGTCATGACCTCATCGTTTGGGGAATTTTGGTGGGGCGGCCTCGAAATTGGCACAAACACCGCCCACATTCACTTTTATAAACCCGGCGCTAGATTTGCACCGTGCACCAAAGCTCCGATACCGGATGGATACACCTGGCCCCAAGCAGCATCTAGGGCAACAGAGACATATCTCACTTGGAGCTTGCACTTCGTAGCCACCTACGTACATAACGGTACAAAATTAGCTACTCCAACAGGCCTATCAATGGATTGAGCATTCGAGAGATAATAATTATTACCTGGATGTCATCGACGGAAAATCTGTCATCACCTATTGTGGTAGGGTTAGGGTTGGACGCGCAGCTACTCGGATGTTTGGGGGGGCTGGCTAGCGGTATAGTAGGGGCAGGGGCTTCCAACTAACTTGGCATTTGCAATCCCCTAATCCTTTCCTCAAAGGTCTCTTTACGCTTTTGCTCGAATGCACGAATCCTTTCCTCAAAGGATTGAGTGACCTCTGTGTGACTTTTTCACTGACCTCCGCTCTGATTTTTTGGTGAGCTCATCTCTGAGGGATGCACGAAGATCCTCTCGTAGCTTTGCATCGTGCTCGGCTTTGGCTCTCCTCCTACTCCATGCGATTCGAGTCCGCTTGGAACCATTGTTCCCATGTAACAAAACACCGGCGCCTCTCGTGCGACCGGATGCTCATCTTTGTTTCCTAGGGCGCAGAGAGTATATCTTTCCCCTATCTGCTGGAATGAGCCTTGGGAAGATTGTGCACTCAGCGTTATCTGCAATATAGCCCGACATGTCATTTCACTTCCTATGAAGTTATGGAGTAATTACAAACTAAGTAGTTCAATATCTTACCAGGCGTTGGGACACTTCCTGGTCTTCGGGGATTGGAAAGTACACTTCCCCCGTAGGCCGAATAGATAACCTCGCAAATAACCACTGTCGAGCGCGCACATCGGTGATCTCGGAAATAGCGAGGAGAGATTCAAAGCGCTTTTCTTTGTTCTGATCCCTCCATATCGGGGCTTTACCCGCATACCAATGATGCCGAGTCCGTGGGGTGCTTGTTTTTACTGGAGGGCCGTGTGTGCCGCACTTTCACTCTTAAATTCATCTGTCGTCTTCTTCGCCACAAACTTCGGCCCATGACTCTTCCAAGAATAGATACTTGTGGAAGGCGGCAGATCCTTCTCCACGTAATTCTTGACAAGCGTGCTCTTGAAGTTCTTCCACGCTTTGCACGCTGTAACAACGCGTGCCGTCGCCGGAGTCCGTGAGTTCTCTGGGATGTCGAGCGATGCGAGAATTTCCGCCCGGCTAGCAGTTTTTGATGGTCGGGCACCACCTTCCACGAATCGTAGGTGATCTTGACCCGTTCCGTGCAACTATTCAACCATTCTCCGGAATCTGGACGCCGCTTTCGGCGAGGATTGATAGGGTCCTGGTGATCGACCTCCGTGATGGTAAATCGGCCGTGGGCCTTTTCGATATTCCTCTTCTTCTACGCGGTTGGATATTGTTCCAGAGGATGGTGCATCATCGAGACACATGGTAGGGCTACGACTCGAGAATGAGCGGAAGACATCTTCACAAGAAATAGAACATCATGTGAACAAATGAAATCAGCATAAAGCTAAGATTTAACATTTTGATATTACTATCAGATGTAGAGTAAGCATTCCAATTAGAGCTCAAGTACAAAACAATTTCAGTACAAGACTATTATTATCACAGAGCATTCATCTCAAGCCCACCACACCATATTGCAATGTATTCCAGTAGCAGTATCAAAACAAATACCATACGAATAACTGACTAGAACAAATACAAATTCCTAAAACAAGTACAATTATCATGAAGGACCATGACAGATTATTGATAGAAATAGTTAGGGAAAGGCGTGGGGTCGATCGGTAACTTCGGCATTGGTTAGCTTTGGGCGTCGAGGAGAAGGACGAGCAGGAGCGATCTGAGCAAGCGGCGGCGTCGAAGGGGAGGCCTTGGGGCTCGAGGAGGAGGAGGCGGGCTCGGGGCAGGAGGCGCGGTGGGCTCGGGGAGGCGGCGGCTGTAGGAGGAGGCTCGGCGGGCTCGGGGAGGGCGCGCGGAGGAGGAGGAGGCGTCAGCGACGGATCGGGAGGAGTCGCGTCGGGCTCGAGGAGGCGTCGCCGAGGACAGTGGCGACAGGCTCGGGGAGGAGGGAGCGAGAGGAGTTGAGAAACTTAATCGTTTGAGAGTCTTGGCGGTAGCGGCAAACCCTAGCTAGAGTCCGAATGTAAATAGGGATGGACATCACAGAGCGGTTCTAAATTAGAACTGCTCAGGATGATACCTATCCTGAGCGGTTCTAAGTTAGAACCGCTCGTGATATGTGATGTATCCTGAGCGGTTTTAATAAACAACCGTTTGTGATATGTGATGTATCACGAGGCGGTTCTCACTTAGAACCATACGTGATATGGATGTATCCTGAGCGGTTCTCACTTAGAACCGCTCGTGATATGGATGTATCCTGAGCGGTTTTAATAAACAACCGTCTGTGATATACATGTGAGACGGTTTGTAGTTCAAACTATCTGTGATATTATTGGTTAATATCTAGCTAGATCGATCTGTTTATTGGCTAGCCTCAGGAAATGCTAGCCATGCCCTCTGAAACAAGCGTAAAAGACAAAAGTACATGTATATACATCCAATTCACATTCATTTGAGAAACAATCACATCCATTTCACGGTACAAATCAATTAATTAACTCAAATGAACTAAAATTAACCATTCATCGAGCGTACATATACATATACACACATTGTTCAATTAATCTTTAAAAATTAGCCCTTCATGATGATCGACGCAGTATGTAGCTAGTTTCGTCATGTTCTTCTTCCTCGACCCTTATGCCGTTTCGAAAGGAGGCAACTCGTCAAATTGATTGTATTCTTCCTCGTCCACTACATTCTCAACTCCGACAATCCTCCTTTTTCCATGAAGAACTACGTGGCGCTTCTTATTTGCGAATTCGGTAACATAGAAGACTTGAACAACTTAGTTAGCCGAGACTGAATGGTTCGACTTTGTATCCGACACGTTCGAGGTCCACGGTAGTGACGCCGCACTTATCGACCTTCACCGTGGGAGATGGACCCAACGACACGAAATAGGGGATCTTGAAAAGCACGAGTCGAGCTCCCATATCTCCTATATTTGCCCATAGTAAGAGCTCCTCGGCCCATCGGCATCTTGAATGCATCTATCACGGACACCGCTGATACGGTTAGTGCTTTTTATATCCCGAGCTGCGTATAGAATGTGTACCCATTTATGTCGTATCCTCGCCATGTTACAAGCAGTAAATGTTGGCCCTTTTGCCAACCATGTCAAGATATCACTTGACGAGCTCCTAGCAAGTCGCTCCTTCAACCATTGGTTGAACAAATGCATTGTGTTGTCTCGTGATCCAAACATCCGCCGCACCGGATTACATTGTCAAGCACGTCCTTGTCTTTGGTCGATATCTGAGGACACTTCGGTCATGTGTTGCAAGACCGTGAAATGGGCTTGAGCATACGCATCCATATTTGGAGTGATTGCTTTCCTTCCGATGGTCCCGATACCCTCGAGCCTCCCCTCATGGCGAGATCGAGGCACACCTATCGGTTCGACACGAGCCATGTAATCGGCGCGAACTCAATGACCTCTTCGGTTGCATAACCTTCGGCGATCTTGCCCTCTGGCCGAGATCGATTCCGTACATATGACTTGAGAATTCCCATGAACCTCTCGAGCGGGTACATGCTACGAGGAACACGGCCCGCACATCTTTATCTCCTCACAATATGAACAATGAGATGGACCATGATATCGAAAAACGGCGGAGGGAAATACATCTCAAGATCACATAGAGTCGTCACCACCTCGTCTGCGAGCATCTAGTCCCGGGATCGATGACCTTTCGAGCAATTGTGTTAAAAAATAACACGACCTCATGATTGTCTCGGACCTTGATCGGCAAAATACTTCTAATTACAGCAGGAGCATTTGTGTCATCAACACATGACAATCATGAGACTTCATGCCAATTAACTTCAAATCTTTTATCGAAACAAGTTTCTTCATGTTGGCGGAGTAACGGACGGAACTTTCACGCCATGCAAGCACCGCGCAGTTCGGTTCTCTCGGCCTTGGACAGAGTGTAACAAGCGGGGAAGGTACATTCGTCCTTTATCGGTCCTTGTTGGTGCTAACTCAGTCGATGTCCATATCAACCAAGTCAAGCCGTGCGTTGACACCATCCTTTGTTTTGTCACGAATGTTGAGAAGAGACCAATCAAGGCATCACATACATTCTTCTCTCGTGCATGGCGTCGATGCAAATGGCGAACTTCTAGGTGCTCCCAATAAGGTAAGTCCCAAAATATTGATCTCTTCTTCCACATGTTCTTCTTACTTGTCCTCGATTTACATCCCTTTCCAAGCACAACATCTAAATCTTTAACCATATCATAGACCTCTTTTCCGCTTAAATGCCTTGGAGCTGAACTGTCCTCCTTCTCTCCGTCGAATTGTTTCTTCATCCTGCGGTATAGGTGAGCCCTCCGAAGGAACCTACGATGACGCATGTACACGGTTTTGCATGAGTGATTCAGCCACACACTCTCGGTATCATCTAAGCAGTGAGTATGGGCTTTGGCCCTTTTATACTCGCCCGACAGTTAGCAAGGGCGGGATAATCATTTATGGTGCGAGAACAACAAGGCGTAAAGTGAAGTTCTCTCGTTTATACGCATCCCATATCTGCACCCTTCAATCCCACGATTTTTAGATCTTCCATCAATGGTGCTAGGTACACATCAATATCATTCCTGTGTTGCTTCGCCCTTGGATAAGTATCAACAACAAAATATACTTCCGCTTCATACACAACCAAGGAGGAAGGTTGTAGATCTGAGCGCCACGCGCCAAGTGCTATGTCATTTGCTCATGTTACCGAAAGGATTCATTCCATCTGTACTCAATCCAAACCTTATATTCCTCGGTTCCTTTGAAGTCCGCAAACCTCCTATCGATGTTTCTCCTTTGGGCGGAATCGGCGAGGTGTCTTAACTTTCCGTCATTCTTACGCTCCTCGAGTGCCAATCTGGCGATTTTGCATTCTTTGGGTTCATAAAAACCGCTTCAAGCGGGAATTACAGAAGATACCACGCCACCTTAGCGGAGGTCCTTTCTTCACCTCGATTCCCTCATCGTCATCTAATTGCTTCTTACACTTGTGTCGGGATCGTTGCATACGGACATACATGCATGTTTGTATACTCGTTACGGTAGAGGATCAATCGTTCGGACATGCATGTATTCTTTCTACTTCCATTCCCAATGGACAAAGAACCTTTTGGCTTTGTAGGTGGTTTTGGGCAACTCGTTTCCCTCAGGAAGCATGTCCGCTAAGAGACCTAACAAACTCAGTGAAACTCTTGTCGGACCAACCGCTGCTTGCCTTCAATTTCAGCGGTTTAAGCACGGATGACAACCTTGTGTATTCCGACTTGCGGCCGGGAACAAAGGTTTCTCTAAGTCCTCCATCACGCCCCGAATTGAACATACTCCCTCTCATCACTTCCTTCGCATCATGCAAGCATCTCGATCTAGATTGTCATCGCGCGAGACTATCCGAATCGGAACCACAATCGACATCATTCGGCATATCGTTGACTTCTGTATAATATGCTCTTCACCGTGGTGGTCCAACATGTATAACCCTTTTGAAACCCCTTGAATCAAGTGTGCTTCGATTTGCGCTCGGTTGTTAAACATCTTGATTCTCGCGATCAATGCATGGACGGTACATATATTCCGCCCCTTATTCAACATATCCTCCTCGGCGGCTCTTGTAAAAGTAGACACGCCATTAATGTACTCTTCACTCACATGGTTCTCGGTGTACATCCGGCTTGGTCCATCACACGGTTCGTATTGAAAACCACGAAAATAAATAAAAGGGTGATGACTTTCAAAGCGTATTTTACGAGGCTTAATTACGATTTTTTCATTTTTACATTTTTTGGATTTTATTAACTTACAAGTGGGCCCTACTTGTCGCTGACTCATTTTTATTTCATGATTTTATTTATAAAATCTATGGCGATCCCACATGTCATAGACTCGTTAGTTTATTAACTAAATGATTAAAATTAAACAAGAGGATTAATTTGAAGCTCAAAGCTGGGCTTAGGGTGACATTGCATTGCTATATAGTCGTGGCTCTCGGCCCTAAGGTCTCGCCTCGGTAACCGACGGTGATGTCCCATGGGCGCTGATTGAAACTAGCGATTTGGCGTAGCGCTGAAACTACTCAAATTAAAGGATGCTTATATATGCTTCAGTATATCTCACCTCGATCACGAGGAAGGTGTCAATGAAAGTCGGGGAAGGTCCAAGGCGCGGCTGGGTCGTCGATCGGTGAACAGAGAGGCGACGGCGGCAAGCTCCTCGGCGACAATATATAGCTGAAATGGACCAGGCCGGCTCAGTGAGGTGAGGCGATGTACTCAAACCGGGCACGGAACGGCGATGGACCTACCGTAGCGCCAGAGATGGAGATCAAGAAGACTATATCTGTTGGCCGGGGAGGCGGAGCTATATATCGTCGTGATGAGTTAATTATCACGGACGGTTTTAATAAAACCGTGCGTGATATTGCAATATCACGACGGTTCATGTTTGGAACCGTCGTGAAGTATCACAGAGCGGTTCTAACCAAAAACCGCTCGTGATATTGGGTAATATCACAGAGCGGTTCATGTTTGGAACCGCGTGAAGTATCCTGACGGTTCCAAACATGAACCGCTCGTGATATGACATCTTCACTGAGCGGTTTTTAGCGCGGAGAATAACACGAGCGGTGGGTAAACAAAAACCGCTCGAGATTGTGTTTATCTGAGCGGTTTCGATGAACAAATGCGTGATCAAAGGCGTCGATATTAGCATTTCTGTAGTAGTGTTCTCTCCTCCAATATTCTTCCAAAAAGGCTGAAACCAAACTCGGAGAAAACCGTGGAGACAAGAACAGTTAGCACATCATGTGCTAATATGGATAGCACTGGATATGTTACCTTATGGTCATGCAACCATTGCAAAATTTTTAAACGCTCTTCCTGGTAATCCACCGTATTACTGTCTAGATAGGTGGATAGTTTCCCACTCTTTTGGTGTGCAATTTGTCTTGCTTCAAAACCTAACGTTGTGGAACTTGAACCTCTAGACCTGGAGGAAGAACCTCCATCCCATATTTTGCCCCACACACAGTTGTCTTCTTACCTGTGGTGGGTGGTACTAAAGGTCGTTGCAAGCGAACTCCGAAAAACTTATGTTCATACTTTTGATAAACCTCAAAAAATTTAGTACGAACATATACAAAATAGTTAGAATAGTATAAGCCAGTAGCATCACTTAGAAGTTGGAGAACATTAGCAAATTCTTAAGTTTTAGCTCTAAGATCTAAAATAAATACAAATACATATAGGAATGAGATTTCGTGTCCAACACGTTCGCCCATTTGGATGAGGCCGGGATTAACCCAGTCCATGGAGGGAAAACACTCGCATCCACCACCGAGAATGTTTCCCCATGAGGCCACGAGGTATCAAGCGATGCCACCTGTTCCTCTCGTGCCACACCCTTCGAGGCTTCGACGCACGGTACGACCCTGCCTCCGCCCGCTCCAGCTTTCGGGTTCCTCCACCTTGCTCTTCGCCGCCGGGCACCACCTCTGTCATGCACTTCGTTACGATGACAAGTTGCGTGGTGGACCTGAAAGCGATGTGCCAGTCCGAGTGTCATGGACATAGGCATGATAATGAGCCTAGCAAAATAGGGCCTAATGGATAGGGATCCTAATCGGGTCTAGTTTGGGCTGTCGTATATGGGCTGAGGCTAAAAAGGGTTAGGGTAGGGTAGGGTTTACTTCATAATTGGGTTGGGCCAAGGTCCAAAAGGGTTGAGAGTTTCGGGCTATGAATGAGCTCAACCCGAGGGTCCAGCCCTTTGATAGGTTAGGGCTCCATCGCGGTTCATGCCCATGCTGTCTCTTCGTCTCCGCTGTCGCCTGGGTGCTTATGCTCCTCCTCCACACCAATGGCCTTCTATCGTGTGCAACGTGAGGTCAGTGCATGCACTGGCATCGAAAACGGCACGGACGAGGTCTACTCCGTCATCACGCAGGATGCGGGCGAGCATGCAGTGAACTCGTTGTCGTGGGAGCTTGTCGAGAAAGCGTCGCCACCGAGGTGCGCTGTGGCAATGGCAACTTTAGCTAGCGCGTCCCCGGAGGAAAGCGCCTTGAGGAAGGCCGGAGCATCGATGATGGAGACGCTTGCAACCTGGGGACGAAATCAATGAGCAACAGATCAAGCTATTGTTTCATGGTCGATGCGATGATTCCCCTTGTCTCTCTCTAGAGAAATTGTTATAGACCACACACGTAGTGTGCTAACTTGCCAAAGCCGAAAGGCTTTATCTTGTATGGCTTCATATTTCAAAATAATAAAGAAAAGGCCACATGGCCACATCACGTAGTGGGCTAGCTTGGAGCGAAGGCCCAAAGGGCCCGTTGTCTTCAGTTAATTAGGGTTGGCCCATATAGTTGCAATAGGCCAGGATAGGACTGAGTTTTATTCATTTTATGGGCAGGGACTGGTGACGAAGATTAAAATATCTATTTATTACTTTAATACATAATAAAAGGTCATACATCTTCATGGTCGTAACCCCTAAGGTTAACGACCTCACTGGTCGTAAGGATTCCAGATGTTATATAATGGGTATTCTGATCGCACAAGGTCATGTGCCTAGTCTCTGACCAGGTAGCTGCTCGAAAGAGCTACGAACTGGTATCTTAACCGTGTGATGAGTAGAACTGGTCGTAAGGATTCCAGAGGTTATATAATGGGTACCCTGGTCGAACAAGATCATGTGCCTAGTCTCTGACCAGGTAGCTGCTCGGAAGAGCAACGAACTGGTATCTTAATCGTGTGATGAGTAGAACACGTGTTGTATATTCCAAACCACGCGATGTTACATAGTCCTAAGACACTGACAACAACCACCATACGGTTGGGTATCTCACAGGCACTTAATCGCAGAGCAATTGACACATTATCAACTGACACCTCGCTCCGACCAGTCACAACGCTTCACTAGGGATGCCTTCTCCAGGAGTAACTGCCACCTCTTCGGAAGTTATTTAAAGGTGAAGCGCAGAAGACAAAAGGGCGATATGAGACAAGAAAGACACCAACATCAGATTAGAGCAACGCAATCAGCCTTAGATTCATGCTCTAAGCCTGATTGATTAGCATAGCAAGTGTGATACTCAGCGTAATTAGGATTAGTCCCCATCCGGGTCGTAAGCACCCCCTGTAAATCCAGTTCATATCAATAAAGAGCAGTCTCATTATCTCCCAAGATATATCGCGTCATTTTCCTCTTTTATTTCGTAAGATCGGTGACTCGATCGTCGACAGCTGGCGCCGTCCGTAGGGAAGAAAACGCAAGTTTCCTGAAGAAACTCTCCGCTCATCAGATCCTCGCTCATTCCTCATAATCGCTCATGCAACTATGGCAGGAGTTTGGGACGAGGAGAATTAGTTCGACCTGGCGAACTACTCCAACCTTGACATGGAGGGATGCATCCGTGCCATGCAAGAAAACGACATATCCTCCTCCTCCTCCTCCGCCAATTCGCACGTCGCCGACGTTAGCGACATCGATTGGATGGATGAGGATACACAACTACGACAAGTGGCATTTCTAGAGGAATCAGCCATCCCGACCAGTTCGGAACAGCCAAAGACCTCTCCAAGCCTGGTCCTTCCGACTGGCAAAATAGGTGACGAAAATTCAACATTGCAACCCAAGAATCTTTATACTCTCGATGAAATCATGGCTGAAAGGTACTCACCTACGGCTTCTGGCGATTCCAGGAGCCAACCGACACCTGGTAATGGTGTCGATGAAACCTCCACTGGTTGTAGGCTATGTGGGGATGATAAGACTCAGCATACGATCGGCAGTCCGCCGGATCAAGCTAAGCCCCCAAGAAGACCTCAGGAGATGCTCATCTCTGACCGCTCTCTATCGTGGAAACTCCTAGTAGAAGCATTGGAAGACTCTCCATTAGTTACGATGGAAGCTCGTCGGAAGATCGCTGCTGGAGGCACGAGGTCAATACGATTGGAGATACAAATCAAGATGCCTTGCACGGTCCTATACACTCTGCCACGCCACCACGTGCTGGTAGAAATGGTACGGACTATCAAGAACCAACTTCCGGAGGCAACAGAACTGATCAACGTCCATCAGTTAACTCGCCTGGCTCTGCCCCACTAAGAATAGCTGATCGGACGGAACAAACCAGAAGGTCGGGGGAAGGTTCGGATCTTCGAACACCTACTACCAGTATGACTCCTCCAAGACCTTCGGTAATGGTACGAAACCTACAACATGTTCAAGATATGTTGAATAATTCTAACCCTGCTCTAGCAGAGACCGCAGGTTTTGTACAACTCATAGGCCAAGTATTAGAGATTTTTCAACAGACCGTGCAACGAACAGAAGCATACCGGAAACAGAGGAATTTAGGAAGTCAAACCATGACTTCATCCCAACGTTCCTCCCTTAGTAGAGGGCAGCATGGTCTGTTGGGGAACAATCGATACCAAGGCCCCCTCGACAATTCTGACCAAGGAGTCACGAGGGGAGAAAGTTGTTTCAGGCAGCCACACCCTCACCTCGTCGACAGAAACAATCGCTTGGGCCAGACGATCTCCGAGATCGTCTAAATCAAGCGGGCGGTCGAAGACGACACAATAGCGTCTACGACCGGATCGGGACACCAGAGATCCGACAATCTAACCTCAGAAACCGGTCTCCGACCGATTACAATCTGGGACCTTTTCAAAAAAGGTGCCATGAATCGATTACAGGTTGTCGAGCTTTCTATGCAGGGCTCCAAGCTGTACGTTGGCCAAACAGGTTCCGACCGGCCAACCTAGACAAGTTCAATAGGACCCAAAACCCATTGGAATTTCTCCAAATATATACCACCACCATTAGAGCTGCTAGTGGTGATGAAAATGTAATGGCTGACTATCTACCCACAGTACTTGAAGGGTCTGCCCGGTCGTGGTTGCTTAACCTACCTGTCGGATCAATCTACACTTGGAAGCAACTTTGCGACCTTCTGATTGCGAATTTCCAAGGCACGTATGACTGCCCTGGAAAGGATGATGATCTTCACCGAATCCAGCAAGGCTCTGATGAGACTCCGTCAATACATCAAGAGGTTCAGCCAGGTTCGTAATTCCATACCAGAGGTTGTAGAATCATTTTTCATCCAAGCCTTCAAAACAGGTCGAAGGAATCGACGGTTTACGGAGGACATCGCAATGAACCCTCCACGAACAACCGTCGAACTTTTCGACATGGCCGACAAATATGTCACCGCTAGCGAAGCAATTGAGTGGTGTGAGGCCATTGATCGGAAGGATAAAATCCCCCAACCTGGCTTGGATAAACCAGAGAAGAAGAATAAGAATACTCTCAAGAAGAAGAAGAACCGTAGACCCGACGATAAGGAAGTCCTAGCTATTCCCGGGAAGTTTACAAAGGGTAAGAAGGACTATACTGGTCGAGGCAAAGCAAAAGCTCTGACCGAAGGATATCAAAAAAACAAGTAGTGTCCACTTCACCAGTAGGCAGGGCACGACTTGCGCACCTGTCGAGCCTAGCAGAAAAAAACTAGAGGATTACTATGCAGGTAAAGGACCACTCCCCACAATACAGGAACTCAGTGAAACGAGTTCCAAAAAGGACAAAGATGGCGACGAAGAAATGGAGTACCAGGAGCCTCAACATATGGTCAACATGATCTTTGGTGGGTCTTCTTCGTACGAGTCAAGGCGTCATCTCAAGGCCGTGGAGCGTGAGGTCAACTTTGTCGAGCCTCCGACCATCATCAAGCTATCAAGGTGGTCGGACACCATAATCTCCTTCAGCAAAGAAGACTGCCCTATTCATTCGACTCGACCAGGTAAGTTCCCTATTGTTGTTGAACCTACTATTAATAACTGTAGGGTTAATCGAGTTTTAATAGATGTAGGTAGTTCTTTAAATATTTTATTTACGAGAGCTTTAGAAGAGATGCAGGTTCCCAAGTCAAATGTGAAACCAGTAAAATATGCCTTCCATGGTATAGTTCCTGGCTCCACCGCTAAATCGATAGGACAAATTTCCTTACCTATCATGTTCGGAAGACCTGACAACTTCTGAACAGAAAAGATTTAATTTGATGTAGTGGATTTTGAGTCCGCGTACAACGGAATTCTAGGTCGTCCGGCTTTAACAAAATTCTTGATAGCCACGCATTACGGTTATCAAAGTTTGAAAATACCGGGACCAAAGGGAGTCATCACGGTTCGAAGAGATCAGAAAATGGCTTACGCATGTGATCGAAAATCCTTAGAACTGGTCGACGAACTTTCGACCAGAGAGACTAATCCATCTACCGTGCAGGTCAAGCACTCGAGGCCAAAGATGACACCAAAGCCTTCCGACCAGACAAAGGAGGTACCACTCGACAAGGGCGCTTCTTCGAACAGCGCCAAGTCGCCACCTGGGTCAGGAAACACTGACTCATCTAACCGAAAGATACTGGTCGGGGTGAGACTCGACCCCAAATAGGAAGAGTCGCTCGTCTCCTTCCTCCGAGCAAATTAGGACGTATTCGCCTGGCAGGCATTCGACATGCCCAGAGTCCCCCGGCAGGTGATTGAGCACAGGCTAGCTCTCCAACCTGACAAAAAACCGATCAAGCAGAAGCTCAGGCGTTTTTCATCTGATCGGAAGAAGGCAATCTAATCAGAGATTGACAAGCTCCTCAAGGCTGAATTCATTCGTGAAGTCGACCACCCTCAGTGGCTCGCCAATCCTGTAATGGTTAGGAAAAATAATGGAAAATGGCGAATATGCATTGTCTTTACAGATCTTAATAAAGCTTGTCTGAAGGATGATTTTCCCCTTCCACGTATTGACCAACTTCTAGACTCTACTTCCGGGTGTGAGTTACTAAGTTTTTAGATGCGATATCGTGGTACCACCAGATTAATATGTGTAAAGAAGATGAAGAAAACTTCCTTCATCACCCCATACAAGACACTTCGCTATGTTAAGATGTCGTTTGGTCTCAAAAATGCTGGTGCAACTTTTCAAAGGTTGATGCAGAAAACCTTTAATCCACAGATTGGTCAGATCTAGAAGCTTACGTTGATGATCTGGTTGTAAAGAGCATCAACGATGGCGATCACATTCCAGACCTAAAAGAGACTTTCAATAATATCGGCCATCGACCGGATGCGCCCTCCGACCACGAAGAAGAAGGTCCAAAAACTAACTGGCTGTATGGCAGCGCTGAGTTGTTTCATAGCAAGGTTGGGGGGAAAAAGGATTACCTTTCTTTAAGCTTCTTTAGAAACATGAAAGTTTTGAGTGGACTAAAGAGGCAAACGATGCCTTTGAAGATCTTAAAATGTACCTTACAAGTACCTCGGTCTTAGTCTCTCCAAGACCGGGAGAAACATTGTTAATTTACGTGGCTGTAACGCCACGGATAGTTAGCAGTGTACTGGTCGTAGAGCGTGACAACGTCCAACGACCAGTGTATTACATAAATGAAGTCTTACATGGACCAAAGAAAAGGTACCCACAGGTACAAAAGTTGCTCTATGGTCTCCTTATGGCTTCAAGGAAACTAAGGCATTACTTTCAGGCCCACAAAGTGGTCGTACCAACCGGGTATCCCCTTGCTCAAGTCCTTGGAAATAGGGAATCATCAGGACGAATAGTAAAATAGGCGGTTGAGCTAGGGGCGTTCGACCTTTATTTCATCTCATGAACAGCAATCAAGTCCCAAGCAATAGCAGAATTCATTGCCGAATGGACAAACCCTGAACCCACCCAAGGGCCCGAGTACGAACACCACGACGAGTGGATAATGTACTTTGACGGCTCCTTGATGCTAAAAGGCTCGAGGGCTGGAGTTGTCCTGATATCCCTTACAGGCGAACACATCAAGTACACCATCTAGTTAAATTTGCCTGCTACAAATAATGAGGCAGAATATGAAGGTTTACTAGCAGCACTCCGAGCGGCTCGTTCGCTCGGGATTCGCAGATTACTAGTGAAAGGAAATTCTCAACTAGTAGCGAATCAAGTAGGGAAAGAGTATCAATGCCCAAGTACCAAGATGTCATCTTATTTGGCGGAAGTACAGAAACTCAAAAAGCACTTATTCAGTTTTTAAATCCAACATATTCCTAGAAAGGAAAACTTTCTGACAGACAAGTTGGCACGAATGGCCTCCACGAGGTCGACCGTTCTGTCCGAAGTTTTTCTCGAGCAACTCGATTCACCATCGGTGGTTGAGCCTTCCAAGAACATACATGATTCTTTACAGGTCATACAAACCGATTGTAAGAACATGGATGCTCCACAGGTCGTTGACGGTTGGCGCTGTCGCGATCAGGGTAGAGATTGGATGACATCAATCTACAATTACCTTCAGCATGAAATAATTCCAGAAGATGATGTAGAGGCTGATCGTCTAGCATGAAAAGCCAAATCATACACTCTGATCGAAAGTACCTTGTATAAGCGAGGATCTCATGGAGTGTTGATGAGATGCATATCTCAAACGGATGGCATTAAATTGCTAACCGAAATCCATGAAGGAGTCTGTGAAGCACATCATTCCTACAGAACACTAGTCGGTAAAGCCTTCAGGCAAGGATACTGTTGGCCAACTACTCTTCATGATGCAAAAGAGCTCGTGACGAAGTGCGTACAATTTTAGTTTCATAGCCGACAAGTACATCAGCCGGCACAAGCTCTGCAAACTATTTCTCTTTCTTGCCCTTTTGCAACCTAGGGACTAGACATTCTGGGATCTTTCCCAAAAGCACTCGGGGGCTTCGAATTCCTTTTTCATCATGATTGACACGTTTACAAAATGGATCGAAGCCGAGCCTGTTGTTAAAACAACAACGGTGGCTGGTACGAGGTTTCTCACTAAAAATGTGATAACACGATTTGGTGTACCCAGTCGTATAATCACAGACAACTGTGCCCAGTTCTTAAGTGGTCAATTTCAAGAATTCTGCGATGAACTTGGTATGAAGGTTCATTTTGCTTCGGTTGCTCATCCATAGAGCAACGGAGCAGTTGAG
The DNA here is from genome assembly GCA_036346405.1 of Phyllostachys edulis. NCBI lineage: Eukaryota > Viridiplantae > Streptophyta > Magnoliopsida > Poales > Poaceae > Phyllostachys > Phyllostachys edulis. The sequence goes on along the minus strand of CM070561.1, from coordinate 30,428,928 downwards.
CAAGCCAATGGTATCATCATGCAGGGGATCAAACGCCGAGTGTTCGACCAGTTAATCAAACGGTCAGGAGCTTGGGTTCAAGAACTCCCTTCTGTATGATGGGCCATTCAAACCACGACCAGTCATGCGACCGGTGAAACGCCATTCTTCTTAGTTTATCGTGTTGAAGCCATGCTTCCTCCAGAACTAAAACTTGGCTTTGCTCGAACTGATTATTTCAATGAAAACGATCAGAATGAACAACGACTCGATGACATCAATTTCCTTGAGGAACGACAAAACCAAGCCCTGGTACGATCAGTGGTCTTTCAACAAGCCATGCGAAGCTACCATAGTCGTAAGGTGCAACCTCGCAGCCTCGCTGTAGGTGATCTGGTTCTCAAAAAAATTCAGAACCAAGCAAATCGTAACAAACTTTCTCCCAAGTGGGAATGTCCTCACACTGTGGTCGAAGTCATCCGACCAGGTTCTGTACAACTAGCTATGTCTGATGGGCAAGTTTTGTCTAATTCTTGGAATATTGATCAATTGCGTAAGTTCTATGTCTAATTATTTTTTACATTCTTTCAATTCTTTTCATTTAAATAAAGATTAGTCATTCCTTTATTTATTTTGCCGAGCAATATTGTTTATATGTCTGTACCTATACTCTGGTCCTCTACAGTTATTATTTATACTGGTCGGAGAAGACAACCTTCTCTCCGACATCCTTTACAAGGATCTCTGTTACTCTTTAGCAATAACTTCTAAGTCATATGTTGTATGGGTCCTAGTCGTGATCATTCCCTAAATGATTCCTATGCTCGACCACACTCTTTTCTCAAAGAAGCATACGAGTAACAAGAGCATAATAAACAATAACTTCATGTAGTAATTCATGTGCTTAAGACTATGAAGACATATTACATCATTTCAAAATTCTATTTTACTCTTGTTTGGCTACTGGTCGGGACACGGAAAGCCTTCTAGTCGAAGTCTCTCCTTTTTTGCACATGGTCCTGCCCACTGCAAGGAGCTTCCATTTCCTCTGTAACTTTGTTTCCGAGAGGTTTCATTTCCTTGAGAAGCCTATTTGCATCTTCGGGCAAGCAGTTGAAGTCTTCTTCAACAGCTTGGAGATCGATGGAAGGGTCGGAAGCCTTCAGTTTTGCCAATGCAAAACTAACTCCACTAGCTATGCCTTCTTTCATAGTCTAGGCATAGTTCTCTCGAGTAGTCTTGAACAGACCCTTGAGATCTTCTAGAAGTTGGCCCAAATAGGTCATTTTCTCTGTTGGATCTCTTAAGGGAGGTGGACTTGACCCTGATCCCATATCAAAGATCATCTTGTTCAGTGCATGAATCTTTTCATCGAGACTTTGCACAAGAGCTGCCTCCTTATCCTGCTCAAATTCCAAAGCCTTCTTTGCTCTATTCAACGCTTGAGTTTGCTCTATACGAGTAAAACAAGTTGTAAGTAAAAATGATTAGGGGCGGTTAATAAGTCAAGTCTACAACCAAATTACCTTCAATCTTCTTTTCACAAGTTCCATGTTTGGTTGTCACCTCTGCGATCGACCGGTCCTTAGCCTGATTTTCTTCTTCAAGCTGGGTTATTCTGGCTTTATCAGCCACGGCCTCTTCTTTTATTTTCTCCAAATCTATCGAACATGATAAGGGAGAATAATTAAACAAAAGGAGAACAAAGCATTGAAGAAAAAGAAAGGTTAAGGAGAAAGTTCTTACTTTCCAATTCGGAGTGTTTTTCTCTAGGTCATTTATTCGTTGGGTCAGTGCTCCGACCACAGCAAAATTCTCGACCATGTGCTACATAAATAGCATTCTTCTTTAAGTTTCCTATAAACTTTTTAAGAGAAGCTATGAAACTGGTCGTAGATACTTACCCGAATTGCCACGTCATTATAATCAGCAAAAATGATATCAGGACCTATCTTGATTTTATGGTCCGATATTCTTCCCCATGCCTCATCAAGCTCCTTATCCACGATAAATCGGGGGCGAAAAGGGAACTTATTAGGTTGAGAGGGATTACCAACAGGGGTCGGGACTTGTTGAGGGCCTTTAGGGGCAACTACCTCCGTTGAAGGAGTTAAGATCACCAATGGATCCTAAACGACCGCCGGCACTGACACTTGCTCGGGGGCTTCCTCGACCACGTTATCCTCAGGAACTTTTTCCTGAGAAGTGCTTTGGACGAGGACTTCCACTGGTGCACGGTCCTCAAGAATATTCAGTGGAAGCCTAAACGATCGAACAGCTAGAAGATCTGTACAAAATGAAGAAAGGAAACTCAAAACTCCATAACTATTAAAGGTATGCACTCATACGACCTTTTCATTCGTACATACCTAGTTGATTTTTTAGTTTTGACTTTAAAATGCGGTAGAGTAAATTCCATACCACTAGCCTTCCTTTTCTTCTCAACCAATTTCACCGGATTTGGGCAGGTAGGATTAGTTATTCCCCTCACATCCTCCAACATGATGTCGGAAGCAATATCCTCGACCAACTGATCGAGGGTAGCATTCCTGACCATCGGGTCAGAGGGTGTGGTTTCATCAACCTCCAAGTCAGTAGTCTCGGTAACAACTGTTAGGTCGTGAACGACCACTCTGGAATCTACGACTTCCGCAGCTCTGTTCGGTGGGCCTTCAGTCTTTTCCACCTAAATAAAAAAAAGTTTGGTTAGGTGATGAAAATTTCTATCTAGGTATATATCTTCTTTCAAATGCTCTATTACCTCGGGAGAATCATCTTCTTCCAATGCCTCTAGGCAGGAATCGGTCGGAACCACGATAGGATTACGATCCTTACCGGATTGTATGACTTTCAGTCCGACCGCCTACAAAATTAGAGTAAGATCAATAAACTGATTGGAAGATATATATAAATAAGATAAAGGACAGTTGATTATCTACCTTAAGTCTCGCCAGTCTCTCTTCAACAGAGACTATCGCCAAGATATCGGGGAATGCAGCCTTCTCACCAGGCTCCCCGGCGTAGATCATCTTGATCCGCTCTCTGATTTCCTCAGAAGAAAGGGCCTTAAAAAAAAGATAGAGCAGATTTTAAGGTTTTACAATAATCAAGTAATAAGTTATACTGGTCGGAGCTTTTCTCGAAGACTTACCATCTCGTGAGTCTGTGATTGCTTCATCACGACGAATGTACTAGAGCAGGGATTGAGTCCGGAGCTTCAAATGACTAATTCGGTGTTTAGTGAAATCTCTCACCACATGTCAGGAAGTCAAGCCCTTGATCCTCAGATCTCGAATGGCATCCACATATCTTCCGACCATCTCTGTCTTCACCATGGTCCCCCTCTATTTGGGATTCTCGTTCGCCCTAAGTTCGGCGAAGTAGCGGTCATCATCCCTCGTAATCGTCATGTAAAACCAGTTCTTTTTCCATGACAACCACGAGGACTTCGAGTAGATTTAGATATACTCATCGACCTTCCCGTTGTGAAGGCGCAGTGTGCATTCTCCAGGAGCCGTCGTGGATCTTCCTGACATCACCATCCTATAGAAATACCTGAAGGGCTTCAAGTTTGGTCACACTCCCAGGTACGCCTCACACAAATAGACGAAGATACTAATGTTGGCGATGGAATTAGGGCCCAAATTCACCAACTCCACCCCGTAGTACTCTAGAACGCGGGGGAGGAATTTGTGCACCGAAATCCTCAATCCGCACTCGATGTAGGTGAGGAAAACTGGGATTTCCCCATCTTCGCGGCTCGAAAAGTGCTCTCCGGCCGCTGACCTCCACCTGATCAGATTCGTGTCCAGGAGTGTTCCGATCTTATCTAGCGCGTCAAGCTTCTTCTCACTCAGATCCGAAGCCATCCACTTTGTAATTTGCTCCGATATGGTGAAATTTCTCAAATGGATGAGTAGTGGTCGGAAAAGGCTTTGAGGTCGAAAGGGCAATAAGAGGTCGGAAAGGTTTTCTTAGCAAGTAACTGAAGGGGATTGAAGAAAGATCTAAAACCGTAAGAGTTCTAAAGCCCAACAATGGGGGTTTTATAGCTTCAGATCTTTAACTGCAATTGAGAATAATCTAAAAGTCCAACGGACAAAACATTATTGTCCAACGGACAAAAAAACTCTTTAGTTCCCAAGGCAAGTTCTCAACTTTAAAGTGAACAGAGACCACTTCGTATGTCATGACATTAAATAAGGTCTGCCTGATACAACTTCATTAGAAGAAAGTGTTCACACGACCTGTTCATTTAAAGTTCGGGGCTAGCTGACAAGGATTAAAATTTCTATGTATTACTTTAATACATAATAAAAGGTCATACCTCTTCATGGTCGTAACCCCTAAAGCTAACGACCTCACTAGTCGTAAGGATTCCAGATGTTATATAATGGGTACCTTGGTCGGACAAGGTCCTGTGCCTAGTCTCCGACCAGGTAGCTGCTCCGAAGAGCTACAAACTAGTATCTTAACCGTGTGATAAGTAGAACATGTGCTGTATATTCCAAACCACATGATGTTACATAGTCCTAAGACACTAACAACAACGACTATACGGTTGGGTGTCTCACAGACACTTAACCGCAGAGCAGTTGACACATTATCAACTGACACATCGCTCCGACCAGTTACAACGCTTCACCAGGGACGCCTTCTCCAGGAATAACTGCCACCTCTCGGAAGTTATTTAAAGGTGAGGCGCAGAAGACAAAAGGGCGATCTGAGACAAGCAAGACAGCAACATCAGATTAGAGCAACGTAATCAGCCTTAGATTCATGCTCTAAGCCTGATTAATTAGCATAACAAGCGTGATACTCAGTGTAATTAGGATTGGTCCCCATCTGGGTCGTAAGCACCCCCTGTAAATCCAGTTCATATCAATAAAGAGCAGTCCCATTATCTCCCAGGACATATCACGTTATTTTCCTCTTTTATTTCGTAAGATCAGCGACTCGATCATCGATAGCTGGCCCGAGTTTTAAATCAAATTAGTTGGTCTGGATAGGGTTGGGTTGTGTGCTCGAATACGTAGGCTAGGACAGGGTTAGGGCGGGGCCTTGACCCATTACCAGGCCTACATGGACATGGACCCTTTGGTGATTGGGCTTCGTGGGTTGGACAAGCAGTGGGCTAGTTATGGGCCCAATCGGCAAGGTAGGGGCATTGGTTGGCCTAGCATCGAGTACAAATAGGCAAGCAGCAACAACAAAAGGGGATCGAACATATTGCGAACAAAGGCAATAGCCAGGCTCTCTCTTCACCCAACACTGCCCTCCCACCTCAAATTCCATCTCTCTAATTCCCAGTCTCCTTCCATTTCCCGGTCTTGATTTGCTCTTCCCAATCTTTGCTTCCAATTCTCCCAATTTGTATCAACATGTTATGTCCCGAACTCGTGAGAGATGGAATCACACAATCTAGTAGCAGTATTTGGGGTAATTTGAGAGATTGGGATAGAAACTAAAGAAGGGGACAGGGAAGACAGAAGAACAGGAGGGAAACTAGAACTCAATTCATTTCTTTGATGCTTTCTCGGTTGCTACACTTTTCTCTCTTATACATCTCCCACAAACACTGACAGCTATGCCCTACCAGCCAGCTCATTACAAATAGACACAATACACATCGTTGGTCCATGAGTCCTGACATTTTGCCCCCATTGAAAAGCAACTTGACCCCAAGCTGCTCTAGAAGAAAAACATAGCCATTTCGTGAGGCAAATGCGGTAGCAGATGTCTTGTCTCGAAGTAGGTGGCAAAACCTTCACTTGTTCTTGAGCGATAGTCTATGTCATCAGTTGCCATGGGTAGGGCCACCTCATCCTCCATAAGCAAAGAGCCAAGAGCTACTTCAAATTAGTAGATGGGATAGTTTACAGGACAAGCACTAAGAGCTCCAGTGACTTTTGAACAAACTGGATTAAGCTTTGTCTTGTGCAGCCTAAGTGTCCCTGGATCCCACTGCCTAGCAGAACATATTGTCCGCTTGTTTAACTCAGGATGTTGCACATGTCTCCCGGGGCTCAAGCCAGTTTGTGTCTATGATGGTACCTTGTCCAACACATGGTAAGCACCTTTTATCTTAATAAGGAACTTGAGCCTAAGCACCCCCAAGATCCCATGGCCTGGCTGTAGACAAGATAATCAAGGGCACATCCTCCTCATTAGTAAACTTGTGGATATCATGGGGATATGCCTGAGATCTTAGGATGATGTTACAATTGGCAATGTCGGTTACGGTTTGTTGAAACACGCGTTTTCGACAAAGTTGAGAATCTTTGTCGGTCGGTGTGGTCTCGGTGGTGTTGGGCGACGGCTCGTCGGCCGGCCGTCCGACCAAACCATTTTAGCGATCGGATCGGCCTGCCTCGAGTGGATTTTGGCTAAGTCGAGGCGGTCGAGGCCGCCAAAGTGGCGGTCGACCGGTTTCACTTGTTTCATCGGCCATCTGGTGGCGATGATTGCTGGGTTAGGTCAAGTTCATGGGTTTCATGGCATATGTGTTGTATGATGCATGTTTTGACTAACGTGGGTCAAGTTGTGAAGAACTTGTTCCTGGATTCGATTTCTTTGTCTATTGATGTGCAGGTTGCTTAGAGGCCAATGACGGTCAACGGCGAGGATGATCGGGACTAGGCTTGGAGAGCTGAGGTCCAGAACGATCGGGGATGCTGGGTGAGGTCAATGGAGTCAAGCATAGCGTAAGAGGGACAAAGGTGACCGAACGAGCAGTTCGGTGCGACGGGTTCGATCAAGCGGCGCGGGGGTCGGTGCAAGTGCCATGGTGGTTTCGGTGGGAGCCGGATGGGAGAGACTTGAGACTTGCCGACATGATGAGAGCCGCTGGATCAACCTACACGTGGCGAAGCATGGGAGGTGCTTCATGCAGTTGGGACTCGGTCTTTGCAAAAAGATCGAGAAGGGGTATTTTGGTAATTTCACCAAATACCGCCTTGGTGATCTTTTGCCAACTCACGGCGCAAGATGGCGCAAGGTGAAGAGGATTAGGTCAAGAGATGAAGACGGCGCTTTAAAAAGCGTGCGTATGTGTCCCGTTTGTTTTGGGCCTTAACAGGAGCCCATTAGGGTTCAATCTTCTAGAAGGTCTAAGCCTCCACTATAAATAGAGGAGGGTGTGGCTACACCCTCTTCAACCCTTTCATTGTGTTTGAAACCCTAGTTTGCTTAGGGAGAGGATTAGTGGAGGTTAGGGTTCTAGAGAGTTGGATTTGATTTCGTGCTCATGTATTGAGTCTTTGTCCTCCATTGATGGAGTGGCTATAAACCAATACCATATCAAATCAATCCAAAGAAAGTTCCCTCAAAGATGAGTCTATTTGCTTTCTTTCTCTCTATTTGGTGATTTGTGGTCTTTCTTTAATCCGCGAGATTTTGCTTGGTTTCTTGCCTTGATCTAACTTGCTATGACATATGGGAACCCATCTAGGATCATCTTGATCATCAATCACCCACAAGCAAGTCTTTAGATCATATTTTCGTTTTGACTCGGTTTTTGAACCACCTTCGTTCAAACTGAAAAAGATAGGAACTTTGGCTTGGATCTTCACGATCTCCAATTGGAATAGGTTCCAAATATCTTTGAGAAGGTGTGTGTCAAGTTTCGTGGAGTTTGCCCTCACGGATCAAAAGTTATATCGTTTTTGAGCTTTGAGTTTTCGGGCTGTTCTTCTGTTCTAGACGAAATCGGTCAGACCGAAGTTATAACGCCGGTCAGACCGCCCTTTAGGGTTTGAACCTCGTTTGATCTTTTGCCTTGGGGATTTTGGTTTGTATTCAATACAAGTCTTCCGCTGTACTTGTAGATTGATCTTCATAGCTTCTATAGCTACTGGAGTGAGATTGGTGTTGAATCTGACCTTTGTGAAAAAATGAGCGTGCTCCTATTCACCCCCCCCCCTCTAGTCGCCTTTCCGGTCCAACAAAACTGTAGTATGATTTGGGCCATGGTAACCTCACTTCCAGAACTGAACCCGCTAAGCCTCCCTGATGGCATTACCTCACGCACTGGGCGAGCCTTCTCTATTCCAAAAATTCCAGGGCTAAAGTCATTTCGCTGCCATGGTGGCATTTCATCAAATGCAAGTTGCATAACACTTATTTCCCAATCTAGAGTTAGTGTCCTGTTGTCGTCGATCTAGCGAGTGTCTTGGTCACCTCCCGTCTTGGGAGTGCACCCAATGCCACCAGCTTGGAAATGGTCATCTTGTGGTATTTCAACAAACACCACATGGCTAGACCCCAAGACCAAAGTATGCTATTGCCGTATTAAGGCACCTCCCTCATTCCACAACAGCTGCTCGTCAATCTTGTTCTCCTTCACTCCAGCCTTGAGGGGCATCTCGCCGAACACCTTGGCGGACATCATGGTGTCCAACTTGGTGGTAGCATCATCGCAGCCGATGTAGAGATCCTCGACATCATTGCGGATGGAGTTGACGTCAGGGACACCTGCCTCATAAACATCTTCACCCTTGACCACCGAGACCACGACGTCATGAACTAAGCTGTTGTGCTTGCTCTTCATAGCCCAGCGCACAGGGCGACGAGTTATGCGCACCCGTGACACCCACTTGACGATGCTTTGGTGCACGCCTTTGTTCTATGTGAACAGAACGACATCAGCTAGCTTGACAGTGATTGAGGCGACACTAGCACCAGTAGTGCTTGGGGTGGTGCCAACAAGCGAAGAGGTAGTTGTGGCTACGTAAGTGGTTGTGGACACCGCCGACGCAGCAACAAGGGTGGACTCAGCTGTCAACTCATCGGTGTTGTGGATGGGACATGGCGACGTCGAGCACTTGGCAAGTGTCATTGTCTTGCTGCTTGTGGGAACTATGGGTAGCTGGATGTCCATCCAGCAACAGCCATTGTAGATGCATCGGCCATGCATCGCTTCTTGAGCTTGAGTAGCTTCCTAGCATGATCAAAATGTGATGAGAGCTGCAACCCGGTCTGTCCTCTCGTACACATACACATTATCCACCACTCCTAATGGATCAAACACTCGATGAAGCACTTCTTCGGTCAGTGGATATCACACCTGGCCCACGATGACACGAAGAACGCCTACTCTGGTCTTCTCCTAGTGACTTGGAATTTCGTCGAAGACCTTCTAGGCACTTGCGATGCATGTCGAGCTTGGAGGCGAAACCTTGCCATTAGAGGTAGCTGAGGTAGTAGGGGTTGGGGAAGGCAATGGCGACCCCAAGGCCTACTTCATGTCTAGCTTCATTGTGTCCTTCAACTCATGGAACTTTTTAGTCTACCTTGCTCCTATGGCTTCCCACTTCTCAATCTCCACAGGATCCATGGTGCTCAAACAAATTCACTCGATACCAATTCACTGGTAGCTAACCACCATCTCGGATTCATCCTCCAAATCGCACTAACCTCGGTTAGGATTTCTGGTGTTCACGCAAGGCAATCACCAATCCACCTTTGGATTCATAGCACAAATTGAGAGAACAAGGACCCGTAGATGGCTCTGATACCAAGTTTTTATGTCCCAAAATCATGAGAGATGGAATCACACAATCTAGTAGCAGTATTTGGGGTAATTTGAGAGATTGGTATAGAAACTAGAGAAGGGGACAGGGAAGATGGAAGAACAGGAGGGGAAGAACTCAATTCATTTGTTCTATGCTTTCTCGGTTGCTACATGTTTCTCTCTTATACACCTCCCACAAACACTAACAGTTATGACCCACTAGCCAGCTCATTACAAATAGACATAATCCACATCGTTGATCCATGAGTCCTAACACAACATTACTGTGTTGGCACTTGAATTCGGTGGTGATTTGTGTTCATCAATTGGGATCATAAAAATATGGTATTAGAGCAGTCATTTCTTGGGAGTTCTACCTCTGAGATGGTGCGGTCGTGTGGGGAGGGATTGGTGACAGTAGTTGTGACCATCAGCCGAATTCGAGCAATGGCGGTGTAGGTGGAGGAGTCACCTACCACCTATTCGACGAAATGTCGAGCCACCAAGAGGCGACCACGGGTGGTGTTCTTCGCATCATCGTGAGCCATGTGCTCTATCCGGTGATGGAGGAGGTGCTACACCAAATCCTTTATGTGTATGGCGTGGAAGACATGACCGTGTCCCAGGGAATCAACCAAGTGGAGGCCATGGTCCGGCTTCGATCAGAGCATGAGGCCGCACAGGGCTGAGATGATTTTCATGGCTGATGCATCTACGATAGTTGTTGCTACCCCATCATCCAGCTGGTGCAGCCAACACCAGACTCTACTTCCATTACGACAGCATGACGCGATGCGGTGGCCCTTGCATGAACCCCAAGGTCGTTGTCGTGGTTCCACATTCCTCACCACCTAACATGCACCCTACTAGCACCGACGAGCCATTGTCTAAGCCAGTCTCACCACCTGACATGCACCCTACTGACACCACAAGCCCTACTAGCACTAGAACACATTAAAAATCTTTAAATCCGAAGTTGAAAATCAGCTAGATAAGAAAATCAAATGGTTAAGCTCGAACTAAGGCCTATCTAGTACGACATTCACTTCGGCCTTGCGGCCTTTATGCTGAGCAGGAGAAGGACCCTTGCCTTTACGATTGTGGCAATGGTTGGCTTTGTGACCAACCACTCCGCACACAAAGCAGACAATGTCCTCCTTTTTCTTCTTTATTTTCTTTCCTTGCATCTTGATTTGGGGCTAAATCTTGAATTTCTGTTTCCCATAGCCTCCAACACTCTTGACCTCCACCTGATGAGCCTGGACTTGAGCCTTACCTCTACTGTCACTGGCTCTTGCTCGCTCTTTGACATTAATAGCTACTGGCAGCTCATTGAGTGTCAAGCGCTCCTTTATATATCTACGAGCGGTCACAAAGTCACGCCACGAGGGCGGTAACTTAGCCAAGATGATATTTACTTGAAAACTATCCAGTAGGAGGAAGTCGTACTGATTTAAATCACGTACATGGAGTTGTAGCTCATGGAGTTGCTCCATCACCAACCGCCCCTCTACCATTTTATAGTTCAAGTAGGTAGCTGTAATAAAAGACTCATTTCCATTATCCCCATTTAGAATACTTCTCATCAAGCTCATCCTAGAGTTGTTTAGCATTATTGAAGTTAACATATACGTCGAACAGCCAGTTGGATAAGATGGTTAACAATCGAGTTAAGGTCGAGTTGTTCGCATCCTCCCACCGCTTCATTTCAGCGGTTTCCAAAGGGAACATCAGATGATTTGAAATGACCCAGAAAAGCCTGAGGTCAGTCAACCATAACTTAGTTTTAGCCTGCCAATATTTAAAGTTGGCACCATCAAACACTTCCGGCTTAACGACATCTGACGATAAAGCCATTTCTTGATATCTTGGTTTTACAATTGTTGTAAAAATGTGGTTTTAGCAAATATTCAGAATTAATTCTAGCATATTTAAAAGACAATAAATCATAATTCCACCAGTATTTAAATAACCAAATTAACATATACACATGTAATTTCTCCAAGTCATCTAAAACGAATAATATGCTCAACTCATACATCATGTGAACAAAAGAAATAGGCATAAAACTAAGATTTACCATTTTGATATTGCTCTCAGATGTAGAATTGCACAAGATTCAATATTGGCCTTTCTCAATACTTTTGTCATGATTCTTCACTAATTGAATATGATAAAACTAAATCAGACTTTGAGCTAAAATTGATGCTTTACTGATATACCAAGTTCTATTTCAAATAACAGCAAGTTATACTTTCAGTCAACAAAAGATCAAGTGATTAACAGAGCATAAGACACACTAAGTCAACACAACGAACTTTTGGCTAACATGGTAGAGATCATCCAAGCGATTAATACGAGAAGAATTTCTTACTTTAGCAATCAAGCCAATCGACAGCGAGACAATCGGAAAAATCACGAACACAAAATGATCACTTATATTTATCACAGCTAAACACAGAAAGTATTAAAGGCAAACTGATAGAAACAAAATTGACTGCAGTATGCAGTTCTTATTTAGCTCAAGTCTAATTCTATTTACCAATTCAATTTCACAAATTTGACAAAAATCATCACTGAGCATTTAACCGAACCCACAACATTACAGTGCAATATCTCCCAATACTAGCATCAAATCAATTCATAATTTGAACCAGTATAGCACATATATATGCAAACAAATACTCAAGAATAGGAATACCAAAATACTCACTAAGCCGATGGTATTCAAAACCACTGAGATGAAACTAGGTAAGGCACGTCGAAAGACGTTGTCTCAGAAAACCAAACGCCTCGCTGTGCCGTGCAAAATAGACGAGGTTGATGGAGATACAATGTCGATCTTCGCCCTTCGAGACACACCGAAGAATGAAGTTGACGTACAGGAGTATGCCGCACAAGACCACAATGATGCACTGGTCGAGTGCACCTCAACACCAAGAACTAGAACCAAATCGACGACTTCTTCTCCCTCAAGGTCAAGCCAAAACCGACCACGAGAACTCCAATCGCACAAACTGAGGTTCCCTTCAAGTCCCTAGAGAGAGTATGGCGCTAGTAGGAAATCGACCGGATGCACCCACAGAAAGATCAAGAGTTCACCACCAATGGCATGAAGACAGCCACAGTGGAACCAGAACTCCAAATCCTCCCAATATCGAAGTCAAGAAGTAGGAGAAGAAGCAATCAATCAAAAGGGAACTCAATGAAATTTTTCTCAGATTATGAAAAGAACAAGAGCCTTCGGCTTTGAAGAGGAAGAGGAAGGTCCAACGACACGGTTGCCGCGAACGGCCGAGACCAAGATCCCCAGGACGCTCGCTCCTCTAGCCTGCTATTTCCTCCCCTCTTGCGCCGAAATTGCGCACGCACAAAGCAAAGAGGAATGAATCCTCTCAATGTGCTCTCTGCCCAATCCTTATCTTCTCTTGCCTCCTACTGACAGGTGGGCCCTGCCACTTTCTTTTCTTTTTGCATTTTTCTTCTTTTCTCTAATTGAGAAATTACCACAAAGGCCCTCAAGAAAAACAACAGTTTGTGTTGGGGGTAAATTTATTTGTGAAGCAGATAGAGTTGAAACCATCGCCCAATCAACCGAAGCATCAGAGCAGTGGAGCGCATGGTAGTGATACTTCAACTGTGGCCACCACCTAGACGAGAGGTCATGAGCAGAAGAACCAAGTGTTGTCAAGATGTGCAAATATTTGGTGGCAAAAGCAAAATAATGGTTGAAATAGAATTTTTTGTTGTTGTCATAGTACCTCGTCCATGCAACAGGTGGAGAAGAAGGCTTGGCCACCTCCTGTTCTTAATTTCAATGCCATGGAGGAAGGTTTCACCGCTGGAAGCTTTATGTTTCAAGCAGATGTAGATGACATTCATAAATGTATCCTTCAAGGTCTTGTGGAAAAGCTCTACAAGCTTGGTGATCAATTCGATGTTGCTCCTGGGAATTGGCTCTTGTTCCTGCTTGCCATGACTGGAGGCCCTTCACTCACTTGGGGAGATATATTGGGTTGGAACTCTGGGGTACATGCGATTCCTGTGAAGGTCAACTATGTGTAGACTTTAAGAATGCTGATTATGTTGGAAATGGGATACAGTACAGTGGTGGTTGGTGGCGTGAAGAAAATATTATTGATTCAGCTATTCGCAATTATTGGGAAGCAATATGTACATCTATTTAAACTACACCAGATGATACGAAGTTGCTTATGAAACTTCAAGATGAGCGACAAACAGTTCACAAGATCTTTCAAGAGGGCGATACTTGGTGTTCAGAAGGGTGGTTTGCTGGTTTAGTTGATGACAAGAACAATACTCTGTGGGAAGTGGTCTAACCATGTGGTTCATTCCGTGGCTGCAAAATTAATTTGTTATGTTGAGACTGCAAAACCTTTGGCAGTCTAGAAGCAAGCAAGAGATGTTAGCAGCAACAAGTTTGCAAAAGCTGCTATTGCTTTCAAGTGGAGTTGGATACATGAGGAATGTGCTATCCACGATGACAACTTGACGTGGTGGCTCTAGAATACTTGGGAGCATGTTGTATATCTGTTAGGACTGCACTTCTACAGAAGCAAGGAACAATAGGGAATTCTTCGGAAAGGATGCTACAAGTGGAGTTCAGGAGCTAAACATGGATGGTGTTGCTACTTACAAAATTTCATGGGGTTGATTGGCCAGGTATTGTTTGCATCAAGAAAGTGCAAATGCTATGGGATCCTGGATGTTGTGAGCTCATTTCTGACCACGGTTTCATCACAGCGTCTTAGGGACAAGCCGAATTTCAAGGAGGAGAGAACGTCATGGATGTGAACCCTTTTGTGATTAGGCTTCGTGGGTTGGACAAGCAATGGGCTGGGCTAGCATCGAGTTCAAATGGGCAAGCAGCAACAACGAAAGGGGATGGATCATACTATGAAAAAAGGCAATAGCCAGGCTCTCTCCTCCCACCTCAAATTCCTTCTCTCTAATTCCCAGTCTCCTTCCATTTCCCGGTCTTGACTTGCTTTTTCCAGTCTTTGCTTCCAATTCTCCCTATTTGCATCATCAAGAACTTGTATCCTGGGTTGGCACTTGAATTCGGTGGTGATTTGTGTTCAAGTCAGCGTGGCCGCGCTCCTACAGCTTCACCTTCGATGACCCAACCTCCACCTTCACCTACGGGTGGCGGTGACCAGGGGCCAGAAATTCGACGAACCACGGCGAGGCGTCGACAGAGGCAAGGCACTCGACTACTCGAGTTTTTCCCCTGTCCTTCCCAAATGCTGGGGGGTTATTTCTCCGAGGGACACTTTCCCCCACAGGATTGTGGTGGCCAACCAAATCCCTGGGACGTTAACTTCCCCTGGCGAAAATCTCTCCGGGTTGCCAAACAAACCCTAAGGCTGCTCCCAATGGACAGTATCTTAATGCAGTTTCTTTAGTACATGAGGAGTGTTATGATACTATCTTTCCAATACATGGTTTCTTATGGTGTAGTATCTTATACTGTTTCATTTAATTACATGCATGATCTTTACTAGTATTTGAGCATTGTGGCCTATTTGTGACGTGTCCTAAAACAATGTATGCATGATCTTTTCAATGCACGGGATCGATCACAATAAATTTTATGCGTTGGATTTCGAGACTGAACCGGTATCCAAATTAGATACTAGAGTACCCTCTCTTTTTATTAACTATAGTGCCACATCATCATTTTGTCTACATGACAGGCTTAAGATACCAGTCAGGGTGGAGCACTGGGAGCGGCCTAAAGGCTTTAATTAGTACATAGTACAGAAGACATTCCTCTGTCCGGTGCACAAATATCTTATTGTTCAACAGCATGCGCATGTGCAGCAAACTTGACGCCAGGTTGCCGGGCACGATTTGGTCTTTATTTCGGTTATTTCCTGGGATTATATGCTGAGACTGACGGACGAATCCTGTTGCTCCATTTTTTTCGAGATGCTTACAGTGCTCCACACAAATGTGACATGTTTTGCTAGCCCCTAATCTATCTGCTTGTTAAGTAGTATCATGAACGTTTTCGTTTCAATTGGTGTTGTTGAATTGCTCCTTATTGGTGTGCATATTACATACTTTGTTGTGCACGTAGTTGCTGTTTTTAGGGTCCATTTGGCATTGCATTGGGTTTTTTTCAATACACTTGTATTTTTTAATATAACAATCATATGAAAGGTTCTTTTAGCAATAACAACAAAAAAAATTATTCTAGTAAGTTTCTACAGCACAACAATTACAAACTGGCACAAATGCTGGGTTAAAAACCCTCATTCCTTCAACAGATAGGCCCAATCGGGACCATGCTAGCTTCAAGATGAGTGCTTGGATTGGACCATTACAAACACAAAACTAAAATCACCATAGAAAAGTAAAATGAATGAAAAAAAAAAGAAATGTAACGCCCACCGTGGGGCTCGAACCCACGACCACAAGGTTAAGAGCCTTGCGCTCTACCAACTGAGCTAGACGGGCTTGTTGAGGTGAGGGGGGTACTGCCTCTTTCATAAGTGTTGGTTTATCCATTTCGTTCACAGTATTGTCGTGGTCTCTATGTACAGCTCTCTTGTTCTCCCAGTTTAGTCCAGAATTTATTTCGGATCAGATTGCGCTACTCACGTGCTTCTTCGCAAGAACTTAACAAGGAAAACTGTACAAGAAACTAAATTTAGTCATCCTACCCGACTCTTCTACCCAGCTTCACAAGCTTGAACTACTAATTTCTTCTCCTGCATATTCCTAAAATAAAGGAATTACGTTTTCTAAAAAAATGTTTTAGTTTACTTACTAACCCCACTACATAAAAGAACCGAATGATCCATACTATGAACAACAAAAGTACTAAACAAAATAGGGAATGTCTATACATCATTCACATGTTTTTTATCCTTCAAATCAGTCAAATTTCTGAACGTCGGTTCTCCATCTAATGCTCCATATTTCTCCCCAAATCCTATACAAGCCATCTTCCTCAACCCCGTACTCCCCCGCCCCTTCTCCTCCCATTCTCCCCCAAATCCTCCACGCCACCCTTGCTCCTCCCATTATCATGAATTCTGTGAAAATTTCTAGGCCACACCACGCTATCCCCATTTTTTAGGCTTTTTGAGAAATTTTAAATTAAAATTAACCATTTGATTTTATTGGATTAATAAAGCTTAAACTTGAAATTTTAGAAAAATAAAAACAATTTAATATGAGTTAATCAACTTTAATTAAATTCAAAAGTAGTTTATTCAAGTTTTCGGATTTCATTTGGACTTAAAGTCAAAAGGAGTATTTTATGTATTTTCTTGATTTTCTGAAAATTTAAAAAGGATTTTCCTTTTTGCCCGAAAGCCAAAAATAATTTATTTAAAAAATTAAAAGCCAAAGTTAAGTTATAAATAATTTTCTTAAGTTCCAAATAATTCAAGGGATTTCTGTGTATTTTTCTTGAAATTTTTTGGACTTAATTTTCTATTTTCTAAAAAGCCTTTTTAGTTTTTGTATTTTCAGTAATTCAAAAACCATTTAAAAATCCGAAACCCATTTTGGGCCGATTCTTCACTCGGCAGTTGACTTCAGCGCCTCGCCCAGCTCACTTCGGTTCACTGCGCCCGGCTAATCAGCGCCTCGCTTCATTTCAGCTGCAAAGGCGGGTCCCATCTGTTGGCCTCCCCCTATGCATCTTCCTCCTCGCCCCCTTCTTCCTGTTGGCTGCCCATGCCGAGCCGCTCGCACACCCGTGTCACGCCGCGCGAAAGTCGTCGCCTTCGCCCATCCTCGCCGCTCCCGTCAACAAGCATTAAATGTCGGAATTCTCGTCGCCCCCACTCCCCCTATTTTCTTCCCCTCCACCCGTCCCCATCACTCCGAGCGCCTGCCCATGTCCTACGCCGGCCGAAGCTGCCCGTGCACCCATGCCGCAATCCCCTTCCCCGCTCCTCCTTGGCGCCTATAAAGGCAAGCACTAGAAGCCCCTCTCCCTTTTCCCCCAACCCACTCCCTCTCTCTCGCCCTCACCTCCTCGTGCTTTAAGCTCTCCGCCACCAGCCGCCGAGCAACGCCGCCGCCTCTTGCGCCGCTGTGGAAGCTTCTCTGTCTCCGTAGCCTCACTGCGTAAACCCAGCGATCGTGGGCAGCTCGTCAAGACTCACTCCACTAGACCTCATTTGGAACCCATCGCCATCTCCGAGTCGCCACCGCCACCGCGTTTCTCCCTCACCACTGGCCTTTCTTCCTCACTTCGCGCCGAAGCAGTGCGACTTTGGAATCCACGCTGAGCTCGCGTCGTTTTGGTACCGCGGTGGGCTCATGCATGGAAATACGAAACAAGCCGTCTGTCGAGCGCCACCACCTCGCTGGGGGTGACATGGCAGGCACGTAGGAGCCACCTCGCTACCTGTAACATCCCAAAGTTCTGTTACCAAAATAAAAATAAATAAAGTTATTATTTTATTGGATTTTCTAAAATTTGAAATAGTTTGATTGCTTTATTTGAATTTATGAAGTTTTAAAAGTCAAAAATATAATTTATTAAAGTTTTTGAAGTTTTATTTGAGTTAAAGACGAAAAATAAAAATTTAACTAATTTCTAGAATTTTCTGGAATTTTAAAAGCTTTTCCTAATTATTTTAAAGCTAAAACAAATTTAATTGCAAAAAATATTACCAAATAATAGTTGGAATTATTTTATTAAGTCCAAAATAACTCTAGGAATTTCTGTGAATTTTTCTAGAATTTTTGGATTTTATTTGCTATTTTCTAAGCCCCTTTTTATTTAATCGGTTTATTTAAATTGGAAAATTGTTTGAAATCTCCAAAATCCTTTTGCGTTGAAACCTATCTGGCCCATTCCATTTCTCCGGTGCCGTAGCCCAATTCTCCCGCACGGGCCGCTCGTTTTCGGCCGTTCGATCTACATCAGACACTCCGCGCGCGCCCGCTCCTTCGGCCACCGCCATGTGGGCCCGTCCTTTCTTGTTCCTCCCCCGCTCCTTCTTCCTCGCACAAGGACCGCACGGAGCCGCCATGGCAGCATCACGGAGCTCCGCGATCGCCGCCATTTTCTCCCCCTTTCTCCGCGCCCGCGTGCGCATTGAATTCCCATGATCCCGCCGCCCCATTTCCAGTCATCTTCCCCAAAATTTCGCGCACGCATTCACCGCAATCGCGTAATGGCCGCCGCCAGCCTCGCACCCGATTCTCCTCCACTCGGCCCCCTCTGCCCCTATAAAACGGGCTGGGCGCGGGTGGTGCTGCGCAGGGAAGAGGGGAAAGGGAGGTGCAGGGCCAAGGGGAGAGGGGGGCTGCGGCGGCAGCTTGGAACCGACGGCGAGAGGCGGCGCTGTCGGGAAGAGCAAGCGGCGGCTTGGTGATGAACTGGACAGAAACAGAGGAAGAAGAAAGAAAGAAAAACAAAATCCAAAAATAAAATAAATTTCGGAAAATTCAATAAAATTCCACAAAAATCCTTGGAACCTAAAGAATTAGAATAAAACAAATTTGGATTTAATTGAAGTTTATTTTAATCATTTAAAATGTTTTCAATTCTGAAATTTCAATTTGAGCTTTAAATTAATTCAATAAAAATTCAAATGGTTTATTGTATTTTTGAAGCTCCAAAAAACTCTGGAAATTTTGGATGTTACACCAGATCTGTGCCGAGAAGAGATTGGGCGGCGGCCATTGTTCGGCTCGATTGTGCTGGTTCTGTAAACTACAGTGGTAACTAGGACATCGTTTGTTGTGCGCAAATCTTCTCCTTTTCCTGTGCTTGCAATTTAAGCATAATGTTCAGTTCATTTGCCTCTCGACCTAACATTTTTTTTGTTCGGTACAAATCTGATCATTCGTGGTTTTTTTTTGATGCGATGCACATGAGAATCAGATTGTTGTTCCTAATTTGAATGCAAGGTGTCTGAACTATTGGTTTGTTTTGTTCATCATCAGATTGATTCTTTCTTCAGGTATCAGGACAGTGAGAGGACTAGTTATATGGATATGGCATGTGTGTTTCTTGAGTACTTGTGACCTGTTGCTCGTTCTGGAGATTGTACGAGAAATTTGGATGTGTGGTTCTTCAGAATTATGTGAGTACTTGTATATTGGCGCGTGGTTCGTCGGTACATGCGAGCACTAGTATACACATTCAGTAGCTGTGGTTCTTTAGAATTATGTTCAAATTTATGTTAGCTGTGATGGGGTTCTTGATCATACAGAAATTGATGTTCTTGAGTACTAGTTGTATGAGGCATCAGTAAACAAATAGCAGAGTTGGACATCAATGTTAACTTCCCTCTAATTCATCTACCATAAATCTGTTGATTTGATTCAAGTAAATGATGCATGCATATGTTAGCCAATCCAGGAACAAATGCTCGGTTCAAAATAATTTGAAATTAATTTTATGCACAAAAAAAAGTTCAAAAGCATTCGTATCAACGACAAATTAGGTATAAATAGGTCATCACAAACACCAATGGTATTTTAGACATCCAACAATAAACCACCACTCAAAAAGCCAAAGTGTTTTAGACATCCAACAATAAAACATCACTCAAAAAGCCAAAAAAAAAAAAAGACAGGCTACCAAACATGTTGGCTTGGCTTAAAAGCATACTACTAATAAGCTGTTTAAACAAAAATGTTAGCTTTAACCTAAAAAGCCTAAACACAAACAAATAGGGGCTAAGCTTGCCGTTACGTGAATAAGTTGAGGACAGATTGGTCTCACAAAATTTGTCATCTAGCACGCTTTGCCACAACAATATTTAGCAAAGTTTAGCAACAAAACAAATAGAGGCCAAATATGTGGTTTGAATTGCGAAAATTTTCGTGGATTTATAGCCGAACAGGATCTTTGTTGTAAGAGAGTGTTCTGCCATATGTTAAGTCAGTCTCTAGTTTTTTTTTTTTCAAAAAGATGGTTTTTTTCGTGAGTACGAAAGTTAAGGAAGGAAATTGATGGATCTGAAGAAACGTGGATGAATCATGCACCATTACTGGGAAACCCTCCGAGTCCATCGTTTATTTTCGTGATCGCGTCGTCCAAAACAGATACGCTTTTGCACGGTACGAGTGCGAAGCATGGCCGATGAGTCAGCACAGCTCGCCGGGCTTCCACTGTGCTGCTTCCACGTGGCTCGGGTACACAGCGGAGGTGCGTCAGAATACGAAGACGTGACGGCCGTAGTTTGCGAGCTGCCAACCGCTGGATAATCCGATGCTGGGACATGGGGACGTGATGTTTTTGCTCTTTTGTTCTTCCGAAATTCCTAGATATGATGCGTTCCCAGCGAACTTATCACGGGCTGGAATTGGGCTATGTCCTGACGGGCTGGGATTAGGCTATGTCCTGACCGTGAGTGTTAGAATTGGGCGTATAAGTATAAAGGTCTATTCAGTGCTTAAATTTTAAAGTATATATGGTTTAGTTATATATTGTCGTATCAAGTGGTGGAAGAGTAATTTATAAGGTGAAGTTCTTATCATCCTTTAAAATATGTGATACATGATATGTGGTGACATGAAAATGACTATATCTAAAGTCACACCTACGTATATTCGTGTGACTTGCGACTTGCGATTATAAAATAAACTGGTTGGATCCATAGACCAGTGTCGGACCCCGGATTTTGAATACCCAAAGCCCTCATATGTATACCGTACTAGTCCCATGATCAGTGGCTAGTACACACATTCACGATATTGATATTCACATCCATACCTTCATACATACAAAGTAAAATAAATTATGGTACATAACTTAAACGGTTACATCATTTACAACACAAGGGCCAACCGACCAAATAAAAGCTTAAGTATCAAAGTAGCAAAAGTAACAGTGGAAACAAAATATGTAATGAGTCCAAAATTCTATCGGCATGCCCATCCGAATCCTTAGGCAACCGACTAGAGACAAGTCCTACAAAGACCCGTCACCGAATCCACCGGTTTCAAGTGCAAAGAAGACATCATCTGGCGTAGGATCATCCTCTACCATGAACAACAATTTAAGCAAGATTAAGTACATTGTGTACTCAGTAAGACTTGTAGTGTATCGCAAAGTTTATATAAATGCAAGGCTAATAAGGGAATGGGCATCTATACTACAGGTTATTTTGCATTAAGCATAGTTTATTTGCAATATCAGCAAGTAGTATTTTGCAATGGGAATTTAAAGAGTGGTTAAATAGATAAAGGACAACAAGTAAGTAATTGAATAAATAACAACTCGCAACTCTCCTCAGCTTCGAGCAACATTTTATTTTCAGCCATAGACATGACATTCAACTCAAATATAAAACATCAAAACCATTCCTCGTATTTTTTCAACAAACTATTTTTATGAAAATCAAGACTATACCCATAAAGTCTGCACTAAGCACACTCATGACTGCGGGCACATGTACAACTTTACTCACAGCACACGAATTCTCTAGTTTATTTGGTATCTATCGATACCACCGCTTACTACCTTCAGTAAGCAGTCTAGAGCACGTGTCGAAGCCTTTACATCATCTAGTCCTATCCTTACACTAGCCCGGTGAATGAACACCCTCACTTCACCCTAGGTACACCCCCTCCTCAGTGAGGAATTCACCGTTATGTCGAAAGGCTTTATGCTCAACGCTTCGATGAATTCAAACATGCCTACACCGGTCATGCTCGCACAACTACGGTCTACCAACGTGCAAGGCTAGTTTTTATTGACTTAATTAGCTAATGTCGTCCCATACTGGCACATATGGTTATACGCTTAGTCTTAGATTGGAGTTGTTGGTGTTCGGTTCTTAATTGATTCGGGCGAGAATCTCCCCTATCTACTTGTGAGATACACCTCTCACACTTCTCAAAATATATATAATATAACTTGTCCGTGTCATAAACTAAGTTTTTCATTTTCATTTTTATACAAAATAACAGAGGTAAACCCCTCTAAGCTATCATTTCAAAACTCTCAAATTCATGTTCATCATGTCATCCTTTTAGCAAATTTTAGTGTGGACTATGGCTTAACTAAGCAATTGTGCGATACTCGTACTCGAAATTTCCAATTTGACATCACCTATTGTTTATATCATAACCTAATTGCTACAACAGTAAGGATATCAATATTTCAAGGAGGTTCATGCATTGATTAGGAGTACAACTGCTGGTATCCCAAACATAGCAATTTTATATCAAATATACACGTATGCATAATAGATTTTACAAAATGAAATACAATAATTAAAATAGTAGGATCAACATGGTCAAAAGATATACTTGCTTTCCTCTGGTTGCTCTGAATATGAGGATGATGGATTGTCGCAAAAGTCGTTCGAACAATCGACGTCTAGTTTAAAGAGCCGAAAGCAAATTAAATATAGCAAAATAATTTCAACAGCAACAAAATCCAAATAATTAAGCAAAGAAGGAGTATCAGTGAGGTAAAAGACGCAGGTAACGCAGGTGGCGAAGGCAAGGAAGCTCACCCGAGCTAGAAGCATTGCAGGCTTGCTCACTGTCGTCAAGAACAACGCACTAATTCTCGGTGATTCAGAGAGCTAGAAGTTCGAAGAATGCGCGAGATAGAACAAGGGGCAAGCTGGAGAGATGATGACACGCTCGGGATGATCGGCGAGAAAAAGCGGGCAAGGGAGCGTTGGCGCGCTGGTGAGCAAGGGCAAAGCGAGGTGGACAAAGGGTGCTGACAAGCGAGGCCCACATGTCAGCAACCGAGAGCGACCGCGCTGGTGTGGGTTGGAGTTGGGCCCAGGAGTTTTGGGCTGGCTCAGTTTCGGCCCAAAGGGAGAGGGAAATTCGAATTTGTTTTTAGATTTTTCCAAAACCGGTTGATTCTTTGGTGAATTTGTAAACCTATCAAATATGTTCAAAATTTTATGAAAATTTTTATGAGAGTTTCCGACAACATCTAATTTCATATGTAAATTTTTCAGGATTTAATATCTGTGATTTTCCCGAAAATTCTTACAAGTTGCTGCTTATATGAAATTTCATTATTTGTTGTATACAAAGAGTTTAAAACTCATGTATAAATAGTTTCCCATATAGAATAAGCTCTAAATTACTTTTCCATTTATTTTCACTATGTCTTCCCAAAAATGGAATTTTTTGGATGTTACAAACCCAGAGTGGTCAAAATACACTGGTCACTGATAAACACTGCTTAATTACCATTAATTGGTTTTAAATTAGCAATTACCAGTGATTTAATATGTGCTTTATTAAGCGGTTGCTAGAGAGTAATTGTATCAGCCTTAAAAGGTTCTGGAAACATACGTCCAGGCCTAAGTACGAAAAAGTGCTTTCTCCCAATTCTTCTGCTCTTCCTCTCTTTTGAATTGTGCTAGAGAGTTGTGTTGTCAAACCGAGTTATCCCTTCGCCTCTGCGTGCATGGGAAGGAGGGTGAGCGGGTATCTTCGAACCATTGTCGCAAAGTTAACATGCACGTGGCGGCAATAAGGTTTTTGGATAGCGCATTTGTGCGACCGCTCGTTGTGCTGCTTCATCTATGTTCTGCACTCCATCAAGCCTGCACAGCTTCATGTTCTTCATCATGCCCAACAATAAGTTGTTTGTGCGACCAATCAATAATCCTATCTTTACATATGATTAGAAGTACAATATATTGTCTGTTATTAGCATTGTTTTATACATATCTAGTTATCTGTGATCTTTGCCTTATAGTAAAATCAGGAATTAAAATATTGCCCAAATTTGTAACAGTGAGGTTGTGGGCTTGACTCGGCCTTGGCCCAAGGTGGGACGTGAGCAGTACAAGAAGCAACGGCAGCAACGCACAGGGGATCAAACACATAACAGAAAGCTCATACATCGCTATTTCCCTTCCCCAAGTCCCTTGTCTCTTATTTCCCGATCTGAATCGTTTCTGCTTCCCAGCCCTTGTGCTCTTTCCAATCCTTTCTTTCAATTCTCCCAATTTGTATCCTCAAGTATTGTCTCCTTGTGTTCGGTTTGCTTGGTGTAAGTGGGACCGTGACAAAACCCTTTACCCTCGTTGTAGTCCTGTAGCTCTAAGTCCGTCTAGACCATAGTGCGTGTACCTTTCATATGGTCTTAAACATAGATAAGCTCCATATAATAATGCACTAAGCCGAAAAGATCACAGGGCCTATATGTATCAAATTGCTGCCTCAAAACGAATGCATAAAAGTTGCTAGTACAGGATAAAGGGGGCACAAGAATACAAGACGCCGATCTGTCTTTCATGGAAAGCGGATACACATTTTTTGGTTAGGTGGTCTTAGAATCCTCCTTTGCGGCTGGCTCAAATATTGGCATTCTGGCACATGGTATGCCTTTCATGCCCCTTAGAAAAGCTGAAAAGCAACGTAATATATACTGGGACTTGCTTTGGCCAACTCCCCTATCGTTCAATGTGGTCAATCTTCCAACGTTACATTTGCACACACAGCACTGCTTGATTTGCCTTCACGTACTTCGCATATTTCTCCACGCATCATTTATTTACGAGGGCGGATCGAGGAGGCACGAGCATCGGCTATGGCCGCCAAAACCCTTGAGGACCCACTACTATTGTTGGCCGCAGGGACGAGGGCAGAGGTGGGTGCAACCCACAATTGAGGGAGCTTTTGGCTTATTTAGCGTGATTTTAAACCGAAATAGTAAAAATAGTCGCTCTCTTAACGAAATGTCAAAAATAACATCTCTACCGTGCTCAAAATACATGGTATGGTTCTGCCACGTTCTCACCATGCGACAGCCCGTGGTGGCGCGGCAGGCCAGTTGTCGCTGAATGAGAGACCGCCACGTCACCTACCGTACGGTGAGAGCATGGTAAGCCCTCTGTCGTGCATTTTGAGCGTGACAGTAATATTATTTTTATCAATTCGTTCAAAATAGACTATTTTTGCTAATTTGTCACGTAAAAGTGCCATTTTAGCTATAAGCTCTAGTTCCAGCATGAGATGGCTAGCAGAGACCAGTGTCCGCCACTATTTTTTTTAAAAAAAAATCTGCCACTACTTATTTAAATCTCAGGGGAAAAGACGAATTTAGACATCCATCCCTTGCAACTCCACGGGTTCAATCCCTGATTTCCTGTTACATATTTTTCTTTTCTGGTTCGGTCGTTGGCACGGGGATAAGAAGGCGCGCCGGAATGGCCGGCAGGAGGGAAAGGCGATGCTTGGAAGAGTGTAGGTAGGTAGATGGGCGTGGTACGGATGGTGAGCAGCCGGCAGTGCACCGTGCACCGCCCAACCTCCCACGGCCCCTCCTGATCTTGTCATGTTTTACCTTTTCCTTGTGCCTTTCTCTCTTCTGTTCACTCCTACTGTTTGTTGTTTCCAGCTCCACGTCTTTAATTCTTCTTGTTTTCCTTTTTTCTTTTTGCTAGTGAACTAGTAACAGCTAGCCTTTTACTAGTGGAATGTGTGTGTTGACCTATATATGTGTTGGGAAAGTGACAACCGACAAAACCGACAAATACTCTTTGGAGTACTGAGCCGCCAGTTCCCTATTTCATCTTGTAGTCTTGTAATTGTACCGTAGTACAAGCAAATCCAAAACAGCTCGATGCGACACTCAATGACCAAACAATGTATGCCATGGATTCTTTGGGTCTTTGGGAGAAAAAGCTGTATCTTGCGCTACGAGTACTGTTACGCTTTCAGTCCGCGACGGGAACGTGTCTGTCTACGGTGGAAACATGTATAAACCATCTGCCATACTCGTCTGTCATCTTGCCTCGGACTAAGAGCATGGTATAGGTACCAATTTTATCGTTTAAGATATGAGAAAACTATATTTACTATTTTGTTTAAAAAGGAAACTAAATGGGAAAAAAAAACTCGAATGTTTTGCAATGACCTACGAAGCTGAGCTACAAAAGCCATGTCCAACTTGGAGAAGGAAAGCGTTTCAAGTTTCATTCAATCTCAGGGTGGTCACCACCGATCGTGCTGCTTTCCGCCGTAATTCGCGCGGCTGTCCGGTGGGGCCCACAGGACCAAACGGAGAAATAAACTGGACGGATGAAGCGCCTGGCAGAGTCCACATATCCGGTTCGCCAGTTGCCACCTGTTTACCGTTGGGTGGTTTTCACTCGTCACGCTCACACTACCCTGACGCCAGGCCACTCCATGTATCGTACATAGACACGTTCAAACGGCCGGCTGGGCTGGGCCTAGAAAAGCCCTGTCTTAAATTGGCAGTCTTAAATCCGGTCCGGTCTGGTTCAACATAGTGCAAGCCCGAGGCCCAGCCCTAAAGCCTGAAAACATCGCCTTGTCCTGCTTTTCTATTTACAAAAATATTTTTCATAAAAAACTATTGTTTTTAAATATTTACCTGAATAAAAATAATATTTTTAATCATTTGTTTAATGTAATCGGGCTTTTTCGGGCTTCGGATCAAACTCGTGAGCTGAAAATTGGGGGCTACGCCTGACCCGAGCTCGAAAAAATCAAGATAGGTCGGGCCAAGCTGCCCATGAACCAGTCTAATTATACATGTCCCCGTGCACTCCATCCACCATGACCAGGCCATGGGCAAGAGCAGAAAGGACAGATATTTTTTTTAGATTTTTATATTTTTGCCGCTCTAGAAAATGCAATTTATCTTTTGCCAATCAAAATCCGAGAAAGGTATCTCCTGCCTCCACTCTAAGCCGCTAGATGCTGCCGTGCACACCAATCGAGTGGATCGTATCGTCGCTGGCATACTCATTGCCTTCTTGTTGTGCATGTCTTCTCAATAACGAAAAACTCGCATCCTTGAAAAAAATAACGAAAAACTCGCCGGCATTTGTATTTGATGCTGCTCGCACTGCAGTCCCCGAAGGCGAAGGTAAGTACACGAGTTAGCAGGTGAGTCAAAGGCATAGAGGAAGGGGAGGGCTTTGCCATAAGACTTCACGGCACAACGCAAGGACTAGACCTGTTCAGATAGTAGGTTGGGCTGAGCTTCGGGCCGGGCCTGAAAAAGCCCGGCCTCATGTTCAGACCCGATCCCGGACAGCCACAACAAAGGCCAAGCCCAAAGCCGAAAAGGCCCTAAAATCCCTTTTCCTGGAATGAAAATATTATTTAATTATATTTTGGAACAAAATGACTATTTAATTATTTTAATCAATAAAATTTATTTTGTTATGTCTTTCGGGCTTTTTTTCCAGGACACCCGGAAAAACGGGGTGCCGTCCATGATAAGGAGTTACAAAAAATATCGAAGTTTATATGTATGGATTGTGACTCTAGTTACCATACTAAAAAGAGGTATTGTTGAATTAATTGTGAGCGACTCCCAAAAAGCATTGGGGTCTCATAAAAATCAACGGAGAGAGTACTGCACAACTGTGAATTGTCCAACCACTTGTGGGGTTTATTACATGGAAGGTGACATTTGCAGTGTAGATAAGGGGTATGTACTTTTAAAGAACAATGTAAAGATACTCCTTTTTTCTAGTATAGTTCTTTCAACAAGCTAGATTGGTACTACTACATCACGACATTGTGCTCTCCTGAAAAAGCAAGATTTTCACAACCTTACAGCCGAAAATGTTTATGTTACCTAGGTTGATCTTGCTCGTTCCTCAAGAGCCTTTTAGAAAGTAGTAAAGTTGCATTGCTTTTTTCCCCCTCTGATGATATCAACTCGTGTGTTCCTCCTCTCTAGTTCCTTTCATAGACAAAATGTCTTTCACGAGCACATCACCCTGTCCCCTTTCACTATCCCATGATAGTTTTGCTGGGCAAAAGAAACACAGGCTAATAATAGCCGCAATATGGGCTCTTGTAATTGGGCATCATCAGAAAAGTGGGGGGGAGCATCATCAAGAAAGCGGGGGAAGGAAGTGGCATCATATCCATGTCTGGTGTATCTTTCTGGTTCGTCAAATGCGATTGTGGTTCAACCAGACATTAAATCCTAAAAAAACTATAGTAGAAAATCCGTATAAATAATTCACCTAACCTAGGATCGGTGGGAAATGGAATTCTGACGGCTAGCAAGAGGACCACAACATTTGGTCCATCGAACAAAAATATATTCAAGAACAATAAATTTTGGTAATTATAAGGATCGATGTATAATGTATTACAACATTGCATTGTGCTATTATTCGCTTTTTCCTTTGCGATGACAATGTATTATTTGCATATTCTAGTAAAAATGCAATGTCGAGAATCCATTAACATTTAGCACCTTAGCGATTAAGACTACTCGTTGTTGTATATAGGGGCAGAACTATTGCCGGGTCAAGCAGGGGCAACTGCCCTGGGTCTCTCGCCGCTCCTCCAGGGGCGGAACTATTGCCGAGGCAAGCAGGGGCGGCCCCCCAGGTCTCCCAAGGTTGGCCGTGGGTCGTGAGCCGAGACGCCGAGTGAAAGCTGACCCAATTGCAGCCTAAGTCAATGAAATGCACAGACGCACAACACTAGGTAACCTTAATTCCCTAAATCCCTAACCATTCCATTCCCCATTCCTCCAAGGCTCCGACACCCAGCCCCTCCACGCTCCACCGTGCAACCTCCACAGCACGGCACGAAGAAGAGGCAGTCTTTTGGCGTGGGCAGTCTTGGGCGGACATGGGGACATGGCCTTGTGCAGCGGCTGCAGCGATGAGGGCTGCAGCACTTTGCGAGGCTGCGGTCTTGGGTCTGTCGGACACCGAGGCATGCCTTGAGGGCTCTGGCGAGGCACCGAGCCACCGACTGCCGAGGCAGCACCAAGGCAATGGGCACCAAGGTCAACCTTGACTCATCTTGAAGTCTTGGATTTTGATTTCCTAGACCATTGAATCACATTATGCCTCGGTATACTTTACGCTACAAATTTGCACCGGGTCTTTCAAATTCCTAGTTCCGCACTGGTTGTATAAGATGTCCATGTGTGAATTTGGCTTCCAACCTTGTTACATTTGATTTGGAAAGTAAAGTGGCTATAAGCGATGGATCTTTATTCTTTACCTCTCTCTTCTGCTCAAATCTAGCAAAGATTGCTCCACCAATCCATGCATATGCGGCTGTACCATTGTTTCCCAACGTCCTACCAGGACTAGTGCTCCGAGCAGAGTTTGTTTCCTTCGTTGCTGCCCCACGTTACCAGCAATACGCAGTGATGAAGATTCAAGATAATATTCTTGGCGGCACTGAGATGGATGCTATGTTTGTGTCCCTTTCAGCAATCGACTTTGGTTTGATGTAAAAAAAAAACGGATTTGGTTTATGAACCACGGAAAAAATGAACACGTACAATGTTGTATCTGGGAATTATGCCTATGGCCCTCAAAAATGCCTGAATTGCAGTTTCACGCCCCCAAGAAAAGAATTCAGAAAAGTTGGATTATTGTCCACAACTTAATGAGCCTTTGACATCTCTCTCTCTCTTTTTTCAAAGAGAACCGCTAATAATTTGATCAGGTTTTGAGGTGCGATTTCTCTACGAGATTTATTCATATACCATCTGCAATACAAGACCCACGCATTAGTGACGCGGTGCTTAGTACATGAAGCACTGTGTCACTAATTGTGCTATCGCCCTTACAACCATTGGTATATTGTGATATCTTATAAGAAGCACGCGATCACCCACGTGTCGTAGAGTACATGTCATGTAGTGCAAGCTTGTTAGAATAAGAATCTATTATAATTTGTATCTAATATGGGTTTCTTCTATATCCCTCGTAGATTGATTTGATCTGCAAATCATCTCGTACTAAAAATACATACATACATACATACATACATACATACATATATATATATGTGTGTGTGTGTGACGCCCGTTTCGTACTCCTGAGAGTATGTACTCCCACTTTCAATATACCACTTAAACTCATATATTATACTTTTTTTATCACTTTCAGTATACTTAAATATCACTTATAAGATACTCCAATGTGACTTGATTGAAATTTTTTCATTGGAGCCCTTTGTTTTTTGCTATATACCTTTTTTTCATATATATATATAAAAGAAGTACATACACAAATTTTGCTATAAAAAGCGAACTTTGATGAAAGTTTTCATAGATCTCACTTTGGAGTATCTTATAATCATTATTGGAGTATGCTCAAATTGATAAAGATGTATCATCACAAAATTTAAGTGATATATGAGAGGTGAGAGTATGTACTCCCGGTATTGTACTCACAGGAGTACGTACTCCCACCTCTTATATACCATTTAAATTGTGTGATGATACATCTTTATCAATTTGAGCATACCCCAATAATGATTATATAATACCCCAAAGTGAGTTCTATAGAAAAATTCATTAAAGTCCACCTTTTATAGCAAAATTTGTATATATACTTCTTTTATATATGGAAAAAGGTATATAGCAAAAATAAAGGATTACAATAAAATTTTCGATCAAGTTGCATTAAAGTATCTTATAATTGATATTTAAGTATACGAAAGTGATAAAGAACTATAATACATTTGTTTAAGTGGTATATATATATATATATATATATATATATATATATATATATATATATATATATATATATATATATATATATATATATATATATATATATATATATAGGGCCTTTCGCATACATACTCCCCTTGAATATACCACTTAATGAATATGTTATACTTTTTATCATTTTATGTATACTTAAATACCAATTATAAAATACTTCAATGCGACTTGATTGAAAATTTTTGATAGGAGCACTTTATTTTTGCTATATACCCTTTTTCATATATAAAAAAGTATATACACAAATTTAGCTATAAAAGATGTACTTTGTGGATATCATGGGGATATGCCCATGATCTTAGGATGATGAAACAATTGGCAATGTTACTTTTGGTTTGAAGTTTCACGTGTTTTCGGCAAAGTTAAAAGGCTGGTCTTCGGCCATTTTGGGAATTTGGCTTTGGGATAGGTTGAGTTCATAGGCTATAGTGCATATGTGTTGCATATCGCATGTTTTGAGCTAACGTGGGTCAAGTTGTGAAGAACTTGTTCCCGGAGACGATTTCTTGGTCTATTGCTATGTAGGTGGCTTGCAGGTCAACGACGGTCAACGGCGAGGAGGATCGGGACTAAGCTTGGAGAGCTAAGGTCCAGAACGATCATGGATGTTGGGTGAGGTCAAGTGACTCAAGCGTGGCGCAGAATGGACAAGGATGACCGAACGAGTAGTTCGGTGCGACTGGTTTGATCAAGCGGTGCGGGGGTCGGTGCAAGTGCCAAGGTGGTCCGGTGGGAACCGGATGGGAGAGACTTGCCGACACGATGAGAGCCGCTGGATCAACCTGTTGGAAATATGCCCTAGAGGCAATCATAGAGAAGATTATATTTCATTATGTTCACAATATTTGATAATATGTTCCTTGAATGAATCATCGGTCATGAAGATTAACGAGTATGTGACTTGTTGGTGAAGCTCTTTTTAACTTATGATGATGTCGTTCTAAAAGTATCACGGTCGAAAGTCATTGGTGGAACACTAGTGACTCTCGACTAGCACATGCATTGATTGATGACCATGTTTCACCGGTCATGGATATAAGGATATCGAATCAATAATGTGGACACGTGTTAGAAACGTGGTGTTGGATAAGACCCACCTTGAGACACTATTGAGATTGTTATGATTCTATGTGTCGTTAGTTGGTCTCAAGCAATGATGATGTATAATCCTTAGACACGAGATCGCATGGTTTCCTACATGTGTAATTGCACTCTTAGGGGTTGCCAAACGCTACTAAATCGGGTAGTTATAAAGGTAGCTTTCGGGTATGCTATGAAACATGCAGAGAGGATGTGGTGGTGGG
Source organism: Phyllostachys edulis (assembly GCA_036346405.1). NCBI lineage: Eukaryota > Viridiplantae > Streptophyta > Magnoliopsida > Poales > Poaceae > Phyllostachys > Phyllostachys edulis. The sequence goes on along the minus strand of CM070561.1, from coordinate 30,396,662 downwards.
ATATGGGATTTGCCCTCCTAACATAACAGAGAGATATCTCTGGGCCCTCGAAGTGGTCGGATAAAGAAAGTGCATGGCCATGCCCGGTGGTGGTCGAAGAGTTCGACCACATAAAGTTATCCGATACTCGATCGAGAAAGCATTGAGCAGTCCATGGATGACACAACATCTCACAGGAGTTCAACCAGATATCGTGAGGCAAAGGGAGAATACATGAGTAGGTAAAGCAGTTCGACCGACTACTGATTTGTCGTATGGAGATACAAGCAAGTCGTGGTCGGTCGAACCTAATCACGAGTGGTGAAACCAAGTCGTAAGGAGTTATGAGTTGGTCGTGATCGAATCTGGCTGGTCGTATAGAGATAGGACACAGTCGTAAGTGATGAGGACACAGTGAAGATCATATTGCATTAAGGTTCGTCAGATATAATTTGTGTGTATTAGGAATCGTTATGTCTGCTAGGAACCGCTTCGACTCGTGGCGGAAGGGTTTCGAATCACAACCGAACTACACATGAACCTAACGGGTCACACACTTAACAGGTTGGAACAAACCAATATGAATACGATTAAATAGCGTGTTTGGATAGGATCCGTCACGGGCTCTATATAAGGAGATACATGAGGCTATTGGAAAAGATGAGTTGGCGTGAGTTGCCCTACGAAACCCTAGCCGCCATCTTCTTGAGAGCCTCCCGTGCGATTTGGTGCTAGCACACCGCGTCTGATTGTTCCTTCCACGGGCGTGTGGATACCATAGGCGCTTCTATATTGTTGTGCTTAGGGCGATCCGCGATCTTCGCAAGGAACCGCAGAGGTCTTTGGAGGAGATGATCAACCAACGAAGACGCTGGACGATCGACTCGACCGATACATCAACGCACTCTTCGTCGGACAGCCGCTCGACACTTCTTCCGCTCTCTGGCGTCTAGTGGTAACGATCTATGATCATCTTCTTGCTTGGCTTCCTGGTTTACGTGGTAGAAATTTTGATTTGTCGCTGTCGTAGCCTACCCGTATCCCTTCAGAACCTACACGTGGCGAAGCAGGCGATTGCTTTAACAGGATTGGACTCGGTCTTCGAAAAAGATCGAGAAGGGGTATTTTGGTAATTTTACCAAATACCGCCTTGGTGACCTAATGCCAACCCACAGCGCAAGACGGTGCGTCAAGAAGTGGATTAGGTCAAGAGAAGTGAAGACGGCGCTTTAAAATACGTGCGTGTGTGTTCCGTTATTGTTGGGCCTTAACGGAAGCCCATTAGGTTTAACCTTCTAGAAGCTCCAATTCTAAAAGGGTTTTAGGGTTGGTGGCTGTCATATAAAAAGAGAAGATGGGACATCTGTGAGGGTTCTTCAGAAAACAGAGGCCGGTGGCGTGGCCTCTTGCCCGCAAAAACCGGAGGCCCTGGCAGCGACTTGTCCTCCCGCAAAAATAGGCTTGCGCCGGCTGTTCATGCCTAGTTGGTAGACACAAAAATCAGAGTGAGGCGTTCGGTTAATTCCCAGCGGTGCTAGTGGCTACAACTTGTCGGGATTTGTTTATCTTGGCGGCCATCTTGATGCGAGTGAGACGTCGGTTCTATTTGCTTTGAGTTTGGATTAGTTTATTGCCTTGGGTTGTAGTTTCTCTTGTACATGTTGTCGGCTCTTGTGTGGTCTTGATTGCTGTGCCAGCCTTCATTGATGCGAGTGAAACGATGGGTTTGGTTGGCCAGCGAGTTGGTGTTTTAAATTTTTTTATTACCTTGGTTATGTACCTTTTTGCTTGCTTGTATGCTCGGCACTGAGCGGTTCGATGCATGTGTCTGTGCTCTGGTGGCGCATCGCCGCAAGATTCTCCAGAGCGTGCACGATTTTCAATCAGCTAGCATGGCTTGATTCTGTTCGTGGAGGTGATGTTCTAGTAGTGTGCTACAGTTTTGGGGTCAATTTATTGCTAGTGGTTGCTTGGTTTTTCTTGGGGTCTTTGGGTCTGCTGTTTGTTGACATGAGGTGACTGGTGCTTGTGGCGACAATACATGCTGATTTTCTTCTTTGTGAGTCATTACATGAGTTATGCTCTTTTAGTCGTTTCTTGTTTATGATTGAGTACGGCGGTTGCTCTATCTACTATCTGTTTAATTCAGTTTGTCTCTGCTCTAATCGCATGTCTGAATTAAATATTGAGCTCTACTGCCGTTCTTGCCGAGGGAAAGGGGTTTGATCAGATTCAACATAGGTCATCTGCTGTGCCTGTATACAGATCTTCATAGCTTTTATAGCTATTGAAGTGAAAGTAGTGTTGAGTTTTATCGAGGAGAAAAATAGAGAAAGCGTCTATTCACCCCCCCTCTAGTCACCTTTCTGGTCCTACAATTGGTATCAGTGCCCGGTTAGGTCTTCTCATAGATCTTAACCGGTCTTTGGAGCCATGGCGACTGACAAGTATTCAACCAAACCATCTGTTTTTGATGGAGTTGGTTTTGCTTACTGGAAGGCACGCATGCATGCCTACATCGAGGCTCAAGGGCACGCTATTTGGCTTAAGGTCAAAAATCCATATGTCGTGCTAGCCAATGACGACGTGATCACTCCAGATGTTGAGGCTAATAGCAAGGCTCGGAACTTTCTGATCCAAGGTCTTAGTCGATCTAAGTTTGAGCGCGTGGTTCATTTGAGGTCTGCTTACGAGATCTGGAGGACTCTTTGTGACTACCACGAGGGTTCGATTGCGATCAAGGAAGTGAGACAGAACCAGCTCAAGAAAGAATACTCAAAGATCTAGAAAAGACCTGGTGAGTCCTTAGATGAGTTGTGGGGGAGGTTCTCCAAGATTCTTCATGATCTTCGCGCTGTTGATCTTGTTTTCACTGAGTCTGAGAATGCACGTTAGCTTCTGGGTGCTCTTGATGTGAAGGTCTGGGGGATGAAGATCACATCCATCAATGACAATACTGTCATGAGTGAGCTTACCATGGATAAGCTCTACTCGAGGTTGAAGACGCATGAGATTGACTTTATCTCGCGTCTCCTCAAGACAGAGTCGATGGCTTTAGTGGTTGACCCATCTAAGGGTAGCTCATCTGATTCATTTGATTTTGGCTCATCTGGCTTTTCTTTGTCCACTTTACATTCTTTGAGCGATGAGCAGCTAGAGAGGCTACCTGAGGATGATTTAGCCCTCCTATCCACCAAATTCTCGAGAGTTTACAACAAGGTGAGGAACAGAAGGAGAGGTGGTCCGATCACTTGCTTTGAGTGTGGTGAGCCAAACCACATTCGTTCCAGATGCCCCAAGCTGAAGGGCAAGGAGGAGAAGAACTTCAAGAAGCGTCCTCAAGCTCGGGATGCGAAAGTAAAGAAGCCAAACTATCAGAAGTTAAATCGGTAGGGTCCTTGCATTGTTGAAAATGTTGACATGAGCGATGTGGACTCGGAGCGGAGGGCGGCAGCGGCGACTCTCATGGCAAGAAGAAGGCCCAGGATTTCACCGGTATGTGCTTTATGGCGAAGGACAGTCACGACGTCGACTCCTCCAACGACGATGACCTTTTCAGCGATCCAGATGAGGTATGTCCCTCACTTGCTGATATGAAGCATGCTTTGGTCATTGCTGAACACAATTTGAAGAAGCAAGCTAAATTGATTAAGAGACAAGACAACATGATTGATGATCTGAACTTAGAGGTTGTTAGGCTTAAATCTGTTAATCCTGTTGATATTTGTGACTCTTGCTCTAGCTTGCAAAATGAATTGATCAACCTGAAATCTGCTCATTCCTCTGTTGTGAATCAATTGAAAGATGCTCTTGATGAACTAGAATCCCTCAAGTCTAGTCCTGCTTGCATTAACGCCATTGCTTTAGATGTGACTATTGTAGATGCTATCCCTTTGCCTTGTTCAAATTGTGCTTTGCTTGAACTAAAATTGGATAGTGCTACAAAAGAATTGATGAAATTTGATGCTAGTCACACCTGCTCTCATTGTGAGAAAAATAAGACTAAAATGAAAGAAATGACTGAAATGATCCTTCACTCTAAATCTGCTTTATGTGAAAACTGTCTTAAACTCACAATTGAGAATGACGCCTTAAACAAGACTCTTGAGGAGAAAGCTAAAATTGAACAATCCATGTCCATGACTGCTTCGAAGAAAGTTCTTGAGTCCGATTCTTGTACTCTTTGTATTGAACTTGGGCATAATGTAGATAAGATACAAGAAGCATTTAGAGTTAAGTTCAAGGAGCGGTTGGATAGGATTAGAGATAACTATTGTGTGTCTTGTGAGGCTTTGAAAGCCGAGGTAGCTCACTATAAGGAAAAGTCTGATAGGGCTAGCAAGTCAAATAGGTGTGCTTCTTGTTATGAACTAGTCAAACAAAATGACTACCTTAAAGGGACTCTTGAGAGGTTTATTGGTGGGAAGAAGAACCTCAACATGATTCTAGACAAATCTAAGGTGAGTGTGAATAATAGTGGCCTAGGATTTGATTCCCTAGAGCATACGAAGAACCATCCACCTAAGGTTGTTAGAGCTGTTGAGAGTGGCCTGTATGAGGTAGAACCCTCTAAGCCATCCAAGATAGTCTTTAAATCTGCTGGTTTTGCCCAAACCACTAATAGCAAGATAGGTGCTTCTACTTCATCTGGTCAGACCCTTCAAAAGGTCAAGTACCATTGCACGTTCTGCAAGAAGAATGGCCATATTGTTGAGTTCTGCTTCCGTAGAGCCAAGATTGAGAGGAAGGAGAGGATGAGTACCTTGAGAACCATTAGGGGAGTTTCTTCACCTGCTGTAGTCTCTAGAGCTAGGCAGCCTGTCTTTCCTGCTAGACATAGGACTAAGTTCGTAGATGACTTCTTTGACTCCTTTGGTGGATCTAGGCAGTGTTCTGGTTTAGGATTTCGTGAGGAGAGACCACGGGTAGCATCTAGACAGGGGGAGTATCGACCTCTTGGTAGGTCGATTCGGAGAGGTCTAGGTGGCTCTCGTGTGCATTCTTATGATTTTGCTCCTAACCATTTTACTGCTGCTTCTACTGCTTTGCCCAAGCATCGTGTGACTCAGTACTGGATTCTCAAGTCTTTTATCACTAACTTGATCTTGAGGCACATATGTTTCCTGTTCGTGCTTTGTAGGTCCGCCGTGCGAGGAAGGGGGATATATGACTTGTTGACTCCGGGTGTTCTCGACACATGACTGGAGATTCTAGATGGTTCTCCTACCTCACACGTGCATCCGGTAATGAATTGATCACATTTGGGGATGCTTCTACCGGGACCTTGATGAAGGGAACGCGATCTTGGCGTCAACAACAAATTCATGCTCAAGGACGTCGCTTTGGTAAGTAAGCTGAGGTATAATATGATATCTGTTTCTTAGCTGCTTGATGAGGGTCTAGAGGTGAGATTTAAGAGTGGTGAGTGTAAAGTTCTAGATTCTTCCGGTAAGCTTGTCTTTAAGATCTCCAGGTTTGAGAGGATCTTTTGTGCTGATTTCAGTATCTCTTCTGCTTCTAGCCCTAGGTGTTTTGTAGCTTCTGACTCCCATGATCTAGTGTTGTGGCATCGTAGGCTTGGACACATAGGCTTCGATCACTTGACTAGAGTCAGTAGCAAGGATTTGATTAGAGGCTTGCCTAGGCTGAAGGCTGTTAGAGACCTTGTTTGCTCACCCTGTAGACATGGTAAGATGGTTTCTACTTCTCATCCACCTCTTACCTTAGTGATGACAGATGGACCTGGTGAGCTCCTGCACTTAGACACTGTTGGTCCTTCTAGAGTTCAGTCAGCTGGTGGGAAATGGTATGTGCTTGTGATTGTGGATGATTACTCCAGGTATTCATGGGTTTATTTTCTGGTTTCTAAGGACGAGGCATTTAGCTTCTTTAGAGAGTTGGTCCTTAGACTTGCTATTGAGCTTCCTAGAGCTTTGAGAGCCATTAGGAGTGACAATGGAACAGAATTCAAGAATTCTTCCTTTGCCACTTTCTGTTCTGATAGGGGGCTAGAGCACCAGTTTTCATCACCTAGAGTTCCCCAGCAGAATGGAGTGGTAGAGAGGAAGAACAGGACCCTTGTAGAGATGGCCAGGACCATGCTAGATGAGCATTCCACACCTAGGAGGTTTTGGGCTGAGGCGATCTCTACTGCTTGTTATATCTCTAATAGGGTTTTCTTGATATCTGTTATTGGCAAGACTTCTTATGAGCTCAGATTTGGTCATAAGCCCAAAGTTTCTCATTTCAAGATTTTTGGTTGCAAGTGTTTTATTCTTAAACATGGCAACCTTGATAAATTTGAATCTAGATGTTCTGATGGCATATTTCTTGGATATCCTGCTCATTCTCGTGGCTATCGTGTATTTAATTTTGACACTAACAAAGTTGTTGAGACTTGCGAAGTCACTTTTGATGAGGCTAGTCCTGGTACTAGACCCGATGATGTAGGTACACAGGTTTCTGAGAGCATCTTCGTCGATGATGACTCTGAGGATGAGGACCCAATCCATCCTCAAGTCTCTTCTGACATGGTTGGAGAGCACGCTTACTACACGACTTTGGATGAGCGGCCTCATCCTACCTTCACCGACGATCAGAGTGGCTCTGCTCCTACCTCCACAGCCCATGAGGTAGAGGCCACTTCAGCACCAGGAGCTCCACTTCGCATTCAGCGACAGCATCCACCTGAGCAGATGATTGGGGATCTACATGAGCGAGTCACTCGCTCCAGGTTCATTTCTCCTGATTCTCATGCACATTCTGCTTTTGTTGCTTCTTTTGAACCCCGAGATGTCACCCATGCTCTTTCTGATGCCTCTTGGGTCAATGCCATGCATGAAGAACTTGAAAATTTTGAAAGAAATAAAGTCTGGACCTTAGTTGAACCTCCACCTAATCATAATGTAATTGGAACAAAATGGGTTTTCAAAAATAAGCAAAGTGAAGATGGGTTGGTAGTTCGCAATAAGTTTAGACTTGCAGCACAAGGGTATTCCCAGGTAGAGGGCTTAGACTTTCAGGAGACCTTTGTTCCTGTAGCTAGATTGGAAGCCATTCGCATTTTGCTAGCATTTGCGGCATCTAAGGGCTTCAAGCTATTTCAAATGGATGTCAAAAGTGCTTTTCTGAATGGTTTCATAGAAGAAGAGGTCTTTGTCAAGCAACCCTCTGGTTTTAAAAATCCTAAGTTCCCAAACCATGTTTTTAAACTCTCCAAAGTCTTGTATGGATTGAAGCAAGCCCCTAGAGCTTGGTATGATAGACTTAAGAGTTTCTTGCTCAAAAATGATTTTAAAATGGGAATGGTAGATAAAACCTTGTTCACTCTCAAGTATGGCAGTGACTTTTTGTTGGTTTAGATTTATGTGGATGACATTATATTCGGTGGTTCCTCTCATGCTTTGGTGTACAGATTTTCAGATTCTATGAGCAGGGAGTTCGAGATGAGCATGATGGGCGAATTGACTTTCTTGCTTGGTCTTCAAGTCAAGCAACTGAAAGAAGGCACCTTCATTCATCAAAGTAAGTACACAAAGGACCTTCTTCGTCGCTTCGACATGGGAAGTAGTAGACCAATGTCTACTTCCATTGTTACATCCACCATGCTGGACCCTGATGAGGATGGAGAGCCCGTGGACCAAAAGGAGTACCGCAGCATGATTGGCTCCCTCATCTACCTCACAGCGTCGAGGCCGGACATACAATTCGCTGTGTGTCTGTGCGCTCGATTCGAGCTTCCTCGAGCTTCTCATCGTCAAGCGGTCGTCGCATATTCAGTACCTCCGGGACACTCTTGACTTTGGACTTTGGTATTCTTCTTCTTCTCGCTCTCTCTATTCGGCTTTTTTCGATCTTGATTTTTTGGGTGTAGAGTGGATAGGAAGAGTACTACTGCACTTGTCATTTCTTAGGCACATCTCTTATCTCTTGGTCATCTAGGAAAGCAGTTCTCTGTTCCACGATCCTTCCGAGGCCGAGTATGTAATCGCACCCGATGGTTGCTCTCGTGTTCTCTGGATCTTGTCTACTCTGCGGGACTATGGGTTATCTTTGGGTAGTGTTCCTCTTTTCGTGACAACACTTCGCCATTAACATTGCCAAAAACCGATTGCAACATTCTAGGACTAAGCACATTGACGTTAGATATCATTTCCTTAGAGACCATGTTGAGAAGGGTGATGTTGTGCTTCACTTTGTAGAGTCCGAGCAAAGAAAGTTGCGGATATTTTCACTAAAGCTCTTGATTCTTCTCGTTTTGCTTCTTTGCGGGGAGAGTTGGGGGTTATTAGTTCTCTTGGCCTGTTTTGAGGGAGAGTTTACTCTTTTTGCATTCATTGTACCATAATGCATTTTAATTCAGCAACTTGCATTGAAATATAAACTTGTGGAGCTTTGATTATTATCCTTGTATGACTTGATTTCATACTTTATACCCTGCCATGTCTTGTGCTAGCTTGCTAGACTTCTTTTATGGCTCGTCATGTATAGCTTAGCTTTTGCCATGCTAGCTTTATTATCTGTGAGCAAACTGAATCATAATATGACTTGTTGGATCTTGTGACTAGTTTTGCTTTAGTGATCCTCTCATGATTCATGCCATGTCATATAGGCTTAATTGAGTCTTGAACTTATTCTGAGTTTTAAATTGAGCTATGATAATTCTTAAGTCAAGCAAATGAAAAATGAGCTTTTTTGTGCGAAAAAACTGATCTCACCAATTCTTTCTCATGAGACAGCTTGCCATTGCACTAGGCATAAACTCATGGGGAGTTTTGGATGACCTAAACCACTCTCTTAAGCTTTTGTTTCTTGGGATGGTCGTAGTGAGGCTTGAGATCTAGCACAATGCTAAGAAAACAAATTGGCAATTGGTTGAAGCTTAGGAGGCAGTTGTGGATGGCTCCTAGTCCAGGACTTGCTTTACTAAGATAAAACCAATCATTTTCAGCAAAGTGCTCAAAGTGCTAAATTCTAAATGCTTGAACAAATTGATTCACAATTGATTCAAAAAAAAAGGCTCAAAATTGACTCATTTTCTAGCTTCTGGCTCCATTTTGCTTATAGACATGGCCTGACTCATTTTTGGATACCTTTAGTTAAACTGTGATCTTGAGCATCTTGTCATGCTGTCGATTCATTTAATTTCAGATTATTGCTATTTTGGCCTTAGCTTTGTTGTACATGTTTTGCCATGATTGAACATAGTGTCTTCACATAATATGGCCTGGTGTAATACTTGTACAGTCTTCTTGGATAATCTTCATGGCTCCAGTTTGCTAAATATTTCAATTTTTTAAAAAAAACTGAAAAATGCCAAATTATATATATGTATATAAATGCAATCATTCCATTCCATTCATGCTCTTTCTTCTTCTATGCACCTTGATGAATCCATTGTCAAAGGGGGAGAAAGATTGGTCAAAAATGTTGTTTTAGAGCTTTTACATCTCAATTGCTTTCTTTTGGTCTTATTGCCAATTCTGAATTTGAATTGCAATTCTTGAAAACTCACAATGATCAAAGGTCAAATAGAACAATTGTTCTTTCATATGGACCTAAGTGAGATTTTTGGCTATTCTTTGGAAATTGAAGCTTTTGTACTTTCTTTTGCCTTATCTCACTTGCTTATGCTATTCTGGAGCCAGCTTGGTCATTTCCTTTGCTTTTTCTTGCATTTGAACCAAGTTGTGCCTTTGCGCGAAAACTGCAAGTGTTTTACTTTTCAAACCCCAAAACTACATTTTCTGAGAAATTACCAATGTGTTCATCAAGGGGGAGATTGTGGATATCATGGGGATATGCCCATGATCTTAGGATGATGAAACAATTGGCAATGTTGCTTTTGGTTTGAAGTTTCACGTGTTTTCGGCAAAGTTAAAAGGCTGGTCTTCGGCCACTTTGGGAATTTGGCTTTGGGATAGGTTGAGTTCATAGGCTATAGTGCATATGTGTTGCATATCGCATGTTTTGAGCTAACGTGGGTCAAGTTGTGAAGAACTTGTTCCCGGAGACGATTTCTTGGTCTATTACTGTGTAGGTGGCTTGCAGGTCAACGACGGTCAACGGCGAGGAGGATCAGGACTAAGCTTGGAGAGCTGAGGTCCAGAACGATCATGGATGCCGGGTGAGGTCAAGTGACTCAAGCGTGGCGCAGAATGGACAAGGATGACCAAGCAGGCGATTGATCGATTGGTTTGATCAAGCGGTGCGGGGTCGGTACAAGTGCCAAGGTGGTCCGGTGGGAACCGGATGGGAGAGACTTGCCGGCACGATGAGAGCCGCTGGATCAACCTACACGTGGCGAAGCAGGCGATTGCTTCAACAGGATTGGACTCGGTCTTCGAAAAAGATCGAGAAGGGGTATTTTGGTACTTTTACCAAATACTACCTTGGTGACCTAATGCCAACCCACGGCGCAAGACGGTGCGTCAAGAAGTGGATTAGGTCAAGAGAAGTGAAGACGGCGCATTAAAATACGTGCGTGTGTGTTCCGTTGTTATTAAGTCTTAACGGAAGCCCATTAGGTTTAAGCTTCTAGAAGCTCCAATTCTACAAGGGTTTTAGGGTTGGTGGCTGTCATATAAAAAGAGGAGATGGGACATCTGTGAGGGTTGCGCCCGTAAAAAACAGGGGCCGGTGGCGGCGGCCTGTTGCCCGCAAAAACCGGAGGCCCTGGCGGCGGCTTCTCCTCCCGCAAAAATAGGCTTGCGGCGGCTGTTCATGCCTAGTTGGTAGACACAAAAATCAGAGTGAGGCGCTCGGTTAATTCCCAGCGGTGCTAGTGGCTGCAACTTGTCGGGATTTGTTTATCTTGGCTACCATCTTGATGCGAGTGAGACGTCGGTTCTATTTTCTTTGAGTTTAGATTAGTTTATTGCCTTGGGTTGTAGTTTCTCTTGTACATGTTGTCGGCTCTTGTGTGGTCTTGATTGCTGTGGCAGTCTTCATTGATGCGAGTGAAACGATGGGTTTGGTTGGCCAGCGAGTTGGTGTTTTAAGTTTTTTTATTACCTTGGTTGTGTACCTTTTTGCTTGCTTGTATGCTCGGCATTGAGCGGTTCGATGCATGTGTCGGTGCTCTAGTGGCGCATCGCCGCAAGATTCTCCAGAGCGTGCACGATTTTCAATCGGTTAGCAGTGGCTTGATTCTGTTCGTGGAGGTGATGTTCTAGTAGTGTGCTACAATTTTGGGGTCAATTTATTGCTAGTGGTTGCTTGGTTTTTCTTGGGGGTGCTGGGTCCTGCGGCTGTTGACATGAGGCTGTGACCTGGTGCTTGTGGCAGCAATACATGCTGATTTTCTTGCTGTGAGTCATTACATGAGTTATGCTCTTTTAGTTGTTTCTTGTTTATGATTGAGTACCAGCAGTGCTCTATCTACTATCTGTTTAATTCGGTTTGTCTCTGCTCTAATCGCCAATACGAATTAAATATTGAGCGTTGCTGCCGTTCTTGCCGAGGGAAAGAGGTTTGATCAGATTCAACACAGGTCATCTGCTGTGTCTGTATACAGATTTCATAGCTTTTATAGCTATTGAAGTGAAAGTCGTGTTGAGTTTTATCGAGGAGAAAAATAGATAAAGCATCTATTCACCCCCGCCCTCCTCTAGTCGTCTTTCCGATCCTACATACTTTAATGATTTTTTTCATAGAACTCACTTTGGAGTATCTTATAATCATTATTGAAGTATGCTCAAATTGATAAAAAGGTATCATCATACGATTTAAGTGGTATATAAGAATTGAGAATACGTCTTCGTAAATATACTTTATATATATATATATATATATATATATATATATATATATATATATATATATATATATATATATATATATATATATATATATATTCTGTTTATTCTATCGCTTCAATCTTCCTTCAAAGACAACGACACGATATCTTCGCAGATTGTATCATATATTTTCTGGTTGTATTAATTAGAGGCAGAACCCGTTCCATTTCCAAATATTTTCGTTGTCGGCCACAGCCCACAGGCCATCCTGAACGCTGCCCAAATTTTCTCCGTGGTCAGTGGAACTTTCAACCGGCCCGGTCAACCACGTCACCGATCGCCTAATCTCGCAAAAACATGACAAAAAAAAACCCACTCCCATTCCCGGCTACCCTTCCATCCATCCACCTTGCCAAAGACTTCCATCACAGCTTACGCATGGCTCACCACATCTCGACCAGGTACAGTGTCCGCAACGATATTTTCTATTTCCTTTAAACTCTCAGTCCAATATATTTAAGTGAGGCTCCGCGTACATACTGTACAAATTATTGAATAGCACGAAATGTCACCAGCAAGTAAATACGAGTTAATCGCACCTATCGGTAGCACCCACTTGCCAGCCACATATTTGTAGATGGATCGCGCATAAAAGAGATTGTTCATACACGTAGAAAAACAATACCTTTCCTACCCACATGAGCCACTATGCTTAATATAGTTGTTGTGGTGGAGTTGTTGATGGGATACGGGTAAACTACGTTAGCTGATAATTTAAAAGTTTTACTACATAAATCAGAAAGTCATACAAGTAGAAGATCACAGATCGTTATCACCAGACGCGCAGTGCAGCGGAAAAACAGCTGGAGCAGCCTGGTCCAACGAAGAGCACGTCGGTGTAGTGGTCATAGTCGATCATCCAACGTTCCCGATGTCGATCGACTCCTCCAGCAACCAATCGCTTTCCTTGAGAAGTCGTGGATCGTCCTCAAACGCAACAGCAACCGCAGTAGCGTCTCTACGGTATTCACACGTCCAGGGAAGGAACATCGTACGTTGGTGTACTAGCACCAAGTCACACGGGAAGGCTCTCTCAACAAGAAGGCGGCTAGGGATTCGGTGGAACAACTCACGTGTCCCGTAGCTCTATCCCAACAGTCTCAAGCATCTCCTTATATAATGCCCGTGAAGGATTCTATCCGAACACATTTGATGAATCATATCCGTACTATTTTGTTTCAACCCGTTAAATGTGTGACCCTTTAGTTCATGCATAATCGGTTGTGACTCGGAAACTCATTTCTGATCACGAGTCGTCAGCGGCTCCTAGCAGAACATAACGATTTCTGAATACACACGAATTATATCGGACGAACCTTAATGCAATATGATCTACGACCGGGTCCATATCACTAACGATCATCTCGTATCTCTATACGATCAGTTCATATTTGGTCTCGACCAGTTCGTAACTTTTTACGACCAGATTTCGACCACTTAGTGATCATGTTCGATCAGCCTACGACTAGTTCGTATCTCCATATGACTAGTCCATATCTGATCGAACTGAAAGATCTTCTCGTGTATTCTCCCTTTGTCTCACGATATCTAGTTGAACTCCAGGTGAGATGTTGTGTCATCTATGGACTGTTCAATACTTTCTCGATCAAGTGTCGGATAATTTCACGTGGTCGAGCATTTCGACCACTAATGGTATGACCATGCACTTTATTTATCTCTTCTATTATGTTAGGAGGGGCAAATCTCATATCCGACCAGTCACATTTCTCCGCATGTTTCATAGCATACCCGAGAGCTATCTTTATAACTACCTAGTTACGGAGTAACGTTTGACAACCCCTAAGTGTACTATTACATATGTAGAAAATTATACTGATCTCAGATCTAAGGATTATACATCATCATTACTTGAGATCAACTGACAATACATAAAATCATAACAATCTCAACAGTATCTTAAGGTGGATCAATCCAACCCTATCTTCTCTACGTATATACAAATATGTTTCATAGGAATTTCATGAGGTGCACAAATTTATCATCGACATTCGTCTATTTAGACGTCGGCTAAGAGACGCACGCTAGTACGCCTGATGTGTGCGCGTCTTCCGCGTAGAAAAGAAACAATTGGTAATTGCGCAGAGACAGGAACGTGCCACGATGTATGGAGGGGGTGCATAGTTCAGTTGGTGAGCTACCCACCAACCTACGGAACAATGGATTCGATGGAATATTGTTTCTCTTCTTCTTTTGGGTGGCGGTGTCGCATTCGTACATATCCATGACTTCTCCGGTACTACTGACCGTACGCGTAAATTTAATTAGTACTTTATCACAAGTTAATTCTGGGCCATCCGTTGCTCTATCGACAATTGACCAGTCAGGATTGGGATCTTCTGCATCAATAAGTTGAATGACGCATTGGGTATGATTATGAACATGCTGTTCGGTGCGCGCTTAGGTTTGAAACCGGGTAAATGGACTGAACATGGGCAAGATTCGATGCTTTCATGCCCAGCACTTTTCATCGGGCATTAGCATCTATCGGACATTCTTATGTCGTCTATTTATTTATTTTCAACCAAACGAGTTGTTAAGCATTTGTCCTATCCTTGGATCCATTATCGGGATGGTTGACAGGTTTATCATTTATCAACAATAACTCCGTAACGGTCGCGGCCCGTGCACAACGCTAATAAGATAACGCAGGATCGATGGAGATGAGAATGGACGAATTGTACCGTAGCATGCGAAACACGAGTTTTTATCCTAAATGGCACCGTTGGCGACCATATTAGCAAAACTGGACGACCAGGCAGCTAAAGCTATTATTTGCTACCACGAACGTCCCGATGTGTGACACGTGTCTTACACCGATCTTTTCACGCACGGTTAACATCTCTACCGTTTCTTGGTGGCCCGAATGGCTCTCCGCATGCCACGTGGCCGCTGCCGCGCGTCCCGCGCCTGGCCGCTAGGTCCTCCGTGCCTCCTGGCTCGGACCTCCCTGCGCCGTTGATTGGTGGCTCGAACAGCTCACGCATTCCCACGTGACCGTATTTCCGAGCGTCTCGCGCCCGGTCCATGCCTCCAAGCCCTGAGCCCTGTCTTTTTCCTCTGCTTTCGCCCATCCCTTTCTCCTTTATGTTGCTTTCGGTGCTTCTGTTGTTCCCTAGGTCAGATTTCTGCACCTTTTTACCTACGACAACGCATGGGCACGTGGATGCGTTCCGCCGAAAGCACCGCCCTCATCTTTCCCCCTGTCTCATCCTTCACCCCGCTGTCTCCGTCCGCATGCATGTCTAATCACATTGCCCTATCCGCATGAAACGCCTTCGCACGCCTACAAAAATCGTTGTTGCGCTCGCTCTTGCTCTCATTCTGGAATTCATTCTTGTTCTCGCGCTCGTCGCTGAGAACAAAAAGAATTGAACTGAAACTTTATTCGGATTACGCTGTGAAGTAAATAGTGTTTAGAGTAGTGGTTATGACCGTATAAGTACCGTGAAGTCGACATCAGGGCCAGGTAAAATTATTTTCTATGATTTAGTTGTAATTATTTCAGTCGTAGTTAATTAACGGTAACTTATTAGTCATAGTTAGTTAGTGATAATTTACCTGTAGTTTATAAGTGGTAATTAAATACTTGTAGTTAATTAGTTGTGATTAATTAGTCATAATTATTTAGTGGAAATGAAATATTAATTAATTATTCATAATTAATATATTGTAATTAAATTTCACATAGTTTATTAGTCATACTTACATTACTACAAATTAAGTGGTTTAATTTACGCGCCATAATTAATTTATTGGTAAGTAATGACTCGTAGTTAATTAGTAGTAAGTAAATAAATGTAATTAATTATGAATAATTAATGATGCGTAGTTAATTAGTCTTAATTAATTAATCATAATTAATTTAGTGGGAATTCCTTAGATGTAATCAATTACTCGTAATTAAATTATTGATAATTGTTGCAAGTTAATTCATTATTTGTATTCAATTACTCATATCTTATTGTTTAGTTGTATGTAATATGTCGTAATTATCTGTGTCATAGGTAATTAGTGACAAATAAATTACTCATAATTAATTAGTACTTTTTAGTTTAGTCCTATTTAATTAGTGGTGACAAAAGAAATAATCCCATGAACATGTCTCGTGAGATAAGTTAACTGGTCTAGGGAGTGCGTATTGGCTCGGAGGTGATACGGAGACCGTTGAGTGAGTGAAGGTGCATCAACAAGATGACTCTATCCAACGTCAATAACACCCAACTGAGTCATGCCAAACTGGTTACCACCTGCAATCATTTCATTGATGAAGGAATCAAGAAATCCACGCCCGGATCGTCCGCCCCCAGGTACGGTGTTTGCAAGTCCCTTCGTGAAGAGGAGCTCTGGTCTTGACCATGCGATGTGCCAGCGACTTCAGAGGAGCTTTGCCCTTCGTACGGTACTTCGTATTGGCAACGTACGACAGGGGTGAGTGCCTTGGGTGCCACGGTCCAAACCCTATCGCCGTGTACTACACCCAGGTAGTAGCTAGGATGGGCGTCTCCTCATCGGTTGACGGATGGTCGTGACCCCCACACTCAACTGAAGGCTACAAGATAGAATGATGTTAGGCCAAATAAAAATTCAGGACGTAAACTATACATCTCGTACTTCCCGAATGTGCATTGCGGATAGGGGGAGCGTCAGTCTGAGTACAGGGTGCGGACGACAAAAGTGATGCATCTCGACGGACTCGGTGGAGCGCCAGTCTGGTCTGATTATACCTTGCCGACCTAGCAGGTGAGTACGGTCGGCCCACTCAGTGCTCGGCGTGTAGGATGTCGTCTCTCGAACGACCGCTGCTCATGTTCTTTATTACATTCTTCGACTTCACGAAGATGTACTTCAAACAGCTCAGAAGCCCCGGTACGGTGTGCTCTGGGCTATAGATGATGGTCTCAGATGCGCTTGCAATCCGCTACAGTCGCTTGAACTGAAATGACAGACAACACATGTTCAGTAACAAACAGTAGAAATATCATCAATGAAACGAGCAAACATTGTCAGTGTTTTACGGTGTCGTCACGCCGTGAGGTGCTTTGTTGATCGAACGAGTGACAGAGCCTCTCCTTGTGCGTCACCTGCTCCAAATGCTCCGGTGGAGGACGTGTCAATCTGGTGCGTGACTGTGTGTAACATCCTGATTTTCAGAGCTATTTTGAAAATTTTCAAAAATTAAAATTAACCATTTGGTTCATTGGATTAATAAAGCTTAAACTTGAAATTTCAGAAAAATAAAAACAATTTAATGTGAGTTAATCAAAACTTCAATAAACTCAAATTTTGGTTTAATTGTTTTCTTGGGTTTTATATGATTGAAAGTCAAAACAAGTGCATTAAGTATTTTCTTGGTTTTTCTGGAATTTAAAAAGGGCTTTTCTTTTTTATTTGAAAATTTTAAAAGCTAAACTATAGTTATAAATAATTTTATTAAGTTCCAAATAACTCAAGGAATTTCTATGTATTTTTCTTGAAATTTTTGGACTCTTTTAACTATTTTCTAAAAATCCTTTTCGATTTCTTAAAATATTTTATTCAAAAACCTATTTGAACCCCTCCTATTCCTTTCGGGCCGTTTTCCTTCTACCAATCCTATTCCTCCCCATGGCCTGTTTCGCCAAATTGACCCACAAGACGCTGCCCAAATTTCACTCGCCACGCCCTCTCCTCGTGGACCGTCCGTCGAATCGACGGCTCCCAAAGCGCCAGCGTTACTCGCCGCCGCTCCTCCTTCGTGGACCATCCGATTGAAATCAGACGGCTCCCTTTCTTGCGCACCATCAGACTGCGTGTCAAGCGCTTCGCTCGCTACAAGTGGGGCCCACATGCCAGCGTCACGCTCGCGTCGTCTTCCTCCTCTGGTCCTACCCGTTGCACGCCCATGCCGCAGCGGCGTCATCGCACCTCCCCGTTGCGTCGCCCTTGCTTATCCCCGCTCCCCATTTCAACGTGCATTGAATGCGTCTGGCACCACCGCGCCCGCGCCATGCCTCTGCTTCGTCCTGTCACCCCTCCTCACCCACTCCCCTCCCGTCGCTTTGTGCCGGGCAAACCTCGCCCTCATGGACCGCCTGTTGAAACCGCCACTACGCTCCTCCCCGTCGCTTATAAAAGCACGCCCCGAAGAGCCCTTCCTCTCCTCCCTCTTTCCCTCTCCCACTCCTCTCTCCCGTCCTCACCACTCCATATTTCACGGCGAACCTCATGATCAAGCTCCTTCCGCTTTGAAGCGCCGCGTGGGACCTCTCCGCCGCTTTCACCTCCACAAGATCGCCCGTCACGGTGCACTCGTGCGGCACCCGCCCCGCGCCTCACCAGAGCCTCGTCACCACCTCCGAGCCACCGTTGCCGCCGGCCATCTATACACCAACCGCCGCCGTTTTGGTGCGCCCTGGATTCACCGCACCCTTCTCGTCGCATTGGCACCACCCATTGGGCTCGCCACGACGCGAAGCGTCGGCGAGCCGCCCAGCCTGAGCGCCCATTGCCATCGCCGACGTGGCTCCACCTAGGCGCCACCTCAGCCTAGGGCTAACGTGGCATGCACGGGTGTCCTGCCCACATGGCATCGCCATAGTGCCGCGGGCCCCAGCCGTCAGCGGCTCAGTCCTTTTCTGAATTAAAAATAAATCCAAAAATTTCGAAAATCCTTTTCTTTATCATTTCATGTATTCTCAATCTTCCAAAGGCCATATCTTCTCCGTTCGAACTCCGATATTGAGCGATTCAAATTTCTAAATTCATCTAAAATCAAGATCTACCTATCTACACTGAAATTATTCAATTTGGAGTTCATTTGAGTATTATTTGAATTTGGTTCCTTTTTACGTGTAGATTTCAACGACTCTGAGGAACCCAAATATTGCGAAGAAGTAGATCCTCAAGCATTTGAGCAAGGTAAGTTACATCATTGATCATATTGAATCCCATTATTTTAAATTATTTAATTCTATTTTAAATTATTATTGCATGCTTATTTAAATTCAAGTAATTTAAATATCCGTGTTAAACTTATAGTTATTCCATATTCCTTTGTATGGCCAACTTTGTCGTTAAATCAATCATTCCTTGGTACCTTAGTTAAAATCTAGTTGATACATTAGTATGAGCTAGACCAAGTTGAAAAATACTATGCTTAGACAAAGCTTAGACCAAAATGTTTACTTTGGGAAATTAGCCAAAAATTCAATTATGTTTTGAACAATGCTATGGTATGTCTATACCATAGGAATCTTTGAAATGTTTAAATTGTAAATAAAATGAAAAATAGTTAGACTTGGGCGAAATGGATGTTGGATGGGTGCATGTTCATGCACGGGGTCGATTCATTTCTATGCTTGAGTCCCAGGGTTCTTTTGGAAAGTCGCCCAAGTCACATAAGGACCGGTCTTCGAGCGCATTTTGTTAAGCCTTACCGTACCACCACATGTTTTGAATGGGCAGGACCTGGCTAACTAATTTACGTTCTTTCACTGTGGTTATGCCATCCGGTTGCGTGGGTGTCTTTTATGACCTACTTTTATGTATTCCCACCTAGCGCAAGAGGGGGCCTGAACCTGGCGGGTTTCTATCCAAAGGGGGTGAAACCTTAGTGAGGCAGGGCTACGGTGGAATGATGCATTGTAAAGGCCTTGTGATAATTACTTAGTCGCACACCTACGGAAGTATGTGAGCGGATAGTATAATTAATTATCTCTTGTGGGTAAAGCTGTACAATCTCTACAGAGTGTAAAACTATTCTAATAGCCATGTCCATGGTCAAGGACATGCTAAGCAAAGCCACTCCAAGTTAGATTTTTTATTTTGATTTTAAAAGACTTTATTAAATGATTTTGGATTTCTATCCAAATGAAAAATTGGGCGGGTAGCCATGTGATAGGAGGATATCCTTCACCACTTGTTGATTAATGTTATCTGAATATAAAAATTGAGTTTTAGAAAATGAATTTTAGTATAGAGTAAACTGCTTTGGAACTTAGTATGAATATTTAAATGAAAAATATCGCTTTATGCAAATTGAGCCATGTAAACCTCCCTTTGTTGAATCCTTACATGCATCATAACATGTTATTGGGTGTAACTTGTGGAGTACATTCATTTGTACTCACCTTACTTAATAAATTGTTGGTCAGGAGAAAGGTACTACGAGGAGAATGAGAACTTGGACGACTAGGCTACGCCCTCTAAACGATTGCCTGTTGCGAATCATGTGGTCTACCTTACCACTTTACTTCCGCTATATTTTGCTCTTTGGCTTTATGCCCCTTTTGTAAATAACTTTAAGTATTTCAATGAATGATGTTTTATGGTTATGTTATCCACTTTTGTTGACTGTGTACACTAGCTGTTCCTGGACTAGTGTCTGATTCACAGAGAATCTGGGATCCTTCGCTCTCGCGTTCGACAAGAAGTGGTATCATAGCCATCTCGACTGTAGGTCGCAACCTAGCTAGAATGGTAGTTAGTAGAAGGACTTCAAGACCTATTTTATAAACAGAAAACTAACTTGTTCTCTCCTCATCTGGGTCATCTGTCTATCCTTAGCCTCCTTTAGCGATTCTTTCATACCTATTTCTTTCTTCAATATTTTACAATGTTAAATGGATCCTCTTTCCCTTGAAATTTTCTATAGAGAGTCTCACGATTATTAAACCATGATGATCAAGACCTTAAGACATAAGTGGTCAAGGGAGCATCGCCATGCAAGAATCACTAAGGACTGTGAGTATCGAGTAGAACGTCGTATAAACCTATTAAAGTTATTGGAAAAGCTTTTTGAGCTAGTTGTTTTGTTTGGGTTGGTTGTTTCGCTCAATCCCCCTTAGTTACTTCTATCTTTCCTAAGTCTTTGAAGATCTAGCAAATTGTGACTACTCGTAACGGCAGTGGCAGCACCAGCAGTTAGGACAGAGGGAATGAGGGTGTCCAAGGGACCCCAATTCCACCGCCACCACCCCCTCCGGCTGGAGGACCCAACTGGAATCAAATGATGGCCAATCAAGCTCAGTTCATTAGTCTACTCGCGCAATCGATCAGAAACACGATGAACCTACAAGCCACAGCAGCAGCTCAACCTCAAGCTTACGCTCCACCTCCCCTGAGGACCAATATATCAGAATTTATGAGGATGCGTCCTCCAACCTTTTCCAGCAGCACCGAGCCAATGGAAGCTGACGATTGGCTTAGGGCAGTCAGCAAGAAACCAGATATGGTCCAGTGCACTGATCGTGAGAGAGTCCTGTTCGCCTCTCACCAGCTGAATGGGCCAGCGTCAGAATGGTGGGACAATTTCACCCAGTCTCACGCTGATGCTTAGACTATTACCTAGGATGAGTTCATGTAGGCTTTACACTGTGCACACATTCCGTCAGGCATAATAACCCTAAAGAAGAAGGAATTCCACACCTTGCGCCAAGGCAGCTGCTCCGTCAATGAATATCTACATAAGTTCAATCAGTTAGCTCGCTATGCACCCGAGGATGTCGCAACTGATGAAGCCAAGCAAGAACGTTTCTTGGAAGGGCTTAATGATAATCTTTCTGTCTGCCTCATTGCTCAAGATTACACCGACTTTCAACAGTTGGTAGACAAGGCTATCCGCTAGGAAGGCAAACACCTAGAAATGGAAAACTGCAAAAAGAGGAAGGCAAACCAGAAGTTTAACCCTAGAGGTTTTCCCAAGCTCCGCACCACTCAAATTTCAACCACCTCAAAGAAGGGAAATTTCGGGTCTTCCCGTCTAAGGCACTGTGTTGGCTCAAGGCACGTACCAACACCGGTTTCCATAACACTTCTCCGGAAGGCCAAGAAGACACACACTACCTCCATCGCAGAGTTACTGCTTTCATCAGAATGAAGTAGGATACATTGCTATAAGTGCCCAAAGAAGCAGCAGCCAGCAACCCCAACTCGTCCGAATCAAGGAATTCCAACACCTAGCAGCACTCCAGTTGTGAAGCCGTCAGTTCAGTATATAAAAGGACGTGTGAATCACGTCACAGCATAAGAAGCTCAGACTGCACCAGATGTGGTCCTTGGTACATTCCTTGTCAATTCAGTACCAACTTCAGTTTTATTTGATTCAAGAGCTTCACATTCTTTTGTTTCAAATAAGTTTGTGGGAAAATATGGGTTATCTATCTCTCCTCTAGTTAACCCCATGTTAATCCTTTCCCCGGGCTCAAAAATGAGGACTAGTTCCCTATGCCCAAACCTTACCTTAGAAATATCAGGAGTACCTTTCCTTTCCTTGCAGACTTAATAGTCTTGCAATCCTAAGGATTGAATGTGATTCTCGGAATAGACTGGCTAGCCAAGAATCAAGGCCAAATAGACTGTGCCAATAGGTCTATCACCCTCACCAATAAACAAGGAATTGAAGTGGACTTTAGACCCAAGACTTCTGTCAGGGAAAGCCCTATCCTGTCCAATTTAAAGGAAGTAAAGTTAGAGGGCATTCCAGTGGTAAATGAATACCCGGATGTATTTCCTAAGGAATTACCCCGTATGCCACCAGATGGGCATATCATGTTCCTAATTGACCTAGTCTCAGGGACCGCTCCAATTTCGAAGAGACCCTATAGAATGCCTGCAAATGAGCTGGCAGAATCGAAGAAACAAATTAAAGAATTACAAGAAAAGGGTTTTATTCAACCAAGTTCATCACCTTGGGGAGCACCGGTACTGTTTATCAAAAAGAAAGATAACAGTATGAGGTTGTGTGTGGATTGTAGATCGCTTAATGAAGTCACAATCAAGAACAAGTATCCGTTACCCAGGATCGACGATCTCTTTGATCAGTTGAAAGGAGCAAGTGTTTTCTCCAAGATTGATTTAAGATCTGGTTATCATCAATTGAAGATCAGACCAGGAGATGTCCCCAAGACTGCTTTCACCACCAGATATGGATTGTACGAGTTTACAGTGATGTCATTCGGTTTGACGAATGCACCAGCTTATTTTATGAACATGATGAATAAAGTATTCATGGAATTCTTGGATAAGTTTGTTGTCGTATTTATTGACGACATTCTCATCTACTCAAAAGATGGAGAACAACACGAGAAACATCTTAGGACAGTTTTGGAAAGACTCAAAGAATAACAGCTCTATGCCAAATTTAGTAAAAGTGAATTTTGGCTAAGCCAAGTAGCTTTCCTTAGACATATCGTATCAGCAGGAGGAGTTGCAGTCGATCCCGCAAATGTTGAAACCGTAATGGATTGGAGGCAACACAAGCCTGTCACTGAAGTAAGAAGTTTCCTTGGATTAGCTGGTTATTACCGAAGGTTCATCGAAGGTTTCTCCAAAACCGCTCACTACTACAAAAAGCCTAATACTGGACGTCTCATCATAGACGGTTCCCCAAACTCGCTCAGATACATGCATTCACGACGCTTTTGGTTTTATGACCGCTCGTTATCGGGCCGCGCTAAAACCGCTCGTGTAGAGTAATATCACGACGGTTCATGTTGAAATCGTCGCGAAGTATCACGCAGCGCTCAACAAGAACCGCTCAGGATACTTCATGACGGTTTTAATAATGAACTGCTCGTGATATGAGACCATATCACGGACGGTTCTATTGTGGAACTGTCTGTGATAAGTATCACTGATGGTTCCATAATAGAACCGACTGTGACAAGTCTCTTTATTAGTAGGAGCCCGCTAGGGTTTGTGCTAACTCGTCGACACTCCCCAGCGGCCTTACTCTCATTCGTTCCTCTCCCCAACGCCGCCATTCTTCCCGTCGCCGATGATAAGAGTGTCATTTGCGATGTCACCGCAGTTATTAACCACGGTGACGCGCTTGCGCCCTCTTCCTCCTCCCCCCCGGCGTGCGTGACCCCGGCTACCTCTCCACCGGCGATGTCGAGGTAAGACAGATCTATCATCTATTTGTTTGTGCTGTTGGTATTCATGTGAACTGAGCTCCTCCTCCCTCTCGCCGCCAGCTCCCGCACCTCCGGATCCAGCTCCCTCCTCCCTGCACTGCCGGATCAAGCTCTCAGTCCTCCCTCGTTGCGCCGCTGGCCCTGGCTCCTCTTCCCTCTCGCCGCCGGCTCGTTGCACTACCTCGGACCTCCCTCACGCCTCCAACCTCTCCGGCTCTCCCACTAACGCGTAAGTCACCTTCTTGTCTTCTTGATGTTGTCTGGTTGTTGGTTGATGATGATGGTGATGGCCATTGGCCAGAGCCCAGATGCTAAATGTGTAATACATACATACATGAAGAGAAGTGCATGCATCATTGCAGAGAAGTGTAAATGTGTAATACATACATGTAGAGAGAAGTAGAGAAATGATTGCAATGATTGTGCACTTGTGCTGATTGCTGAATGAGTGAATTCAGAAGTGTAAGTGTTGTCTCTTCTATTGATATGTATGGGTTGTTGATATGTTATGACTTATTGGGTTGTTGATATGTATGGGCTATTGATATGTTATATTGTTATGACTTATGACTTATTCAGAAGTGTCAAGTGTTGTCTGCTATTGATAGTGGAAACTTGCTTGGCGAACCATGGGCTGTTGATATGTATAATTGATAATTTGCAAAAATAGATGTATAAAATGTGTGATATGTATATTATGACTTATTGTTGATTTGTCATTTTGTCAAGATGTCATCCGTTACGTCCTACCATTCTATTCCTAATCTCTTCCCTATAAAGTCTCTAAGCAGTGGCTGCTTGTACCTTTAAAACCAACATCATATATATATTATACATATATTGTTCTAAGTCCCTCAGCCACTTTCGGGGGGTCGTCCACGCAGCATGAGGAGGATGAGACAGCAGCCACGGGCAAATTCATCGAGCCCGTGCAAGTTTAAACAGGTTGCCAGAGGCGTTAGGACATCCAATTACTTGGTTGCTAATCGTGATGTCACTTCCCGTCGAGTACCGCTAAGAAAGTGACGAGACGTGGTGTATCCGGCCGAAGTGGCATCATGTATCAAGAACTGTAATGATGTCTCGACGCTCTCGACAAACCGCATTTTTAAACTTGTACAAGCAATCACTGCTTGGTGGCTTTATAGAGAAAAGTCATCACAGACAGTTTCAGCCACAAACCGTTTGTGATATATCAGTCATCACAGACTATTTTAGCCACAAACCTTCTGTGATAGTTAGCTATCACAGACGGTTCTGAGTTAATAACCGTCTATGATAGTGTGCATCACAGACGGTTCGAAAACTGTCTGTGCTGACCTCATATCATCACTGACCCATAAACTCATACGACTCACGAAACCGTCTGTGATGACGTTTTTGAACCGTCTGTGAAGACCTTTTCTGTAGTAGTGGCTAGACCTATGACTCAACTTTTGAGAAAAGAGAAGAATTTTGAATGGATAGTTGCTTGTGAGCAAAGTTTTCAAGAATTGAAGCCAAGACTAGTATCAGCACCTGTGTTAGTTTTACCTGACATCCATAAGGACTTCGAGGTTTTCTATGACACCTCTCGTCAGGGTCTTGGACGTGTATTAATGCAAGAAGGCAAAGTCGTGGCTTAT
Source organism: Phyllostachys edulis (assembly GCA_036346405.1). Taxonomy (NCBI): domain Eukaryota; kingdom Viridiplantae; phylum Streptophyta; class Magnoliopsida; order Poales; family Poaceae; genus Phyllostachys; species Phyllostachys edulis. The sequence goes on along the minus strand of CM070561.1, from coordinate 30,371,345 downwards.
GAGTCTCGCCAATTGAAGCCTCATGAAGGAAATTACTCTACATATGATTTGGAGTTAGCAGCAATTGTGCATGGCTTGAAAATTTGGTGGCATTACCTCATCGGTAATCGTTGTAAGATTTTCTCGAATTACAAAAGCCTAAAATACATCTTCACTCAGTCAGAACTAAATCTCAGGTAAAGAAGATGGTTGGAACTAATAAAGGATTATGACATTGGAATCCATTACCATCAGGGCAAATCAAATGTAGTGGCAGATGCCCTAAGTCGAAAAGGGTATTGCAGCACTATGTTGGTTCAAGAAAGTCAGCCAAGATTGTATGAAGAATTAAGACATCTGAATTTGGAAATTGTTAACCAGGGTTGTAGAAACACTTTGAAAGTTGAGCCAACCGTTCAGAACCAAATTAGAGAATATCAGAAAAAAGATGAAGACATCAAAAAAAATCCAGAAGAACATGAGAATAGGCAAAGCCCTAGGATTCTGTGAGGATAAACAAGGTACCGTGTGGTTGGCATCCGCATCTGTGTACCTAACCACCAGGAAACAAAACAATTGATTCTGAAAGAAGCCCATGAATCACCTTACTCTATTCATCCGGGAAGTACCAAGATGTACCAAGATCTAAAATAAAAATACTGGTGGGTCAGCATGAAGCAAGAGATTGCTGAATTTGTTGCATAATGTGATGTATGCCAAAGAGTCAAAGCCGAACATCAAAGACCCGCTGGTTTGTTGCAGCCTTTACCAATTCCCGAATGGAAGAACAAATCGACGTGGACTTTATCACCAGATTGCCTAGGACCCAATCAAGATATGATTCCATCTGGGTGGTGATTGACCGTCTGACTAAAGTGGCACACTTCATTCTTGTCAAGACCACTTACTAAAGTAACAAACTAGCAGAGTTGTACATAGCCAGAATCGTCTATCTACACTGAGTCCCCAAAAGGATAGTATCCGACAGAGGTTCATAATTCACGTCTAGATTTTGGAAGAGCTTGCATGAAGCCTTGGGGACCCGACTCAACTTCAGTACAACTTATCATCCCCAAACCGATGGACAGACAGAACGAGTAAATCAGATTCTCGAAGACATGCTTCGAGCTTGTGCTATAGACTATGGGAAGAGTTGGGATCAGAATTGTGAGCACCCGGATTTATTAAGCTCATAATACTTAGTCATCCAATTGACCCTAGTATTATCAACCAAATAAACCCAGTCTCGAGAGATGTATACTCCCCAGAATGCAGTATACATACCTCACAACAAAAGAATGTATCAATTCCATACAACACATAGTACATAAGCAACAAACCAGAAGTTAATACTAATAAGGAATAGGCTATTACAAAAGAGGGGCCTTCTGGCCAAATAACAACAAGTACTACTAAGATAACAATGAAGCAAAAGTGCCATAAAGATGGCTATAACACAAAGCCAATCGGTGTGCCTTAACCCCTAGGCATCGACCGGTCCGCCAAGCTAGTCGTCAAGAAGGCGCAACACGAGCACAAAAGAGAGGCTCTTGGAGCTCACCTCCTTCCTCTGCAACAAAAGCCAAAAAAATGCCACAACCACGGGCAGATGAGTACATAAAGTACTCCGCAAGACTTACGTGTGAGATAACAGAACTATAAATAGCTACATGCAAGCTTTATTTAAGTGGATGAGGCTTTGGACTCATTTTAGCATAAAGCAAGTTTCATTTGCAATAACATAATAGATTGAAGGCAATTTGGCAAAGCATTTTAATTATTGAAATAACAACGAGATAATAACATAGTAACAACAACAAGATCAACCTGGAAGTGACTAACCCAATAGTCACCACAACAATAGCATGAACTCCCTGCTCATGCCAACCATGTCAAGTTTTAATTAAAGGTTGTAGTCTAGTTCTCACGGGCGATCCGAGCGTGTCCATAACCTAGGACGAGGCTATTCAATAGTTTTAACCCTGCAGGGGTGTACCAATGTACCCACACGTCAGACCGCCTTTCCTTTAAGCACACTACCTTTGGTATGCCGGCACGGCTAAGTCCTACGAGACATTTCCAATGGACGATGCTAATTAGGAGCCGCCTCCCACGGGGATAAGGATACATTAGACACCTTAACCGGATGCATAATGCTCCCTCCCAACACCACACACACATATTTTATTAAAACATACCCACCGACCAGCTCATAATTAACACCTTCCAAAGTACTTAGTCAAGAGAGGTCCCATATCCCCTCGTGTGGTTAGCACGCAAAATTGCTCGTAAGCGGTGGCGCAAGTAACTCGGTCCTTAATGACTCAGCATACTACCACATTCCAAAACCACACCATCCATCCAATATGCCCAAGTCCAAATAGTTTTCATTTTTATTTGTTTACAAATCATACAAGGACATAATGGAATAATAGTTTTGTGTGATCGAGGTTATCGACATAATGTCGATAACCGCCCATTTCTACCGTTATCTAAGCATTGCTAAGCATGACACCGTAAAAGCAATAAAAGAGCATAATTAAATCACGGGCTCTAATTCACCAGCTTATATTAGTAACTTATGGTTTGTGGCAGGGTAACAATTTAGGGCAACTATGCAATAGGAATAGCTACCTCTAAACGATAAAATACTTTGACACAAAAGCATGCATACATACAAGTTAAACAAAATATTAGACTTTAAAGTAATGGGATTATGATGGAAATGATCAAACTGCTTGCCTTGTTGTTGCTGGTCAATTTGTTGCTGAGGATCGCTCACGGAATCACCACAAATGTCGGCTTCAACGGAAAAGACGAAAACCAAACGATAAGAACGATTTAAACGACAAAGACAGCACAGCAAACGAACTCCAAACACTGTGAATTTTCTACAGCAGCAAGAGGGTGATTTTTAGGGAATTTAGCAACAAGAACCAATTGATTTGGATTCTTAATGCAAAAGTTATGAGCAAAATAATTCTGCTCAGCCCCTAAAAACACCAAACTGCACTATTCACTAATTTAATTATGAGGCAATATTTTCTAGAAAAGTGGTGACACTGAAATTTTTACTGTAAAACCAGCACCTCATGAGATGAATAACACAATTGAGTTCATCTCATTTGGAGCTAGATTGCACTTTCTACCATTTTTCAAAAACAAGAACTTGAACAAAATTATAATGCACAAGTCCTCATTTTCATAACAGCAACAAGCTCAAAACTAATTTTCATAGTAAGTTCATTAATAGAGGAAACCAACAAAGTTGGATTCACTCAAAAATAACCTACAGAGCATTAGTTATGTATTTTACAAGTTAGACATTATTTTGAGTGTACTTTTAAAGTTAGTTTTAAAACCTAAAGGCAAAACTGTGCTCTGGAGCTGAACTCAACTTACAATCATTTTTGGATTAAAGTCAAGTTCAAGACAGAGCTAACACAATTTGAATGACCTCAATTGGATTTAAAATGAAAAAGATATGGAATTCTAAAGTTATACCTTATTTCAGTTTATAATTAAGAGTTCACTGGAATTTCTAAAACCCACAAGGACATGGGAGGACGTGAGCCACAGATATCGATCTAACGGCTCAAGACCTCCCAGAGAACAACGCACCAAGACACTTGAGGTCCAGAGGTCTGGACCTCCTAGCAACGCACATGCGCGAGGTGAGGGAGGTCGTGGCCGTAGATGGGGAATCCAACGGACCACAACGATGGGGGGAGGTCCGGGACGGACCAGATCTAACGAGGGAGGTCCTCAACCGCTGAGATCTTCCAAAGAAAGATCTAAACTATCAAGATCTCCCGAGGAAGATCTACATCGCCAGACCTCACAGGGGAGGTCTGGGACGGTCCAGATGTTCCAAGGAGGACTTTGATGGTCCAGATCGTCCGAGGAGGACCTTGACGGTCAAGATCTACCCGGGAGGTCATGAACGGCCGAGATGACCTAGGGAGGTCCTAAGGGAGGTCCTAACGCCACTGCACCTCCGTGGACGTCCCGGACGGCCACGATTGCGCAAGGGGGAGGTCTTGGACGCTCAAGATCTCCTGGGAGGAGGTCATGGACGTCCCAGACCCAGCGCGCAAGCGCACGCGCTCGGACATGGAATAAATGCGCGCGAGACACAAAGAGGTCCGCGCGGGAGGTCTTAAATGCGCAACTGAGGGCGGATTAAAGACATTAAAGACACACTAATGATTACAATGATTTGAGCAATGATGAACGATTAACTCGGCAAATCTTTGTCCTAAACGACAACGGCGCTGCCGCTTCGTCCGACAAAGACCGAGCTCAAAGATGTGGTCATCGCCGGCGATCTGCACTCGCCGGCGACATCCAATGGTACCGTTGGGTCCGCATAACCATGCGCACTCCAATGGACCTCCTCTCAACGGCGGCGACGGTTTTGAACGCCAAGAGCCGAGAGGACAACGAAGGCAAGCACGGCCAAAATCCAAATGCAAAAAAAGCTCACATATCATTGCAAGCGTCGCTCAACAAAAGCTCCATGAAGAAAGATACATAATGGTGCCAAAGAACTAAGGGACTAACAGGAGGAGTACCTGGAGGTCCCGAGGTGCTGAGGAGGTCGAGGAAGGAAGGACCGGTGCCGGGGAGGAAAGGTGCTCCACGGCCAAAGCTTCAGCTCCAAGCTCCACTTTGTCCACCTCTGTAAATGCCCAACCAAATCAAGTTAGGACTTGGTCCCAGAGGGTAGGGCACAAATGGGAGCAAGGAGAAAAAGAGGAAAACTCCAGGGACCCTTGTCCACCGAGGAGCTTCAAGCTCCAGAATGGCGCCAAGAGTGGAGATCTCGAGGAGAGGAAAGCTCAAATGACACGGTGCAAGCCTAAGCTTAGAAGTGTGCCAAAGAAGCCAAGGAGGAACCCAAGGGGTTTTATACTGGAGAAGCGGGGCACACAGTGGGTTAAGCTCATGGTGAGCTTAGCCTGTGGCTCGGTCCATGGGGTTGACAAGACGCGAGGTTGACACGATGGCAGTGTCTCAGGTCTTGACTGAGAGGCGGAAGGTGACTGCATTTAATGCGGTCAAGAAAGAGTTGTTTCAAGTACACAGAAGGGATGCCTTCGCATTAAATCATTTTGCTCGTGGCCACGCATGCGTGACCAAGGAAGGAGAAGAACATGGGAGGTCATGTTGACCGCTGGATAAGACTTCGGGAGGTCTGGCCCTCCGATGTCATTTTTGAACCGTTACGCCTAAATGATCGGGAGGAGGTCCCACCACACGATCAAGGATGGGGAGGTCATGGCCTCACGATTTCCTTAATCTTGAATCTACGTGGGAAAAATAGGATTAGAGGTCCAAGGCGTTGGATCTCAATCCAACAGCCATGGACCTCTGTGAGGTCTTAACCGCACATGAACTTAAGAACATGAGGGGAGGTCATGGCCTTTGGATTTAAATCCAAGGGCTGACGACCTCACGCTTGGGAGGTCGGACAAGACGAGAAAGGAGGAGGTCGTGACCGTAGATTTTAATCTAACGGTGCACAACACGAGATGGGGGAGGTTGTGAGCGCTTAAAAACGCAGGGAGGTTGTGGGCTGTTGGATGTAAATCCAATGGCGCACAACAATAAAAGCGGGGAGGTCCTAAACTGCGATGATTTGCAGCGGAGGTCGTGGCCTTTGGATCTGAATCCAACGGCTACGACCTCAACCGCGTGCAAAAAGGGAGGTCTGATAGTTAGGTTGAGAGGAGGAGGTCGCGACCATGGATTTTTGATCCAATGGCTGTGACCTCATGTAGGTGGGATGTGGACTTTGAGGTTTGATAACAAGGGGAGGTCAGAGCCGTGGGATTTGATCCAGCGGCCAAGACCTAATGAGGTGGGGAGGTCCTGGCGGTGTTAACCGCGGAGGAGGTCGTGGCGGTTGGATGTTAATCCAACGGCTGCGACCTGACCAAGGTGGAGAAGAGGTCTGCTGAAGTGCAGACATGGTTGGGCTGGACCAGCTTTGCAAAGTGGCTAGCCCAAGGAACAGTGTAAGCTTTTAAGTTTAGTTTTTAACAGCTGAAACTTAGCAGAATTATTTGAGGTAGCAAATGAACTCCAAAATTCCTGAAATTTTAACTGGAGCTTGCTGACCATGAGATTAACCTTACCTAAAATTTCCAGAGGTTATTATGCGATGCATTTTTCTCAGGAAATTCATTAAGGCTGTTCAAGGATTTGTTTTACCTCCAAAATTTCTCACACAAGTTTTATAACTCATGATGTCTTTCAAAGGGGTCCCACATCAACTTTAGGACCAAGGAAAAATATTTCCAAATGTTTGGCACAAGATTTAGACAATTGGAAAATGAGTTTGATTTTTGGTCAACAAGAGCTTTGTGTTTTTGGATTACACAACTCTTGGACAAGAATTACATGAGTGTTAAGGGGTTTTCAAGGTGTGAGAAATTTTTTTAATTTCTACACCTTAATTATACTTGAACAAACCCTGTTTATACAGTTGGGATGTTACAAGAATCTCCCTTATGCAGAATTCTCGTACAACAACAGCTATCAAGCCAGCTTGCAAATGTCTCCCTTTGAAGCACTGTATGGCAGACAGTGTAGAACCCCTCTCCTTTGGGATCAAGTCAGAGAACACCACTTCTTTGGACTGGAATTAATTAAGGATGCTGAAAGTAAAGTAAGACTGATAAGAGAACGATTGAGAGTGGCACAATCCCAACAAAAGAGTTATGCTGACAATTATCGCAGAGACTTGTCCTTTGAAACAGGAGATTTTGTCTATCTCAGAGTAACTCCACTCAGAGGAGTAAAAAGATTTCAGACCAATGGGAAGCTCGCACCAAGATTTGTTGGACCATACAAGATTTTGAGAAAAAGAGGCAGAGTCACCTACCAGTTAGAGCTGTCGGCATCTCTATCCGCAGTCCATACATCTTCCACGTATCCCAGCTGAAAAAGTGTCTTCGAGTTCCAACAGAACAGACCCCACTTGAGAGCATCGATCTTCAGGAAGATCTCACCTATGTGGAGCAACCAATCAAGATACTTGATGTCACAGAGCGTGTTACCAGAAGCAAGGTCATCTGTTCATGTAAAGTCCAATGGAGTAACCACTAAGAAGAAGAAGCCACCTGGGAACGCGAAGAAGATTTGAAAGCAGAATATCCCCACCTTTTTGCTGACCAAGTCTGAATCTCAAGGTCGAGATTCCCTTAAGGGGGGTAGGTTTGTAACATCCGGATTTTCAGACCCATTTTGAAAATTTTCAAAAATTAAAATTAACCATTTGGTTTATTGGATTAATAAAGCTTAAACTTGAAATTTCAGAAAAATAAAAATAATTTAATGTGAGTTAATCAAAACTTCAATAAACTCAAAATTTGGTTTAATCGTTTTCTTGGGTTTTATTTGATCCAAAGTCAAAAAGAGTGCATTAAGTATTTTCTTGGTTTTTCTGGAATTTAAAAAGGGCTTTCCTTTTTGCCAAAAAACTAAAAATAATTTATTTGAAAATTTTAAAAGCTAAACTATAGTTATAAATAATATTATTATATTAAATAACTCAAGGAATTTCTGTAAATTTTTCTTGAAATTTTTGGACTCTTTTAACTATTTTCTAAAAAGCCTTTTCAATTTCTTGAAATATTTTATTCAAAAACCTATTTGAACCCCTCCTATTCCTTTAAGCCGTTTTCCTCTACCACTCCTATTCCTCACAAGACGGCCTATTTTGTTTCGCCCACTCATGTGTGCCCAAATTTCACTTCGCCCCACCTCCCCTCCCGTGGACCGTCCGATCGAAATCGGACGGCTCCCAAAGCGCCAGCGTTACTCGCCGCCGCTCCTCCTTTGTGGACCGTCCGATTGAAATCGAACGGCTCCCTTTTGCTGCAGCCGCTTGCACCGCGCGTTCGCTCTTGCTTCCAGGTAGGGCCCACACGCCAATGTCACGCCTGCATCGTCTTCTTCCTCTGTTCCTACCTATTGCACGCCTATGCCGCAGCCCATTTCAACGTGCATTGAATGCGTCTGGCACCACCGCGCCCGCGCCATGCCTCTGCTTCGTCCCGTCACCCCTCCTCACCTGCTCCCGTCCCGTCACTCTACGCCGGGCAGAGCTCACCCTCATGCGCCTACCCGTTGAAACCACCACTCCACTCCTCCCCGCCGCCTATAAAAGTGCGCCCCAGAGAGCCCTTCCTCTCCTCCCTCTTTCCCCTCTCCGCACTCCCCCTCTCCCGTCCTCACCACTCCAGATTTCGGCCGTGGCTCGCAACCAAGCTCCTTCCGCCACCTGTAGCGCCACCGTGGGACCTCTCCGGCCGCCTTCACCTCCGCCACCAAGATCGCCTCGTTCTTTGCGCCCACAGTGTGCGCACCACCTCCGCTTCCTCACCAGAGCCGTCACCAACTCGAACTCCGTCGCCGTCGCTTCTTGTCTTCACCGTCAGCCATCTCTACACCAACCGCCACCATTTTGGTGTGCCCTGGATTCACTGCACCATCCTCGTCGCATCGACACCACCCATTGGGCTCGCCACGACGCGAAGCGCCAGCGAGCCACGCAGCTCGAGCACCCCATCGTCGTCGCCAACGTGGCTCCACCTCGCTGATGTGGCTCCACCTAGGCGCCACCTCAGCCCCTGGTTGACGTCGCATGCACGGGTGTCACACCCACGTGGCATCGCCACGATGCATGAGGCCCCACCGTCGATGGCTCGATCCTTTTCGAATTAAAATAAATCCGTAAATTTCGAAAATCCTTTTCTTTATCATTTCATGTATTCTCAATCTTCCAAAGGCCATAACTTCTCCGTCAACTCCGAATCGAGCGATTCAAATTTCTAAATTCATATAAAATCAAGATCTACCTATCTACACTAAAATTATTCAATTTAGATTTCATTTTATTTCATTCGAGTATTATTTGAATTTGATTCTTTTCGCATGTAGATTTCAACGACTTCGGAACTCGAATATTGTGAAGAAGTAGATCCGCAAGCATTTGAGCAAGGCAAGTTACATCATTGATCATATTGAATCCCATTATTTTAAATTATTATTGCATGCTTATTTAAATTCGTAATTTGAATATCCGCTTTTAAACTTATAGTTATTCCATATTCCTTTGTATGGCCAACTTTGTCGTTAAATCAATCATTCCTTGATACCTTAGTTAAAATCTAGTTGATACATTAGTATGAGCTAGACCAAAGTTGGAAATACTATGCTTAGACAAAGCTTAGACCAAAATGTTTACTTTGGGGAAATTTGCCAAAAATTCAATTATGTTTTGAACAATGCTATGGTATGTCTATACCATAGGAATCTTTGAAATGTTTAAATTGTTAAATAAAATAAAAAATAGTTTGGACTTGAGCGAGATGGATGTTGGATGGGTGCATGTTCATGCACGGGGTCGACTCATTTCTATGGTCGAGTCCCAGGGTTCTTTTGGAAAGTCGCCAAACACTACTAGGGAACACCTCATCACAGACGGTTTTGAACCGTCACCACAGATGGTTTCTGAACCGTTTATATTTGTTCGTTTGTGATAACAAGCAGTTATCACAGACGGTTCAAAACCGTTTGTGATACGCACTATCACAGACGGTTTTTTGTTGAAGCCGTCTATGAAGGCTAGTACCACAAATGGTTTCCATTAAAAACCGTCTGTGATACGTAGCATATCTCAGATGGTTCTATTTAAGAACCATCTATGATACTAGAAATATCACAGACGGTTCTTAAATAGAACCGCTCAGGATATGTTACGATCACGCATTTATTTTTAATGGAAACCGCTCGTGATATTAGTTTTCATGCAGCGGTTTCAATAAAAAAACCGTATGTGATAGTTTATTATCCTAACTACATTTTTGCTATTTTTTTGCTAGCCTCAGGAATTGCTAGTCGTGCCCTCTGAAAACAAGCATGCACAAAAACAGATACATCACAGATAATCAATTGTTGACAAACTCAAAATGATCATTACTCAAAATAAATTACAAAAGATCGCATTTGTTCAAGTATTGTCGCTATAGTTACAATTGGATTACAATTGAGTCAATTGTTTACAGGTGGTTGAGAGGTGTCGGCGGGGTGATGCTCTGGGTCGACGACGGAGTGAAAATCTCTGTTGTCCTTAACGATATGTGACATGATAAAGGCGCAGAGCTTCCCTCGAATGTCCGCGATCTCATCTGCAACGAGTCCTTCCAAATGTATCAACAAGTCCTGTCGCTCGCAAGAGTAAAGTGGTAAGCGTATATATTTAAATTTATAATTAGGAAATAATTATTTCGAGATTGACAAACCTCGGGATCCTTCTTCCTAGCTCTAATGATTTGCTGCATATGATAGCAAACGAGATTGCACATAACTCATCATTTTTTTTGTCAAGCAAGACCGCAAAAATAAAATTACGTATATAGGTATAGTCAGTTCGAGACGCGTTATTATGAAGTATGATATAGGATTATCGTGTTGTAGCACGTACCGAAAATTTCGTCCTGTGTGTTAGTTCGGCGCTCTTTCCATTGTATACTCCTTCATTGGCAACATAGGCGATGAACGACCTACATGATTCCAAAAAGTTATCCTCGATCATTTCAAATGAATGAAGACTACAATAGAGTTATGTATGGAGGAAATGAGTATACCTCTCGAGTATTCCTTTCAGAATGCTGAATTTGTGGTCGTTGCGGATTAGGGAATCAAGGTATATCACATGGTTCCCTTGGTATAATGACTAAAAGGATCCAAAGGGTATCTACTCATGTATGTCGCTATAGTCAATAAATCTAAGTTCAGATCACAGATAAAGTACAAATGAAATTTGTATAGCAAGTAGTGACACTTACCCCTCGTTGTAGGGCACCACTATGTACTTCTTGTCTACCTTACGAAGCAATGCCGCCGCTATGTATTTCTCGACGAAGGATGGGTCCGCTTCGATGGTTTGCAAAGATACCATGTGTGGGTTGAGGAAACCCATTGGTTCTTTCCATTCCCGGACTTTTTTCCACATGTATCTATACACAAGCAATGAGTTCTGATATTTATCGGTATTACATGAATGTAGAACTTGATTGTACGCACTTACATTGTCCAACATTGTACAAGCGAGACGTCGAGGCCAACGAGGTTGAATAGGTCATATAAGTCGTTGAAGCCCACGATTTAAGTGGTTCGCCCTATTGAAGAAATGCTCATCATTGTATCTGACGGTGATTCCAATATCCCACCCCTTCTTTGCGGTCTTCTGCCTATACCAGGCATGCAAAGCCTGACAAGTATATCCAGCGCGCATTAATACTGTGTCGGAGCACAACGGTTTTTCGATGATGTAGTTCTCGGACATCCCAGACTTCCCGGACTTGGGAGGCGCCTTAACGTTCATCGATTTCAATTTGACCTTAACAATTGGCGCGCTTCTGCGCAAGACGACTCGGGAACCGATATGGCGGCACGCTTCGTTGTTCCTTCGACGCCTTCTCCACGGGAACCGGCGAAGTGTCCTCCGAGGCTAAACATGGGAGGAGGTCATGGACGCCCTGCACCAGCCGCAAGACGCTCGCCGACATGGAATAAATCGCCGCGAGACACAAAGAGGTCCGCGGGGAGGTCTTAAATGCGCAATGAGGGCGGATTAAAGACATTAAAGACACGCTAATGATTACAATGATTTGAGCAATGATGAACGATTAACTCGCAAATCTTTGTCCTAAAACGACAACGGCGCCGCCGTTTCGTCCGACAAAGACCCGAGCTCAAAGATGTGGTCATCGCCGGCGATCTGCACTCGCCGGCGACATCCATGAAATGTGGTATTGGGTCCGCAATAACCATGCGCACGCAATGGACCTCCTTCAACGGCGGCGACGTTTTGAACGCCATGAGCCGAGAGGACAACGAAGGCAAGCACGCCAAAATCCGAAATGCAAAAGAAAGCTCACATGACATCTCAGCGTCGGCCAACAAAAGCTCATGAAGCATACATGCGGTGCAAAGAACTAAGGGACTAACAGAGGAGTACCGGAGGTCCCGAGGTGCCGAGGAGGTCGAGGAAGGAAGGACCGTGCCGGGAGGAAAGGTGCTCCTGACCAAAGCTTGACCCAAGCTCCACTTTGTCCACCTCTCAGAATGCCTAACCAAATCAAGTTAGGACTTGGTCCCAGAGGGTAGGGCACAAATGGTAGCAAGGAGAAAAAGAGGAAAACTCAGGACCCTTGTCCACCGAGGAGCTTCAAGCTCCGGCTATGGCTGCCAAGAGGAGATCTCGAGGAGAGGAAAGCTCAAATGACACGGTGCAAGCCTAAGCTTAGAAGTGTGCCAAAGAAGCTAAGGGAGGAACCCAAGGGGGTTTTATACTGGAGAAGCAGGCACACAGTGGGGTTAAGCTCATGGTGAGCTTAGCCCATGGCTCGGTCCATGGGGTTGACAAGACGCGAGGTTGACACGATGGCGGTGTCCAGGCCGACCAGAGAGGCTAAGGTCGACTCGCATTTAATGCGGTTAGCAAAGAGTTGTTTCAAGTACACAAGTGGGATGCCTTCGATTAAATCATTTTGCTCGGGGCCACGCATGCGTGACCAAGGAAGGAGAAGAACAGGAGGTCATGTTGACCGCTGGATAAGACTTTGGGAGGTCCTGCCCTCCGATGTCATTTTGAACCGTTACGCCTAAATGATCGGGAGGAGGTCCCAGCCACACGATCAAGGATGGGGAGGTCATGGCCTCACGATTTCCTTAATGCGAATACGCTGGCGTGGGAAAAATAGGATTAGGAGGTCCACATGTTGGATCTCACCAACAGTGCGGACCTCCTGTGAGGTCTTAACCGCACATGAACTTAAGAACATGAGGGGAGGTCATGGCCTTTGGATTTAAATCCAAGAACTCATGACCTCACGGCGCGCGGGAGGTCGGACAAGACGAGAAAGGAGGAGGTCGTGACCGAGATTTTAATCTAACGGTGCACAACACGAGATGGGGAGGTTGTGAGCGCTTAAAACGCAGGAGGTTGTGGGTCTGTTGGATGTAAATCCAATGGCGCACAACAATAAAAAGCGGGAGGTCCTAAATCTGCGATGATTTGCAATGAGGTCGTGGCCTTTGGATCTGAATTCAACGGCCACGACCTCAACCGCAAGGCAAAAAGGGAGGTCTCGATAGTTAGGTTGAGAGGAGGAGGTCGCGACCATGGATTTTTGATCCAATGGTCGTGACCTCATGTAGGTGGGATGTGGACTTTGAGGTTTGATAACAAGGGAGGTCGAGCCAGTAGGATTTGATCCAATGCCAAGACCTAATGAGGTGGGGAGGTCCCGGCAAGCAGTTAATCATGAGGAGGTCGTGGCGGTTGGATGTTAATCCAACGGCCGCGACCGAACTAAGGTGGAGAAGAGGTCTCGCCAAGTGCAGACATGGTTGGGCCGACCAATTTTGCAAAGTGGCTAGCCCAAGGAACAAAGGTAAGCTTTTAAGTTTAGTTTTTAATAAATGAAACTTAGCAGAATTATTTGAGATAGCAAATGAACTCCAAAATTTTGAAATTTTAACTGGAGCTTGCTGACCATGAGATTAACCTTACCTAAAATTTCCAGAGGTTATTATGCGATGCATTTTTCTCAGGAAATTCATTAAGGCTGTTCAAGGATTTGTTTTACCTCCAAAATTTCTCACACAAGTTTTATAACTCATGATGTCTTTCAAAGGGGTCCCACATCAACTTTAGGACCAAGGAAAAATATTTCCAAATGTTTGGCACAAGATTTAGACAATTGGAAAATGAGTTTGACTTTTGGTCAACAAGAGCTTTGTGTTTTTGGATTACACAACTCTTGGACAAGAATTACATGAGTGTTTAGGGGTTTTCAAGGTGTGAGAAAAGTTTTAATTTCTACACCTTAATTATACTTGAACAAACCCTGTTTATACAGCTTGGGATGTTACAAAATCTCCCCTAACAAAAATCTCGCCCCGAGATTTGGCTCACTCAGAAAGAAAGATGGATAGTCCGCGACGCAGCGATCTTCTCTTTCCCAAGTAGCCTCATCCTCGTAATGGTTCGACCATCGAACTTTACGGAACTTGATGGTCTTATTCCTTGTCCTTCGCTCAGACTCATCGAGTCTGCGAACAGGTGCACGCGATAGGTCAAATCTTCCCGACATCGAGAGTTTCCAACGGAGCTTCCTCGCTTGGAACACGGAGGCACTTCTTAAGCCGAGACACATGGAAAACATCATGCACCCCCTCAAGTGCGTACCGCAACTCCAACTTATAGGCAACAGCTCCCTTCTTCTCGATAACGCAGTAGGGACCGACATATCGAGGAGCCAACTTGCCCTTGACGTCAAACGTTGATGGCCCTTCAAAGGAGAGACTTTGAGATAAACAAAGTCATTAGGCTCAAAACGCAACTCACGCCGACGGTGATCCGCATAGCTCTTTTGCTCGATTGAGCTGCGCGCAAACGCCACGAATAAGCCGGACTTGGCGCCGCCTCATTGATTGAGTCCGCCAAAGAGAGGTCTCTCACCGGTCTCTCACCAGTTCAACGGGTTCTACACTTTCTCCCGCATAAGGCCTCGAAGGTGCCATGCCGAGACCGCCTCGAAAGTCGTTGTTATAAGAAAATCTTCGGCGAATGGCAAGCATTTCTCCCAATGCTTCCCATAGGAAAGGACACAAGCGAAGCATGTCTTCCAAAACTTGGTTGACCCTCTCGGTCGACCATCGTTTGGGGATGATATGTTTGTGCTAAAGGTAAGACGGGTTCCCATAGCCTCTTGCAAACTATGCCAAAAGCGAGAGGTGAAAAGAGAACCACGATCCGAGACAATCGCCTTGGGCACACCATGCAAGCACACGATGCGCTGAAACATAGAGGTCCGCCAATTGACCGACGAAATCTTAGCCCGCGACCGCAAGAAATGTGCTACCTTAGTCAACCGATCAATGACGACCCAAATGGAATCTTTTCCTTTGCGCTCGGCGCATCGATGATAAAGTCCATGCCGACGAATCCCACTTCCATTCCCAAGACAGTAAAGGTCAAAGCCTCGCTGACGCCGATGCTTCGCCTTGACACGACGACACACGCCGACTCTAAGAACGAACTCGCATCTCCTCTTCATTCGGGTCCACCAAAATCTCTGGCGGAGATCTTGATACATCTTCGTGGCCCCGGATGAATGGATAAAGGCGAATCATGGGCTTCATGGAGGATCAAATTCCGCAATTCCATGTCCTTTGAACCACAAGGCGCTGTTCAACCTCACAACACCATGCTCATCCTCGAAAAGCACTTGGTTGTTCCGTTTTGACATTCTCCTTGATGTGGCTCACTCCAACATCCGATCACGAGCGGATTTGATCCGATCCACCAAGGTTGGTTGCACAACCAAGGCAATGAGAGAACCATGCTCAACTAAACTCAAGTTGAGACGCTGAAATTCTTCCAAGAGTGGGTCAATCTCCTTGGACAACAAGGCATTGCAATGCGCATTTACGACTAAGCGCATCAAGAACGACATTAGCCTCGCCCGATGGTAGTGAATACCCATATCATAATCCTTGATCAACTCCAACCATCTCCTTTGCCCGAGGTTCAGTCAGCCGTGTGAACAAGTATTTTAAGCTTTTGTGATCCGAATACACTTCACAACGACACGATTAGGTAATATCGCCAGATCTTAAGTGCATGAATCACAAAGCAACTAACTCCAAATCATGAGTAGGGTAGTTGAGTTCATGAGGTCTCAATTGCCTTGATGCATAGGCCACTACCTTGCCTTCTTGCATAAGGACACAACCGAGGCCTCGACGAGAAGCATTGCAAAAGATATCGAAGCTTCGATGGATATCGGAAGAACAAGAACGGAGCGTGGTCAAACGCTTTTGAGTATTTGGAAACTTTCTCACACTCAGCGGACCACACTAACTTCTTGTCCTTCTTGAGTAACTCCGCCATCGGCCGCGATCTTAGAGAAGTTCTCGATAAAGCGACGGTAATATCCCGCTAAACCGAGAAAACTCCGACATCGGTGACCAAGCAGTCGACTCCATGAAAGAACATCGCGACCTTATTAGGGTCAACGGCCACGCCCCCGCCGAAAGAACGCCTCCTAAGAAAGACACTTTCTTCAACCGTAACGCACACTTGTCAACTCACAGCATACTGGTGCTCACGCAGCTTGCCTAACACAAACTTCAGATGTTCCAAGATGTTCCTCATCGTCTTGGAGTAGATAAGAATATCATCGATGAAGACTACGACAAACTTATCCAAATACTCCATGAATACCGAATTCATGAGGTTCATGAACAAGGCAGAGCATTGGTTAAGCCGAAGGACATGACGGTGTACTCGCACAAGCCGAAGCGTAGTAGAGAACGCCGTTTTGGAATATCCTCAGTCGAATCCAACTCGATGATATCCCACTCTCAAATCAATCTTGGAGAAAACTCGAGCTCCAGTTAATTGATCAAGAGATTGCCAATACGGGCAATGGATACTTGTTTTCATCATCACTTCATTAAGTGGGCGGTAATCAACGACATGCTAAAGTACCGCCCTTCTTCTTTACGAAGATTGCTGGACAACCCCAAGGAGATGAGCTAGGCGAATGAAACCCTTCTCTTGCAGCTCACTTAATCGCTTCTTCAACTCCACCAACTCGCTCGGTGGCATCCGAGCAAGGCCTCTTTGAGATAGGGCGGTGCACGGAGCCAACTCAATGACAAACTCGAGGTCTCGAACGGGTGGCATCCTCGAAGATTCTGCGGGAAAGACATCAACGAAGTCACAAACTGTTGGGACTTCGCTAATATCTAGAGCGGCTTCGCTTCAAGCCAAGAGATGCGGACCTAGCAACTTCGGTGTAAAAGCTTAACTTTCATGGGAGGACTAGATAGAGAGATGAGCTTCTGGCGAATCGATTTGCCCCATGTGCCGACAACCAATCCATGCCAAGAATCACATCAAGACTCACGAATGGAGAAGGATAAGGTTTGCTAAGAACCCTACCCTTCGATCTCGATAGGAACATCCCTACACTCAGATTCACTCTCAACTCCGAACCAGAGAGCGAATGAGAAGCGGGGATCGACAATGGAGAGAAAAGAAGCTTCCAACAAGCAAAGAAAAGACTCGTAAACAAAGGAATGAGATGCTCTGAATCAAACAAGACAAGAGCGGGGTGAGAGTTAATGAAAGTGTACCTAGCACGACGTCAGTGCCTCCCGAGCCTCCTCTCGCAGCGGACGGCGTTGACGCCACCACTACCCATGCCTTGGGTAGCCGGACGATCTTCCGTCCCGAGATGCACCACCTCGCCGCGCCCTCCATTAGGACGAGGGGTCGCCTCGCCTTCTTA
This sequence comes from Phyllostachys edulis, assembly GCA_036346405.1. Classification (NCBI taxonomy): domain Eukaryota; kingdom Viridiplantae; phylum Streptophyta; class Magnoliopsida; order Poales; family Poaceae; genus Phyllostachys; species Phyllostachys edulis. The sequence goes on along the minus strand of CM070561.1, from coordinate 30,353,985 downwards.
GGGCACCGGTTCGCATAATGCCCCTTCGTTGCAAGAGAAGCATGTGACCCGGCACTGAGTTGCGGGGCCGCTCACGACTCGCAGTGCACGGATCGAGACACGGCTCGCGATGAACGAGGAACAAGGTAACCTCGGGGTGCCAAGATCGACCGGTACTTCGAGACCGCCGGCAAGGGACGGAGGAATCGCCTCGATGACTTATGGGCCTTCCACTTGCGCTATGAGTCCATAAGCTCGAGCCGCATGCTCACGACGATGGCCTTGTCGACCAAGGTCCGGAAATCAGAAAGTCGACAATGGATAGCTTGTCCTTCTCCTCGCATAAGCCACGCGCTCAACTTGGCACCTTAGCCATATCGGTGGCCACATCCTCGGGAGCATAACGAGCTAGATGGTTAAACTCAGAGACATACTCCATGATCGAAGCTCACGCCTTGCTTGAGTGCAAGAAACTATCGCTTGATCTCCATCAAGCCGGCAGGATGTGAGCCCGACGGAAGGCAAGACTTAAACTCCTCCCAAGAGACGGTGTGGTTCACGGGCTGCATGGCGAGATAGCTCTCCCACCATGACAAGGCCGCACCCTCCAGTGGTGGTGCGCGAACAGCGCTTTCTCGTGCTTTCGCGCTGCATGATGCGGCTTACGCCCACTAGACGGCCAATCGTCTCAGATCCAATGGGTCCTCGACCGAAAAGGCAGGGCCGAGTACGAAGAAACTCCGCGAGTCCTCCACGCGGCCGATGGGCTCCTTGCCCGCATCCTCAAGCTCCGGAAGTGTAAGCAGTGTTGCGCGCGATGACGCCCAAGAGAACTCTCTCATCATCCGCGCGGTTGCGCCGATCCAAGAAGAACCTCGGCCATGGTCGAGGAGGAGGAAGCTCGTCCGACCACCGATCGCCTTGGCCGCTACTGAAAAGGCCCGCCATCTGTTACAAGAAATTTTGGTTAGCAACTAGACTCGAAAAACAAAGCCTTTAAAAGAAGCAAAAGCGATCGACTAGGGGAATGGAATATCGCCCTAAACGAAAGCCAAAACAGCGAGTAAATCAACTTTAGAAGCTTCTAAAAGACTCTAAAAACAGCCAAGAAACACCAAAAGCAAGGCTCAACTTCTCAACTCAACTAACCCGTATTGAATGAACGAGTAATTGATCGAGAAGATTAAAATCAGATTGTAAGATGAGATCTAAAACTATTAGAGAGCAAGGTTAATGCAGCGAAATAAGTGTTAGATACTTAGCTAACTAGTATCACATCTTACCCTTTTATTCCCACAAATTTTAGTTGATTTAACCTCTCATTTTCTACCCTATTTAGAACCTTTGAGCTTGCTGTCCTAAAATTGACGCTTGCTGTCCAGATTTTGCATCCAAGCTTCCAAATAAATTGGCCATTCCGTAAGCTTCAAAACCTTGTAGATGGGCAGCTAACACTTCAATTTGCCAAACTCATTGATTCCCCAAAACCCCATTAATCGATAACAACTATTTTGCGAAGGGAAGAGAGGAAAACAACTTTTAAAACTCAAATTAGAGTGAGATGAGAAGAGAAAGCTAAGATAGATGAGGAGTAAAATCCGAGAATTTTCTTAAGCTTTAAAACTCATTTGATACTTTGAAATTAGGTTTTCAAAATATCCTAAAGACGACCAAGCTTGCGCATTACTACGGTCGAATCGGCTCGATACCAACTTTTAGAGCACCGGATTTATTAAGCTCATAATACTTAGTCATCCAATTGACCCTAGTATTATCAACCAAATAAACCCAGCCTCTAGAGATGTATACTCCCTGCATGCAAGATACATACCTCACAACAAAAGAATGTATCAATTCCATACAACACATAGTACATAAGCAACAAACCGAAGTTAATACTAATAAGGAATAGGCTATTACAAAAGAGGGCCTTCGCCAAATAACAACAAGTACTACTAAGATAACAATGAAGCAAAAGTGCCATAAAGATGGCTATAACACAAAGCCAATCAAGTGTGCCTTAACCCTAGGCATCTCGACCGACCGCCAAGCTAGTCGTCAAGAAGCCGCAACACGTAGCACAAAAGAGAGGCTCTTGGAGCTCACCTCCTTCCTCTGCAACAAAAGCCACAAAAATACCACAACCACGCGATGAGTACATAAAGTACTCCGCAAGACTTACGGTGAGATAACAGAACTATAAATAGCTACATGCAAGCTTTATTTAAGTGGATGAGGCTTTGAACTCATTTTAGCATAAAGCAAGTTTCATTTGCAATAACATAATAGATTGAAGGCAATTTGGCAAAGCATTTTAATTGTTGAAATAACAACGAGATAATAACATAGTAACAACAACAAGATCAACTCGAAGTGACTAACCCAATAGTCACCACAACAATAGCATGAACTCCCTGCTCATGCCAACCATGTCAAGTTTTAATTAAAGGTTGTAGTCTAGTTCTCACGGGCGATCCGAGCGTGTCCATAACCTAGGACGAGGCTATTCAATAGTTTTAACCTGCAGGGTGTACCAATGTACCCACACGCCGATCGCCTTTCCTTTAAGCACACTACCTTTGGTATGCCAAGACGGCTAAGTCCTACGAGACATTTCCAATAGACGATGCTAATTAGGAGCCGCCTCCCACGGGATAAGGATACATTAGATGCCCTAACCTATTCTGTTAATGCTCCCATCCCAACACCACACACACACATTTTATTAAAACATACCCACCGACCAGCTCATAATTAACACCTTCCAAAGTACTTAGTCAAGAGAGGTCCCATATCCCCTCGTGTGGTTAGCACGCAAAATTGCTCGTAATCGTGGCGCAAGTAACTCTGGTCCTTAATGACTCAGCATACTACCACATTCCAAAAACCACACCATCCATCCAATATGCCCAAGTCCAAATAGTTTTCATTTTTATTTGTTTACAAATCATACAAGGACATAATGGAATAATAGTTTTTAGGTGATCGAGGTTATCGACATAATGTCGATAACCGCCCATTTCTACCGTTATCAAGCATTGCTAAGCATGACACCGTAAAAGCAATAAAAGAGCATAATTAAATCACCGGCTCTAATTCACCAGCGATATTAGTAACTTATGATTTGTGGTAGGGTAACAATTTAGGGCAACTATGCAATAGGAATAGCTACCTCTAAACGATAAAATACTTTGACACAAAAGCATGCATACATACAAGTTAAACAAAATATTAGACTTTAAAGTAATGGGATTATGATGGAAATGATCAAACTGCTTGCCTTGTTGTTGCTGGTCAATTTGTTGCTGAGGATCGCTCACGGAATCACCACAAATGTCGGCTTCAACGGAAAAGACGAAAACCAAACGATAAGAACGATTTAAACGACAAAGACAGCACAGCAAACGAACTCCAAACACTGTGAATTTTCTACAGCAGCAAGAGGGTGATTTTTAGGGAATTTAGCAACAAGAACCAATTGATTTGGATTCTTAATGCAAAAGTTATGAGCAAAACAATTCTGCTCAGCCCCTAAAAACACCAAACTGCACTATTCACTAATTTAATTATGAGGCAACATTTTCTAGAAAAGTGGTGACACTGAAATTTTTACTGTAAAACCAGCACCTCATGAGATGAATAACACAATTGAGTTCATCTCATTTGGAGCTAGATTGCACTTTCTACCATTTTTCAAAAACAAGAACTTGAACAAAATTATAATGCACAAGTCCTCATTTTCATAACAGCAACAAGCTCAAAACTAATTTTCATAGTAAGTTCATTAATAGAGGAAACCAACAAAGTTGGATTCACTCAAAAATAACCTACAGAGCATTAGTTATGTATTTTACAAGTTAGACATTATTTTGAGTGTACTTTTAAAGTTAGTTTTAAAACCTAAAGGCAAAACTGTGCTCTGGAGCTGAACTCAACTTACAATCATTTTTGGATTAAAGTCAAGTTCAAGACAGAGCTAACACAATTTGAATGACCTCAATTGATTTAAAATGAAAAAGATATGGAATTCTAAAGTTATACCTTATTTCAGTTTATAATTAAGAGTTCTTGGAATTTCTAAAACCCACAAGGACATGGGAGGACGTGAGCCACAGATATCGATCTAACGGCTCAAGACCTCCCAGAGAACAACGACTCACAAGACTCGAGGTCCAGAGGTCCTGGACCTCCTAGCAACGCACATGCGCGAGGTGAGGGAGGTTGTGGCCGTAGACGGGGAATCCAACGGACCACAACGATGGGGAGGTCCGGACGACCAGATCTAACGAGGAGGTCCTCAACAGCTTGAGATCTTCCAAAGGAAGATCTAAACTATCAAGATCTCCCCGAGGAAGATCTACATCGTCAGACCTCACGGGGGAGGTCCTAGACGGTCCAGATGTTCCAAGGAGGACTTTGATGGTCCAGATCGTCTCGAGGGAGGACCTTGACGGTCAAGATCTACCCGGGAGGTCATGAACGGCCGAGATGACCTAGGGAGGTCCTAAGGGAGGTCCTAACGCCACTGCACTCCGTGGAGGTCTCGACGGCCACGATTACACGAAGGGGAGGTCTTGACGCCAAGATCTCTGGGAGGAGGTCATGGACGCCCTGCACCCAATAGCGCACGCGCCGACATGTAATAAATGCGCGAGACACAAAGAGGTCTCAGCGGAAGGTCTTAAATGCGCAATGAGGGCGGATTAAAGACATTAAAGACACGCTAATGATTACAATGATTTGAGCAATGATGAACGACACTCGCAAATCTTTGTCCTAAACGACAACGGCGCCGCCGTTCGGGTCCGACAAAGACCCGAGCTCAAAGATGTGGTCATCGCCGCGACATGCACTCGCCGGCGACATCCAATGGTCTTGTTGGGTCCGCAATAACCATGCGCACTCCAATGGACCTCCTCTCAATGGCGGCGACGGTTTTGAACGCCATGAGCCGGAGAGGACAACGAAGGCAAGCACGCCAAAATCCAAATGCAAAAGAAAGTCACATTCATCTGCTGCAGGCCAACAAAGCTCCGAAGAAGATACATATGGGTGCCAAAGAACTAAGGGACTAACAGGAGGAGTACCGGAGGTCCCGAGGTGCCGAGGAGGTCGAGGAAGGAAGGACCCGGTCGGGAGGAAAGGTGCTCCACGGCCAAAGCTTCACTCCAAGCTCCACTTTGTCCACTCTGTAAATGCCCAACCAAATCAAGTTAGGACTTGGTCCCAGAGGGTAGGGCACAAATGGGAGCAAGGAGAAAAAGACTAAAACTCAGGGACCCTTGTCCACCGAGGAGCTTCAAGCTCCAAAGAATGGCGCCAAGAGTGGAGATCTCGAGGAGAGGAAAGCTCAAATGACACGGTGCAAGCCTAAGCTTAGAAGTGTGCCAAAGAAGCCAAGGAGGAACCCAAGGGGTTTTATACTGGAGAAGCGGGGCACACGAGCCGGGTTAAGCTCATGGTGAGCTTAGCCCGTGGCTCGGTCCATGGGGTTGACAAGACGCGAGGTTGACACGAGCAAGGTGTGTCAGGCCGACCAGAGAGCGGAAGGTCGACTGCATTTAATGCGGTCAAGAAAGAGTTGTTTCAAGTACACGAAGGATGCCTTCGATTAAATCATTTTGCTCGTGGCCACGCATGCGTGACCAAGGAAGGAGAAGAACAGGAGGTCATGTTGACCGCTGGATAAGACTCGGGAGGTCTGGCCTCCGATGTCATTTTGAACCGTTACGCCTAAATGATCGGGAGGAGGTCCCACCACACGATCAAGGATGGGGAGGTCATGGCCTCACGATTTCTTAATGCTTAATACGCCTGGGAAAAATAGGATTAGAGGTCCAAGGCGTTGGATCTCAATCCAACGGCGGACCTCTGTGAGGTCTTAACCGCACATGAACTTAAGAACATGAGGGGAGGTCATGGCCTTTGGATTTAAATCCAAGGGACTCACGACTCACACTTGTGGGAGGTCGGACAAGACGAGAAAGGAGGAGGTCGTGACCGAGATTTTAATCTAACGGTGCACAACACGAGATGGGGAGGTTGTGAGCGCTTAAAACGCAGGAGGTTGTGGGCTGTTGGATGTAAATCCAATGGCGCACAACAATAAAAAGCGGGAGGTCCTAAATCTGCGATGATTTGCGGCGGAGGTCGTGGCCTTTGGATCTGAATTCAACGGCCACGACCTCAACCGCGGCAAAAAGGAGGTCGATAGTTAGGTTGAGAGGAGGAGGTCGCGACCATGGATTTTTGATCCAATGGCTGTGACCTCATGTAGGTGGGATGTGGACTTTGAGGTTTGATAACAAGGGAGGTCGAGCCGTGGGATTTGATCCAAATGCCAAGACCTAATGAGGCGGGAGGTCTGGCGGTGTTAGCGTGAGGAGGTCGTGGCGGTTGGATGTTAATCCAACGGCCGCGACTGACCAAGGTGGAGAAGAGGTCTCAAGTGCAGACATGGTTGGGCCGACCGGCTTTGCAAAGTGGCTAGCCCAAGGAACAAAGGTAAGCTTTTAAGTTTAGTTTTTAACAGCTGAAACTTAGCAGAATTATTTGAGGTAGCAAATGAACTCCAAAATTCCTGAAATTTTAACTGGAGCTTGCTGACCATGAGATTAACCTTACCTAAAATTTCCAGAGGTTATTATGCGATGCATTTTTCTCAGGAAATTCATTAAGGCTGTTCAAGGATTTGTTTTACCTCCAAAATTTCTCACACAAGTTTTATAACTCATGATGTCTTTCAAAGGGGTCCCACATCAAATTTAGGACCAAGGAAAAATATTTCCAAATGTTTGGCACAAGATTTAGACAATTGGAAAATGAGTTTGACTTTTGGTCAACAAGAGCTTTGTGTTTTTGGATTACACAACTCTTGGACAAGAATTACATGAGTGTTTAGGGGTTTTCAAGGTGTGAGAAATTTTTTTAATTTCTACACCTTAATTATACTTGAACAAACCCTGTTTATACAGTTGGGATGTTACAAGAATCTCCCTTATGCAGAATTCTCGTACAACAACAGCTATCAAGCCAGCTTGCAAATGTCTCCCTTTGAAGCACTGTATGGCAGACAGTGTAGAACCCCTCTCCTTTGGGATCAAGTCAGAGAACACCACTTCTTTGGACTGGAATTAATTAAGGATGCTGAAAGTAAAGTAAGACTGATAAGAGAACGATTGAGAGTGGCACAATCCCAACAAAAGAGTTATGCTGACAATTATCGCAGAGACTTGTCCTTTGAAACAGGAGATTTTGTCTATCTCAGAGTAACTCCACTCAGAGGAGTAAGAAGATTTCAGACCAATGGGAAGCTCGCACCAAGATTTGTTGGACCATACAAGATTTTGAGAAAAAGAGGCAGAGTCACCTACCAGTTAGAGTCGTCGGCATCTCTATCCGCAATTCATACATCTTCCACGATCCCAAATCGGTGAAAAAGTGTCTTCGAGTTCCAATGTAGCGCACTTTACTTGAGAGCATCGATCTTCAGGAAGATCTCACCTATGTGGAGCAACCAATCAAGATACTTGATGTCACAGAGCGTGTTACCAGAAGCAAGGTCATCTGTTCATGTAAAGTCCAATGGAGTAACCACTAAGAAGAAGAAGCCACCTGGGAACGCGAAGAAGATTTGAAAGCAGAATATCCCCACCTTTTTGCTGACCAAGTCTGAATCTCAAGGTCGAGATTCCCTTAAGGGGGGTAGGTTTGTAACATCCGGATTTTCAGAGCCATTTTGAAAATTTTCAAAAATTAAAATTAACCATTTGGTTTATTGGATTAATAAAGCTTAAACTTGAAATTTCAGAAAAATAAAAATAATTTAATGTGAGTTAATCAAAACTTCAATAAACTCAAAATTTGGTTTAATCGTTTTCTTGGGTTTTATTTGATCCAAAGTCAAAAGAGTGCATTAAGTATTTTCTTGGTTTTTCCGAATTTAAAAGGGCTTTCCTTTTGCCAAAAACTAAAAATAATTTATTTGAAAATTTTAAAAGCTAAACTATAGTTATAAATAATATTATTATATTAAATAACTCAAGGAATTTTTGTAAATTTTTCTTGAAATTTTTGGACTCTTTTAACTATTTTCTAAAAAGCCTTTTCAATTTCTTGAAATATTTTATTCAAAAACCTATTTGAACCCCTCCTATTCCTTTCGGCCGCGTTTTCCCTACCACTCCTATTCCTCAAGATGGCCTATTTTGTCGCCCACTCACATGCTGCCCAAACCTCACTTCGCCCCACCTCCCTCCAGGACCGTCCGTCGAATCGGACGGCCCTAAAGCGCCAAATACTTCGCCCGCTCCTCCTTAGGACCGTCCGATTGAAATCGGACGGCTCCCTTTTGCTTCAGCCGCTTGCACCGCGCGTTCGCTCTTGCTTCCAGGTAGGGCCTACACGCCAATGTCACGCCTGCATCGTCTTCTTCCTCTGTTCCTACCTATTGCACGCCTATGCCGCAGCCCATTTCAACGTGCATTGAATGCGTCTGGCACCACCGCGCCCGCGCCATGCCTCTGCTTCGTCCCGTCACCCCTCCTCACCGCTCGATCCCGTCACTTTCCACGCAGGCAGAGCTCACCCTCATGCGCCTACCCGTTGAAACCACCACTCCACTCCTCCCCGCCGCCTATAAAAGTGCGCCCCAGAGAGCCCTTCCTCTCCTCCCTCTTTCCCCTCTCCGCACTCCCTCTCTCCCGTCCTCACCACTCCGTATTTCGCCGGCGAAGCTCCGCAACCGAAGCTCCTTCCGCCACCTGTAGCGCCACCGTGGGACCTCTCCGGCCGCCTTCACCTCCGCCACCAGCACTGCCTCGTCGCTGCGCCCCTGGTGTGCGCACCCACCTCCTCGCTCCCTCACCAGAGCCCCGTCACCAACTCCGAGCCGCCGTCGCCGCCGCTTCTTGTCTTCACCGTCAGCCATCTCTACACCAACCGCCACCATTTTGGTGTGCCCTGGATTCACTGCACCATCCTCGTCGCATTGACACCACCCATTGGGCTCGCCACGACGCGAAGCGCCAGCGAGCCATGCAGCTCGAGCACCCCATCGTCGTCGCCAACGTGGCTCCACCTCGCTGATGTGGCTCCACCTAGGCGCCACCTCAGCCCCTGGTTGACGTCGCATGCACGGGTGTCACACCCACGTGACATCGCCACAGTGCCGCGGGCCCCAGCCGTCAGTGGCTCAGTCCTTTTCTGAATTAAAAATAAATCCAGAAATTTCGAAAATCCTTTTCTTTATCATTTCATGTATTCTCAATCTTCCAAAGGCCATAACTTCTCCGTTCGAACTCCGAATCGAGCGATTCAAATTTCTAAATTCATATAAAATCAAGATCTACCTATCTACACTAAAATTATTCAATTTAGATTTCATTTTATTTCATTCGAGTATTATTTGAATTTGATTCCTTTTCGCATGTAGATTTCAACGACTCCGGGGAACTCGAATATTGTGAAGAAGTAGATCCGCAAGCATTTGAGCAAGGCAAGTTACATCATTGATCATATTGAATCCCATTATTTTAAATTATTATTGCATGCTTATTTAAATTCAGGTAATTTGAATATCCGTTTTAAACTTATAGTTATTCCATATTCCTTTGTATGGCCAACTTTGTCGTTAAATCAATCATTCCTTGATACCTTAGTTAAAATCTAGTTGATACATTAGTATGAGCTAGACCAGGTTGGAAATACTATGCTTAGACAAAGCTTAGACCAAAATGTTTACTTTGGGGAAATTTGCCAAAAATTCAATTATGTTTTGAACAATGCTATGGTATGTCTATACCATAAGAATCTTTGAAATGTTTAAATTGTTAAATAAAATAAAAAATAGTTTGGACTTGAGCGAGATGGATGTTGGATGGGTGCATGTTCATGCACGGGGTCGACTCATTTCTATGGTCGAGTCCCAGGGTTCTTTTGGAAAGTCGCCAAACACTACTAGGGAACACCTCATCACAGACGGTTTTGAACCGTCACCACAGATGGTTTCTGAACCGTTTATATTTGTTCGTCTGTGATAACAAGCAGTTATCACAGACGGTTCAAAACCGTTTGTGATACGCACTATCACAGACGGTTTTTTGTTGAAGCCGTCTATGAAGGCTAGTACCACAAATGGTTTCCATTAAAAACCGTCTGTGATACGTAGCATATCTCAGATGGTTCTATTTAAGAACCATCTATGATACTAGAAATATCACGACGGTTTTAAATAGAACTGCTCAGGATATACTACGATCATGCATTTATTTTTAATGGAAACCGTCTGTGATACTAGCCTTCACAGACGGTTTCAATAAAAAAACCGTATGTGATAGTTTATTATCCTAACTACATTTTTGCTGTTTTTTTGCTAGCCTCAGGAATTGCTAGTCGTGCCCTCTGAAAACAAGCATGCACAAAAACAGATACATCACAGATAATCAATTGTTGACAAACTCAAAATGATCATTACTCAAAATAAATTACAAAAGATCGCATTTGTTCAAGTATTGTCGCTATAGTTACAATTGGATTACAATTGAGTCAATTGTTTACAGTGGTTGAGAGGTGTCGTGGGTGATGCTCGGTCGATTGACGGAGTGAAAATCTCTGTTGTCCTTAACGATATGTGACATGATAAAGGCGCAGAGCTTCCCTCGAATGTCCACGATCTCATCTGCAACGAGTCCATCCAAATGTATCAACAAGTCCTGTCGCTAGCAAGAGTAAAGTGGTAAGCGTATATATTTAAATTTATAATTAGGAAATAATTATTTCGATATTGACAAACCTCGGGATCCTTCTTCCTAGCTCTAATGATTTGTCGCATATGATAGCAAACGAGATTGCACATAACTCATCATTTTTTCTTTGGCGGACCGCAAAAATAGAATTACATATATAGGTATAGTCGATTCGAGACGCGTTATTATGAAGTATGATATAGGATTATCGTGTTGTAGCACGCATCAAAATTTAAATCTGTGTGTTAGTTCGGCGCTCTTTCCATTGTATACTCCTTCATTGGCAACATAGGCGATGAACGACCTACATGATTCCAAAAAGTTATCCTCAATCATTTCAAATGAATGAAGACTACAATAGAGTTATGTATGGAGGAAATGAGTATACCTCTCGAGTATTCCTTTCAGAATGCTGAATTTGTGGTCGTTGCGGATTAGGGAATCAAGGTATATCACATGGTTCCCCTTTGGTATAATGACTAAAAGGATCCAGTGGTATCTACTCATGTATGTCGCTATAGTCAATAAATCTAAGTTCGTACTGCGTATAAAGTACAAATGAAATTTGTATAGCAAGTAGTGACACTTACCCCTCGTTGTAGGGCACCACTATGTACTTCTTGTCTACCTTATGAAGCAATGCCGCCGCTATGTATTTCTCGACGAAGGATGGGTCCGCTTCGATGGTTTACAAAGATACCATGTGTGGGTTGAGGAAACCCATTGGTTCTTTCCATTCCCGGACTTTTTTCCACATGTATCTATACACAAGCAATGAGTTCTGATATTTATCGGTATTACATGAATGTAGAACTTGATTGTACGCACTTACATTGTCCAACATTGTACAAGCGAGACGTCGAGGCCAACGAGGTTGAATAGGTCATATAAGTCGTTGAAGCCCACGACGAAGTGGTTCGTCCTATTGAAGAAATGCTCATCATTGTATCTGACGGTGATTCCAATATCGCACCCCTTCTTTGCGGTCTTCTGCCTATACCAGGCATGCAAAGCCTGACAAGTATATCCGGTAGCGCGTATCTTCGGCCGAGCACAACGGTTTTCCGATGATGTAGTTCTCGGACATCCCAGACTTCCCGGACTTGGGAGGCGCCTTAACGTTCATCGATTTCAATTTGACCTTAACAATTGGCAGCGTCTTCCTGCGAGACGACTCGGGAACCGATATGGCGGCACGCTTTTGTTGTTCCTTCGACGTCTTCTCCACGGGAACCGATGAAGTGTCCTTCTGAGGCGAAACATGAGGTGGAGTCATCGAGAGTCCCGTTAGGGAGGAATGGTCGTGTCCAGATCGCAGCACTGTTGGGTCCAGGGTGATGTCCTTCTTGGGCCATTGGATAAAAGTGTGCACAGCATCCCCTAGTGTTCTGATGTCTTTGTTCGGGCAAATCTTCAACGGGACGGCCACGAAATTGTCATGTACCATATCCACCTCAACCCTGGCGTGACCTGCGCCACCGGGCACTGCGGTCAAGATCGCCCTTCTTGGTATGGATACACCATCCCCCGGGCAACCTCAATAGAAAGGGACCCATCCATCCTCACTTGAGCTTCAGTATGCCGGCCCTACAAAATGATACGCAATTAGCTAAGGCGCCCTATAGGTCTATCTTTGGTGCATTCCATAGATGTACATTACCTTGATATCGTCTATTGGTAATTGGACGTCGTCATGTTCAGAATTATGCGTGGACGCGATGCTACTCCGATGTTGAGCAGGACTAGCTCCCAAATTAACAGGGGCGGCTTGCGACTGGCTCAGGAGTTGAGTCATTTGATCCTGCAATGCTGCTAGCTTTCCTTCAAATTTTTCAAGAATCATCTGCACCAACCGATCCTCGTGCTCGGCCTTGGATCTCTTCCTACTCCTATACGCAAGAGTCGTCATGCGAATCCATGACTCCAAGGCACGTTAACCCCAAGGCCTCACGTGCGACCCAGTGCTCCTTGTTTTCGTGCCCGTAGATAGTATATCCTTGTCCTCGCTCGCTTGGAAGGAGCCTTGGGAAGTTTGGGCGATCAATTCACGCCGCAAGAGGTCATCATGTTATTATAGACACTATGAAGTTATGGACTTATTAACAACTAGGTAGTTCGACATATTTACCACACGCTGGGATACTTCACGGTCTGCGGGTTTGTGAAAGAGATCTGTGCCGAAGATGAGACTTTTGCCCTCGCTTTTAACCAAATTTTAGGAACGCTGGTGCGTGATATCGAAATGGATCGGTTGCGTTCGCCTCCTCCGCCGCCCATTCCTCGTATTTACCCGCGTACTCAGCGGTGCCGAGTCTGTGCGGGCGAGTGTTTTGTGTCTAGAGAGCTTTGTGCGCCGCACTTTGCTCCTTAAATTTGGCCATCGTCTTCATAGCCACAAAGGCGTCCCATGCTTCCCGCGTCAGGAATCCATACTTCGCAAAGGGCATCTGACCCGTGTTCACGTACTTCGTGACAAGAATGCTCTTGAAGGTCCTCCACGATTTATCCATCGTGAGCATCACCGTCTATTCCACGCGTGCCATGTCTGCTTCTGGGATAGTGAACTTGCTTGAAAGTTCTGTCAATAGCGCGCCTCTCGCTTCTTTCGTCAGATCCTTCCACCTTGGTGTGGTGATGGGGACCCGTTCCCTTGCAAGTATCCCGTAGATGGTCCGGAATCTCACCGCGATCTCTTGGGACTCGAGGGACCCCAAAGTCCTCGACCTCCGTGATGACCGATCGGCCCGTGCATTTTCGATTTTCTCTGCCATCTCGCTCAGATTATCTGCGGCGTCGGTGTGCGGCGACCTCGTCAGCGCCTCTGCCATCTTCGGCGCCAAGGATGGCCGGCGGTGAAGACGGCGCCTCTACCATTTGCAGCGTCGGTGACGGCGGCGAAGACGGTGCCTCTGCTATCTCGCTTACTTGCTATCTATATAAGTTACATATGCAATAAAATGGATTGCAAGTGTCCCAAATTAACATATACATATGAAGTATCTCCATGTCATTTAAATTGCTAAACATATACCACATGTATATGAATGAAATTGCATAATTAATTCCAGACAAGGCACGAGGGAGGACCAAATTAACATAATCAAATGTAAATCATTCAAGTCATTTAAATTGATTGAAATGCAAAACATGTAACACATGTATATGAATGAAATTAGCATAGAGCACAAAAAATTTGAAATTAATGTGAGCTCTCATATGGCGAGTTGCACAAGAAACAAACTTGGCCATCTCAGCACTAAGGTCTATTCTCTTCATAAATTGGATAAGAAAACTAAAATTCAGATTTTGAGCTCTATCCAAAGCTTAACTAGACTCGAGTTAGCTCCTATTCTAACACTCTTAACATTCCAGCATATTTAAATGACCAAATTATCATATACATATGAAATTTCTCCATGCCATTTAAAAAGAAGAATATGCTCAACATATTCATTATGAGAACAACTAAAAACAGCAAGAAGCTAAGCAAATAAGATTGCTCAATTGCTCTCAGTTGACTAATTGCATAAGACATAGTCTTTGCAATCTCAGTCCTCTGTCAAAATCTCTTCACCAATCAATTTTGATAATTACAAAACAGATCTTGAGCTCAAACTACAACTTTCTCATATGTCAAATTATCTCGAGAGTTGAGCTTAAACTTTAGGTCAACATATTACAATTTAACTATCTTAGTGAAATTAAATCACAAAACAACACATAAAGCATTCTCGTAAATGTAACATCCGATCATATGCCTTCAAGATAATTCACAAATTTATATCAACAATAAGCCTAATTGATGATTGAGAATAGAAATACAAATATCTCACGTAAGATCAATCGATCACGAGAACATACAAGTGTAATCTTAATTCAGCTATAACTGAAAACAAAAGGTATAAAGGCTACTAATTATAATTGACCATATAAAGCAATATGATTAAGCTCAAGTCTGTTTCTAATTATCTATTTGATTTCAGATTTCGACTATCATCACAGAGCATCAACAGAACCCATCACAGAGCAAGGGAGGGAGCAGGATAGAGCGAGTAGAGTGGTATACCAGAGGAGGCGCGAGGGAGTACCAGAGGAGGCGATGGAGCCGGCACGAGGAGGGAGCCAGTGACAGGCCGGAGAGGAGGATGGCAATGTGTAGTGGAAGAGGAGGCGATGTGCTGCGTCGGAGGACGGAGGCGGCCGCTCGTCGGGCTGGAGTCGCAGGAGGGAGGTGGCCGCTCGTCGGGCTAGAGTCGGAGCAGGGAGGCGGCCGGTCGTCAGGCTAGAGTCGGAGGAGGGAGGCGGCCGCCATCGGCCGAGTCGAGCAGGAGGCGGCGGTCGTCAAAGCTAGAGTCGAGCAGGAGGCGGCGGTCGTCGAGTGGCCGAGTCGAGCAAGGAGGCGGCGAGCCCTAGAGGAGGCGTAACGAGAGCGAGAGCTTAAGGGCGCGGGAGTAGTGGAAGTGACGAGCAAGAGTAAAAACCCTAGCAGTTCCCTCCTTATAAAAAGGCTATCACAGACGGTTCTATTATAGAACCGTCTGTGATACGTCCCATATCACAGACGGTTCTTATTAAGAACCGTATGTGATTCCTTATCACAAACGGTTCTTCTATAATAGAACCGTCTGTGATAGCCTGAAAAAACCTGGTGACAATCTGTGATATCCTGACAAAACTTGGTGACAAGTGATTGTCAAGTCAACTCCAAATCAAGTGACAAAATCTGTTCATAACTTTGATTTCAAAAATTCATATCTAATTCAACTCAACTCTAAATCAAGTGAAACCAATTATGATACTCCACATTACAATGAACGTCCACATTGACATCAATATCAAAGATGACAAGTCCATAACACATTAACACATGACAATTTCACGTTGACATCAAAATATATGAGAGATTACAAGTCCATAACACATGATGTTATGAAATAAATTAATTACAATGGAGTAAATTCTTAATTAAAATATAACCCTTCATGATGATCGATGCGCATATAGCTAGCTTCCTCACTGGGTTCTTCCTCGAGCCTGATGCCATTTTTGAAAGGAGGCAACTCGTCAAATTGATTGTATTCTTCCTCGCCCACTACATTCTCAACTCGACAATCCTCCTTTTCCATGAAGAACTACGTGGCACTTCTTATTTTCCGTGTCGGTTACATAGAAGATTTGAACAACTTGGTTAGCCGGTACGAATGGTTCGTATTTGTATCCGACACGTTCGAGGTCCATGGTAGCACTACTACAGAAGTTACATCACGCGGTTGGAATCGTCATCACGCATTTCGCTTCCAACCGCCTATGTTTGTTGGTTTGTGATAACAGATATTATCACGCACGGTAAAAACCATCTGTGAAGGCCAAGATCACGAGCGGTTTTACTAAAAACCGTTTGTGAAGGCTAGTATCACGCAGCGGTTTGGATAAAAACCGTCGTGATCGAGAATATCACTGACGGTTCTAAATAAAACCGCTCGTGATTTGTGAATATCACAGCGGCTTTTATTTAGAACCGCTCGTGATATTCTCCGATCCTGAGCGGTTTGTGTTTATAACCGTCAGGATATTCTCGTATCACTGAGCGGTTTTCAGAGAAACCGCTCAGGATATTTTGCCTTCCTGAGCGGTTTTAACAAAAACCGCTCGTGATAGCTCATACCGACCACAATTTTGTTTGTTTTCTGGCTAGCCTCAGAATTGCTAGCCATGCCCTCTGAAAACAAGCATGCACAAAAATGATTCAAGCATTCACAAAAACAGAATCATTAGAGATAATCAATTGTTGACAACTCAAAGTGATCATTACTCAAAATAAATTACAAAAGATCGCATTTGTTCAAGTATTGTCGCTATAGTTACAACCGGATTACAATTGTTTACGTTGAGAGGTGTCAAGGGTGATGCACTCGGCCATGGCGGAGTGAAACTCTCTATTGTCGTTAATGATTTCGTGTTGATAAAGGTGCGAGCTTCCTCGAATGTCCTTGATCTCTTCGCAACGAAAGTGAATCACATTGTAAATCCAAGACCTGTAGCTACCAATTAAGAGTAAAGTGGTAAGCTATATATATTTAAATTTATTATAAGGAAATAATTATTTGAGATTGAAAAAGCTCGGGATCCTTCTTCCTAGCTCTAAGGATTAGTCGCATATGATAGCGACGTAGATTGCACATAACTCATCATCTTTTTTTGTCGGCCTTCGCAAAAATAGAATTACATATATAGGTATAATCGATTCGAGACGCGTTATTATGAAGTATGATATAGGATTATCGTGTTGTAGCGTCGCATCGAAAATCCATCTGTGTGTTAGTTGGCGCTTTTCCATCGTATATTCCTTTGTTGGCAACATAATTGATGAACGACCTACATGATTGAAAAAGTTATCCTTGGCCATTTCAAACTAATGAAGACTACAATAGAGTTATGTAAGGAGGAATGAGCATACCTCTCGAGTATTCCTCCTAGAATGTCAAGTCGTGCTTGTTGCGATTTAGGGAATCAAGGTATATCACATGGTTCCTCTTGGGTATAATAACTAAAAGGATCCAAATGGTACCTACTCATGTATGTCGCTATAGTCATTAAACCTAAGTTCGTGGTTGCAGATAAAGTACAAATGAAATTTGTATAGCAAGTAGTGACACTTACCCTCGGGTTGTAGGGCACCACTATGTACTTCATGTTAAATCGACGAAGCAATGACCTCGTTATGTATTTCTCGACGAAGGGCGAGTCTTGTTGGATGGTTTGCAACGATACCACATGTGGGTCGAGGAAACCCACCGGTTCTTTCCATTCCGGACATTTTTCAAAGATGTATCTATACATAAGCAATGAGTTGTGATATTTATCAGATTACATGAATGTAGAACTTGATTATGCGCGACTTACAAGGTCCAACATCGAGAAGCGAGACGCCGAGGCCAACGAGGTTGAATAGTTCATATAAGTCGTTGAAGCCCACGACGAAGTACCTAGTCCCGTTGAAGAAATGCTTGTCCTCGTATCTGACGGTGATTCTAGTATCGCAACCCTTCTTTTGGGTCTTGTCCAAGTACCAGGCATGCAAAGCCTGACAAGCAAATCCAGCGTGCATTAATACTTCATCGGAGCACAACGGTTTTCCGATAATGTAGTTCCCGGGTATTGCGGACTTCCCAGACTTGGGAGGCGCCTTAACGTTCGTTGATTTCGATTTGGCCTTAGCGATTGGCAGCATCTTTTTGTGAGACGACCCGGGAACCGATATGTCGGCACGCTTTTGCTGTTCCTTCGGCGTCTTCTCCACGGAATCAAGAGGTGGCCTTCGAGGCTAAACATGAGGTGGAGTCATCGAGGGTCCCGTTGGAGAGGAATGGTCATGTCGGATCACAACCTTCGCTGGGTCAGGCGATGTCCTTCTTGGGCCATTGGATAAAAGAGAGGACGGCATCCCCTAGTGTTGTGATCTCTTCGTTCGGGCAAATCTTGGCGGGGCGGCTCGAAATTGACATGTACCATGTCCACTGGACCCTAGCGTAACCATGCGCCACGGTGGCACCGTGGTCAGACCGCCCTTCCTCGTATGGATACGCCATCCCCTTGCAAACCTCAATACAAAGGACCCATCCATCTTCACTTGGAGCTTACAGGC
This sequence comes from Phyllostachys edulis, assembly GCA_036346405.1. Classification (NCBI taxonomy): domain Eukaryota; kingdom Viridiplantae; phylum Streptophyta; class Magnoliopsida; order Poales; family Poaceae; genus Phyllostachys; species Phyllostachys edulis. Next base: position 30,335,616 of record CM070561.1, on the reverse strand, counting down.
GTCGGCTCCTACAAAACGACACGCAATTAGCTAAGGCGCCCTATAGGTCTATCTTTGGTGCATTCCATAGATGTACGCTACCTTGATGTCGTCTATCGGTAATCGGACGTCGTCATGTTCACAATTATCTTGTGACGCGACGCTACTCCGACGCCGAGGAGGCGCCTCCCGAATTAGCGGGCGGCTTATGCATCACCGCTCATGAGTATATCCATTTGACTCTGCAATGCCGCCATCTGTACTTGAAATTGGTTAGTAATCATCTGTACTAACCGGTTGTCGTGCTTCGCCTTGGATCTCTTCCTAGTCCTATACGTGCGAGAGTCGTCCGCGAATCCATGACTCCAAGGCACGTTAACCCCAAGGCCTCGCGTGCGACCGGGTGCTCCTTGTTTCCCAAGGTCAGAGATAGTATATCCTTCTCCCCGCTCGCATGGAAGGAGCCTTGGGAAGCTTGGCGATCAAGTCACGCCGCAAGAGGTCATCACGCTATTATAGGCACTATGAAGTTATGGACTTATTAACAACTTAGTAGTTCGACATATTTACCACACGCTGGGACACTTCTGGTCTCGCCGGGTTTGTGAAGGAGATCTGCTCAAGACGAGACTTGTGCCCTCGCTTAACCAAATTTTAGGGAACGCGGGTCGGACATCAGAAACGGGTTCTCCTTCTCCGTCGCCCATTCCTCGTATTTACCCGCGTACCAGTGGTGCCGAAGTCTGTCTTGGTGAGTGTTTCAGGTGTCTGGAGAGCTTTGTGCGCGACTATGCTCCTTAAATTCGCCGTCATTTTCATAGCCACAAAGGTGTCCCATGCTTCCCGCGTCAAGAATCTATATCGCGAAGGGCGTCGACCCGTGTTGACGTTTCGTGACAAGAATGCTCTTGAAGGTCCTCCACGATTTACCCATCGTGAGCATCGCCGTCCGTCGCACACGCGCACATGTGCTCGAATAGTGAACTTCTCCGAAAGTTTGCATTCACAAGCGCTTTCGCTTCTTTCGTCAGTCCTTCCACCTTGGTGTGGTGATGAGGACCTGCTCCTTACAAGTATCCCGCAGATGGTCAGGAATCTCGCCACGATCTCTTGGGACTCGAGGGACCCCAAAGTCATTGACCTCCGTGATGACCGGTCGGCCCTTAGGCATTTTCGATTGTCCTCTGCCATCTCGCTCAGCGTCATTATCGCCGACGGTGGCGGTGGCCTCGTCGGCGCCTCTTCCATCTCTGGGTCGGTGTTGGCGGCCTCGTCGGCGCCCTCTTCCATCTGCGGCGTCGGTGACGGCGAAGACGGTGGTTTTGCCATCTCACTTACTTGCTCTCGTGAAGAAGTACAGAGGTTGACTATAGAGATCAAGATGGCAAATGAAAAGTTGAATGAGCTCATACTGAGACTACTAACATTCCAGCATAAATATGAAACAATTAATCTCAGGAAGAAGTACAGAGGTTGACTATAGAGATCAAGATGGCAAATGAAAAGTTGAATGAGCTCATACAGACTACTAGAAGAATCACAAACTAGTCAATACAACCGATCAATTTGCAATAGAACTATGAGCTCAACCGAAAGTAACCAATTAACAAGACATCATATTGACAAGAGTAAGTAATACAATAGATCTCAAGTATGAACTAACTATCACATTCAATCTCGAAGATAAGATGAGTTCATCACGAGCATGTCAACAAAGTCCATCGATCAATTTGCAATATCTTGATAGATAGACTCGTAAATCTAACTAATATGAGATCAAGGTATCAACTAGCATTGCAAATATATATATATATATATATATATATATATATATATATATATATATGCAAAGATCAACCGAATCGCCACAGAGGAGCAATACTCACAGAGAGGATGCCGCACAAGAACTCACATTGCCACGAGACACTATTGCAACATATTAATTGATGATATTATGTGCTCTCGGAAGGAGAGTAGCTAAAGAACAAGTCTTTGCCATCTCAATCCTATTGTCTATACTCTTCATTAAATGAATATGATAATATAAATTCAAACTATGAGCTCTAAACAATACTTTGCTTAACTCGTCAAATGATCTCAACTCATAATCTAAAACAGATTAAACTTCTAGTCAAACAGAGGTTGACTACAGAGATCAAGATGGCAAATGAAAAGTTGAATGAGCTCATACAGACTACTAGAAGAATCACAAACTAGTCAATACAATTGATCAATTTGCAATAGAACTATGAGCTCAACCGAAAGTAACCAATTAACAAAGACAACATATTGACAAGAGAAAGTAATACAATAGAGCTCAAGTATGAACTAACTATCACATTCAATCTCAAGATAAGATGAGTTCATCACAGAGCATGTCAACAAAGCCCACCGATCAATTTGCAATGTAACTATGAGCTCAACCGAAATTAACCAATTAACAAAGACATATTGACAAGTAGTAAGTAATACAATAGAGCTCAAGTATGAACTAACTATCACATTCAATCTCATTATAAGACAGAGTTCATTACAGAGCATGTCCACAAAGCCCATCGATCAATTTGCAACTTATCAAATATATATATATATATATATATATATATATATATATATATATATATATATATATATATATATATATATATATATATATATATATATATATATATATATATATATATATGCAAAGATCAACCGAATCGCCACAGAGGAGCAATACTCACAGAGAGGATGCCGCACAAGAACTCACTGCAAGGAGGAGGCCAGGTGGGAGGAGGCCGATGGGAGGAGGAGGAGGGGGAGGAGGTCGACACAAGGAGGAGGACGGGGAGGGGAGAAGGTCAGGTGAGGGAGGAGGAGGGACGGCGCCGAGGTCGGAGGTGCCAATGTCGGGGTGGCGACACTGGGAGGAGGACGGCGGCGCCGAGGTCAAGGCAGCGACGCGGGGCTTACTACGGGAGGTGAACGGGGGCCGAGGTCGGGCGGGCGGCGGTGAGGTTGGGCGCCAATGTTGGGAAGGCGGCGCCGAGGTCGAAGTCGGCGGTGAAGGCGAGCCCTAAACCCTAGAGGAGGCGAACGAGAGCGAGAGCGTAAGGGGCGCCGGAGAGGAAGTGAGAAGTGAGAGGAAAACCCTAGCGTTTCCCGCCTTATAAAAAGTATATCACAGACGGTTTGTAATAAGAACCATCTGTGATAATAATATCCTGAGCGGTTGTAGAATGTAACCGCTCAGTGATATTTATATATCTGAGCAGTTCGCTCGTTCTACAACAGTGTGTGATATTATTATCCTGAGCGGTTCTCATTACAAACCGCTCGTGATATATTATCCTGAGCGGTTGTATTATAAAACCGTCGTGATAGCCGAAACCTCATTGACAATTTATGATATCCTCGACAAAACATAGTGAACCTAGTGAGACATAAATATCCCGACGAGAACATAGTGAACTGGTGAGACAAGTATGATGACAATTATGACAAGTCCATATATATGAATTCTAACATGGTGACAAGTATGATGACAAGTCCATAACAAGTTCATAACACATTTGACTTCATAATTTCATATCTAATTCAACTCAACTCCAAATCAAGTGAAACCAATTTTGATACTCCACATTACAATGTACGCCCACACATTGACATCAATATCAAATATGACAAGTCCATAACAAGTTCATAACACATTTGACTTCAAAATTTCATATCTAATTCAACTCAACTCCAAATCAAGTGAAACCAATTTTGATACTCCACATTACAATGTACGCCCACATTGACATCAATATCAAATATGACAAGTCCATAACACATCAACACATGACAATTTCACGTTGACATCAAAATATATGAGAGATTACAAGTCCATAAAACATGATGTTATGGAATAAATTAATTACATTGGAGTAAATTCTTAATTAAGATATAGGCCTTCGTGATGATCGACGCAAGATATAGCTAGCTTCCTCTTTGGGTTCTTCCTCGAGCATAATGCCGTTTCGAAAGGAGGCAACTCGTCAAATTGATTGTATTCTTCCTCGCCCACCACATTCTCAACTCCGACAATCCTCCTTTTTCCATGAAGAACTACGTGGCGCTTCTTATTTGCCGGTCGGTTACATAGAAGACTTGAACAACTTGGTTAGCCAAGACGAATGGTTCATCTTTGTATCCGACACGCTCGAGGTCCCCGGTAGTGACACCGTACTTGTCGACCTTCACCTGTGGGAGATGGACCCAACGGCACCGAAATAGGGGGATCTTGAAAAGCACGAGTTCAGCTCCCATATCTCCTCTATTTGCCCATAGTAGGAGCTCCTCATCCCATCGGATCTTGAATGCATCTATGCGAACACCGCTGTTCTGGACTGTGCTCTTCCTATCCCGAGTGCCGATAAAATGTGTACCCATTTATGTCGTATCCTTGCCATGCGATAATTGTAAATTGTGGCCCTCGTGCCAACCATAGCAACAGATCATCACTTGATGACCTCCCGATGATTCGCACCTTTAACCATTCGCTGAACCGAGCGGTTGCCAGTCTCTCGTGATCCAAACCTCCGACCGTGCGGATTACATTGGCGCACCATGTCTTTGTGCTCGTCGATGTACGGGGACACTTGGGTCATGTGTTGCAAGACCATGAAATGGGCTTGAGCGTACGTATCCAGATCAGGAGTTATTGATTTACTATCGATGGTCCCGATACCATCCAGTCTCCCCTCATGGCGAGATAGAGGCACACCTATCGGTTCCACCTGAGCCATGTAGTCGACGCAGAACTCAATGACCTCTTCGGTTGCATAACCTTCGATGATGTTGCCCTCCGGTCGAGATCTATTCCGTACGTAGGACTTGAGAATTCCCATGTACCTCTCGAACGGGTACATATGACGAAGAATACAGGTCAAGATATCTTTATCTCTCTCACAAGGTGAACAATGAGATGGACCATGATATCGAAAAATGACGGAGGGAAATACATCTCAAGATGACATAGAGTGGTCACCACCTCGGCCTGCAGAGCATCTAGTCCTTGGGGATCAATGATCTTCTGAGCAATTGAGTTGAAAAATAACTGACCTCAAGATTGCCACTCGGACCTTATTCGCAAGATACTTCTAATTGCAACAGAAGCATTTGTGTCATCAAGACATGACAATCATGAGACTTCATACCAATTAATTTCAAATCTTGCATAGAAACAAGGTTCTTAATGTTAGCGGAGTAACCAGATGAGACTTTCACTCCATGCAAGCTCCGCACGATTCATTTCTCTTGGCCTTGGATAGAGTGTAGCAAGTTGGGGATGGTACGTTAAGTCTATATCGGTCTCTTCCGGTGCTAACTCGGTCCTTATGTTCATATCAACCAAGTCACGCGCATGCGTTAACACCATCCTTTGTTTTGCCACTAATGTTCAAAGAAGAGACCAATCAAGCTATCACATACATTCTTCTCACGTGCATGACGTCGATGCAAATGGCGAACTTCTAAGTGCTCCCAATAAGGCAAGTCCTAAAAATTGACCGCTTCTTCCAAATGTTCTTCTCACGGGTTCTTAATTTACGCCCCTTCCCAAGCACAACATCGATATCCTTAACCATATCATAGACCTCTTTCCTCTAAAAGCCCTTGAGCTGGATCCTTCTCCTTATTTTCGTCGAATTGTTTTTTTCATCTTGCGGTATGGGTGACTCTGGGAAGGAACCTACGGTGACGATATACACGACTTTTGCACGAGTTGTTCAAACCATACACTCTCTCAGAGCATCTAAGCAAAGGCTTGACGAGCTTTGGCTCCTTTTGTCTCGAAGTTGAAGCAGTTACCAAGGGCAAGAAAATCATTGATGGTGCGAGAACAACATGGCGCCAGAAGTGAAGTTCTCTCGCTTGTACGCATCCCATACCTGCACTCTTCGCTCCACAAAGGTCACAAGATCTTTCAAAGAATGGTGCTAGGTACACATCAATATCATTCCTGTGTTGCTTCGCCCTTGGATAAGTAGTGACATCAAAATGTACTTCCGCTTCATACACGACCAAGGAGGAAGGTTGTACATACATAGATTCACGGGCCAAGTGCTATGTCGGGCCGCTCATGTTACCGAAAGGATTCATTCCATCTGTACTCAACCCTAACCTTATGTTCCTTGTTCCACACCGAACTCTTGGAAGCTCCGATCGAAGTTTCTCCTTCGGGCGTAATCGGCAGGATGTCTTAGCTTCCATCTCTCTTACGCTCCTCCGAGTGCCAACGCAGCAATCTTGCCTCCTTTGGGTTCGCAAATAAACGCTTCAAACGTGGGATCACAGCAGATACCACAACATCTTAGCAGAGGTCCTTGCTTCACCTTAGCAAGATTTCGACGCTTGTATCGGGATGCTTTGCACACGGACATACATGCATGTCGCATACTCTTTACTGATAGAGGATACAATCGTTCGGACATGCATGTATTCTTTCTACTTCCATTCCCAATGGACAAATAATTTTTTTGCTTGATAGGTGGTGCCGACAACATGTTTCTCCTCGGAAGGATGTCCGTTAGGAGACCTAACAACGCCGTGAAACTCTTATCGGACCAACCATTGCTTGCCTTCAATTTCAATAGTTCAAGCACGGTTGACAACCTTGTCTATTCCGGCTTGCAACCAGGAACAAAGGTCTCACCGAGTCCTCCCTTAAGCCCTCGAATTTACAAAACTCTCTCATCAGTAGTTCTCTTCGCATCGCGTAGCATCCGATCCAGATTGTCATCATGTGACCTATTCTCATCAAAAGCAAGATCCACATCCGGCATATCGTTGACTTCCTACGATGCCGCCATTACTAACTTCATGTGTAATAATCGCTCTTCACCGTGATGGTCCAACATGTATACCCTTTTTGAAACCCTTCAATCAAGTGCGCTTTATTTGCGCTGCGTTGTTAAACATCTTGACATTACGCAATCAATGCATGGACAAGACATAAAATTTATCCCTTCTTCAACATATCCCGCCAATGGCTCTTCTAAAAGCAACCACGCCATTAATGTACTCTTGACTCACACGGTTCATCTTGACATCCAGCCGATCCATCTACACTACGCATGTAACAAATTAGTGTCAAAATTGATTAGCGATTAATTTATAGCAAACATAAAGGGTTATAGATCGTTACCCTCGGAGCTCACGAAGAAAGTACGATTCCTCTCTAAGGTGGTGCAATGGGGGAGGCGGCGGGTGTTGGAGGCGCTTAGGGCAAGGGTCCAACCTTCTCCTCTCTAAGTCAAGAACGGATAATTATTGATTATCCGCATGATTGTTGATTAGATACGAGACAAAAGACAAGAGGAAGATCCTAATAACTAGCAAGTTGGTCCGCACGATTGCGCGTATCCGCTTTTGATATAATTGAAACAATAAACCACCGTGATGACGCTTTCTTCATGGATATAATTGGAGGAAATATAAAATAGATCATTGCACATGTGACTTATCTTGGTGTGTCATAAATTCTTCTTTTTAATCTGTTCTAGAAAACTACTCATGAAATTAGTTACGATTAAGACTTTCACTTCTTTGCACGCATTGCTTACTCATTTTGTCTCATCGTTGCACAAAGGAATTACACCAGATTAATTAAAGGCTACATGTTTTGCTTTTTATTTTCTGGAATTAGGGTCCATCAAATTGAGAGCTAGATGTACGTTTTGCCTTTTCCCATCAAGTAGTATTAATTGAAACTTAAACCCTATGCTTCCGATTAAGGAATACAACAAAGAAAACAAAACATTAGGGTCTATGTACAGAGTAGCAAAATAAGGAAATTCACTAATCAATAGAGTGGATAAAGGATAATCAGATACTTCATCTGTTTAATTAGGGAGGAGCTAGGGGGGAAAGTGGCCTAGCACTGGGAGGAAGCTAGCTAGCAGATCTAAGTGGAGCCCAGAAATAGGGCGGTTGTTATCCAAAAAGGCGGCAGGCAGCAGAGGCAAAGGGCAGAGGCACAAATGAACCTGGACACAAATGCAAGGCGGCAGAGGGTCATGTCGCGCTCAATTTATACCAAAGCGAGGATATCACGAGCGGTTCTTAATAAAAACCGCTCGTGATAATTAGTTATCACTGAGCGGTTCTAGTTTGGAACCGCTCAGATAATATCACGCGGTTGCTCACTAAAACCGTCTATGATAATCTCGCAATCGCTGAGCGGTCCTTATTAAGAACCGCTCAGGATATTACACAAACGGTTCGAACTAGAACCGCTCGTGATTGGGATTATCATGAGCGGTTTGTGAATAGAACCGCTCGTGTAATATCACGACGGTTCTATTTACAAACCGCTCGTGATAGATGACTATCGCTGCAGCGGTTCTAAAAAATACCGCTCATCATAGGCTTCCCGCGCCACCCGCAGGTTCGGCAATACCCAACACAGACGGTTCCAAAGGAACCGTCTGTGATGGGGTGTCTACTATAGCCTGTTTTATAGTAGTGTAGTGACGCTGTACTTGTCGACCTTCACCTGTGGGAGATGGACCCAACGGCACCGAAATAGGGGGATCTTGAAAAGCACGAGTCGAGCTCCCATATCTCCTCTATTTGCCCATAGTAGGAGCTCCTCACCCATCGGTCTTGAATGCATCTATGCTAACACCGCTGTTCCTCGATCGTGCACTTCCTATCCCGAAGCCAGATAAAATGTGTATCCATTTATGTCGATCCTTGCTATGTGACAATTGTAAATTGTGGCCCTTGTGCCAACCATAGCAACAGATCATCACTTGATGACCTCCCAATGATTCGCACCTTTAACCATTCGTTGAACCGACGGTTGCGCTCTCTCGTGATCCAAACCTCCGACCGGTCTGGATTATATTGGCGTACCACGTCTTTGTGCTCGTTGATGTACGGGGACACTTGGGTTATGTGTTGTAAGACCGTGAAATGGGCTTGAGCGTATGTATCCAGATCGGGAGTGATTGATTTCCTTCCAATGGTCCCGATACCATCTAGTCTCCCCTCATGGCGATATAGAGGCACACCTATCGGTTCCACCTGAGCTATGTAGTTGACGCAGAACTCAATGACCTCTTCGGTTGCATAACGTTTGATGATGCTGCCCTACGGTCGAGATCAATTCCGTACGTAGGACTTGAGAATTCTCATGTAGCTCTCGAATGGGTACATATGACGTAGGAACACAGGGCCGTATATCTTTATCTCTTTCACAAGGTAAACAATGAGATGGACCATGATATCAAAAAATGACGGAGGGAAATACATCTCAAGATGACATAGAGTCATCACCACCTCGGCCTGGAGAGCATCTAGTCCTTGGGGATCGATGACCTTCTGAGCAATTAAGTTGAAGAAATAACACAGCCTTAAGATTGTCACTCGGACCTTGTTCGGCAAGATACGCATAATTGCAACAGTAAGCATTTGTGTCATCAGCACATGACAATCATGAGACTTCAAACCAATTAATTTCAAATCTTGCATAGAAACAAGTTTCTTAATGTTAGCGGAGTAACCAGACGGGACTTTCACACCATGCAAGCTCTGGCACAGTTTATTTCTCTCGACCTTAGACAGAGTGTAGCAAGCTGGGGGAAGGTACGTTCGTCCTGTATCGGTCTCTTTCGGTGCTAACTCGGTCCTTATGTTCATATCAACCAAGTCACATCGTGTGTTTACACCATCCTTTGTTTTGCCACTAATGTTCAGTAAGAGACCAATCAAGCTATCACATACATTCTTCTCTACGTGCATGACGTTGATGCAGTGGTGAACTTCTAAGTGCTCCTAATAAGGCAAGTCTCAAAAAATTGACCGCTTCTTCCAGATGTTCTTCTGGCGGGTTCTTAATTTACGTCCCTTCCAAAGCACAACATCAATATCCTTAACCATATCATAGACCTCTTTCTCTCTAAAAGCCCTTAGAGCTGAATCGTCTTCCTTATTTCCGTCGAATTGTTTCTTCATCTTGCGGTATGGGTGACTCCTGGGAAGGAACTTACGGTGACGCATATACACAGTTTTGCGCGAGATGTTCAGCCATACACTCTGCGTAGCATTTAAGCAGTGTGGATAGGCTTTGGCTCCTTTTGTATTGAAGCCCGACAGGTTACCAAGGGCAGGAAAATCGTTGATGGTGCAGAACAATATGGTGTGTAAAGTGAAGTTCTCTCGTTTGAATGCAACCCATACTTGTACCCATTCGTTCCACAGTGTCACAAGATCTTCCAGCAATGGTGCTAGGTACACATCAATATCATTCCTAGGTTGTTTCGGCCCTTGGATAAGTAGTGATATCAAAATGTACTTCCACTTTATACACAACCAAGGAGGAAGGTTGTACATACATAGATTCACGGGCTAGGTGCTATATTGGCTGCTCATATTACCGAAAGGATTCATTCCATCTGTACTCAACCCTAACCTTATGTTCCTCGGTTTCGCACCGAACTCTTCGAAGCTCCGATCGAAGTTTCTCCACTGGGCAAAATCAGCAAGGTGTCTTTGCTTTCCATCTTTCTTACGCTCCTTCGAGTGCCAAGGCACCAATCTTGCCTCCTTTGGGTTCGCAAATAAACGCTTCAAACGTTGGATCACAGGCAGATACCACAACATCTTAGCAGGAGGTCCTTGCTTCACCTTAGCAAGATTCTCGACGCTTGTATCGGGATGCTTTGCACACGGACATACATGCATATCGCATACTCTTTACGATAGAGGATGCAATCATTGGATATGCATGTATTCTTTCTACTTCCATTCCCAACGGACAAAGAACCTTCTTTGCTTGGTAGGTGGTCTTTGGGCAACACGTTTCCCTCGGAAGGATGTCCGCTAGAGACCTAACAACGCCGTGAAACTCTTATCGGACCAACCATTGCTTGCCTTCAATTTAAGCAGTTCAATCACGGTTGACAACCTTGTGTATTCCGGCTTGCATCCAGGGAAAAAAGGTCTCACCGAGTCCTCCATTAAGCCCTCGAATTTACAAAACTCTCTCCCATCAGTAGTTCTCTTACGCATCGAGCATCTGATCCAGATTATCATCGTGCGACCTGTCCTCATCAAAAGCACAGTCCACATCCAGCACATCGTTGACTTCCTCAGCAATGTCGTCATTATTAACTTCTGGTATAATTTGCTCTTCACCATGACAAGTCCAACATGTATACCCTTTTTTGAAACCCCTTCGAATCAAGTGTGCATCGATCTACACCGAGTTGTTAAACATCTTGATTACATAATCAATACATGGACAGTACATAAAATTTATCCTTCTTGGCATATCCGCCTCGCGGCTCTTCTAAAAGCAACCACGCCATTAATGTACTCTTGACTCACACGGTTCACACCGTACATCCTGTTTCGGTCCATCTACGCTACGCATGTAACAAATTAGTGTCAAATTAGATTAATAAACCGCAAGTATGCAATCTTCCTATTTACCAAACATACTTAAATTGATTAGCGGTTACTTTATAGCAAACATAAAGGGTTATAGATCGTTACCCTCGGAGCTCACGAAGAAAATACCAAATATCTCTCAAGAATCCTCTCCTCCTCCCTTCCTCCTCTCCTTCTCCTCCCTTCCCTCTTTGTCGGTGGCTTAATGGGCTTCCTATTTACCAAACATACTTAAATTGATTAGCGATTAATTTATAGCAAACATAAAGGGTTATAGATCGTTACCCTCGGAGCTCATGGTGAAAATACCTAATATCTCTCGAAAATCCTCGCCTTCTCCTCCCTTCCCTCTCTGTCGGCGGCGCAATGGGCTTCCGATTTACCAAACATACTTAAATTGATTAGCGATTAATTTATAGCAACATAAGAGCATCTCCAGTGTATTTAATCGATGCCGATTCAAAGATATGCCACGTAAGCATTCAAAGAACTAGTCATTTTTCCTCCAATGTATTGATCCGATTCTTACTCTTAAGTGGGACCGACATCTTATTAAAAAAATCAGAAAAGAAATAAAATCTCTCTCAACCGCTCTCTCTCTCCATTTCCTTCCCCCTCATAGATCAAACTTAATGCATATGCTAACCACCCAATGAAAAATATTATTCTATTCACTTGCATCCAGATGCAAAGTTTGCATCGGTTCCTAGAGTTTTGCTTCGGAATCGCAGCTTCCAATGTGTGGAATCGGTTCCTAGCATTAAATCTAGCCATTTGAACCGACTAAGCACATACATTGCAGATGCTCTAAAGAGTTGTAGATTGGTACCCTCGGAGCTCACGACGAAAATACGAAATATCCCTCGAGAATCCTCTCCTTCTCCTCCCTTTCTCCTCCTCCTCCCTTCCCTCTCTGTCAGCGACGCAGTGGGCGATTACCTGGTGGCGGCTCAAATGAGAATGGGCAGGGGTCTAGTCCATCTATTTGTAGTGCGAGGATATCACAGACGATTCTTCTTATGAACCGTATGTGATATACAACCACCACCGACGGTTTTTAAATAGAACCGTCGGTGATAGTTCACAGACGGTCTATGCTTACAACCGTCTGTGATACTGGAGATTATCACATACGGTTATTTAATAGAACCGTCTGTGATAGATCATAGATGGTTCTATTAATCAACCGTCTGTGGTACAGGAGATTATCATAGACGGTTCTTTTAAAGAATCGTCTGTAATAGTTCACAGACGGTTCTATTAATGAACCGTCTGTGATAGATGTCTATCATAGATAGTCATTAATAAGAACCGTTTGTGATAGGCTGGCAGTGCAAATGCCTCGTCCCGACAGACCCAACACTGTGATGGGGCATCTACTATAGCATGTTTTGTAGTAGTGCAAGTCACTTAAGGACCAGTCTTCGAGCGCATTTTGTTAAGCCTTACCGTACCACCACATGTCCTGAATGGGCAGGACCTGGCTAACTAATTTACGTTCTTTCACCGTGGTCATGCCATCCGGTTTGTGGATATCATGGGGATATGTGCATGATCTTAGGATGATGATACAATTGGCAATGGCATTTGTGGTTTGTCGATTCAAGCGTTTTTGGCAAAGAATCTATTACTGTCGAGTTCTTTGGCGGTCAGACCGGCATTTTGGGTGGTCGACCGCCAATCCTTGCCGAAATTCGCTAAGTCTGTGGGCGGTCGGACCGCCGAACGGCATCAATCGATTTTGACTTGATTAAATCGAGTTGTGTTGGCGATGCTTGTTGGGTTAGCTTAAGGGCATGGGCTTGATGCATATGTGTTGCATGTTGCATGTTTTCACTAATGTGGGTCAAGTTGTGAAGAACTTGTTCTGGATTCGATTTGCTTGTCTATTGGTGTGCGAGGTTGCTTGGAGGTCAACGACGGTCAAGCGGCGAGGAGGATCGGGACTAAGCTTGGAGAGCCGAGGTCCGAACGATCAAGGATCTTTGGGTGAGGTCAATGGACTCAAGCGCGGCATGAGAATGGACAAGGATGACCGAGCAGACGATCAAAGTCTGTTGGTTGATCAAGCGGTGCGGGTCGATGCAAGTGCCATGGTGGTCGGTGGGAGCGAATAGGAGAGACTTGCCGACACGATGAGAGTCACGATTCAACCTACACATGGCGAAGCATGGATGTGTTTCATTTGTTGGACTCGGTCTTGAAAAAGATCGAGAAGGGTATTTTGGTAATTTCACCAAATCGCCTCTATGACCTTAGGCTAAACATGGCGCAAGGCGGTGCGTGGAGAAGCGGTTTAGGTCAAGGAGAAGTTGAAGACGGCGCTTTAAAATACGTGCGTATGTGACCCGTTTGTGTTGTGCCTTAACGGGAGCCCATTAGTGTTAACTCTCTAGAAGTTAGGCCTCCATATAAATAGGGGTGGCTGTTGTGATACAGCTACCAAGGACTTCATTTGTAAACCCTAGTTTGGTTTTAGGGTATTAGAGAAAGAGGAGAGGCTTAGGGCTCTAGGGAGATGAGTTGAGTTGTGTGCTCATGGATTGAGCTTTGTCCTCCATGAATGGAGTGGCTGTAAACCCTCTCAACCTCAGATCAATCTATGGATGATTTCCAACGATGAGTCTCTTTTGCGTTCTTGCTCTATATTTGAGATTTTGGAGGTTTCTTTGATCTAGTGCTTTTTGGTTGGTTTCGTGCCTTCTTCTACTTTGCTGTGACATGTGGGAACATATCTAAGATCACCTAGATCATCACTCTCCTACGAGCAAGGTTTAGATCAGGTTTTCGTTTTTTCCTGTGTTGAACCTTCCTTCGGTAGAATGGAAAAAGGTCGAAACTTTGACGTGGATCTACTCAATCTCTGCTTGGAATAGGTTCCTAATATCTTTAGGAAGGTGTGTTCCAAATTTGGTCAAGTTTGGCCATGTAGATCAAAAGTTAGACTGATTTTCGTTTTGGTTTTGGGCTGTCTGCACTGTTTCTGGTCAGGAGCGGTCGGACCAATCCTATAACACTGGTCAAACCGCCAGTCGGTCTGACCAAAGTTTTGCCGACGGTCTGACCGATTTCCATATTAGGATTTGGTTCTGTTGGCTCTTTGCTTTGGGGATTTTGGTTCAAGTTCAACACAAGTCTTCTGCTATTGATCCTCATAGCTCTCATAGCTATTGGGGTGAATCTGGTGTTGAATCTGAACAAGGTGAAAATTAGGCCAGCTCCTATTCACCCCCCCTCTAGTCGCCTTTCTGGTCCTACATGGTTGCATGTGTGTCTTTTATGATCTACTTTTATGTAACATCCCAATTTTCTGAGCTTTAAAAAAATCCTTTAAATAGTTGTAGTGAGAAAATTCACCATTTGGATTTATTTGAATTTAATATAAAAGCTTAAATATGGACCTTGAGTAACAAAACAATTTAATATGACTAAAGTCAACATGAACAATGGTCAAAACTATTTTATTTGGATTCTATGTGCTTGGATATATTTTCTAGATTTTTCTAGAATTTTTTCAAGTTCATTTGCTAATTTCTATTGCCATTTGGAATTTCTGGTATTTTCTAAATTGGAAAAGCAATTAAAATCTCCTAAATAGTGTTCGGGCCAATTTCCAACTCGGTCGGCCCATTTGTTACTGCGTTTGATTGATCCTCACAAGACAGCCAGGATTTTGTGAGGCCTTGGCGCGTCGTCTTGAAGCCCTACCATCGGCCGCTCATCGCTTTTTTTCCACTCGCCACCCGAGCCCCCCGCTCTCAGCGGCCCCACCGGCCCTTGTTCATCGTCTTCACCCGGGACTCTCGAGTCCGAGTTCGCCACTCGGCCTTTTGGGCGTTCGTGCCCTGGACGCTCCGGGTCGTCCGCATATAAAGGGGACACGAGCCCTCGTCCTCTGCATCCTTTCCGCCGCCGCCAGAACTGCAGCGCCTAACCCTAGCCGCCGCAGGAGCCCGAAGATCCCATCTCGCCGCCGCAACTCCGACGAGCGATTCCGTCGCACCCGAAGCCGCCCGAACCTCGCCGACCGCACCTCTGGCATCGCAAGAGCGAGAGCTTCCTCCTGGTGGCCTTCACTTCGCCGGAGCATCGTCGCAGCCCTACTCCCGTCCAGCCCGAAACCCCGCCGCCGCTTCTACCTCGCCGTCGGCCGCCTCGATCGCCCTTGAGCACCAGTGAGCACACCCTCGAGACCCCCGTGTCATCCTCTACCTCCCTGTAACACCCACCGTCGTCGACTCGCCGCCGTTCGCCGGAACCATCGGTTCCGTGAGCCGCCCTTCTTGCCGTCCCGCATTTGCCATCTCTCGCGCGTCACTTCTTTTCCGCCGCGTGTCGTCCACGTGTGCGCTGAGTCAGCGCCACCTGCGCACGCCCGCCAACTCAACCCCAATCCAGATCCAGAGGCTCGGTAGACCTAGTCTACCGTGAGCCATGTCACTGACGTGTGGGTCCCACACGTCAGATTTTCTTTTTATTTATCTTTTCCCGAAAATCCTTCGTTGACGTCAGCAGTGCGCAATATTCCGATTTTTCTATTTAGAAATAATTCGGGAAATTCATATAATTCCAATTTTAGGGTTTTTCTTTAGATTCAAACTTCCAAAGCCCATAACTTTTGCATCCTAACTCCAAATCAATCCATTCAAATTTCTAAATTCCTATAAATTCAAGATCTATTTAATGTAGATTTTTATTTTTATTTTTGGAGTTGTTTTGCCACTGTTATTTATTTAGTTTGTTTATTTGCTTCGTTTGCGAGTAGACTTCGACACTTCTGGAAGATTTGAAGAAGGAGGAGCACAACAAGACCAAGATCAATTTCTAGACCTGTTCCAAGGCAAGTCATGCTTTGACCATGATTGAATCCCAGTTTTCTAAATGTTATTTTAATTCAAAGTATTGTATTTTATTTCAAGCAATTATTTAAATACTTTTGGGATTAGCTATTAAATCCAATCTGTTATGCCTTCCTTGTATAATTGTTATGCCTTGATCCTTTGTCACCCTAGTTGATATTTAGTTGGTAATATTGTAGCACCAACGTGGGTTGGTTAAATGTGATTAGGTTGCTTAGCCATGCCACGAATCATTTATTCATGTAAAGTTGCAATTATCAACTTGACTAAGTGACTATGTAACTTTGTAATAATCTGTGTGTACTATGTGTCTTTGTGGCATGTGTTGCACTTAAATCAACCGGGTGGGAAAAGGTTTGGACTGAGGCAAGTGGTGGGAACTGTGTGACATGGTGGCTATGTGATGTGGGAATATGAATCTGTGTGTCAAATTAATCTGTGTGCCTTAGTTAGAATTTGGAAGTCTTGTCTCGGTCATTTAAGGACTGAACTTTGTGCGCCATTGAACTGAGCCCTTCCGTACGACCACATGCCTGTTATGGGATGGGCCTAGCATAGTAAGATACGAATTCTTGGCATTGATTGCTCAGGCAGTAGGTTAGGCTATGTGAAAAGGGTGGAGGTGTGTGCTACCATGTAGTTGCATCGCGGGACGGTTCGCCGCTTCCCTGTCCAATGGTGTGTGTTGTACCATACACTGTGTATGGTTTGGTATGACGTAAGCACATCGGGAGCAGCTATGTTAAGATGAAGTTTCTAAAATGCTTTGTTACGATTAGTGCTTGCAACATTGGTTGTATCTTGTGGGTAAAGTGTACAAACTCTGCAGAGTGTAAACAATCTATTGAATAGCAGCGTCATGATCATGGACAATGCTCGGGAATTTCACACGAGGGTAGATTTTCATAAAGCGTGTGTGGGAAGGAGTGTGTGATCTAAATCATATGGCTATGTGAATAATCTATTTAGGTCAGTGTGTGTCTTTGTGAAATCAAACCGTTAAATTATTATTGTCTATTTGTTTTACTTGCTTTCAATCTATTATTTGTATTCAACTGCAAATGTTGCATTTCTGCAAAAGAACCACAGAATGTCATTCCCTTGTAATAAGCCTACATGTATAATTGCATTTCTGTGGTGTGACTTACGAGTACGGTGTGTACTCATGCTTGTTTTAAACTAAATCAAGCAGAAGAGGAGGAGTCTTCGCCAGCATTCGAGGATGAGTTTATCGAAGGTGCCTGATCGTGGGGTCTTGATCCCAGTCGGTTGCTTGTGGTGAATCGATGGGACGCCGCTGCCGTTTCTGTTTCCTCTGCTTTATTTCTCTGTTAGCCCTGCGTGGCTTAATAAATGTAAACTCGACCATAAGGTCAAACTATTATTTATTAATCAAACTATTCGTTTATGTTACTATTCGCTTGTGTGGATCGATATCCATCTTTGTTGATACTGTGTGCACTAGCGTGATCCTGGACTAGTGCATTAAACACAGAGGGTCCAGAATTGTATTTTTGGGTCCCGACAGAGGTGGTAATTAATTATCTCTTGTGGGTAAAGTTGTACAACCTCTACAGAGTGTAAAACTATTCGAATAGCCGTGTCCACGGTTAAGGACATGCTAAGTAAAGCCACTCCAAGTTAGATTTTTTGTTTTGATTTTAAAAGACTTTATTAAGTGGTTTTGGATTTCTATCTAAATGGAAAATTGGGCGGGTAGCCATGTGATAGGAGGATATCCTTCACCATTTGTTGATGAATGTTATCTGACTATAAAAATTGAGTTTTAGAAAATGAATTTTAGTATAGAGTAATCTGCTTTGGAATTTAGTATGAATATTTAAATGGAAAATGTCGCTTTATGCAAATTGAGCCAAGCAAGCCTCCCTTTGTTGAATCTTTGCATGCATTATAACCTGTTATTGGGTGTAACTTGCGGAGTACATCCATTTGTACTCACCTTGCTTAATAAATTATTGGTCAAGAGAAGAGTACTACGAGGAGAATGAGAACTTGGACGACTAGACTACGCCCTCCAGATGATTGCCTGTTGCGAATCGTGTGGTCTACCTTACCAGTTTACTTCCGTTGTATTTTGCTCTTTGGCTTTATGCCCCTTTTGTAAAAGACATTAAGTATTTCAATGAATGACGTTTTATGGTTATGTTATCCATTTTTGTTGACTGTGTACACTAGCTGTTCCTGGACTAGTGTGTGATTCACAGAGAATCCAGGATCCTTCGCTCCCGGGTTCGACACAGTGGTACGTACCACTCGATGTACTGGTGATATGTCCAATCGTCGTATGGTCTCTGCTCCTGTAGGACCTCGACATGCGCTGTATCTGTCCAAGACGTAACCCTGTCATGCTGGACTGCTTGCCAGTCCTCAACATGTTGGCCTGCCCTCAATTGCTAGCTTTCGACAAGGATTCATATCAGAATAGGGAATGTGGGTATGAAATGCAAACATTACTCGGATAGATTGGACTCACAAGTGGACGGCTCACTGCAGGATCCTGCCGTTGAGAGGGG
This sequence comes from Phyllostachys edulis, assembly GCA_036346405.1. Taxonomy (NCBI): domain Eukaryota; kingdom Viridiplantae; phylum Streptophyta; class Magnoliopsida; order Poales; family Poaceae; genus Phyllostachys; species Phyllostachys edulis. The sequence continues at coordinate 30,316,823 of CM070561.1, read as the reverse complement.
GCATCTGCTGGTACAAATCAAACTGTCGCATTACGCGCTGTGGTGCGTAAGGCTCGACCATGTCGGTAAACACCAGGTGGCAGGTTGTCGCCCATAATCCGGCATCCTGCGTGCATTGCACAGATAGTCCGTGCGGCGCTACCATGTTCACAAAATCTAAGATCCATGGAGCCCATATGATGTAGTTGTCATGCAACGACTCAAACTCGTTGTGGAACAACGAGTAGCACCTCACCGGTATGTCCTTGGTCCAGTGTAACTAGCAGCAGTACACCGGTAGCCCATAGTGGGCCCGTCGATCGGGTCGTGCAACTCGGGATACAGGTGCATTGCTTTCTCGAAGGAGGGCTGCCTAATAGGGAAGTGCTCCCAACTCCACAGCTATAGGAGCACGTAGCAGACGGCAAAGAACTGGTTTCACACCGGTGTTGTGCCACACAACCCCTTGTATGTCGCGCAAAGGGCGACTAATCTCCAACTGTACTAAGGCATCGCCCCCAGCCTCCGCGTCAGCCAAAGACTCGTTAGGTGCATCTTGCGAGCATTGACTGAAATTCCTCAACCATATCCGAGGGACACTATGGGTGCTATCCGGGATAGGTATGTCAAACCGATGCAGCAACCAGGCCTTCCAGTCCACCGGAGGATGACCAGGAATAGGTGGCTCGCCCCTATTCGGGAGACCGATCAAGAATGAGACATCCTGGAGAGTGACCATCACCCCCACCCAAAGTGGAAGGTGTAAGTCTCGGTTCTCCACTTGTCCAACAAGTGGCAACATCACACTACCATCCAGGGTGAAGTAGCGTTCGACCGTGAGCAGCCTCGCAAAGGGAAACAAGCCCATGTCTCGAAGGATTGGGACATAGTGAGCATTGAGCTACCAATGATGCTTCTCAGACCAAAGCACGAGGGGTGGAGGGTCATCCGCGTCCCTGGTGATCCACAACTTGCACCAGTGATGCTCGTCGTAGAAGGGTTCTAGTAGCTCCAGTGGAGGTATGATTTGCAAGAGATCAAGGACACAGATTATTTGTGAATAAATTAATAATTACGACTAAATACAGACAACAAAATAATATGCACTAATTAACTATGGCCAAATTAATTACAACTAATTATATGCGACTAAATAACCAGGACCAAATTTGTTGTGACTAAATTAATATGAGTATTTAAATACCTCTAAATTAATTAGGACTAATTAATTACCACAAATGAATTACAAAAGAGAATTACAACTTAATAATGAATTAAATATCACTAAATTATTTTTGAGTAATTAATTACCACAGATTAATTACAAATAAATAATTAGGACTTAATAAAGCCATTAAATTAATTACATTGACTAACTATGATTAAATTAATTACGGCTAATTAAATACGACTAATTAGTTAAGACTTAATTAACTACAACTTATTAATTGCGACTAATTAACCACAAGTAATTAATTAATTGACACTAACTAATTTTGATTAATTAATTAAGTAACTAATTAACTAGGCCACGAATAATTATGTAAGATTAATTTAACTACGACTAATTAATTGCAACCTAATTTATTGCAACTAATTAAATAACACAAATTTTATTACACCTAAATGATAACGACTAAATTAATTATGCCTAAATAACTACAACTAATTAATTACGACTAATTAACTAACTACACAGCTAATAAAACACAATACATATGAGATAAAAATTACATCTTAATATGACCGTGAAAAATGGCTTTAAACAATCTTTAATTGTGTGCAAAAACGAAATCGATTGAGACTATGAGAGAGAAAGCGATGATGAGAGTGAGCGAAGAGTCTCACTGACTAATTGGAATTTATAGCGAGAATAAGAGCGCGAGTGACGAGAAGGAATCGGATTCCCTCCTGTATGCAGGCAGCATGCATGCGATTGAAGGACGCAAGACATGATTGATGGACAGGAGACAGGGAATAAATTGATGGATGGGAGACAGGGAATAAGGGTGTTGGGGCGTGTCCGGGCCTAGGTAGCACGGCGCTGCCCGCGTGGCACGTCTGGGCGTGGTCAAGCCGGAAGCAAAGGCTGTCTACGCGCATGGTGGATGGGCGAGCGCCGTGTTCGGGCCATGGACCTTCAGCCGAGGCTAGTCCAAGCCATGGAGCTATGAACAAGCGCCAGCTGGCGCGTCCGGGCCAGGGTGTTGTGGATAAGGCAGCGTCCGAACTAGGGTGGCGCGGACAGGGAGCGTCTGGGGCTAGGATGGAGCGGACGCGGAAACGTGACAGCACGGGAAGTGTCCGAGCCACACAAGAACAGTGCAAATCACCTCCGCGGGGTAGGGGCATGGATGTGGACACATGTCGATGGCCATCGTGTCTGTTGTGCCATTTTTGGTTTTATGGTTGTGAGAGCATTTTTTTTGCTAATACCGACCCCTAAAAGTGCCATTTAGAACAAAAAAAACTCATGAAAACACTACTGCTACATGAGAAATTCCTAGTGTACGTTGCACAATCCATCCCGCCGAGTACTGTAGCATGCAAAACACTATTGTTAGCCTCGGCGAGCCCAGCATGAGCTTAGGGGGCAGAGCACCTCGGATCGTGGTAGCCCCTAGCACCCCATCATTTGGGCACTATGGATTGAAGTTCAGTTGCTATAGAGGTACAAGAAGAACAAGAAAATAATTTGGACTGGAATTTTTTTATATGGGTTGCGTCGAACAAAGTACTGGTGGTTGCTGTTTTGGACCAACTGGCCAAGCCCATAAAACTCATCTATCTCGCTCTGACTGCTCTCTCTTTCAACTAGATATCGAGTCTCACTCCAATTCCTAACCAATTTCTCAATCCCCATCATGGTAAACCCTAACGACTAGCTCTATGAATGGCGTGTGGGCATGGACTTAGACGTGTTAGACGGTTCATGCAGGCATAAGGTACGATAGCAACTGAGAAGCGAGGAGCCCGAACTTGCCGCACATGGACTTGAAGAAGGAAGACCATTGTTGAAGTTTGGGGTCTTAAGATCGAGGACGACGGGAACGTTCGTCCGGACGGCAACGGTGCAGTAGGAGTTGACGATGGCCGCTAGCACGATGTTCGCGGGAACATCGATGGTGCCAGAGCCGGATAGAGCGCCGGAGGCCGAGGTGGTGCCGTCGGGTGCCATGCGATCAGCAGCAAACTCAACGCAATTCGATTGGCTGGCAACGAACGCGATCAGCGGCGGCTACAGAAGAAAGTTAGGAAAGAAACTAATCTGATACCATATTAAGAGAAGAAAAGATATCATATTAAGAGAAGAAAAGATAGCACCGCACACGCTAGCCAACAGGTTGGGTGTAGCTTTTCATAAATAGACAGGAAGAGCTAATCTAGACATAACAGAATCCTTAATTAGAGAAGCTAATCTAGACAAGTTACAACTAAACAGGGTTATACAATATTTTCTCTAATTACGTGGCACAAGCCTATATACAGCGTGACACTAATGCTATGTAGCATAAGCCTATAAACAGCGTAGCAGAAGCCGTGGCAATAGGCACTGCAGGTAGGCAATACCCGCAATCGAGCAGACATGCGGTGTGCGGCAGCGCTGCCAAGCGGCAGCATCCTATTACCACGCCCTAAATTTTAGCGCTGGGTCGGCATGGTCGTTGCTTCTCGATTCTCGATGGAATAGACCCAGGGGATTCACAAGATTGAAGTTCTGTGCTAGTACGTACGTCTCAAGCAGGGTGACGCTGCGATTGTATCATGGCTCGCGGTCTACAAGGCAAGACCGCGAGGATGTGGCAGGGCATGTCCGGACTGGCCATCGGTGCTGACATGCCACGTGTCATGTATCTCTCTCAGCTGCTGAACCTGATTATTCGTTGGATGGATGGGTGGCGCGTCAATCACACGGTGGTAGCACGGCATGAAAATTAGTAGATTATTACTCCATTTATTTTTCAAAGACGGGGGTCGATACAGCCCAACCGGATTTCTGTCGATTTCATTGAAAGAAAAATCATTACATGAATAGGAATAATATGAACCTAGGTTCGTCACTTCGTCCTAGAAAGTTTGCTAGAAGAACCCTAAAAATATTAGGGAACTACATGTTGGTCCTGCTAACAAAGCTAAACGCGCGTTGACCAGGACTCCGTGGAAAGGAGAAAAATTTAGTGGGACGGGTCTCACCGTGAGGCTCCGTTCATCCACCGTCCACTCATCCCCTTTGATCCAAGGGTCTGAGTGCGGTGCCTCACGAGGAACGGTGCCCCAGAGAAATATTTTTTCCGTGAAAACGCACACGCGTCGTGAAGGTACCTTGCCGGGAACTGGCGACGAGGAGATTGGTCACGGTGAGGACTCCCTAGGGTCCCAAGTGTGCTCGCCGATTGATGCCTCGTCGGAGGTCCCTGAGACGTACAGCACATGAGATTGAAGTTAAGAGGGATGTCTCCTTGGTTTCTGCTTGGATGGTGGTTTGATGGGGAGGTGACCCGCCTGGCATCCACCGTCGTGATTGTTGAAGGTTGTGGTCAGCGGCGATGAATGGCGTTGGTGGAGTGTGACGATAACAGTAGAGATATTGTATTAGCCAGACGTTACAGTACAGTATTTCAACCCCTCAAATGGTATCCAAGTCCAACCGTTCCTATTTATAGTCTCCTTGGTGGCGGACAGCGGCGAATCCAAAACTAAATCGATCGATTATCATCATACGTACATACCATAACATGTATATAAAGTGAATAAGTATAAACTATGGAGTGCACACGTATGCGTATGTAGATTTTAATAAGATGAAACGATATTAAACATTTAAACCTGGTGTCCTGTGCACTCTGAAAGCTTTACTTGGATTCGCCTCCGGACCCGGTGGAGGATTACAACATGCCCTTAAAAGGTGCTACAATACGAAGGTAAAATGGACTTTTCCTAACTAGCTGCCATGTTGGTTAGTCCGAACCCCACCTGTCTGCCAAGTATTCACCCCGTGGGCCGCGTCCAATGGATCGGGTTACGCCCTACCAACATCATAGTACAAAAAGTCGGATCGGACCGCTAGTTAAACCAAAAAAAGCTGGATGCGGTGACCAAGCCGGCTCGGTTCAGCTCAAAGACCATCCATACATTCGGATCAGGAAAAACTGGCCGATCCGGTGCCAGTTTTTTAGTAAACCGTCGAACCGGAGCCGGTTTCACTAAATCGAGCGTTTTTTGTTTAGGACATTAGCAAGTTTAATCAAGAATGGGTAGTTGAAGATAATCCTCTTGGACTGACTGCTAAAGAGGTTGACACTTAAGGAAAAGAATTGACATCAATCCTACCAGATTGCAATGATAATGGTAATGCCTTTTCAGTATGCATATTCTTTTCGTTGCACCTTTTCAGCATGTATTAACATAATAATTTACAGATAAAGAGCAAAATACGGATGATGTCGCTCTCGAAGATATTGATGAAAATGAATTAAGGAATGAACAAGCTGCAGACACCTCAACTGATTTTCATTATAGTAGGGATGTCAGGCAATCAAATGAAAATGAAGACCAATAGGCTACACTTGTTGCTCGGAATATTGCTGATATTTAGGATTTTATTGTGCCTTTGTCATCAACTTATAGGTTGTACTAGCCTTGTATCGGTTAAGACTATTGGATTTTGCACTATTATTCTATTTATGATGTTTGGACTTTGTACGGTTGTAATCATATTAGCAATTGAACAAAAAAATCAATCTTTGTTGTTCTTGGGCAGTCCCAAATTGTTGTTGATAAAGCTTGACACCTTTCATTATTATACATCAGTAATTTTGTAGTAGGGTCACAATTTATTTGAGTATTACCTTTGATGTCACAACAACTGATTTTTTGTACCATGATTATTGGTATTATCTTCGCTAAATAAATATAATATTCAGATATGTAAAACTGACTGCTTGACTGGTTCACAAAGGATGCGAACCCCCGGCGCGGCGCATCCTTCTGCCCTGCTCCATCTCTGTGAAAGATTAAAGATTAATATCCGATCATCATTTCACAGAGAGCACAAAATGGCCTGGTCAAGTTAGGGTCTATTTGGTTTGTTACCAATATGAATTAAACCAAATTTTGGCAATGCTAATAAAAAAAAATGGCTATCGTTTGGTTTGCTTCCAGTACATGGTAATGGCAACGAAAATTTGATAAAGCCAATAAAATACAATGTCACGCGTAGGCAATCCGTGGGCAAGGAAATCGTTCACCAAAAATTTGGTAACGTCAAAGTTTGACTTTGCCTAACTTTCGGCTATACCAAATTTTGGTTTGGTTCATTCGGGTCTTGAACCAAACAGCCCTTTAATTAAACCATGTTTTTGCAACAACAAAAAATGCATGTGACAAGTGACAACCCAGCCTGCTCTAGCAAACCCTGAGGGGATCCAGATCAGCATTATTGCGAAGGTCCACTGCATGAATGGTGCTCTGCAGTGAACCGCAGAAAGTACTATAGCAATAGCATACTCTGTGCAAAAACGTAAACACTGTAGCAACAACACAGTGCGATTCATCTGAACCTTTGATTTTCAATCGGGCGGTGAAGATCGCTTCTAATGCCACTGCACTGAAGATCCTTTGCATTGATTATCCCTTTCCACATCGAGGCCTACTAATCAAAACGATTCAGTACTATGCTGAGGCCTCCAACTCATCCTGCGAGCATGTGTGGAGCAGTATCATCTTCGCCTGGCGCGATCGAGGCGCTAGCTTAAATTTGCGCGTGCATGTGTGGACACTTGTGCCGGGACAGGCAAGCAGCCATTCGGGGGCGCAGCAACCTGTTCGCCTACCGCTTGCTGCATTGCATCGGGTGGGTTTGTGCTCGGTTGCCTTAGTTCTGGCCAAATGGGCAGGGTCTACCAAGCCAGCCCAAGGCACGACACTGTAGACCCGACCCAGGCACGGCACGGCGCACACTATTCATGGGCCGTGCCTGGGTCGCCACCTCGGCACAATGGGCTTGCCCGACACGACACGAACAGTGTCGGGTCGTGCTAGGCACGTCATGATCCCAGGTAGGCACGACACGGCCTGAGCAGCCCGGAGAGCCAACGCCAGTGGCGCCACGCGCTCGTGCCAGCGCAGAGGAAGAAGGGCAGGGGTGGCGTAGGAGGAGGCCGGACCGGAGAGAGAAGAGAGGAACGGGGAGGCGAGGAGACGGCTCGGTGGCCGGTGCCGGCAGTGCGGACGAGACGGGGAGGCGGCTCGGTGGCCGGTGCCGGCGGTGCGGACGAGATAGGGAGGTGGCTTGGCGTCGACGTTACGGACGAGGAGGCGGTGCGAACGAGGATCGAGGAGGCGGCTCGGCGTCGGGCCGTCGGCGTTGCGCCATTGCGAACGAGGAGGAGGCGAGGAGAGGCGGCTCAGTGGTGCGGTCCATGCGACGAGGCGGTCGAGCCGCAGGCGGGAAAGGGCGAGGAGGCGGCGAAGCGGCGAGACTCTAGAGCACGACGCGGGCGAGGCAGGCGAAGAAGGGACGGGGTGGCAGGTAGGGCAGTCGGGCCGTGGCGTGCTCGTGGGCCGTGCTTGGCACGGCATGGCCCGAAAAAATCCGGCTGTTGGGGATTTTAGCCCTTTTTTTACCGTTGGGGTCTTTAAAAATATGAAACAAATTAAAAAAAAATCCCAAAGTTTTTTCTATAAATAGCCACCATACCCCCCCTCCCCCCCATCATTCAGCACCCCTTCATTCTCCATTCTCTCTTTGAAATTCTGTTATGCAAATTCAAATTCATGTTGAACTAATTTGGCAAAATTAAAAAAAATTGTGCCAAAATTTGGAAAATTCAATTTTCAGCAACAAGTTAGCGAAAGAGGTACAATACTATTTTTTGCATACTTTTATTGTTAGTGTTTGTTATGCTAATATGAAAGTAGTAATAGTGTTAGTTTCGATTTTGCAGTTTTTGTTATGGACAGTCCTTACGACAGCTTTGCTCTTGGTGATTACGGACTTTCACCAGAGGAAGTTGCGTCCATGGAGACGGCTACGGCTGCCTCAAGCCAACCGGAGGTTTTACTGGAAGAAGGGCAAGGCGGAGTTCCGTCATCAGGCTCCACGGCAGCATCAGGCTCCGCGATAATCGGAGCAAAGAGTTCGTGACTGTCCACATCGGGAGTGTGGGAGAATTTCGACAGGACAACCAAGCAAGACGCGGCAGGAAATGAGGTACCATATGCTATTTGTAAAATTTGTCGCCATTAATTGTCTGCAAAGTCTACAGGTGGAACGTGACACTTGCTTAGACATGCTACAAGATGTCAAGTCAGCCAAGGATTGGTGATAAGGCAGACGCGGCTGCAATACAACCCCGACAGTACAGTATGTAGCTGGGGCTACGATCCTCAGGTAGCCCGCCAATCTATCTGTCGTTTAATTGCTTCTGAGGATCTACCATTAGGTTTTGGCGAGTCTGCTTCTTTCCAAAATTACATTAGGACTGCACATAATCCTAGATTTTCTTCTGTTTCTAGACAAACAACGACTAGAGATCTAGTAAAATAGTATAATGAACGTCGTGATAAAATAAAAGAACTATTTAGTACGTACACATTTTTTGTGGCCCTGACCTCGGACATATGGAGTGGTCAGGTTAGGGAGGATTATCTTAGTGTAGTTGCGCATTATGTTAATGACGACTGGGTAATGGAGAAAAAGATCATAGCTTTGAAATTAATTGATGTAGCACACATGGGTGAGAATATTGCGAACTGTATTACCAAAGTCGTGGAAGACTTTGGTCTTCAAATGCACTATCATAGCACTGACGATAGTATACTATTAACTGAGCAACATTGGTTCGTTGCTGAGAAGATACTGTCGTTTTTAGAAATTTTTTATGAGGCAACTATTGCTTTGTCCGCTGTCTACTATCCAACATCTCCTATCATTGTGCATACTATTTTATGGATTGCTACTCAATTGCAAATGTACGAAAATGACTTAGTTTTATGTGATGCTATTGTTTCCATGAAATCTACATACCTTAAATATTGAAGAGAAATCCCATACCTATATGTATTTGCATTTCTTTTAGATCCTTGGGCTAAAATTGATGTATTTGGTACTGTACTTGGTCTTCTTAGTGATGCTACGGGGCTAGATTATACTGACTATTTTGCAGAAATTCATTCTCAGTTATACGAGGTTTACCAAAGATATGAAAATAAGTTTCGGGGAGTCCGCTCGCAACGACCTCCAGTAGCCCCCACCTCGAGTGGGAAGACAAATATGTGGGGAATGATCTTCGGTGTCTCTTCCTCCAGGTCCAGGTCCAAGTCTTCTTCTTCTTCTCTACACCTGCTCAACCAAGACCAACAATGAGCGGGGAAATATCCACTTATCTGGACAGCGATATAGAGGACTTCAACTCAGAAGGCTTCGACATCCTGCAATGGTGGCAAGCCCATAAGTTAACATATCCCGTGCTATCCATACTTGCACGTGATTTGTTAACTGTTATTGTCTCTACGGTTTCCTCCGAGTCTGCTTTCAGTCTTTCTGGAAGAATATTGGAGGAGAGATGAACAAGTCTCACAAGTGAGATAGTGGAGATCCTTTGAATTGTGAAGGACTAGAAAAACAAGCTGTTCACGAACACAACACTCTGTGGAAAATCCAGAGTTGTCGTGAGGTGTTCAAAAATCTGTACTTAGACAATGACAATAGCACCAACACGTAAAACAATGATGTATTATGTATGTAGAGCTATAGGTTGTATTCCTTTTCCTTTGCCATGGTTTTCTCATTTTGAGTTTTTACTTGACGAAGGTTTTAACGAGGCAGCTAGTTGGACATTAATAAAGCTCTTTATTATATTTTCAATATGATTGTCTTTTTTTTTTTGGAATAAGTCCATATTACACCCTTGAACTTTGGCGAGACTCCAAAAAACCCTCTTGAACTCTAATACCATTTGGTTTACACCTTCGAATTGTCAATACCAGATCACCCAACCCCCTCGGGCCAAAACCACCCGGTTTGTCGCCTATGTGGCATCACTGATTAACTTAGGCCCACTGGTCAGGCACAAATGAGAGAGAGAGAGAGAGTGTGTGTGTGTGTGTGTCTTTCTCGTTGTTCTTCTTCTCTCCCCGTTGCTTTTCAATGGAGCTTGCTCCCACTGCCTCCTCCTCCTCGGCCGGCCTCCCTCATGCATGGCCTTGCGTGGCTGGCTCCCTACCTTGACCCTTGCCTTTGCCTTGCCTTGGCTCAGCCCCACATGCGCATTGCTGTGGCGCCTCCTCCCATTGTCCGCACGGCCACGCCATGCGCCCGGCTGACGCTCTCCTCCCGGCGACGCCCACACCTCCTCCTCGAGCTCCGGATCGACGAGCTCCAGATCCGGATCGCCATCGCCAGCGCCACCCTTTCTCTGGATCCGTCACCCGCCGTCGCGCTGCTACGGATCCGTTGCCAAGCGCCGGATCTAGGCCCCTTGCTCCTCCCTTGGGCTCCCTCTTTACTCCATGTGCGGCTCGCCGCCGTTGTTCGCCAGAACTCGAAGCGCCGCCAGCCGCGAAAGCACCACCTGGCCGCCCGACTAAGCTCCCCTGCTATGCGCTGCTCCCGGGATGCTACCACCTCACCGAGCTGCCGCCCCGGATCTGCCACCGCCGCACGAGCCCGACACCCTTGCTCCCGGCCTTCAGCTCCTTCCACGGCCACCGCACTAAGCTCCCCACATGCGAGCGTGGGCGCAAATGGCGCCATGGGGTCAAGCCAGGAAATGAGCGCCAAGGATGGGAGAGGGATAGATGAGGTGAAGTAAGGCCGGAGGAGGCGGCGGTGCTAGGAGCCGTCGGGCGGCAAAGAATCGGGCTAGGGCAAGGGAACTGAGGCGGATAGGAAGAGCCGGAGCGACTGGGGTACGGAGCTGGCCAGTGGGGGCCGGGCAAGCAAAGACCCGCCAAGAGGGAGGAGAGGCAGCGCCAAGGATGGGAGAGGGAGAGGCGAGGTGAAGTAAGGAATGGTTGGAGGAAGAAGAAGCAAGAAAGGGATAAGGGATTTCGGCTAGAGGAGAAAGGATTCCACGTCATGAGTCCGCCACATCAGCAGAACGTGTACACGTGGATGCCACGTCATCCAAAACTGCAGCGGCGGACCTAGGATTTTTAGAATAGGTGTTCGAAATTCAGAGCTAGGATGTCCAGATATGCCGATACCAATACGCCAATACCATGAAATATTATTCCCCCCAAAAACACTGATACGACGATACGCGTATATATAATAAAATACAAAAAAATATAGAAATTAATGATTTCATATAAAGAAATGGATGATATAAGACAATCATAATGGTATGAATTAAACAACAAAATATATATATCAATGATAGTTGAGGAGGTGGAAACTAGGAATAGAGCTATTTTAGCTCCAAGCTTTATATTTTACTGAGTTATGTTGTTTTTGCAGGGTGCGGCCAAGACTTGTGTTTGGTGCTTGGCTGTTGTTGTTTTCTCTATTTTTCTATTCTGGGTTGTAACTACTATACGTCTATACTGCTAAAACTTATTTTCTTTCTCTAATAGTGATTGGTTGAGCTCCTGTCTTCTTTTTTTAAAAAAAAACTTGTGCTTGGTGCTTGGTCGTTGTTTTCTCACTTTTTCTGTTTTGAGTTGTAGCAGCTAGACTGCTAAAACTTATTTTCTTCCTCTAATAGTGATCTGTAGAGCTCCTGCCTTTTTTTAAAAAAAAAAAGACAATTGCATACTTTGTTGATCCTGCTCTTTTTTGCTCTTTTCATGTCAGCAAGAACCCCATCTAATAATGTTCTTTCTATAGAGCAAAAATTAGCATGTAAACATATGTAACAAGAGCCCGACTATTTGTTCATTGCCCAAGGCAAAGATTGTATTTTTGTATAACATCCATTGAAAAGAATCAAGAAAGCAGAGGAAGGGGCTAGACTCCAGAAAAAATTGGAGCTGAAGCAGAGCTGAGCCAGGGAGAAGAAGTGGAATGCGCAGAACATACTTAGATCCGGAGAGAGGACGATGACGATGAGCTGGATATGCTGCTCCCTTCTTGCCGCCACGCTCCCTCCCAGGCACCGTGTTGCTCCCTTCCTCCCTGGTTGTCGCGCTGCCACCCGTTTGCTCGCGTCGCATCTCTGCTCGCCCGTGCAGGTACGTTGCCACACGCTCGCTCTGTGCCGCATCACGCCTGCTTGCCATTACGTCGTAGCATTGTGTTCACCGACCGTCGCTCGCCTTTGTAGGCTGAGCCTCCGCTCGTTCGCCACTTGGAGGCCGGAGGCCCCCCCCCATCACACACGCAAACACAGACAGCCGGTTGACTGGAGTAGGAAGGAAAATAGGCCTAATATGTTACATAGGCCGCACACGGGGTGTGGAGAGTACGTGCTGAATTTATTTGCAGACACAACTATATAATTTTGACCTAACTAATAACATATACATCTAATATACCTATTATATACCAGATATTTTGCACAAAAAAAGGGTGTTCAGCTGAACACCCTTGAACCATGGAGGGTCCGCCCCTGCAAAACCGGGGTGGTTTAGGGTGAGAGTGTAATTTGATCTGGTTTTGACAATTGGGGGATGTAAAGTGAACGGTTTTGTAGTTCGGGGTGTTTTTTGGACTCAGTCCATAGTTCACGAGGGTAAAATGGACTTATTCCTTTTTTTTCAATTTTCATGTCTACTTCTGAATTCTACATATTTTTCTAATTTTTTGGATCTTTTAAAAGATTTTTTTCCGGATTTTTAAACGGGCTCATGCCAACCCGGCAAGGCACGAACGACCGATAGACTGTGCATAGACCACCATCCGGCACGTAGACCGGTCCAGTACAGCACGAATAATAGCCGAACCTAAGTAGACCGTGCCAACACGAGTCTATACTGTGTCAGACCGGGCCAGATCGGACCGTCCGTTTGACCAGCTCTGGGTTGCCCGCTCCAGAGCGATGCCAAATGCAGCGGCGGCAGCGTCGCTCCTCCCTGTTTGTCCCCCTAGAGAGTCGTACGCTCGTTCGCACGGACCTGGGCTGGGCAGGTGCGCGTCGCACATGCGCAGGCAGGACAGCCGCTGTGCCGCGGCCGGAGCGTTTAGCTGGCACCAGCATAAATAGAAGCCGTAGGACGGCTTCAACAGTTGGGGTCGTGCATGGCCCGCGCTTTGCGTTTGGCTGCATGCTCTTGCATTGGCGATCGAACAGGGCTTTCATCTTTTCATGTAGGTGCAGACTGATAATTAAGTCTTTTTTAATGATACATCAATACTTTTTCCGTTTCAATATACTTGTTCACTGCTCACTACACACACAAACCAATAAAACTCTAAATTTAAGAAATAATTGATGAAAAATAATCCTACATACTTCTATTAAATAACATAACACAATCATCTAAGATAGTACGTGTGGAGATGTGCCTGTGCGTTGCAGTTTTGCATAGGTGAAGTGTGAAGTGACCGTCAATGGAGCATATTTTGTAGCAACCTCTTTGCCGGTCGACAACTGTTGCCCTCTCCTCGATCCCTCCCAGAGGAAATCGTGAAGGCCATGGAACCGTTGTACCTATCAATGTGCCATTGTAGATTCGTCCTTTTCAAGTGACGAATCAAAGCACTTCAATCCTATGATTAGGCAGCTTGTAGATCAGCCTGCCGCCCCAAACACCGGAACATTAGGCAGGAAATAGTCTAAATCACTCTAAGGTCCCGTTTGAATCACATGACTCTCGCAGGAATTTCGTAGGAAACCTCGCACCATCCGCCGCGCAGGAATTTACACCCACAGGAAATTCCCTACCAAACCACTCCGTTCTAACCAGCACCGAAAAATAAAAAGAAATTTACCGTATCATGGTCAAGCTAATTTTTGCGACAATATTTTTTGCGACAACGAAAGGCTACAAGAGGAATGAATTTGCGTCATGCCGCAGACCGTCATCATCGACACATAAATGGCACTAAGGCAGTAGACCCAGTAAAAAGAGAGCCGGCTGACCTTCACTGCCGCTGCCCTTCCTCCTCGCTCGCTGCCACGGCAAAACTAGTGACCCCCCGCCGGCATTTATTAGGCACGGAAACTAGGACGACGACCCAGCGGCGCAGCGCTGCGGTGGTGCCTCCTACGAAAGGCGCCGTGCCGGCCAGACTTTTGGCCCCTGAAAAGCCCCTTAACTTTTGGGTTTGGCTCGAAATTATATGCGGCCATGATCAGGCCCTGGCCCCTGATGTGCAAGAGGTCATCGTCATCATAACCCAGCGAGAGAGCAGAAACTGGAAGAGAGAGGGAAACAGAGCGAGCGAGGGAGTACTACTCTTACTCTAGCAATGTGTGTAGAGGGGGGGCATCATTGCAGTGGAACAGAGTTATTCCCTGCCATGGGCAACGATGATTCCAGCCAAGAGGGTTCACATGTTACTACTATCATCCTATCTACGGTGCAGCTGAACCAGGAGGATGAAAAAGGAGATGATAAGATCTCCGGGAGCTAATCATCGATCCCTGCTTCTTTTGTTCGCATCAATCAACTTCTCTATCAGAGAAATTAGGGAGGGATTCATGCATGCATGGGGGTTAAACTAAATAATCTGCACTTTACATCTGGCTTTTGGTTAGATCCTGTGCATGTTCACTTCAGCCTATGTTTGTTTACATGGTGATAACTGGGGTGCAATCGGAACAGATACAGATGGATATTACTCATTCTGTATCATATTCTATATTTTTTTTATCGGAAGCGGAGTCGAACACAGATAGTGCCGGATACAAATACGAATGCGAATAGTCTCGATCACGAATGTTTAGTCGGATATTGTGCCAAAACAAAACTCATATATGTTGTGCATATAAAGATCAATCAACAACGCTACATGGCCAAAATACAACTACATTATGAGCTCAACAAGCAAATTTAACCATATATAACAGGTAGGCTGAGGCTGAGTAGTGCATAGTGACATAGCCATATTGATAAAGCCAATAACAGAAGTCAACGAGTAGCACACAGTCATAGCACATCAGAACTGATAGAGGTCGACTGGCGGCTGCGGCGAGAAAGGTCTATGGGAGGCAGTGTCCAGCGGGGACCAATGATGTCGCCACGTGGCGTCGACAGAGATCGACGGCCACCAGAGGTCGACGATGCTGGGGAGGTCTTGGTGGCAGCGGTGCATCGAGGGATGTCGACGGCAGGGTAGCGAGCAAGCGAGGAAGGTCTTGGCGGCGAGGGAGGTAAGTGGCAGCCGACGGAGATCGATGTCTACCGGAAGTTGACAGCACCAGAGGCTCGAGGGGGGGGGGGATCTTGGCGGCAGTGGTGAGGGATGTCGAGGGAGGTTTTATTTAAAGAGAACATAAGGAGATTGAGAGATTCCTTATTTGTCTCGCCAAGAAACGTGACGTAATCTGTAATCATCTTGCAACGTGATTTTCACGACTGGAACGGCTTCGAATGGAAAACCTTATAACTACAAAGTTGTAGATCTTTTTTCCATAGTCCACTTTAGATTTCTCATTGACCTAATTTGGAGTTCTTGCGTTGAGATATGGGGCCCGCAAGGCAGGCTGCACAGAGAATCATGGTCCGCAACTGAGCCAACTTCCAAAGCAAATTTTGCAATGAATACAACGTTTTCAGAAAACCTCCACAAATAGCAAGTTAAATTACTATGAGTTATCTAAACGGTAAAAAAAAGAATCACTCAATTCTGAGCTCGGTAGAGAAAGTTTTGATCTCCAAAAGGTTCGCTGCACAAAAGGAAAGCGGAAAACCGACTCGAATTCAAAGTGTACTCTGAATTCAATTCAATGCTGGTAGTTTCCAACCCTACCACGTCCAAACCACGACCCTCCAACCCCTTAGCCTTTAAATAGGACCCCAAGGGTGCCCCTTGCGCTCCTCTTCCTCTAGTCGTCACCCCCTATCGCTGCCCCTGCCGCGCCGCGCTGCCCTACTACCTGGGTGGCTGCTGCCATGGGGAAGAGGAAGGTCAGCAACAAGGAAAGGAGCAAGGAGGAGGGAAAGAAGAAGAAGAAAAAGAAAAAGAAGAGGAAGAGGAAGAGAAGAAAATTGCGGGGTTTTCTGTGATCTGTTATGTTCGTCAAGGGTAAACCCTGTTAATCCCCAGGATTTGCCATGGTTTAGTCATTGTTAAGGTTGTAGATCGTTTTGCTTAGGGAAAGATTGTTTTTCAGCATGCCCTAGTTTATCGAGGCTAGATGCAGAACCTTGCGGAGGCGATTCAGGGTATTTAGACTCGGATTCAGATGTTGGTACAATTAGAGAAAAGTTAGATAACCTCGTTAGCTTTTCAGGAATGTCTGGATCATTAGAATCGGAGTAGCGAGCGGAAAGTTACAATATGGGGAAGTCACTGTCCAGAATTTGGACGTAGCTGATAGATATTGTGAAGATGGGCCAGTTTCATCTAATAGATAGCAAAATTAAAATGTGGTGATAATTTGAATAAGTTAGAAAATTTTATGTTGTTTCCAGAACTGGTATTGTTATTTCTAAGTTTTAGAATTAAATATATAAAATTATAGAGTGAACTGTCTTGACAAATTCGGGACGGTCTTTCAGGGAAGGAAACATCGCTATGCTTGTGTTAGTGTGACCTGTGAACGGGTTTTATTATTGATATGCTTGTTGTAATCTACTGTTAATTGATGTTAAAATTGATAATTGATGTTAAAATTGATAGTTACTGTAGTTTAGTGGCATTCCGAGCTCAGTATTGAGCTGGGGTGTTACAATCTTGGGCTATTGGCGACAAGGGAGGCAAGCAGCGGCCGCCAGGCGCGACCGACTGCCAAACATCGATTGCGCCAGAGGGAGGTCTTGGCGGCGACGGTTGACTACCTGAGGGCTGAGGTTTGGGAATTGGGGATTTAGGGTAAGCCGGTTAGGGAGTTAGGGACTTTAGGGTTAGAAGGGAGATGCAGCCAGCTTACGAGTCATGGCCCGTGGGCCAGATAGTTACCCGATATTTTATCGGATAGCTTCGAATTCAACAGATACCTCCATCCCGAATTCGTTTCTGTATCCGTTCTAACTCTGAAATCGCCGGGGGGATCCAGATATAATACGACCCGTACGGGAATTATTCGCTTTTTTTTTGCGCCCCCAGTAATCACTATCATGGCAGCAACCGATGCCTAGTCATCTCTAGTGTAATTTTTTATTCCCAAAAGACGCACCCTTAGTTGCACCACTTGTCATGACAAATAACACTGGAATCTTTAACTACCTGTTGAATATACGATGACATCAGAAAGCTACATGCATATACAATTACCCCAAAACAATTGAAGTGAGTATTATTAGCAATTGATTGGTACAGATCCTAGAGACAGATTTAGCTCGCAGATGAGATCGTTAGTTCAAGTACACATATACATAGAGCTGAACAAATTAAGTGCACGGAGCCCACTCCTAGCAGCACTAATAAACCTCGCTCGTACACATCGGAGTATCCAAACCAAGAGAATTCCCTCCATCAAGTGCAAAAATCAAATCCAGTCCCCACTTCGATGAAATTTAATACAAACCCAGGGATAGAAACAAGAAAAAGTACTTGGTGCAATCAAGTGTGGGGAAGGGGGGACACATGCAACAACTTGTCACTCCCAATCTCTCTCTCATCCTCCTAGTCCTATGGCCCAGGCCACAACATGATCTCACAGACACAGAGCCTTGACACTAGAAAGAAAGGAAGATCTCCTCGCTAACCTCTCTCGTCAATAACGAAGAAGATCGCGGCAGATCAGGACCATGTATATGACGATGGATCACATGCCGTGATCTGTCTTTAATGCCTAGCGGAGCCTGCGACGGTCCTAACCAAATCGGTTTTATTGATTTATTCTCTTCTTCTCCCCTCTGGCCTTGATCATGTGGAGTGGTTAGCATTAGCGCCCTAAAAATCCAAGGCTCGCACTAGTACTACTGCTACTCACTAAAAAGAGGGGCCTTTCTCTCTCTAGGATATGCGAGCTTTCTCTTCTTGTCTGTCCTTTCGGAGGCTTTGTGGTGGTTTTCATGCGAGAAAGAAGAAACCTTGGCAGTTTGATGAGTTGCGGTTGGGGCCGGTGGAACAACAAATTCGGACGGGGATCTTGGCGCCGGAAATCTCGCCGCCAGTCGCTGCCGGTGGACATTAGCACGGATCGATGATAATTAACCCCTTCGGGCCCCCAAGATTAACCGGCAAGAACGGAGACAGCAGCCACTAGTACTGCTACTCGCACACACTGCCGATCGACATGACGCTGGGAGCACTAGGGAACAAGAAGGCAAGGTTTGGAATTGCACCATGTCCCTCTCTCTCTCCCTGTCTTATGTGAGATTTTGTATCTAAGAGAGGAGCGAAACAAATCTAACAAAGATGAGGTTTTTAATGTACACAAGGACGACGGCAACGGCAAGAAAGAAGTGATTAATAAGTAACAAAAGGTATACTGCTAAAAGGCTAATCAGACCTTTGTTGTTTGTGATGCATGGTGACAGGAAGCCGAAGAGAACAGCATGCACGCCTCGATCTCTCTCTCTCTCCTACTCGGATGTACAAATCCACGGGTCTAGGCCCTCGCCTCGGGTGGCCCGTGCGGGCGAGGCGGCGGCGCCGTCCGGTGGCTTGGCAGCGCTGGTTGCGGCCGATGACGACGACGCGCCGGCGTGGGAGGTGTAGTTCAGCTTGCAGCTGCGGCTCCCGGGCGCGCCGCCCGCGACCACGCCCGACAGCTCGTCGCCGCCATGGTGGACGTCGTTTCTTGGGTGCAAGTGCAGCCCCTCCGAGACCATCAGCCCGCTGTGGGTGAGGCCGATGCTGCCGCTGCCGACGCCGATGCCGGCCAGGAACTCCGACGGCGACGGCTCGTGCAACCGCGGCGCCGCCTGCGCGAAGCCACCGAACATGGGCTGCGACGAGGGCTGTGTGGAGCCGAGGAGGTTCTGGAAGGAGAGGTAGCTGTTGGGGTCCTGCATCCGGAGAAGCGCGGAGGACGTCAGCTGGAAGGCGTCGGCGGCGGCGGCGTTGGCTGATGCTGCCGTCGTGGCATTGGCATTGGCGACGCCGATGTTGGACGAGGCTGGCGTTGACGAGGGCGACGACGTGAATGGCGGGAAAGGGGAGGGCGTCGTCAGGAGCTTCTGCGCGAAGGGGCGGAGGAGGTACGGCGGCAGCGAGGACGCTGGGTCGGCGCCCGCGCCCGCGGCGGAGCGGAGGGTAGCGGGCGAGGAGAAGAGGTGGTCGAAGTGGGTGCGGAGGGACGTGGCGGGACCGCCAGCGCCCGCGGCGAAGGGCGGGGAGGGGATGCCGGTGAACTCCTGCACCATGGCGCGGAAGTTGGAGGTGTCGGTGGTCAGCACCGTCGTGGGCGCCCGCCGCGACGCGCGCGTCCGCTTCCGCGACCCCTCGGCGGCGCCGGCGGCGCGGCTCCGTCCCCTGCGCCGTCGTCGCCGACGGATCAGCAGCCTGGTGCGTGCCCGCGCCCATGCCCATGCCCGCATCGGCCATCGCGACACGCGACGACGACGAGGACAACGCCCCCGCCGTGAACTGCGCCGACCAGGGCGCCGCCTGCTGGTGCTGGTACTGGTGCTGCTGCGGCGGCGGCGCGGAGGTGAGATCCTGGAGGCCGTAGAGCGAACCGTGTAGGGAGAACGCCCCGGCCGCCGAGGGCGACGGCGTCGGCCGGAGCAGCGCGGAGAGCTGCGAGGAGTCGACGCCGCCTCCCCCCCGGGAGTCGAACTCGTCGTCGCCGCCGCTCGACGACTGCAGGCTGCAGCTATTGCCGGAGTCCATCACCCCCAGCAGCAGCACCACCACCAGAAAGCCTCCCCTCGCACTGGTGCAACCCCTCTCCAAAGAGAGCCAACTAACACACCGAACCACTCACTGACCACAAGAAGCAGCTGAAAAGCCCGGGACTTTCCATTCCCCAAGAGCCCAGACCGCGAGCGATCCGGGGGAGACTGGAAACCCAAGGGGGGAGGAACAAAAAGGGGAGAAGTTTTGCTATGGGCTCGCGGTGCGGTATGAGAAGGGGAGAGAGAAGATAAGCGGAGCGAAGAGAGGGAGGCGCAGTTGCTTCGGGGCGCGTTCCCACCCACAGAGACACAGAAGGAAGGAGGGGTCGGACGGGAGGGGAGGCGCTGGTTTGTTTTGTTGCCGTGCGCGAGTGCGACTTTTGGCTGGCGCGCGTGTGGTGTTGGTTTGGTGAACAACATCGTTCCGTGTCCATAATTGGCCTCCGGGGAAAAGAAAAGCTGAGTGCGCCGCAGCTGACGCTGGGCCCGGCGGCAGCGATTCCAGAGGTTTTGCTCGCCTTGTGCCTCAGCCAGACTCCTGTTTGGTTGGGACCCTGCGGAAGACTTGCCTGGTTCTGTTTGGACGGGTCTTGATTCCACGCTAAATATGTGGTTATTGGATGTTGCTACAACTCGTATAGACAGTAGACTGTGGATGTATAGTCATGTTATATAAATTTGTTCTACCGAGATTTGTCATAAAAGTTATATGATATTCGCTTTCGACCGAATTGACTACATATTCTATTCGAATTCGTATTCGTTACGGCATTCGATTTGTATTCGAGAATGTTCGAATTTGTATTCGTTTTAAAAATATAGATTCGTATTCGTATTCGAGACTATTCGATTCGTATTCGATCTGTTTTCACCCCTACAAAAAAAACCAAAAAATCATGCTGTCTTCGAACATCACTTTTTCTCGAGCAGGTCACAAAGCTGAAGTCCTACATTTTATCCGTGGTTGACGTTGTTCGTGATGAGAGTGGTGGCAAGCATCGGGTGCATCTGGCAAGAGGCGATGGAGACAATAAGGATGCATGTCGCCAAAACAATTGAGCTTGCGGGAGCACGGAGCGACAAGACAAAGGCAGCAGCCATGGCAAGGGCTACGGTCGACACGGAGATGACGGCATTGGAGGTAGGGTGGCGATCGAGGAGGCATACATCGTAGTTGGCAGAGGTGAGGGAGAGGGGACGAGGGGAAGAAAAAGGTTGGTTTTGGCGACGAAACCTCGAGACAATGTTCATGGATCTAACGAATTAAGTCAAAAGTGAGGTAAAACTAAAATTTAGTCAAATAAACGTTGTTCAGATTACGGTCAAATCAAAATTTGGCGTTACCAACATTTTTATGAGTGATTAACTCACTCTCGGATGGTCCGCGTGTGACATTAGATTTTATTGACGTTACCAAATTTTTATTAACATTATCAAATATTGGTAGCAATTTAAATGATAACTAATTTTCATCGACGTTACGAAATTTGATTTGGTTTACGTTAGTAACAGACTAAACAGGCCCCAAATCGTTTTTTTTCCCAAAACGTGCCTCAGTACCCAGTGGATTTTATAAAAACGCGCGACCTGATCTCTAAACATTTCAAAGACTAAAAGTTCAGTTTGTTTTTGTCAGAGTATACGGAATTCGACTTCCTCGAACTGTATATATCATACTTATATGGGACTATGGGAGTATACATGAACCTTAAGATCAACAGTTGCCGAGAGAGGGATGCTATCTAGCTAACCACAGAGGGTGGGGGCAAGAATGAGGAAAATTTTGTATTTGTGGCCCTGTAGCAACTTTTAATTTTAAAAGTAGCTCTTTTTCGTCATAATTTACAAAATTGGTCTTTGTGCGATCTTTCGTACCACGCCAAGGGCGGCGGCGAGGCGACCTGCGCCTTGGGCGCGACAGACCGCCGCTGCGCCCCTGGCGCGGCAGTGCCTCGGCCCGACCAGTAGCAGCTCCTCGCCACGCGCGGTAACGCTTTCCACCGAAAGCTACGTTGGCTGCATTCAGTTTTTGTTTTTTCCTCTCTTTAAATCGCGTCGACGTCATTCGTTGTCCCTTTTCTCTGCGTATATAAAGAACGCATGCGGCCGAATCGCTCATAAGCCGCAGTGCATCGGAACGATTAGATTAGCTAAGTACGTATTTAATTTTTTTCTTATTGCAATTTTTAGTGTTAAGTACGTATTTAGATTTCGCTAACTGTTAATTGTTCTCTATTTGCAGCAATGGCACGTACTCTACCACCCCTACTTGAGGAGGCATGGGACGCCTAGCATCGCTGTCACGCTTGGATCGGTGGCGATGGGCCGCCAACTCTGGTGACACGGGGATCGAGGGAGACCTGGCCGTTGGACGAGCGGTATGTTTCGAGGCTTCGTTATCTGGGCTAATCGTGCATTCGCTCGATCTTGAACATAGGCGAGAACCTCGATTGATGCCTCCTTCTTTCATACTGGTTGATCGTTGGCGGTCGGAGACCCACACGTTCCACTTCGGTGGGAGAGATAGCGGTGACATCGCAAGACGTCGGCTTCATTACCGACTTGCCGTTCTTGAGGCCGTGCGCTTGTTCCTCCGAGGTTCTTGGGACTAGAAGGCACGTCTGAATCATCACTTCGGACAGCCTATTCTCGAGAGGTCTAAGGGCGTTCCACACGCCTAGCTGCGACAATTCATGCATTACCCAAAATGACGCAACGGAGGAGGTGGTTCGATGCCACCTAATTACATACTTGTTGTTTATATTCGGGTGGGTCATGTTCCCTAGCACGCAGAGGGACATGGTGTACCTGAGTTATATTCACCTTGCGAAGTCCATCGTGGACGCCGACGATGAGGATGTGCCTTGAGATAGTTGGGGTTCATTTATCAGGCGCTTACAGTCATGGTTTTGGCGACGCTTCACGGCGTTACGAGAACAGAGCCCATGCTCTCGGGTTGCCACACGCTATTCTGTTGTGGTCGTGGAGCGCCATGGTCGGACGGCCGATTTACGCTCCCCATCCATCCTTACTCGCGACTCGGCATTTCTATGGTGGGGGCGCATAACGCGAGATCCGTGGAAGGCCGACCATGGGATCTTGATGGATTGTGGCAGTACTGGGGTGGGCTAGGGAGAGAACGCATCGCATATACCCTGAGTTCCACAACGAATTCGAGGCCCTGCACGAGGACGACATAATATGGGCTCCTTGGACGGATGCCTTCGTGCAGCACACGGCGCCCGACGGCTTGAGCTTGCTATGCCACCAGGATGCGGCGTACTGGAGGACAACTTGTCATCTAGTGTTCTCCCACATGATTGAGCCCTACAATCCACAACGAGTGATGAGGCAGTTCCAGCTGCACCAGGAGATCCCCCCTGCTCTAGGGCGACCGCTTGCGAGGCGTAGTCACTTGTAAGTAGATTGCATTGCTTAATAATATTGTAGGTCCTTTAATCATATGTTATGTCAGTACCATAATTTATTTATGTTGTTCCACCTTTAGGCGCAGACGAAGAAGGGGGCAAGAGCGATTTAACGGCTTTAGACACGGTAGTGGGTAGATGCCTGGCAGATGGCCACTGATTCCATTTTGCAGGAGGCATAGCCTTACGATGAAGGGACTTACGACATGTACTTGGAGTGGTACGTACGGCACATGTGGGCGAGATTGACAGGCGCCCCCTGGCCCGACATGCAGATCCTAGCCATGCCGAACGCTTGGACTTGAAATTTGGACCCGACCGTCTGCAAAGACGCCGTGACGATTCGGTATGTTGAGTACGTAGTAGATTAACCACCCTCCGAAATAGGGTTAACTAACAAAATTTTGGTTTCAGTAACCATGCAGCTGGACCTTTTGCACAACGTCGTGGAACGCGGCCACCAGGAAATCGAGCGGGGTACGAACAACACAGTTGAACACCTTTTGCGGTCATGAAGACGATTGTTGAAGATGTTAAGCAGGTCGTTCGTAGAATGAGCCGTGGAAGGCCCACCGATGTCGACTTGAGGCATCGGACGGAGCATTGTCGCGTACCCTCGTCCCCTGCATCTTCCCGTCCGAGCGAGTCGACCCAGCGGCACAGCGTGGGCGGCCGATTGTCCACGTAGTTGCCACGGAGGGACTCTACGCTGATGCCGTCGTCGTCACGGAGGGACTCTACGCTGATGCCGTCGTCGTCATGGAGGGACTCCACGCTGATTCCATCGTCGTCACAGAGGGACTCTACGCTGATGCCATTGTCGTCACGGAGGCAGGAAGAGGCCATTCCAGAAAGCACGGACGTGCAACCCGAAACCGCAGAGGTTATCCCAGATTCTCCCGTCGAGTCCCACACTCTCGGACAATTTCAAATGAGCGATACGACCCCATGGTACCAATCTGGCTACACGCTGTATCCTGAGTAGTTCACCTTGCAAGGTCAGCTGTACCCCGAGCAGTTCACCCAGTTCACCCCGCAAGCACAGCCGAGTTGGTGCCCCTCCACGGATCATACTACGGACCCTACTACTTGGATCACCGACATGTTCTCGACGCCACTCCCGTAGGTGATCCCCCCCTGTACGACGACACAGCGGTTGAGGAGCCCCGCTATGACCTGCAGCAGAACCCACGGTCCCTCGATAGGTGGCGTTCCGCGAGAACAGATTAAATCGAGACCTCTGGCAGAACACGACGAGGAAGGCCACTACAGGTCCTATGGCCGAGAGTAGTGAACAAAGAAGATGAGCAGTAGTAACATTAGAAGTCTATTATATGTTGTAACTTGTACTTCAGTTAGTGATTTGTAATCCAAGCAGAGTGTGGTAATTGGAATGTAATTGGACACTTGTACTTTGTTATCTATCTCAGTAGAATAATTTTATTCTCATTCATCAAGAACTGCGATGCATAGATAAAGAGTGGACAGTACAATCTTATTAGAACTGACGTTCTACTTGGTAAGAACAACATCGTAGAAAGCAGTGCAGGTTACAACACAAATCACTACAACACTCACATCGCTATGACCAACATGACTCAATACACTGGATAGCTTGCAGATACTAAGTGGCGCCGGAGGAAGAAGGTCTATTCGGGCAATTCTTGAATGAGTGCCTATGAGTCTTGCATAGCCTACATCTTATTGGTCTTGGTCGATCTCCACGTTGGCTCATATCCATGTCGTTGCGGATGCGCCTTGACTGACGCATCCCATGGCCTGGATGCCGCAGTGCTTCATTCGGTGACCACTTCACTGCTCCCCGCCATAGGTCCCTGTAGTGGCCTTCCACGCCGTAGGAGTTTAACCCCCCGTTCCAAGTATCATACATGTGTCGTATGTCGTAGTACACCGATATGTACATGCTACAAGATTGGTGAAATACAGCACATGCAACATATACATGAAGGATCTAAACCTGCCATTATTGTTAATGGAGTTTTGGTGATTAATGACAAATCTAATTGTGAGACTAACATCTTTATTGATGTACGTATTGTGTAGTCTTATTTGGATGTAAAGGTGAAAATCACAAAGGCATGCAAGTAATTCATGACAAAAATATTTGTGAGACTAACACTTCTAATGTTGTATCTATGGTTTAGTCTTAATTGGATCAAAGGGTAAGAATCAAAGAGGTATGCATTTAGCATCATTTTTTATATACATTGTTGCATTCCTCGGATCAAAAATATAGGTTGAACTCCACCAAAAAGGATAACTTGAATTTGTGCATATGTTCCCATTACACACTTGTGTATGCACACATTTAGGGGGAGCTCATTCTATATTTTGTGGTTTCATTAGTATTGATCCATATTCCCGTCCCACATATATTTGTGATCTTTACTTTGAAACGTATCCCTTGAATATATTTAACTTGCAAAGTTAATATATTCATATGAGTATATACAACTTGTGTAGTTTGTATAAACTCATATTTGGTATATATAACTTGTGTAGTTCATATATACTCATATGTGAGCATATAAGACTTGTGTAGTCCATATATGCTCGTACATCTTAATATTCATTTATGTGCAAATTGAAGTGATTATCATCAATTATCAAAAAGGGAAAGAATGTGGTATCTTGTCCCAACCATTATGAGTTAATGGTATGTTGTGGTAATTAATGATAATCATATTATGGAATTAACATTTTCCATGAGTTGGATAAGCGGGTTAGGTTCCATGGTTGGAGGCTTTGGATGACATCATGTGTTGATTGTCATCAAGTCAAAGTTCGGGATAAAGGAAATCATCATGTATTGATGATGTTCGAGTCAAGATTGCGAAGTGAAGAGCTTAAAGTAAAGGATGCATCAAGTTCAAGAAGAGGAAATCATCGTGTGTCGATGATGTTCAAGAAGAGGAGATGATCATGAGTTGATCGTCAAGTCAAGTGAAGACCCATCATGTGTTGACAGAGATCAAGTGAAGAGTGCATCATGTGTTGATGCATATTCAAGTCAAGAACCTGGACTTAAAGTGAGGATGTGCATCATCAAGCTTCAAGTGGTTGCTCAAGGCAAAGGTATGGTTAGCTAGGGCTAAGGATGTGTTCCTAGTCTTTTACCGGTCTCAGTGTTTGGTTGGGAGACCGGATTGCTAGTATAGGTTGCCGTACTATTAAGAGGGGTCTTGACTAGTAGCTTGAGTTAGTCATGTGTTGATAGCTCATTGTAATTGCTCTAGCTCACTGCGGCATGTTGCCTATATTTGCGAATGTGTTTTGCAAATAGCTGAGGCTCATGCGAAATTCTTGCAGCATGTGATTTTTGTTTGCAATTGTGTCTTGCAATTGGCTTAAGTCTTTGTATCGTATTTCTTGTGGTGTTGATTCTAAAAGTTGGCAAATGTGTTTTGCAACTTGTTGAGGATCTTGCTGTTAAGTGTTAACGCTTGCTTGCATTTGGTTTGAGTTTCTGGAAAAATGTTTTAAAAAAATAGTAAGACCGCAAGTCTTGAGAGGTATTACCGCAAGTCGATAATACCGAAGTTTAAATGGTGGTATAACTTTTCCAGAGAGGAAGTTTTGGAAAATTTTCTTCAAACCCCAAAAAATGGTATGACCGTTGTGTATGAGCGGTATTACCGTGAGTCGATAATACCGAAATAAAGAAGCGGTATGTTTTTAACAGAGAACATGTTTTGGGAGTCTTTCTAAGAATCTTGAGAGCGGTAAGACCGCAAGTGTAAAGCGGTATTACCGCAGTTCATTTGGTCCAAAAGTGGCGGACGGTCAGATCTTGATCCAACGGTCCACGTGTCGGACCGAATGTTTCCAAGTGTTTTGGCTCTCCGTGAGAATCGGTATGATCGCACCTATGTAGCGGTATTACCGCAAGTCGGTGATACCGATGTTTTAATGGCGGTTCGTTTTTTTTCCAGAGAAGATGTTAGTCGTGTTTCTCTTGAGATTTCTAAGTCCTTGGAAATCAGTAAGACCGATATAGCCGAGCGGTATTACTGTTGTGCGGTAATACCGAATTATAGTTGGCGGTAATACCGCAACATTTTTGTAACGACTAGTTCAAAGTGCTTTTTACTGTTGAATCCGACCGTTGAGCGATTCTTGGTAATACCGAGTTTCAATGGCGGTATTTAGGAAATTCGATTTGTTCAGAAGTTTGTCCCAACAGCTAGTTTGTGTGTATGGGCTATAAATAGCCACCTTGGCGGTTGGGAGAAGTTCTTTGGTGTTGTTGCTAAGGTCATAGCAGGTGTTGCTAGTGCCTTATTCATTCATTTGAGCTAAGAGCAAGCCATCTCTACTCTTTAGTGCATGTGTTGCACTTAGTGAAGTTAAAGAGCAAACCCTAAGTGCATGTGTTGCCTTAGGTGGTGGATTTAGTATCCATTGAGCTTAGACACTTGATTAGGTCAAGTGAGAGTTCTAGACTTGTTACTCTTGGTGTTTGCCGACACCTAGACGGCGTGGTGGCGTCGTTGCGCTGGTGAGCTTCTCAAAGAAGATTGTGAGAAGACCCGGGCAGTTTGTGAGTGGCTTGGTGCTCGCCATCTCTGGAGTGGAGTAAGAGTAACCCTAGTGGAGTGAGATGTTTGTTCGGTTTGGAACCAGTCCAATTGGTTTGGACTTACCTCGGAGGCGTTGGCTTAATTTGTGGAGCCGGTCTAATTGGTTTGGGCTTGCCTCAACGTGGATTAGGGGAGACCGACAAGTCTTTGAACACCACGGTAAAATATCGATGTGTCTTTGTGGTGTGATCTCTTTTGCCTCACTATTGCATTTACATTCATTGTGTATGAATGCTTGATTCACTTTGTGCAATTTATATACCTTGTATTAAATTGCTTATTCTTTTTGTGTATGATTGCAATAGTTATTCATTACCTTGTGCTATTTACTTTGCTAATTGAATCGCTTACAAGTCTTGCTTAATTACTGTATTCTTCAATAGACTTGTATTGTTGGTGCAGTTAGTTGAACCTAGTTGTTTTAGGCTTTAATTGTGCAAAACCGTTTTGATATTAGATTCTGCATTAAAAATCGGTTTTAGCGACAAGGATTTTAAAAACCGCCTATTCACCCCCCTCTAGTCGGCCTCCTCGATCTTACAAGTGGTATCAGAGCTTGGTCTCTCATTTATTAGACTTAACCGTCTAGAGAGTACAGGATGGCCACTAGTGATATAGTGCACCTAGGTGAAGCACCTCAATTTAATGGCACAAATTATGCTCATTGGAAAATCCGCATGTCATGTTATTTTAAGGCCATGGGCCAAAATATATGGCGGATTGTAGATGTAGGCTTTTCTCCTCCATTGGATCATCTTGCTCCAACAATTGAGGAAGAGAAATGCTTACATCTCGACGCTCAAGCAATTAACGTCTTATTTAGTGCTTTGAGTGTAGATGTGTTTGATGCCATATGCGATCTCAAAAACGTTCATGAGATGTGGACCCATCTTCAAGAATATTATGAAAGGTCCACTTCCACAAGTGATGATTGCATAGAATAATAGACGTCGGGAGAAGAATGCTCAACTTCTAGCTCTGACGATGATGAGACCTCAACCCCATCAACTTCGCCTCATTGTTTTATGGCTAAAGGTAATAAGAAGGTAAATGATGATGATGAGCCTTCACATGATGAGTTGATGGATATGCTTGAGGAGATTAATGACCATTTAGGAAAGGAGGTTTCAAAATTCAAAGTTTTGAAGAAAGAGTATAACTTACTTCAAAATAATTATGTTGTTCTAAAAAATGAACATGAAACACTCCTCCTAAATGAACTCGATAAGCCCAAAGTGGATATAGGCATAACATGTAGTTTATTAAATGATATGCCATGTGTAGTTGCTAACCCGTGCATTTCATCGAAGGTTAGCATATCCACTTCTTGTAATGACTTGCTAGATGTGTCTTGTAACTCTAGTAAAAATACTTCTATTTCCTCTATGTCTTGTGAGACTAACCTTGTAGAGGAAAACAAAGAGCTCAAGGACCAAGTCACAAAATTGAAGAATGACTTGGAAAGAAGTTATAAAGGGAAGGCCACTCTTGATGAAATATTGAGCAAGCAAAAATGCTTGCAAGATAAGAGTGGAATTGGATTCACTCCCAAGAAGAAGAAGGAGAATAGCAAGATGAGGCATAATACAAGACACACGAAGAATGTCAAGTGCCTTGATTGCCATAAAAGGGACACTTTGCCTCTGTGCGTCCAAACAAGATGAGTGACAAGAGAAGACTTCGTTTCACCGCCAAGAGAAATGTGAAGAGTAACCCAAAGAAAAGTGGAAAACAATTCAACAATATCAAGTGCTTAGGATACAACGAGAAGGGCCACTATGTCTCGGCGTGCCAAAATCAAAAGGATGTCGAGACAAGACATTCAAATATGAGGCAAATCGGCATTGAGTGAGATAAGAAGATATCAAGGGGAAGCAAAAGCCCAACTTGCTACAATTGCCGAGAAAAAGGATATTTTAGTAAGGAATGTCTCAAAGGTATAACTCCTAAGCCTATTTTTTATAATGATCATTATTTACTTAGAAAGGATAAGAATGTCAATGTGTTTACTAGAAATGTTAGTTCACCAAAGTCTATTACTAGGGCTATTTGGGTGCCCAAAAGTATTGTGACTAACATTCATGGACCCAACCTAGTATTGGATACCAAAATGCGCTTAAATGCTTAATAGGTACTTGGAGCTGGCATTGGAGGTTTGGTTTTCATGAAGAGGTGGAATCCACCATGTGCAAAATGGAGCCAAGCCTAAGGATGAGCATTGCATATCAAGCACCAATGCCATTTCGGTAACAAGTACTTACATTGAAGTATCTAGCCCTTATACCTTGTGTAGGTTGCATTTCATGAAAATCTTATAAAAGGGTTATTCTTGCTCTTGTTCACATTCTTGATTATTTCAATCTTGAGCAAGATGGTAGTGGCACATTAAGGGGGGAGTGTTAAATCATAATCATGTATATCACATCCCTAAGTGTGCCCAAATAGATTAAGTGCTAACGATGTTTTTCAAAATTGAGTCATTTAGCCAAAAGTCAAAATTTTGAAATTATTAGTATATCTTTTGAAAAACTAGTTGCAAAATATATACAAATGCATTTCAAAAGGTTTACCAAAGGTTTTGGTTCAAGAAAAACCTATTTTAAGTGAAAATGAGTTTCTACCCAAAATTCTAGATCTTATAATCTTGTTTTTGATTAAAACTAGATTTTTGTGTAAAATCTATTCTAAAAAGAATTTGACATTTGTCGCAAAAAAAAATATCCTAGAGTTGGCTATTCTAAACATTTTTGGTATTCAAAAGATTTTCAAAATACCAACTCAACAAAAGTTATTTGATTTTGAAACTCGTCCAAAATACTAGTTTGATCTAAATGATCACTTTCTAGCTCTTAAGTGAGTTTCACTATATGAACCAAAATTATTCACATAAATAGGTCCATAATGGTATTTATGACTCATACATGCAATTGGATGCTTTAAATTCTTTCAAATGTTTAGTTTTGCTCAATTTGGATCTTTTGAAGAAGTTTCATGAAAATAAGACTTTGTTTGCAAAAACAAAAAGAGTATTTAATAAAATCTATATTCATTGGAGTCTCTTCAGTCTATATCATGCATAATAATCCTAAAATTCTATGTGTTCAAGTGTTTGAATCAAGGATCATTTGCATTCATGTTCAGCTCGTGCTTTGTCAGGCATAACGGCAATACTGCTGTTTCTGCAGATACTCTCAAGCTTGTGAATACCGCTATTGAGCAATGGTCTTATCAAGATACTGTTAGTGGTTCCAAGGCAATCTCGGCCGAAGCTTTAACTTTGGGCCTCCTTTGCGGTGCAACCGTTCTTAGACTCAAAACCACCGAGCCACTCTCACTCTCGTCTTTCTTCTTCTCCCCAGAAAATCTCCTCTCAAACCGTCAGATTTGTGGATTTCTTTTGAAACTTCAGTTCGGGATTGATTCTAGGAGTCATATCCCCTCCATTTCTTGTGGTAAATGCCTTCAAATCTCTCTTCCTCTCATCTTTTGGGCATTTATCCCGTTTTCTAGGGTTTGATGAAATGTGGATGATATAGTCAATTTCTTTTGGACAAATTGCTTAGAACCAGTATTTGGTGACATATCAAGTCTATTCCATGATTCAATTCATGCCAAATATTTGTTTAAATGCAAAATCGCTCATTGCCCTAAAGAACATCTTCAGGTACAGTAATACCGCCTGTAACAACCGGTGTTACCAATTTTCGGTAAGACCAGATATACACAGCGGTACTACCGCTCCTGCAGAAAAAAATTGGCTATGTCATACTGTTTGATTCAATCCTATTCTATCTCATTCAATTTACCTCTCTTGCCCAGTAGCCATGCCTCCAAAAACCAAGAATGCTCCTCGCAAGGGTGCTACCCCTGGTGGAGATCCAGAAGAAAGATATGATCCTCCATCTCAACCTAGAATGGTTACTCGAAAGGTGGCTTCTCAAAGGGAGGTTAGCGATCCAGAAATAGTAGCTCTTGTACGTGCCATGAAAGCCAAAGAGCAAGGTCAATCATCAAAGCAACCTCAAGTGGCTGAAGAAGAAGAAGAAAAAGGAGGAGAAGGAGAAGGAGAATCAAGTGAAAATAATGAAGAGAATGAGGAACTTTCTGATGAAGAAGGCAGTGATGAGGATATGGCTGAGGCCGAAGAGCCTGAAGTTGATATCACACAAATTTCAAGTGATGATTATGCAATTCTTCGTCATGCAAATCAATTTGATAAGCCAGCCAATTCCTCGGACTCAAGGTTTCATACTAGATTTCAGCAGCAAGTTTATGAACAACTCTATTCCCATCATCGTAAATTTGCTGATCATAGATATATAGATTGGGTGCATTTGGAAAAGATTGATCGTTTTGTTGGAGCCTTCCGTCTATTTCAAAGAGCAGGGCTAGAAGAGATAGTGGGACTCAAGTGTGATTACAATAAAGATGTGATTCGACAATTTTATGCTACTGTTATGTATCCCCAGACTTTGATCTTTTAATATGGATGACGGGGACTCAGCGTTTGCAAGCTACCAAAGTTGAGGTTGAGCAAGCTTTGAGGACATACTCAGGATCACAAGAGAATATCTATGACAAAGGAGCTCTCAGAATTCAGGCTTGGCGTCAGTTCTATGATGAAACTGTAAATTTTGTGCCTGGAAAAATTGGAGGACTAAAACCTTTGCCTAGTTTGATCAACCGGATTATCAATCACACCTTCTTTCCTAAAAGTGGCAACTTCGATGCAATTCAAGGACATGCCTGGAACATCATAGAGCATATTATGAATGGAAGGAAGTTCGATGTTGTTGATCTTATAAACAGAGAAATTGGAGCCTCTAAGATTGATAGGATCAAAAGAGTTTATTTTGCTCCCTATATCATGGCTCTTTTCATGAGGAAGATCCAGTTCAGAGGTGGACGTCCAGGAGTTCACAAGCCATATAAGCCAAGGGATGGTGGTCCAATTCCTCCAACAATTCTCCCACAAGTACAAGAAAATGCTCCAGCTGAAGATCCAGTCACTCTCTCTCAGATTTATTCAGCTATCCTAGAAATAAAGAACACTTAGCAAGAGATGAGAGCCTCTCAGCAAGAGATGAAGGCAGCACAGCTTGCATTTCAATCTGAAACCAACAATAGGTTTGCTGCATTATCAGAAGATGTGAGGCCTCTTCAGGAAGCTTTATCGGCTCCACAGCGTTTTGGACGCCATCTTCCTCGCACACCTCTTCGAGATCCTGTTGCAGTCTCAACCTCTCGAGTTCCTTCTCCTCCACCTGCTCATCAAGATCAAGCTCCCTGTGAACCTTTTTCAGACTGAGCTTTGCACGACCTGCTGCATCCTTTCGGTTCTTCTTGATGTCAAAAGGGAAGCTTGCTAAGAGAAGACTTAGAAAGATTTAGGGGGAGCAAGACCTTTTGTTATTATATACTATATGTATGGATTGTTTTGTCTTAATGGTTAAACTTTTGATGTGTTTGCTTGTGTTTGTAATAGTTTAAAGGTTATGATTCTGTTGCTATCCTGTTGAACTTGTTGGTTAATATTATGCTTATTCTTTTGCACGTTCAAGCAAAGGAAACTCCGCCAAATTTTCTTTACAAATCTCTACGTGTGCATGCAAAATTTGTTTTCAAATTACGCACATGTTTAGGGGGAGCTTTTCCTAAAAAGTTTCTTAAAAGCAAAATGAAAGACGTTTTGCGAAGACTCTCCTTTGGATTCGTTTTGTTTTGGTTTTTGGTGTTTAATGCCAAAAGGGGGAGAATTTGTATGAGCTACATTTGGATGTTCTTATGATTGATTTATTTGAGATTCTCTCTTGTGATGAAAAAGGGGGAGTTTGCCAAAAGGGGGAGATTCTCTTGTGATTTCACCTTACTTCATGCTTAGTTCAAAAAGGAGTATTTAACATGCATGCAAATAGTCAATAAGCTTTATTTCTTATCTTATGATGTTTTATATCCAAATGTTGTCACTGATAAAGGATTTGTCATCAATCACTAAAAAGGGGGAGATTGAAGGATCTAAACCTGCCATTATGTGTTAATGGAGTTTTGGTGATTAATGACAAATCTAATTGTGAGACTAACATCTTTATTGATATACATATTGTGTAGTCTTATTTGGATATAAAGGTGAAAATCACGAAGGCATGCAAGTAATTCATGACAAATCTATTTGTGAGATTAACACTTCTAATGTTGTATCTATGGTTTAGTCTTAATTGGATCAAAAGGTAAGAATCAAAGAGGTATGCATTTGACATCATTTCTTATAAACATTGTTGCATTCCTCGGATCCAAAATATAGGTTGAACTCCACCAAAAAGGATAACTTGAATATGTGCATATGTTCCCATTACACATTTGTGTATGCACATATTTAGGCGGAGCTCATTCTATATTTTGTGGTTTCATTAGTATTGATCCATATTCTCGTCCCACATATATTTGGGATCTTTACTTTGAAATGTATTCCTTGAATATATTTAACTTGCGTAGTTAATATATTCATATGAGTATATACAACTTGTGTAGTTTGTATAAACTCATATTTGGTATATATAACTTGTGTAGTTCATATATACTCATATGTGAGCATATAAGACTTGTGTAGTCCATATATGCTCGTACATCTTAATATTCATTTATGTGCAAATTGAAGTGATTATCATCAATTACCAAAGAGGGAAAGATTGTGGTATCTTGTCCCAACCATTATGAGTTAATGATATGGTGTGGTAATTAATGATAATCATATTGTGGAACTAACATTTTCCATGAGTTGGATAAGCAGGTTAGGTTCCATAGTTGGAGACTTTGGATGACATCATGTGTTGATTGTCATCAAGTCAAAGTTCGGGATAAAGAAAATCATCATGTGTTGATGATGTTCGAGTCAAGATCGCGAAGTGAAGAGCTTGAAGTAAAGGATGCATCAAGTTCAAGAAGAGGAAATCATCATGTGTCGATGATGTTCAAGAAGAGGAGATGATCATGAGTTGATCGTCAAGTCAAGTGAAGACCCATCATGTGTTGACGGAGATCAAGTGAAGAGTGCATCATGTGTTGATGCATATTCAAGTCAAGAACCTGGACTTGAAGTGAGGATGTGTGTCATCAAGCTTCAAGTGGTTGCTCAAGGCAAAGGTATGGCTAGCTAGGGTTAAGGATGTGTTCCTAGTCTTTTACCGGTCTTGGTGTTTGGTTGGGAGACCAGATTGCTAGTATAGGTTACCGTACTATTAAGAGGGGTCTTGACTAGTAGCTTGAGTTAGTCATGTGTTGATAGCTCATTGTGATTGCTCTAGCTCACTGCGGCATGTTGCCTATATTTGCGAATTTGTTTTGCAAATAGCTGAGGCTCATCTTGAAATTCTTCTGAGATGTGATTTTAGTTTGCGATTGTGTCTTGCAATTGGTTTAAGTCTTTGTATCGTATTTCTTGTGGTGTTGATTCTAAAAGTTGGGAAATGTGTTTTGCAACTTGTTGAGGATCTTGCTGTTAACGCTTGTTTGCATTTGGTTTGAGTTTCTGGAAAAATGTTTTGAAAGCCAGTAAGATCACGAGTGTCGAGAGGTATTACCGCAAGTCGGTAATACCGAAGTTTAAATGGCGGTATAACTTTTCCAGAGAGGAAGTTTTGGAAGATTTTCTTGAAACCCCAAAAACGGTATGACCGCTATGTATGAGCGGTATTACCGCGAGTCGGTAATACTGAAATAAAGAAGCGGTATGTTTTTAATGGAGAACGTGCTTTGGGAGTCTTTCTGGGAATCTTGAGAGCGGTAAGACCGCAAGTGTAAAGTGGTATTACCGCAGTTCGTTTGGTCCAAAAGTGGCAGACGGTCAGATCTTGATCCAACGATCCAGGTGTCGGACCGAATGTTTCCAAGTGTTTTGGCTCTCCGTGAGAATCGGTATGACCGCACCTATGTAGCGGTATTACCGCAAGTCGGTCATACCGATGTTTTAATGGCGGTTCGTTTTTTCCAGAGAAGATGTCATTCGTGTTTCTCTTGAGATTTCTAAGTCCCTGGAAATCGGTAATGCCGATATAGCCGAGCGGTATTACCGTTGTGCGGTAATACCAAATTATAGTTGGCGAATATCAAGAACACTTTTGTAACGGCTAGTTCAAAGTGCTTTTTACTGTTGAATCTAACCGTTGAGCGATTCCATGGTAATACGTAGTTTCAATGGCGGTATTACCGGAAATCCTGATTTGTTCAAGAAGTTTGTCCCAACGGCTAGTTTATGTGTATGGGCTATAAATAGCCTCCTTGGCCGGTTGGGAGAAGTTGCTAGTGTTGTTGCTAAGGTCATAGCATGTGTCGCTAGTGCCTTATTCATTCCTTTGAGCTAAGAGCAAGCCATCTCTACTCTTTATTCCATGTGTTGCACTTAGTGAGGTTAGAGAGCAAACCCTAAGTGCATGTGTTGCCTTAGGTGGTGGATTTAGTATCCATTGAGCTTAGACACTTGATTAGGTCAAGTGAGAGTTTTAGACTTGTTACTCTTGGTATTTTCCGACACCTAGACGGCGTGGTGGCGTCGTTGTGCTGGTGAGCTTCTCAAAGAAGATTGTGAGAAGACCCGGGCAGTTTGTGAGTGGCTTGGTGCTCGCCATCTCCAGAGTGGAGTGAGAGTAACCCTAGTGGAGCGAGGTGTTGGTTCGGTTTGGAACTGGTCCAATTGTTTGGACTTACCTCGGAGGCGTTGGCTTAATTTGTGGAGCCGGTCTAATTGGTTTGGGCTTGCCTCAACGTGGATTAGGGGAGACTGGCAAGTCTCCGAACACCACGGTAAAACATCGATGTGTCTTTGTGGTGTGATCTCTTTTGCCTTACTATTGTATTTGCATTGATTGTGTATGAATGCTTGATTCACTTCGTGCAATTTATATACCTTGTATTAAATTGCTTATTCTTTTTGTGTATGACTGCAATAGTTATTCATTACCTTGTGCTATTTACTTTGCTAATTGAATTGCTTACAAGTCTTGCTTAATTGTTGTATTCTTCAATAGACTTGTATTGTTGGTGCACTTAGTTGAATCTAGTTATTTTAGGCTTTAATTGTGCAAAACCGTTTTGATATTAGCTTCCGCATTAAAAATCGGTTTTAGCCAAAAGGATTTTAATATTCGCCTATTCACCCCCCTCTAGTCGGTCTCCTCGATTTTACAATACGTGAAAGCAAGGCTTGTGCAGGAGTTGAGGCTTGTTGCAGGTGCAAACTGCCACATCGCCTATGGTGCAAACATGCTTCCGGTCACCTCTCATGTGGCCATGAATGTACTTGTCCCGCAGGCGGATCTCGAACTTCCTCCTCACGCCATCCATTATGATGGCTACATGGGATGGGGCCTTGGTAATCTTCTTGTCCATGTAGGCAAGGGTAACCTCCGAGTACTGCTTCCCTTTGTCCAAATGCTGCTTGGCCATATTGCCCGATTGACGAAGTAACCAACCGTGCGGTTCCATGTCTCGTCGACAATAGCGGTGATGGGCAGGGCACGGACCCCTTTCAACACCCCGTTGTAGACCACGGACATATTGGTTGTCATGATGCCGTACCGAGCACCGTAGGTGTCGTGAAGAAGGGACCATTTCTCATAATCGGGGGGTATGCACGCTCATCCACTCA
Source organism: Phyllostachys edulis (assembly GCA_036346405.1). Lineage (NCBI taxonomy): Eukaryota > Viridiplantae > Streptophyta > Magnoliopsida > Poales > Poaceae > Phyllostachys > Phyllostachys edulis. The sequence goes on along the minus strand of CM070561.1, from coordinate 30,279,339 downwards.
GTGAACTCGCTTTGCGGTGCGCCTGGATCAGAACCTCCACTTGCACGCTTGGTTTTGACCTCAAGCTCACGCCATACGGCATCGAACTTGCGCTTCTGGTTCTGCAGGCGGAGCTTCTTGAACTTCTTCATGAAGTCTTTGCTCCGGAAGCGCGTGTGGAGGTTGGCGGCTAGATGCTGCATGCACCAACGTGTGCGCATGTCGTTCTATTGGAACAACGGGCTTGTACCGTGCTGCATGGTGTGCAGCGTGGACAACAACCCGACATGACGGTCGGTTATGATGCACACATTCGGTCGGTCCCTTACAACATGTTGCTTTATGTTGGCTAGGAACCACAGCCAACTGTCAGTGTTCTCATTCTCCACAATTGCAAAGGCAACTGGGAGCAACTTGGAGCAACTGGTCGTTGCCATCAGCGGCAATAGCGGTGATAATGGTGACCTTGTACTTCCCGCAAAGGAAAGTACCGTCCATAGTCCAGACCGGACGGTAGTGTGAGAAGCCCTGGACTGCCGAGCCAAATGCCCAGAAGACTCGATCAAGAATTAGGGAATGTGGGATGTTCGGTGGGGCTGTCCACCTGTTGGACGATGTCCCGGATTAGCATCCGCAATTTGCTTCAGCATTCTGGGGACTAGATCGTACGCCTCCTTATAGGTACCGTACAACCCTTTGAGGACCTTCCGCTTCGCTCGCCAGACCTTACTGTAGCTAACGGTATACCCTACTGTATTTGCTATGTTGGCCATGAGGACCTTTGGCAAAACGGTCAAATCGGCGATAACTACATGGCTTATGATGCTCGCGATGTACCCTGAGGTTACATTCTTATGCATTTGCAATGGCTCCTGAAGCTCACATGTGTGATCCGTCACGACTGTGATGCGGAAGGCCGTTCCCGCCCCAGAGAATCTCTGCGCACAAACTTTGCCAGGGCAAGAGCTAAGCATGCACTTAACTATATACGTGTCAGGATTAGACCTGCAGGTAATGGAAGCCATATAATAGTTAGTACGACTTACTGTAGATAGTTCAACATACAGCAAACAACGTTAAAACTCACCTGTAAACTCGGTAAGTCTGACTGGTCTTCACCGCGAAACTCACGATAGCTTGCTTGGCGGCAGCCTTGTGTGAGAAATGTTGCCCCACGAGTAGGGTGTCCGCATCGAAGGCCCACGAAGACTCGTGCTCCTGGGCCAAAACAAGGGAAGAGGCCGCTTGGCAATCCAACCGACTTGGAACATAGTCCGTGTCGATCGAAACAATGCCACCGACGATCCCACCCTCATCGTCGGCTTCGTCCTCGCTGGATTGTGAGTCAAAGTCGTCCTTATCTTCAGTGGTAGTGCCCTCGGACATGCCATCGATAATCTCGTGACAATCAACACGAGCACCCCGCCATTTATCCACACCTTTATTCAGTTGGAAACTACCAGAATCTCCATCAACTGGAGCATCCTGCCTAACGACGTCTGGTGCTCTCGAGACCTCTCCCGTCGTCAACAAACCGAAGAGGGGGGCAAGAGCATCGTTGCCCCCTTCAACGGCGCCCCCCAGAGGATTGAGCAGGATAAACAAAATGGACATACACCATGTGTCGTCGATAGATCGGAGCGTGAGGATCGCTAACGATCTCCATGTACTGTGCCCACATGGCACTACCGGTCACTTTCACCATGCCCCACAACATCTGCCCGTGTGGTGGGACCGTGGTGGCTGTGACCGCCTCTATTACTATCTTGTTTCTGGCGACGTGCCTATCGAACAACTGCCAAATGCACCGTCGTAGCTTGAGCAAATCGACGTGTGTCAGGTTGGGAACGTTTAGAAAGGCGCACCGACAGCTGGCCAAATCAACTCTGTCTGGACCGGTACGCACATTACCGTGGAACACGTACACTGTCTCCATTTATGACGAAAATAAGACAATATTTCAACCAAAAGACAGCATAAAAAACCATACGTACGTTGCTAAAATGAACTTACCGTTACGACATTACTGACTCTTAACCTCAGACATGGAAGACTGCAAATTCAAACATACATCGCATTAGTAACGACTTTGGCAAATGGTGTCAACATACAAACAAAAATGTTAAGTACGGAGAGGAGGCACCTCGAGAAGAGGAGAGATTCTCGAAAGAACGATCGACCAAGTCTTGAAAATTTCCTAATCGAGACTCGAGGCTTCAACAATGAGTGTCGGCGGTAGCGTTTAAATAGCCGAGCACGGAGGCATAGCGTGGCGGTGCACCCACGAGGTGCAGTCACGCATCAAGGCCGCGAGAGGGTAGGTCACCTACCGCGCTTGGCGGAGGGGGCAAGTGACCTACCACGCCTAGCGGAGGCGGGTGACCTACGCGCGCTGGCCTGGGCGAGTCCCTACCACTTTGACATGAGGGTGGTTACCGCGCCCCACCGAGGGCTGCTCTACCCGCGACGTGACTCAACGGCGACTTTGTGTAAACGATGCTCGCGCCCCAAGATTCGTGCGTACATGAGAATGATCGCCAGCAGTCGAGATGCAATGTGACGCCGCCCAGAGGGTGCAGTGTCACCTACTGTGCCTAATCTGGGGCCTACTATAGTAGGGTGCATGTTTGTTCAACGCATATGGACGCTTTGGCTGTCATTCACCTCACCCAATTGTAATTCAGCCTCAAGCTATATATGGATGCTTTGACTGTCATTCACCTCACTCCTCATTTGCTCTTCTCCTTTCTTCCAGTCTTAGATGGGATGTCTTCGGCCTCATCTAACTTTCGAATGAGCAGACAATTACAATCACTGCGGTAGCAGCTGGTTTGCCCTCGTTGCAGTGATCCGGTGAATGTGTTCACCTCGCATACGGCAACGAATCCATCCCGAGTGTTCAAATCTTACAGTAAGTTACGCCTAATCATCCCGAATGAATTCCATTCGAATCAGCATGTTGTTTTTTTTTCCACTTGAAGCTGCAATTCTTTTTTAGATCACAACTTGTCGGTTTTGGCAGTGGGCTGACGAAGTTGTCCTAGTGGTTCGAGATATTACAATGCAAATTGCTGCCTTGCAAGATGACTCTCGTGGTGTTGTTGCATTTAAATCGAGGGCTCGACCCTCGACCCCAACGCAGAATGAAGAGAATAGACTTAAAAGACTGGATGAAAGGATGGAAAGAGTTGAGAACCTGCTTCAGAAATTAGTTAAATTAGTTAGTTTTGCGGTCTTTCTTCTATTTGTTCTTGTTGTTGCCAAGTAGAAGTTCAGTTGTAATGAGATTTAATGTCCACTCTTTATGTATGCATCACAGTCCGTTATGAATGAGAACAAACCAGTAACATTATGTACCCATGAATGAGTTTGTTCAACGCATATCGATGTCTATAACTTAAAGCACGCGACACGTCGATGCAACATGTCAACTCCATAAAAGGCAAGTGCAATGACGCGTCCACCATTTAGTTACATGCTTTAGGAGATTGAACATAAGTGCGTACAGAAGGGGAGACTACCAAGGTACAAGCTTCTCCACCCGTGCCTAATGGTAGAAGATGCCTCTCACTACCCACATAGAGTGTTCTCTGTGGCGCCTCGGGCGTGGCTAGCCGTCGTTGTAGTGGCACGCACATATCTGACTAGGGTTCAGTAGCAAAGATGTGGGATTATAGGAACTTCCTATGTTCACGACCTCCTCGTTGCCCCTCTCGCGCTGCATCTGTTGCCGGAGGTCATCATTTTCCTCGATGAGATTGTCAATCCGCGCCTCCAACTCAAAGATTCAGTTCCACAATCTATCCACGTACATCGCAACATGTCGTTCATGGGGAGGATCAATCCAGCGGACAAAGTTGCATTTCACCATCTGCTGCAAGGGACGGTTAGTACGGAGGATGTATTAGCAGTAACATGAACAAAACTATTTACCACAGAGTGTGGGCATCGGAAGAAATATCGTCCGTCATCGAAAAGGTCGTCCAAGACCTGCATGACAACATCCTCCCTGTGTCCGCATTTCGGCCATACCGGTTGAGCACGCCTGTTCGGCATCAACCGATAGTTAGGGCCGAAGTCCTCCCTCCTTTCCAGGAGAAGGTCTTGCTTCGGTGACCCCGGTTGGACTGGTCTCTAGGCGTCTACCATCGTATATTATTGTACGACGGAGAAGGTTCTTCTTCCTACGGTTTCAAGGGTCGAGTGGTCCTATTTTCGAAGCGTGGGGCGTGCATTTTATAGCCCGCGGGGGGAGGCTAACAAAGCAGGTAATGTATTAGCTTGCAGATGACAAGACTAGACGGGGCTGGCTGCTTTGTGCAGAGAGAAGACCAAATGGGGCAGCTTTGCGTAGTGACAAGACCAAAGGAGGCAGCTTTGCACGGTTACAAGACCAAAGGAGGCAGTTTGGCGTAGTGACAAGACCAAACGGGGCAGCTTTGCTTAGTGATAAGACCAAACGAGACATCTTTGCGCAGTGACAAGACTACACGGGGCAGCTTTGCGCAGTGATAAAACCAAAGGACACAGCCTTGCGCAGTGACAAGACTAGACGAGATAGCTTTGCGCAGTGACAAGACCAAACGGGACAGCTTTGCGTAGTGATAAGACCAAAGGAGATAGCTTTGTGCAGTGACAAGACCACATGGGGCAGCTTTGCGCAGTGATAAGACCAAAGGACATAGCCTTGCGCAGTGACAAGACTAGACGAGGCAGCTTTGCGTAGTGACAAGACCAAACAGGGCAGTTTTGCGTAGTGATAAGACCAAAGGAGACAGCTTTGTGCAGTGACAAGACCACACGGGGCAGCTTTGTGCAGTGATAAGACCAAAGGACACAGCCTTGCGCAGTGACAAGACTAGACGAGGCAGCTTTGCACAGTGACAAGATCACACGGGCCAGTTTTGCGCAGTGATAAGACCAAAGGAGACAGCTTTGCGCAGTTTAGGGTTTAGGTTTAGAGTTAGGCTTTTCAGATCGACTTGACAACCCTGACCGCTTCACCAGTTTTTCAGACCGAAAAGATGAGACTCTCTCTGCAAAGCAAGACATGACAACACTATGCCTCGCTAGCTTTTCAGATCGACATGACAACACTCTACCTCCTTAGCTTTTCAGAACTAAAAGACAGGACTCTGCATGAAATTAACCACATCATGCCAACCCTAGGGTTATAAAAGGGGGTTGAACCAAACCCAACAATACACAACACTACACAACCAAACCCAGCACTACACAACCAAACCTAACACTACACCAGAGCTTATTTCACCACGCCGAGATGGACGATAGGCAAAGGCAATAGGACCGGATCCGCGAACTAGCAAGGGCTGCTGGGGAGCGGGACGACCGAGCAAGGGCTGCTAGGGCCCGGGTCGAACAAGAGACGTGTGCCTACATGGCATCTTTTCATAATGAAGCCCTCATGTGACAACCCAATGCCGAACGTTCGGTAGAGCATTAAATCGCAACACCCGCTCGAGGGGGAGACGCCGCCCCTCTGTTGGTGCAGGGAAATATGCAAGTTCTTCAAGTCCAAGCACCCGCTCAGCCTGGGCATGTGTTACTGGGGTTGCGCGAACTACTCTAGTGACTATCCCGACCGACGTCGGAACACGAGCAGCTATCGGCAGCCGGTAAGGACCAGTTACAGTGTGTTCCCGTACTATTTCTCTTTGAAAGTACACACTAACAACCTCTCCCGTCTACCTGTAGTCCCCGGATCCGCTATATGGCTACCGCAAGTGGATCGACCACGAGATCCACCCATATGACCAGTGGTCTCTCGACATGGACGAGTGGCATGAACAAAGAGACCGCGAGATCCTAGAAGAGCGACGCCAAGAACGAAGCACAACGAGCGATCGTCGGAGACGCATAAGCTCATCTGGAGGCGTCAGCAGCGCAGAGAGCGAGAGAAAGAGAAAGTACGGCCAAGGCCAAAGAGGCCGGCTAGGAGTTCAACGCCGAGCTAGCAAGGAAGGAAAATGGCCCGGTCCTGTGATGAGTCGTCATTCCGTAGTAGTCCCGCCCCGCCCACCATGTTTTTACTATCCCTAAAGGCATGTATACTTACATGGTCCGGATGCTTGTGTCGCATGATGGTACCGTAGTAGTAGCGATGATGACTAAAGCAATTAGCCAAACCATCATGCCATGTGACTATGTGTAACGTGCTTTTGTCTGCGGACTCTAATGTACTTCTGGTTCTGTGTCTCGACTAAGCCATCAAAGCAAGCCTATATTGCAAGTATGCCTCTTCTAGTAGAATCCCAGAAAGAACCATTCGCACCGACATCGAATCCTCCATGTTTTAAGGCATCTTCATAATCACAACGAGCGTTCTCAGCCCCTTCTATCATATTCTATATAAGCTTCATAGACTACTTCATCGACTGCCTAGCTATATATACGTTCAGATGACTTCATCGAGGAGAGACTCCAATAGCACTGGTGCCTTTTTATCCCACTTCTAACACACAACAAGTGTTTCAGCAGACAAAGCTCGCTTGGACGACATCCTCAAGGTTATACATTGTCTGATATGCTTATCAATTATCCTTTCTCTGAACGAATAAGATTATACAAAAATTACAGAAGCAACAACACTACGACGGGAGGCTCCACAAAAAGTTTCGTAATTTTCTAAACTCATTTGCTATATTTTGAAATTACTACAAACAACGCTAAAACCGTGAGCGAAACCCTGATTTCAGAGAAAAAAACCCTAATTTACAACCCTCGGTGCCCTTATTTCTTAATGAAAGTTTTTTACAAATCTCAGTCTTGATATTTTTATGAATAAAATAAAATTCAATAATATTTAATGTTTAAATTTCTCTAATTTTTCCAAAAAATTGATTTTTTTATTAAAAATGGAATTTGCAAGGGTGCGACCACCACCACGCCTGTAACGCCCGCCGAAGCCACCCGAGAGGTCCTCAGGATCTCGAAGCCCATCGGGACCTCCCGGAGGTCCCAGAGACCAACAGGAAATCTCCACGACCGCCGGAGGTCCGACAGGATCTCCTGGAGGTCTGGAGACCTAACCGAGAGGGAGTGAGGCACGGGAGGATCAAGCCACGGCCAACCCAGGAGAGGTCGAGAGACTGGTCCTGAGGAGGTCGGGGGATAGGAGACGGCCCAAGTCCTCCCACGACCAGACCCGAGGGAGGTCGTGGATGTAACATCCTGATTTTCTAAATCTAAGTGTGTAAAATAAATTAAAACTATTTTGTTTTGATGAGAATTCAAAGTTTGGTTCAGTTGGAGAGGTTTGAGTTGTTGATACTTCCTTTACGGTATGCTCGGCGAGTCCTCCTTTAGCCTATCTCTTTTGGGTTATGTAAGGTTTAGACCCTCTCGTGGACTAGACCTCCCGGTGGTTCTTGAGGTTAGACCTCCCTTAGGGCTCGAGACCTTTTCTCACTTGGGCATATCTTTATGTCGGACCTTTCCCTTTTAGATTGATCACCTTGGATCTCTTTGTTGGTTTGAATCTCTTTGGTTCAGACCTCCTTCTGTCGAGCGTCTTCTAAGTCTAGACCCCTTGTTGCTGGGCACTCTCTTATGCCAGACCTCTTTTCGATCGGGACATCCTTGTATTCCATTGGAGCTCTCGCGTGCCTTGAACCTCCTGAGTTCATTTGAACCTCCTCGACATTTCCTCTTGGCGAAAGGACCTCCTTTGGGTTCATCCTAACCGCCAAGACTTTTCACCTCACCCTAGCGGTTGGAAATCTCCTTTGAGTTACCTTGACCCTTGCGACTTCTTTTGGAACCACCTTTTGTGGATCTCCTCCGTGGGATCCTCTTTCTTGGAACCCTCCTTTGGACCTCTCCTTTGTTTAGATCTAGCAGTTCGGACCTCTCCTTATTTGAATCCAAGGTCCAGACCTCCCGTGCATTATTTCTCTCTGGGAACCTCACCTTCACCTTTGATCTTGGCTGTTGGACCTCCCTCTCGGAGATCCAACCGCCCGGACCTCAACCTGCTCTTGATCCCAACCACAGGACCTCCTTGTAGTCCTCTAAACCTCCTGTCCAAGATTTCTCTGTGGCCTTTTAGACCTGACTCTGGACCTTCTCGCCAGACCTCCCTTGAAGAGATCCTGACCGTCAGGACCTCCCCATGTCCAGACCTTCTCTGCATGTCTGGACCTCCCCAACCTTTAGACCTCCTTGTCCTTTGGGCCTAGGACCTCCTAAGCCCCTCGGACCTCCTCAAGGACCTCTCATGGGCAAGACCTCCCTCCTTGACCCGTTTGTTTCTAAGTTGGTGGCCCCACTTGCCGGCCTTGGTCATTCTCATTTCCTCCATACGTTAATATCTTGGGCATTTAATGCGTGTCATGTCACATTAAATGCATCCATATCTTGTGGCGTTTACTCTAATTTAGTCACTTAGCTGTACTCGACATCCTTTCTTGTTCCTTTCCATAGCAATATCGTTGTCCTTTCCTCGTACCTTTTACCAAGGTGGTAGTGACACCGCCTGTCACTCACCTATCTTTGACCCATTTTTGTGCTTATCCTTGATACGTAAGCTCCTAGTTTTCTTCACCCACTTTGGCTATGATTAGTCCAGAAAACCCTATTACATTACCGTTCTTCACGCTCATCATCTTAGCTCTCGCTCAGTGACTTCCAGGGAAAACCTTGTTGCCCCACGACCTCCCCTTCATCCATTGTCTCCTTCTTGTCCTGGTAAGTCCCTTGGTGATCTACTCTACTCTTATTCTTGCCGCCACATTGTCGGTTGTGTCCTTCTCGGGACCTCCTCTTGTGGGTACCTTACGGATTTCTATGGCTTTTATATGAGGAGCTCCTCCTGGTCTTTTTGCAAGGAACACTCCCTCTGTCCCTTCTCGGCGGGCGTAAGGATCATATCTCGGGACCTTCTGTTACGTGGCTAAATCACTCTTTTGGGGTCTTTTATTAAAGACCACTTCCTCTGATAGCTTGGACCTCTTCCAAAAGAATCTATTCTAAAATATAGATCTCTCTGTTGGTTGAGTTTTGGGTTCCCTCTGGGGTTAAGCAATTTTCTTGTTGATCTCAGTTGGTTCTTTAGTTGAGCTTTCATTGAACTTGCCTTTTTTCACGTGTAGATTGCGAAGACTCCAAGGAGTTTGAGTGTACTGAAGAGGAAGATTCTCAGGATAGTGAGCAAGGCAAGTTGCACTCTTGATCATATTGCACCTAATAATTCAATTTATTTATGTTCAATTTCAAAGTACAATGCATGCTTATTTCTACCAAGTTATTTCAATACCTGTCTTTAAACACATAGTTATGCCTATTCCCTTCATATGACCAACTTTGACATTGAACCAAAATTGTTGTCACCTTAGACAAAATCTGGTTGATCCAATAGTGTGAACCAGGAGCCATTTGAAAAACATATGCTTAGTCATGCTTAGACCAAAAGTATTGATTTGGGGAAAATCTTTACCATCATGACCAATTACTGTTTTAAATGTTTTCACCATGACATTGGGTTGTCATGGGAGGATGAAAATGTTGCTGGGAAAGCAAAGAAAAGGAAAATAGAATTGGACTAGGGCGGACTGGTTGCTTGGATGGTGCATGTGTATGCACGGGACCATGCCATTTCTATGGCCGGTGCCCAGGGTTTGTGAAAGCCGCCCTAGTCATTTGAGGACCTGTCTTTGAGCGACCAATGCCATGCCTATAATGGGCTATGCCACAATCGTGCAACCACATGTCTTCAGAATGGGGCGTGGGACCTGGCTGAATAATTTGCAAAGTTCTACCACAAGTTGTTCCATTGGAGGTGTGGGCGGTCTTTTATGGCCAATGGTCTTTTATAACCAAGCTGTTCCCCTTTGGTGCAAGAGGGGCTTTCATTTGGGTTTCTATCCATAGGAAAGTGAAACCTTAGCTAGGAGGAGCTGTGGTGGAACAATGCACTGTAAAGGCCTTGTCATGAGCTCTAGACCTCTTACCTTTGGTAGTGAGAGGTGGCATCGACGGATACCGGATAAACTAGAGAAATCATGTCATGTGGGTAAAGTGCACAACCTCTACAGAGTTAATTCTATTCGAATAGCCGTGTCCGCGGTCATGGACGTGCTGGCAAAGGCTACTTAGAGTTAGATGTTGGTTTTGGGGTTTTTCAGAAATATTTATCAAATCTGTTTTGGGATTTCTATCCCATGGGTTTTGGGCAGGGAGCCTTGTGTCAGGAGGGTATCCTTCACCAACTTGTTGATGAATGTTGTCCAACTGAAAATCAAGTTTAGAAAATGAATTTTATCTATTGAATACCTGCTTTGGAACTTAGTATTTGTATTTGAAAGAAACTTGGCTTTGTGCAAATTAACCATATTATGCCATCTATTGATTATCCATATATGCATGTCATCTTGCTAATCCACGGTGTAACTTGCGAAGCACGGTTGTTGTGCTCACTCTTGCTCATTCAATTTTTGCGAGAGAAGACCTTGGTAGTGATGAGGATCAAAGCGATTAGGTTGTGCCTTCGATACTTTACTGTGGCGTCTTGATGGAACTTTTGTACTCTTATTGCCGGTAGTTATGCTTGGCCCAAGGCCACCTTGTAAACAACTCTGTTGATATTTTGCTATAATAAATATGCGTTACGGATGTCACCACCTTTGTATTATTGCTTTGTGAAGAGCTAGCCATGATCCTTGGGACTAGCTCGGTATGCACTGAGGAACCTTGGAGCAAGCCAGTCCTCCACGCCCACTCATGGAATGAGCGTGTGTGGCTCAGGGGTGGTCTTAGTCCCCGACCTCCTCTGGAGGGTCGCGGGTGGTCTTAGGATGCCCTCGAGACCTCCACGTTTTCCCTGGCTTTGGCGGTGGAGCGTCTTGAGGTGCTCCTGGCTCCAAGACCCTCTCGGGTTTTGTTCTCTGGACTTCCAGGAGGTCTGATGGACCTCTGGGAGGACAGTGGACAAACCAAGAGATCCTTTCAGGGACCTCTGGGAGGTCCCGAGTTCCCTAGAGACCCAGGAGGACCTCTTGGGAGCCCTAGAGTTGGGTCGTTACAATGGAGGACTAGGATCTCCCCTGTGACCTCCCACGACCAGACCCGAGGGTGGTCGTGGTGGTCAGGGATCACCCCATGGCCCTATGTGTAATCCGAGCTAGTCCCAAGGATCAACAGCTAGCTCTTCACAGCATACAAATGTGGTAACATTTCTTCAACGCCAACTTTATTAATAACAACAAAGTTGATTACAAAGGGGAGGCTTACAAGTCTACAAACCAAAACACAGTGGAAGATAAACATAAAGGCCATTCGATACACCACAGGCAATTGGCTGGAGGGCGCATCTTAGTTGTCCAGGACCACTAGGTCCACAGCAAGATCATCTCAAGGCTTCCATTCCTACTCAAAAGATTAATTTCAAGCAAGAGTGAGCACAACAACCGTGCTCGCAAGTTACATTCGTCAAATAACAGAATGACATGCATAATGGATATATCAAAGGCAGGTTGATATGGTTAGTTTGCATAAAGCCAAGTTTATTTCAATTACAAGTACTAAGTTCAAGGCGATTACAATAAGTAAAGTTCATTTTGCAAATCTCAGTTTTCAGTTGGATAACATTAATCACAAGTGGTGAAGGATACCCTCCTGTCACAAGGCTTCCTGCCCAACCCATTTGGATAGAAATCCAAAAACCATCACAAGGCTTCCTGCCCAACCCATTTGGATAGAAATCCAAAAACCATTTTTACAAGCCTTTTGAAAACAAAACCAACATCTAACTTTGAGCAGCTTTGCTAGCATGTCTATAACCGCGGACACGGCTATTCGAATAGTTTTACACTCTACAGAGGTGTGCAGCTTTACCCACAAGAGGTAATCCACTTATACTGTCTACTCACACACTTCCGAAGGTGTGCGACTAAGGGATTACCACAAGGCCTTTACAATGCATCATTCCACCACAATCCACCCACTCTAAGGTTTCACCCCACCCTACGGATAGAATACGTAGAGGTCGAGGGCCCCCTCTTGAGCCATGTGGGGATAACGTAGTCGTAAAAGACAGGTCATGAAAGACCACCCACACACCAGCCGGATCAACCGCGATGGAACTTTGCAAATTACTCAGCCAGGTCCACCCCATCCTGGACATGTGGTTGCACGGAAAGGCATAGCAAAATACACTCGCAGGCTGGTCCTTAACTGACCTGGGCGGCTAGCCACATACCCAAGGGCATCGGTCAACCATAAAGGCACGATCCCGTGCATGGACATGCACCAACCAAACAACCAGATCTGCCCAAGTCCAAGCCATTTTCCATTTCTTTGCTTTTCAAACATGTTTTCAAACCTCCATGACACACCAATGCCACAGTTTAAATCATTTAGACAAGTGATATTTTTGGCCAAAACTTCCAAAATCAAGATTTTTTTCCCTAATCATGGCTAAGCTTCAATTTTTCAAAGGTCCTGGTCCACTTTATTGCGTAAAACCAGGTTTTGCCTAGGGTGACAACATGTTCGGTTCAAGATCAACAGTGGTCATACAAAGGAATTAGGCATAACTATGAATTTAAAGACATGTATTGAAATAACTTAGTAAAGTAAGCATGCATTAACATTTAAAATGGAACATATATAAGGTGCAATAATGGATGCAATATGATCAAGAGTGTAACTTGCCTCTGCTTTCAAAGCTTTCGTGTCTTCTCCTCACAAAGCTTAAGCTCACCAGCGACGTCGAGATCTACACGTTAAAATAGCGCAAATCAAACCAAAGCCAAGTAAAAACCAAAAGAACTCCAAAGAAACATAAAACTAGAGCCAACAGAGAGGTTCGATGGACAGGAGGAGATCCAAAGAGCTGACTAGAGGAGGTCCAACGGCTTGGGAGAGGATCCCAAGAGCTGGCCAAATGAGGCTCGATGGTTAGATGGAGGTCCAGAGAGCAAATTGAGTGAGCCAGAGAGTTAAAATGAAGAAAAGGCAAAGGAAGAGAGCTGGCCCAAGCTTATATTGCCAGTGCTACTGGGAGGTCCAAGGGCACACGAGGTCAAGAGTAGGTGTGGGAAGAGATAGGAGCAGGCAAAAGATGAGACAAAGGATGGCTCAGTGTTGCAAAAAGGTGGTAGCATTTAATGCGACACAACAGGCCTTAAATGTTTGCAGACTTCCAAGTGCCAAGGACATGGTCAAGGGATAAAGAAAAGTTGGCGTGATTGACAAATGGGGCCAGTCAAAGCCCGAAGGAGAGGTCCTGCGGAGACCTTGAGGAGGTCCCGCAGAGGTCAAGGGAGGTCCTCACCCATGGGGGAGGTCCGAGCACAAGACCGGAGGTCCTGACCGCAAGGTTGCCTTAACCCACAAGGGAGGTCCTTGCAAAAAGAGTGAGGGGGAGGTCCAGAGGGCTAAGAGGTCCAAGGGACGGGGAGATCCTGACGGTCAGATCCACAAAGGGGAGGTCCTGACGGTCAGATCCACAAATGGGAGGTCCTGACGGTCAGATCCTCAAAGGGGAGGTCTTAACGGTCAGGATCTAATCAAGAGAGGTCCTGACGGCTATGATCTCCAATGGGGAGGTCTTAACGGTCAAGATCTAATCAAGGGAGATCCTAATGGCTAAGATCTCCAAAGGGGAGGTCTTAACGGTCAAGATCTAATCAAGGGAGGTCCTGACGGCTAAGATCTCCAAACAGGAGGTCTTAACGGTCAAGATCTAATGAAGGGAGGTCCTGACGGCTAAGATCTCCAAATGGGAGGTCTTAACGGTCAGATCAACAACAAGGGGAGGTCCTGACGGTTAGATCTCCAAAGGGAGGTCCTAACGGTCAGATCAACAACAAGGGGAGGTCCTGACGATTAGATCTCCAAAGGGAGGTCCTAACGGTCAGATCAATAATAAGGGGAGGTCTTGACGGTTAGATCTCCAAAGGGAGGTCCTAACGGTCAGATCAACAACAAGGGGAGGTCCTAACGGTTAGATCTCCAAAGGGAGGTCCTAACGGTCAGATCAACAAGCAAAGGAGATCCTGACGGCTAGGATCTCCAAAGGGAGGTCCTAACGGTCAGATCAACAAGCAAAGGAAGTCCTGATGGCTAGGATCTCCAAAGGAGGTCCTAACGGTCAAGATCAACAACAAGGGGAGGTCCTGGCGATAGCGTGATAAGAAGCGGGAGGAGCGGGAGCAGTTGGATTTGGATCGAACGAGCCAAAGCAATTGGGATGTTCGGACCATCCAAAGCTACCATCAGATCCCAGCCATCCAACTAGATCGGGTGGTCTAAAATGATTGGGACGTTCGGACCGGCCGAATGTGCCAACACGATCAAACCGTCCAACGCAAATCGAACGGTACACAAGCGATAGGAGTCTAGATTAAGCGGAAGGCTCGAACGGACGCGAGGGAGGTCCAAGTGAATATAGAGGAGGTCCAAATGAACGAGGGGGAGGTCCTGAAGGACACGGGGAGGTCCAAACACTTGGAAGGTCTAGACCTAAGAAGGTCTGGACCAAAGAAGGCAACACAAAGGAGGTCTGGACCCTTAGATCCAAATAAAGGGAGGTCTGGATGATCAGATCCAGACAAAGGGAGGTCTGGACGGAGAGGCTTATGAGGGAGAGGGATCCAATGGAGGAGATCTACAGAAAGTGGTCCAAAGGAGGTCTTGACGATCAGGATAAACTCAAAGGTGATCTCGATGGTCAAGAGAAGATCAAGGAGATCTCGACGGTCAAGACCAACATAGGGGAGGTCTCAATGGTCAAGATGGAGCCAAAGGGAGGTCTTGGCGGTCAGGATGAACTCGGGAAGGTCCTGACTGCCAAAATGAAGGACCAAGTAGGTTCTTAGGGACCCGGGGTGGTCCAAAAGAACACAGGAAGGGGCAAAGCGATACAGGGAGATTCAAATGAACACAATGGAGGTTCAAATGAATACAGAAGAGATTCCAATGAACACAGGGAGGTCCAAAGGAACACACGAAAAGTTTAGGTGAACATAGGAGGTCTACATGAACAAGAGGGAAGTTCAAGTGGACACAGGGAGGTCCAGATGAACTAAAGGAAGGTTCCAAATATAAGGGTAGTCTAGACATGAAAGAGGTCTAGACACACAAGAGAGTTCCAGACACGGAGATCTGGGCTCAAAGAGATGGCCAAACAAGATGGAGGTTTGGGCATAAAGGAATGCCCAAACACGAGAGAGGTCCAGAAAGGGGAATTCAACCCAAAGCTTAGATTTCAGAGATCAAGGATATTTGAAATACAAACCTGAGCTTAGGACATCTCAGGGGTAATTGTGACCCGAAGGAGAGGTCAAAACCGAAGAGAAACTAGAGAGGAGGTCTGGACCTAAGGGGGTCTAAACCAAATAGATTCAAGCCAACAAAGATGTGGTCTGTAATAAAGGAATCCGAACAAAATGCGAGGGGAGGCCCGGCGAGGTCAAACAAGAGGGAGGTTTGGAAAGAAAGGCTGAGTCAAGGAAAGAGTGGAACAAGCGGAGGCAAAGGAAATCAACACAAGAGTTCTAACAGCTCCAAAGAACCAAACTTTAGGGTTGGTTGAAGTTCGGTTTAGTCATTTTAAACACCCAAATTCTGAAAATCTCAAGTTAAGCTTTGAATTCTCATAAAAACAAAATGGTTCTTTTCATTTTGAAAATTTTCAAAAGGCTTGAAAACTGTGGTGTTCTGACCCACCGGGCAGGCAGGCGGTGCTGTTGGCCGGGGTGCTCTTGGCGCAGTGGCGAGGCAGTCGCTGTCGCCCTGCAGCCATGATGCACCAGACTGCTCAGAGGCCAATTTTGTAAATTATGGCGAAAGAGGGCTACTTTTGAAATTAAAAGGTGCTACAGGGCCATAATAGTAAAATTTTCAAGAATGAGTTTGGTTTGGCACACGGTGTGATCGTGTGAGCAAATAAAGTTGTAATCTAGTAAAGAGCAGGGCATATCTCATACACATCGGTGCATTGGTGAACATGAACATGGCATATTCGGACCGTCCAACACGAAATGGGCGGTTCAGATCCATTGAGCCAAATCACACCTTCCACTTAAGTGCGGGGGGTTGGGATTTGGCGCACTGGATCTGAACCGCCCATACACATGGGTGCATTGGTGAACATATGAACATGGCACATCCGGACCGTCCAACACGAAATGAGCGGTTCAGATCCGGTGAGCCAAATCCCACATCCTACTTAACTACGGGGGGTTAGGATTTGGTGCCTTTGGATCTGAACCGCCCATTTCGTGTTGGACGGACCAGATGTGCTATGTTCATATGTTCACCAATGCACCCATGTGCATGAGATATGCCCTCAGTAACGAGGCCTAGATGCTTGATAAATCTTCTAAGGCTTCGTTTGGATCACTGTATTGCATTGAGATTGTGGAATTGGAGTACCAATTCAATTTCAAGTAGAATTGAAATTGGGATACAATTCAATTTTTTGTTGTTTGGATGCAAAAGAAACTACAACATGGAAATGAATCACAAAGCAATTCTAAATCTTGTTTGGTTACCAGATAAAATTGCAAGTAATGAAATTGGCATGGCATCGATGTCTTCAGTGAGGCCACCAAGCACCTTTGTCAAGAACTCACAGGAGGACAGCAGTGCAGTCGTCTTCATGGAGGTCGTCCAGTGCCTAGCTCACCGGCGGACAGCGGTGCAGTCGTCTTCATGACAGCGATGAGCAGATCTGGAGGGAGGAGGGAGGAGCAGGGGCTGCGTGCTGACTGTTGTAAGAAATACAGTTTTAGCAAATAATCATAATTAATTCTAGCATAATCATAAGACATTAAAGCATTAATCCACCAACATTTAAATGACCAAATCAGCATATATAAATGTAAATCATCTAAGCCATTTAAAATAAATGAAATGCTAAACATATACCACATGTATATTAAAGAAATTAGCTTAGAGCAGAGATACTTGATGATATTTGGAGCTCTCAGAAGGCTAGTTGCAAAAGAAATAATCTTTGCCATCTCAACCATTTAGTCTATACTCTTCATTTATTGAACATGATAATATAGTTCCAAACTTTGAGCTCTAAACAAAACTTTAATAATCTGGCAAAAGATATCAAAGGTAATAGTCCACAGAATAAATTATCAGTCAAACAGGAGATCACAAGGATCACAAACTGAAATCTAGATTACCCACAGAACTTGGCAATCCTCAGTGTAAACTAAAAACAAAAACACAAGTCCAGTAATAAAGCCGAATGGCTAACTAAATTGCTAGATATCAATATAACTAGAAGATACAGAGCAACTAGTTATACCTAGAGCAACAAATTGATAGTAGATCAAGAGATAGTAGCAAGTAACACAATAGAGCTTAAGTATGAACTAATTATCAAGTCAATTTCAGTATATGATAACTATTATCACAGAGCAGAAAACCAAACCCAAACATTCCTTTGCAATATCTCCCAGAGCTAGTCTCAGTGATCAACACTCTCACAGATCAATCAACTAGCACAACACAAATATATATATATATATATATATATATATATATATATATATATATATATATATATATATATATATATATGCAAAGTTATGCCCAACAATAGGAATATAGAAATACTCACAAAGCCGATGATAGTCAAAACCACCGAGAAGATAAACAAACAAGGCACGTCACAAGGACGCTGTCCCAGAAAACCTAGCACTCCACTGTGCCGCGGTGAGAGGCGAGGTCGTCGGAGATACAGAGTCTTACTTCACTCTTCGGGACACACCAAAGATGAAGCCGAGGGACAAGAAGGTTTCCGCACAAGTTTTCCAAGGTAATGCTTTAGCCAAGGCAATACACAGAGCACCAGAAACCAAACAAAAACCACCCTTCTTCTGAATTTCAGAACCAGAAAGCTCTTCCAAAGAGCTCCCTTGGTAGAGATTCCACCCAAGTCCCTAAGTAAACCTCACCGAGCCCAATCAGAGAAAGAACCCTAGAGGAACCAGCCAGGAGAGCCAAGAAAAGAATCACCCCCTCACTACTGAGTCAAGAAAATCCCACTCGATGCTCCAGGGACACCCAAAACCAGAACTTAGATCAGAAAGGAAGCTCAAAACAATATCGGTAACTCGGTTTTGTTCTTCGGTTCCAAGGGACTCACCTAGTTGGGACTTAAAGGAGAAGAGAAGATTCAGCCACCCGGTTGCTCAAACGGCTAGCGACAAAGTCCCCAAGCCATCCGTAGCCGCCGTCGCCTCTAGTTCCTCTCCTGAGTGAAAGAAAGGGGAATGGAAACCCTTCACTACTCGCTCTCCACCAAACCAGAGGAGATAAGGCTTATCTCCTCACAGCAAACCGAGTATTGGGACCCACCATCCAAAAATCCTTTTCCAATTATTCTTTTCTCTAATTGAGAAATCACCGAAAAACCCTCAAGAACAACACTAACATCCATGTTGAGGACGTCTTCATCGTCGGTAGCCTGTACTTGGGGCACGAGCGAAGTGCTAAATGACACATGGCCCCCAAAAGTTAAGGGCCTCCGATTTTTATCTAATGTTCAATTACTAGTTGTTAGTATCTCGAAAAAAATAATCTATAATTGATCTTAGTATGAGATAGAGTTAAGCAAGTTGTTCTATTCCTTCTTCCTAAGAACTTCCTCCTGATGTCTACCACTATCCCAACCTCTATATCATTCTCTTCATTCCCCTTTTGCCACCGCACAACCAATATTCATATGAATCAACCCACTCTATGATCATTTGTTTTATTGTGTGTTTCTTTCTGAACTCAACTAATTTGTAATTTTGTATGCATACAGAGCTATATGCACCGCAACAACTAATTTTGTAGACCCATTTCGTACGGTGGCGGACTCAAGACTAAATCTTAGCTATGGCGGCTCGTCGCCGCTTCCTCAGTGGGCGTGTCAGCCGCCGCCGCCTCCCCACACGCAATTAGAGCTTGGTCACTAGGCCCTCACCGATGGCTCCATGCAGTGTGTCGCTCAATGAACTAATAATAAGTTCAACTAACCTCTTTTTTTAGAGAACAAGTGCTCAATGAACTAATAAAATGGATCCTTTTGAAATATACAAACATCCTAGATGCCTTAATGTGAAACCTTGATTTTTAGAACCTTTTTGAAGATTTCAAAATAAAAAGAACCATTTTGTTTTGATGAGAATTCAAAGCTTAACTTGAAATTTCAAGATGGATTTCAAATTGACTAACTCAAACTTCAACTAAAATTCCTTGATGGTTTGTTGAGTTTGTTGGAGCTTTGGTGATCTTCCCTTTTTTCTGGGCTTGCTTTGCTCTCCTTTGGGCCAGACCTCCTTAGGTCTAAACCTCCCCAAGTGATTGTACCTTCCCCGGTCTAAACCTCCTTCTGTGGTTCCTTCCCAAGTTTAGACCTCTCCAAGTCTAAACCTTTCTCAAATCCATTTGAACTCACTCTTTGTATCTTTTGAACCCCACTGTGTCCATTTGGACTTACCTCCTTTTGCTTTAATCCTTGAAACTCTCTCTGGAAGTTTTCTTCTGTGCCAACCCGGTACTACGGCCTTTCAAATCGCGGTAATACTGCTCCGAGGGACAATCGAGAGTCCAGAAACATGTGTTCTGGAATTTCCTTACCACCTTGTGGCAGTCGGAACTACCTGATAACGGTAGTACCGCCCTCACCTTGCGGTGTTACCGTTTCTTAGGATCTCTGGAAACCTATGATTGGACCTCCCCGTGCTCCTAGAACCATCTTAAAATTTATCAAGACATCCATGTGTCCTCTAGGACCTCCCCTTTCCTTATTTGGAACTTCCCTTGTCCTTCAGGACCTCCCCATGCCCTCTAGGACCTTCTCCTTGTCTATTTGGACCTCCCCGTGTCCTTTAGGACCTTCTCATGTCCTCTAGGACCTCCTCCTTGTCCATTTGGACCTCCCTCGTACCCGTTCGAGCCCCCCCTGTTTGATCCGGACCTCTATCGCTTGTGTACCGTTCGATTTGCATTAGACGGTTTGATCTTGGTGAGGCGTTCGGATGGTTCGAATGTCCCACCCTCTCTGAGCCCTCAGATCTTTGCTGGGCGGTCCGATTTGCAGAGGCGTTCGGACGGTCCGAACATCCCAACCATTTTGGACCGCCCGATTCAGTTCAATGGCTGAGATCTAGTGTTAGCTCTGATGGTCCAAACGGCCCAATCACTTTGGACGGTTCGATTGGAATCCAATGCTCCCGCTTCTCCCACTTCTTATCTCGCTATCCAGGCCTCCCCCTTGTTAGATCTGGCCATTAAGACCTCCCCTTTGGAGATCTTAACCGTTCATACCCCCCCTTTGTAGATCTGACCGTTAGGACCTCCTCTTTGGAGATCCTAACCGTTCAAACCTCCCCCTTGTTAGATCTGGCCGTTAAGACCTCCCCTTTGGAGATCTTAACTGTCCAGACCTCCCCCTTATTAGATCTGACCGTTAAGACCTCCCCTTTGGAGATCTTAACCGTCCAGACCTCCCCCTTGTTAGATCCGACCTTTAGGACCTCCCCTTTGGAGATCCTAACCGTTCAGACCTCCCCCTTTGTAGATCCGACCGTTATGACCTCCCCTTTGGAGATCCTAACCGTTCAGACCTCCCCCTTTGTAGATCTGACCATTAGGACCTCCCCTTTGGAGATCCTAACCATTCAGACCTCCCCCTTTGTAGATCTGACCGTTAGGACCTCCCCTTTAGAGATCCTAACCATTCAGACCTCCCCCTTTGTTAGATCTGACCATTAGGACCTCCCCTTGGGAGATCCTAACCGTCCAAACCTCCCCCTTATTTAGATCTGACCGTTAGGACCTCCCCTTTGGATATCCTAATCGTCCAGACCTCCCCTTTGCACTTAATCTTGGCCGTTGGACCTCCCTTTTGGAGATCCAACCGTCAGGACCTCCCCTTACTTTTAATCTTGACCTTCGGGCCTTCCGTGAGTGGGTCTTTTGGACCTCCTTGATTCACAAGACCTCTTCCCAATCCTTTTGCAAGGACCTCCCTTGCAAGTTAAGACCACTTGGTGGCCAGGACCTCCGGTCTTGTGTGCCTGGACCTCCCAGTGGGTGAGGACCTCCCCTTGTCCTCTACGGGACCTCCTCAAGGTCTCCGCAGGACCTCCCCTTCGGGTCTTGACTGGACCCACTTGGCAGTCACGCCCATGTTTCTTCATCCTTCGACTATGTTCTTGTGCAAAGGAGTCTCCCCCCACATTTAATGCATGTTGTATCACATTAAATGCTACCACTTTTTGCAGCACCCGTGCCATACTTTTGTCACATCCCTTGCCTACTTCCATTGTCCTCTTCACCAACTCATGAACACCTGTATCTTGGGAAAGCTCAATGGCTCTAGCTATATATAGCTTGGGCAGCCCTTCCTCTTTACCCTCTTGTTCATTTCCACTCTCTGGTTCCATCGGCAAGTTCTCTGGACCTTCTCCCTCAAGTCTTGGACCTCCCTCCAAGCTCTTTGGACCTCCTCCTGATCGCCTAACCTCTCAGTTGGTTTTATATTGGAGTTTCTTTGGATCTTGCTGAAGCTCTATTTGAGTTATTTTGTTTCTCCACCGTGTAGATTGCGAAGGCCGTGAGGAGCGAGAGTTCCTTGAAGAAGAAGAAGAAGCTCAAGACTTTGAGCAAGGCAAGTTGCACCCTTGACCATATTGCACATATTATTTTAAGATACTTATGTTCTGTTTCAAAGATGTATGCATGCTTACTTTCACTAAGTTATTTCAATGCCTATCTTTCTGTTCATAGCTATGCCTAATTCCCTTGTATGGCCACTGTCTATGTTGAACCAACTCCATTGTCACCCTAGATAAAATCTGGTTTTTGCAATAGTAAGGACCAGAGGCTTTTGAAAAATGAATGCTTAGTCTTGCTAGACCAAACATCTTGATTTGGGAAATGTTTCTTCCAACAGACCAAAATATTCAATGTTTTAAAGCCATGACATTGGGTTGTCATGGAGGTTTTGATAAATGGTTTTGAAAAACAGAAATGGACAAATGGATTTGGTCTTGGGCGGATTGGTTGTTTGGCTGGTGCAGGGTTATGCACGGGCTCAACTCGGGTAGGGTTGAGGCCCAGGGGTTTTGTGTTAGCCGCCCAAGCCATATGAGGACCGGTCTGCGAGCCGCATCTTGCTAGCCACCATCGTACAACCACATGTCCTGAGAAATGGGCAAAGGGACCTAGCCAACTAATTTGCAAAGCTCCATCGCGGTTGATCTTGTTGATGCGGTGGGCAGTCATGTTACGACCTTCGTAGTCCCACCTGGCGCAAGAGGGGGCCTGAACCCTGCGGATGGGTAATCCAAAGGGGGTGAAACCTTAGCGAGGTGGACTGCGTTGGAGCGATGCATTGTAAAAGCCTTGTCATATGCTCTAGACCTCTCACCAAAGGAAGTGTGAGGTGGCGTCGACGGACGCCAAGCAAGCTAGAGAATTCATGTCATGTGGGTAAATCTGTACACCTCTGCAGAGCGTAAATATATTCGAATAACCGTGTCCACGGTCATGGACATGCTAGCAAAGCCACTCAAAGTTAGCTCTTGGTTTTGGTTTTCAAAGGACTTATGAAATTGGTTTTGGATTTCTATCCAAATGGTTTATGGTCTGGGAGCCATGTGACAGGAGGGTATCCTTCACCACTCGTGATGAATGTTATCCAACTGAAAATTTAGTTTTGAAAATGAACTTTTACTTATTATAATTGCTTTGGAACTTAGTACTTGTAATTGAAACAAACTTGGCTTTACGCAAATCAACCCTAATGTGCCTTCCTTTGATATATCCATTGTGCATGTCATACTGTTATTTGGCGGGTGTAACTTGCGAGCACGGTTGTTGTGCTCATTCTTGCTTGATTGATGAATTGAGCAGGAGAAGACTTCTTTGACGATGATGAAGATCAAATCAATTAGGCCGCGCCCTCCAGCCAATTACCTGTGGTGTATTGGATGGATTTTACATTCTATTTCCACTGTGTATTTTTGCTTTGTTGCCTAAACCTGTAAGCAACCCCTTGTATTAACCCTTTTGCTGTTAATAAAGCCTTTTGTGGATATGTGTGTTATCACTTGTTTCGCTGTGAGAACTAGTCATTGATCCCTGGGGACTAGTTTAGATCACAGTGGGCTTAAGGTCTTTCCAAGACCCTCACCTTTCTGGAGTTGGCCCTGCCAAGGACCTCCTCTTCAGAGATGCCAAGCGGTACTACTTGGCCTTGGGGCGGTAGTACCGGTCAGGCAGGTGGAGCTTGGGATGGCCTCGAGTCCCAGACTTGCCTCGGGTCATGACCCCAGTTTCCCCTCGAGTGGTCCTCTGGGACCCTCGGCGAAACTCTGGGACCCGGTCCTCTGGGACTCTGTCAGGTACTCTGGGACCTCTGGGAGGTCCTGATGGACTTCTGGAGATCCAGGAGTACCTCACGCACTACTACAAAAAGGCTAATATTGGACTCCTCATCACAGACGGTTGACCAAAATCGTCTATATTACATTCAATCACGAGCGGTTTTGGTTTAGAGAAATGCGTATTCTCGGGCTGAGCTAAAACCGTGCATGAAGAGGTAATATCACGAGCGGTTCATGTTGAAACCGTCGTGATACTTCACAGGCGGTTCTTGTTAATAAATGCGTGATAATACTACATATCACAGACGGTTTTCAACAAGAACCGTCTGTGAAACATCACCGACGGTTCTTAACAATAACCGTCTGTGATATTACCACATATCACAGACGGTTTTTTTGTTATAACCGTCTATGATAATAACGCTACAGCTCCACGGTGAGTTTCTTCGTCGCCGATGCGTCTCTTCGTCGCATCGATCCGCTTCGGCTCCCCGATGCGTCTCTTCGTCGCATTGATCCGCTTCGGCTCCCCGATGCGTCTCTTCGTCGCATTGATCCGCTTCAGCTCCCCGATGCGTCTCTTCGTCTCACGCTCCGAATTTATTCCTTGTTTTATAAAAAGGATCATCCGCCATCCAAGATGATCATCCCCACATACTTATAAAAAAACTGAAATGGCTGCCTCTTCCTTATCGCCGGCATTGATGGCCTTCCTGGCCGCACTGTACGAGCACCTCTCTCGGTGTACGTTGAACCGTGCTGCGAAAGAACACTGTTTGATTAACAGTGTCTTCACTCCTCTGCCGGCGAAGAATTTGCCGAAGCAGGTGACGGCCACCTTCCGCCGTCTTGACATCCTCCTCCGCGCCGTGTCTTCCCGGTGATCTCCCACTTTCGGCGAGTTTACGCGTCATCAACGTAGTCCTCCAAAACGGCGTTGCGTCTCGAGGAGGCTTGCTGTTACTTGGATTGCGAATCGAGGCGGCGGCGATCGAGTCGACTAGGCCGAGACCCCTCAAGCAAGGAAGAGAGCCTATGGGCTCAATTATTCTTGGTTCAACGGTCAGGGTCTTGAGACACTTGAACGCAGCGTTAGCGGTGGGCGCATTCGGGCTTCATTACGATGATCGTGAACCGTCCGATCGACGCTGCCGCCTATGAAGTATTGAAGACAGAGATAGCGACCTACCTCCGCCACTAGAAAAACTTTGTTTTATTTATAGGTTTCTACTTTTTTAATCTTTTAGTTTAGCGCCATTTGTTTGGCCATATATATGAAAATTCCAAAATAAAAAAAGTTTGGAGGTGAAGTTACTATATTAATTATATGTTGAATTATTGCTATATATATACATATACATATATATACATACATATACATACATACATATATATATATATATATATATATATATATATATATATACACACATATAAACATGTATTTTCTTCATGTCATGTAAGTGTATATACGAGGATAAATATACTTGAGAAAAAACCATATCACCGAGCGGTTCCATAATGGAACTATGCGTGATAATTATCATGACGGTTCCATAATAGAACAAATGCGTGATAAGTCTTTATTAGTAGAGCCCGCCGCTAGGGTTTGCGCTCGCTCTAACTCTTGTCACTCCCCAAGCTCCGCTAGGGTTTGCGCCGCCCTAACTCAAATCCTTGCCAGTGCATTTACTCCGTTCCTCCCCACTCGATGCCACCGCTCGACTTCGTCGCCATCGCCGCCCAACCCGTCGTAAATCGCGCCGGTTGTGACACCACTCTTCACTGCACAAGATCGCACTCGTACGATAGTAGTGTCTTGTGCAGTGTCAGGGTCGTGCCACAACTACGGTGACGCCGCCACCCAAGCCACTGGGCTTGGCCCCGCGTGTCGCCTGTGCCGCCATGGCTTGGTTCTCCTGTTCGGCCTCTTGCGCTCGGGCCCTGGCTGGTCTTTGCTTTCCCCATCCTCCCTCTATTTTCCTCTAGATCTGTTAGCTTAATGTCTTGTGTTGAGTTTGATTTTTATACTTGAGCCTTAAGTTGTGTCCTGATGTTTGTGTGATTTATGCAAGGTGAAGGAGATGGATGAGGGTTGTGCTGGTGGTGGGGTTGCGCCATGGTTGCGCTGTACTGAGGTAACCCTACCTTACTCCCTCTCTGTCTCTACCCTCCTTGCTCTGTGATGAAAATGGCTAGTGCTCTACGATGGATGCCGAGGGCTACTACTAGTGTGGTGGCCGGGTTTGGACACCCTTGGTCTTGCTGTCTTGCTGTTGACCTACTCAATGATGTTAATAGTCTTATGCTGAAATTGAAGTGATAATTAGTTCATATTAATAGTCCCCTTGCTCTGTGATGTAATGATGTTAATAGTCTTATGCTGAAATTGAAGTGATAATTAGTTCATATTAATAGTCCCCTTGCTCTGTGATGTAATGATGTTAACAGTCTTATGCTAAAATTGAATTGATAATTAGTTCATACTAATAGTCCCCTTGCTCTGTGATGTCAACTGAGGGCTATTGGTGTATGTGCATTCTATGCATCTTGCTTAGTTCATGCTGTGGGTTCGGATGGGGCTTGATATGTTATGACTTATTGGGTTGTTGATATGTATGAGCTGTTGATATGTTATATTTTTATGAGTTATGACTTATTCAGAAGTGTCAACTGTTGTCTACTATTGATAGTGGAAACTTGCTTGGTGAACCATGGGCTGTTGATATGTATGATTGATGATTTGCAAAAATAGATGTATAAAATGTGTGATATGTATGTTATGATTTATTTGTCGATTTGTCATTTTGTCAAGATGTCATCTGTTGCTTCTCGCCATTCATTTCACATTTGTCTGTGTAACTGTGTTCATGCAGGTCAAGTTCTCCTACCTTGCGTCGTAGGTACGTCGTCCTACCATTCCAATATTCCTAATCTCTTCTCTATAAAGTCTCCAAGCAGTGGTTGCTTGTGCCTTTAAAACCGGTATTATATATATATATATATATATATATATATATATATATATATATATATGTATTATTAGTCCCTCGGCCACTTTAGGAGTGCATCCACCTTGACATGAGGAAGAGGACGACAACTCTGAGGCAACCTCATTGAGCCTCTGCAAATTTAAAAAAAGTGCCTAAGCGTCGGGACATCCAATTACTTGGTTGCTAATACATGATGCCACTTCGGATCGACCAGATTTTAAATTTGCAGGGCTCAATGAGTGGCGTGGGTTGTACTCTCTTCCTCCTCATGTCATGTGGAGTAATTCTAATTCAAAGTGGCCGAGGGACTAGGAACAATAGAAATATATATATATATATATATATATATATATATATATATATATATATATATATATATATATATATGATGCCGTTTTAAAGGCACAAGCAACATCGCTGGTGGTTTATAGAGAAAAGTTATCCTGAGCGGTTTCGACTACAAACCTGCATGATATATAGTCATCCTGAGCGGTTTGTGGCTGAAACCGTCTGTGATAATATAATCATCACAGACGGTTTGTAGCTGAAACCGTCTGTGATAGTATGCATCACAGACGGTTTGAAAACCGTCTGTTATGACCTCATGCATCACTGACCCATAAACTCAGACGGCTCAAGAAACCGTCTGTGATGACGTTTTTGAACTGTCTGTAAAGGCCTTTTTTTGTAGTAGTGACGGGTGACTCTCGGGTGGTTCGTGGTCTGGGTGGTCCTACCGGGATGCTCTACGGGACGTCCTAGGAGTTCTTAGTGGACTTTTCAGGAGGTCCTAGAGGACCTCTCGGGTAACCCATGGCCGGGTTGTTACACTTAAGCACTCATGTTAGTATGTTACTCCATTAAGTAGAAATTTCACTAGTCTACTTCTATGTTTGCTATCTGGAAAAATAAACACAATTCCTAGTACCTTAACTCGCTCGGACACTACTGCAAACTCTAAATCCATCTATTGATCTTGCGATGGTACGACATTTCATTGAAGTAACAAAAACAAATCACATAAGGGAAAACTGAAGCACAAGAACAAATCACATAAGGAAAAACTAAAGCACACCGCGATCGATTAGTTACCAAATAGGGAGAGCTCATAGGAGACGAGCAGCACAAGCTTGGACCTCATGAACCCAGGGTTGCTCCTCCGTCCTAGCCCCTAGCCGCCGAGGGTCACACCACACGCTCGCCGCAACGCCGCTCCTCCACACACCCGATTGGTTGATTCACACCGCCACCGGCCACCCTAAGTCCCCCAATCATGAACCTGAGGGTTGCTCCTCCTCCCCAACTGCCGGGGGCCACACTGGTACTTGGGCTTGTGTGGCTGTTGTTGCTTTAGTATCTCTTCAAATTCATTTCTAGCCAATTAGAAAAACAATCATTTAAAATCAAATAGTACAGCTCAATATTGATATCATAATATTGATATCTCTTCAACGTCATATCAATATTGATATCTCTTCAACGTCTTTCTGTCCAATTCAATTTTAACAACTAATTCAGTATTCATATCATAATTCATGGAAATGACAAGTATGAGACGCATACTGAAATCATTGATTGTCCATTGTCATAACTTGGTAGATTAGCGATGTTGATTTACCAACTGCAACATACATATTCTTTTTTCTATTTTGTGAATTCATACAACAGAACTTTAGCAAGTATGCTCTGAGTTGCTTGATTTCCTATTTTGCGAATTCCTTCCACACCACTGGAATAACAGAGTCTGAGCTCTGAGCTGTATCTAATTCCTATTTTGTGAAATCATACAACAGAACTTCTTCTGAGCTCTAAGTTGCATCTAATTCCTATTTTGCAAATTCATACAACAGAACTTCCGAGCTCTGAGCTGCATCTAATTCATACAGTTTTAGCATATAATTCATACTTACTGTTAAATTTGGGCATTGCTTGCAGCTTGGTACCGTCGGACGTCGCCCCCTGCTGCCTAGGAGTAGAGTCTAGCCAGGCACCGGGCGCGCTAGCGCTACTGCGCTAGGGAGCAAGCAGTAGCGTTGAGCCGCCGCCTGCGCTAGGGAGGAACAACCAGCAGCATCGCCCACTCACCTGGCGCCTGGGGTCCCTGGGAGGCAGGAGCAGAGCCGCCCGCGCTTCGTCTGTCCGTCGGTCGTCGCTTGCCCAGTCGCCCCGCCTGTCACCGGTGCCTGCGCCGTCACGACTCAATGACTCACGCACCCGACCACGGAGGCGCGGAGCCACCCGATCGCCACGCCGCGCGCCGCGGCCCCACTCCGTCGACCATCGCCGGCCTGTTCCCTCGCCAGCGCGCTTCGCCCGCTGCGCCCCCGCCGCCTAGGGCTAGGGTTTGGAGAGAGTGAGAGACCGAGAGAGAGTGGGGATTCTCGAGTGGACAGTGGAGGCAGGCAAGTGATACTCGGTTTCGGTTGGGCATTTGGGCTGGGACGCTGGGTGGGCCGCGATTTAGCTTTAGCAAAAACAGAACTTGGCTTGCCCGGCGGGATGATTGAGGACAAGAACAAGAAGGGAGGCTCGAAGTTGGAGTGATGGCGCCAAACTCTCCTTCTCCGACGCCGGTGGTACCAAGGAGTCGCTCTGGCGGATGGCAGAGCTTGCCATAATGGCAGGACCGCCCCTGATTTCGTAGCCACTCGGCATTGCCAAACTAGAAACCGGGAACTTAGTTTTTTTACTAAATTTTTAATGTCTACTATTATTGCACTTTCTTGTATTTGTGTATTTGGGTGTTATTCTAGTTTTTAGCCATGTCTTCTACATTCGGAGGTGAATCTGGTTACGAAAGCGTAAGAAAAAAAAAGTGAGAATCAGATCTAATTTATTGTCAAATTTTAAATGAAATATTTTTTGATTTGGTAATTATCTTTTCTAAACTAAACTGCAATGCCTAGCTTTAAGTTTAGCACAGGACCCTCAAATTCTGAGATATCCATGTAGTAGTTGTGCGACGACGACGAAGAATAAGAAGAGGTTGTGGCGTCGGCAGTGTGGAAAAAGACGTCGCCACGATGCCGGCTGTGAGGAAGAAGATGTCGTGGCGACGCCGGCTACGTGGAAGAAGATGTCATCAGAACCAATTGCCTCCAAATCTGATCTGCGGCCGGTGCGTCTCTTCCTGGCTCGAGCCGGGGTTTAAGGCCGTGCGCGGGCTTCTTAATTTTGAGGCCCGGAGAAGAAATGGTTGCCAAATGAGTTTTCCATCATGCGACGCACGCCCGCACGCGCGCGTGATGATTGAATTTTGTACGCGGAGAAGCATTGGAGAGGAGGCCGTGCACATG
This sequence comes from Phyllostachys edulis, assembly GCA_036346405.1. Classification (NCBI taxonomy): domain Eukaryota; kingdom Viridiplantae; phylum Streptophyta; class Magnoliopsida; order Poales; family Poaceae; genus Phyllostachys; species Phyllostachys edulis. The sequence continues at coordinate 30,249,708 of CM070561.1, read as the reverse complement.
ATGCTCGTGCAATCGTGTTCACGAGATTCGTCGGCCGCTCATCATACGCGCGAATTATATACTCGTCGCACCGTCAGATGCTGCATATGCTTCCCGAATTCGTTGTGCGCGAAAGAAAACGTGCGCGACGGTGTGGCCGCGAGACCACGTGAGGGAGTCGTCAACGTTGCAGTGCACTGGTCCCTAAACTGATCTAATATAAACAACGCTGAAGCAGCTGGTAGCATGAGTACCGTCCAGCCGTAAGCAAATGGTTGCTCTTAAGCTAAGACCACTCTTCAAATCTCATTGTTTACTCACTCTAGTCACAAACTATTTGTCATTGTAGAAAATGTATGGACACGAAGTGATCTGGTCTAAATAATGCTAGGAGCATGTACCAACCAATTTGCTGCTTAAGTGTATCTCCGGAATTTGGTGGTGACCAACCTTCAGATTGTTGGTGTAAATTTAATTTCATCATATCTAGCGGGAACTGTCATTGAAATAGGATAATGAGAACTCGCACATATACCAGAACCAGACATTATTAGCTCTTATTATCCTATTTTTGAGGTTACTTCTCAATTGAAAGCAGAAGAAATATTATCTCAGAAGTGGCCACGTTTTATTAAGACCAGGTCAAATGTTAGGTACGCGAAGGACGGTTAATTTCAGCTCGATGTTGCTGGGAAAGTTCCTGTCGCTGTAAAGCTGTAACTTGGTTTTGTTAGTTGTTTGCTAGGCTAGGTTAATTACCATTGCTGCAACCATTCTAAAAGCTTAGGTGTCACGGTAAAAAAAAGTCTCGCATTAACGTCGGTGAGATTAGAACGGTTAAATTTCAGTTCGATGTTGCTGAGAAAGTTCCTGTCGCTGTAAAGCTGTAACTTGGTTTTGTTAGTTGTTAGCTAGGCTAGGTTAATTAGCATTGCTGCAACCATTCTAAGAGCTTAGGTGTCATGGTTAAAAAAAGTCTCGCATTAACGTTGGTGAGATTAGAACGGTTAAATTTCAGCTCGATGTTGCTGGGAAAGTTCCTGTCGCTGTAAAGCTGTAACTTGGTTTTGTTAGTTGTTAGCTAGGCTAGGTTAATTAGCATTGCTGCAACCATTCTAAGAGCTTAGGTGTCACGGTTAAAAAAAGTCTCGCATTAACGTCGGTGAGATTAGACTTGTCGAAATAGATTAAGAAGAATACGCTCCTCTCGCTTTGCTACGGCCAGTCGGCAGTCAGCCCGACCCGTTTTGGACGCGCGAAATTCTTCTAGAAATTTTGACTTGTCGTAACGCTGCGTGGTCGCTGGTTAGTGGTGGCCCGTTTTCCTCTCCCCTTCGGAGGGAACCGTCAACCGTGTGATCTGTTCCTGTCTACAACCTTTTGCTTCCCCTGTTCTTTCTTCACATCAGATAAAAATCTCCCTTAGGAGGTTAATCACAGAATTAGTGCTAGATAACTAAAATGACTGTTTAAGAAAAATACCGACCACCAAATACAAAAAACTAAATTTATTGCCTACTGTACAACAAGTAGGATACTGTGGAGGTGAAAACGTATCGAATACAGATGAATAATGGCTCTGCCATATTTGTTTTCATTTTTTTCCGAATACGGATATAAATACCAATACCCTAGATATGAATACGAATATGAATAATATCGAATACAAATACGATCACGAATATTTTTCGAAACATGAAAACTCCTTAAACTGTACATCGGAAATTAACGAAAACATATAACTAATTTATTTGAGCCCATCATTCATAAATTATTCATATTTTCAGCACGTAGAGTCGAGAGATGCCTTCTCGAGGATGAAACTTCCTGGATGAGGTGTAGAATTTGGTGCTAAGATTTGTGCCATAAATTCTATGTTATTCATGTTATTGACGGTTCGTCGGCTGAAAATAATTTGTCCGAGGGGTCTAGAGCTGCATTCAGCCCTGTTCCAGCATGTAAAGATGACTTCTCGAGGATGAAACTTACTTCATTTGACAAACTTACAGAAAGGGCATGTAATTCGATAAGGAATGTGAGGCACACGGCCAGACAACTAGCCAAGGCCCAAGGAGAAGATATTGTGAGGGCGGCGTCGGCGAGCAGGGCAATGATTCACAGTTTCCTGGAGGCCCAAGGACTGGGCGTTAGCGTCGGCGAGCAGGGCGAGAGGAGTCTGGCACCGATGGGGTCAACGGCCGACGGGTGGAGCAGGTGTGCGGTGCCGGCGAGGTCAACAGGCGTAGTCAGAGTGCGGCGCCGATAGGGCGGCGAGGCCACAGCTAGACGCTCTAGAGTCTGGACGAATGGGGATTGGGTGTGGGGAATTGGGGAACGACGAAAGGAACAGAGGAAGTGAGGAATGATGGGCTGACAGGGTTGGCGTGTTGGCCTGAAAGCTAGATATTTGCCCTTCTTAAATTTCGGATAATACGTATTCGTATTCAACGGATACTAGGACAACTGCATTTGTATTCGTTTCCGAAAAAAAATCGTATTGGTTTCCGATCCGAGAAATATCCGTGCCGTCACCATACGAATCCGTTTTCGTTTGGATTGATTGGAAACTATCATATCCGTTTTCACCCCTAGGACACTTAGCCATGCTTCCTCTTCTCCTCCATCATCCTCAGTAGGTGGTGGTCCCACCGAGGCTAATTCATTTCTCTATCAAGTCCTGTTAAGTTCGAACGTTCCAAAAATAACATTTGAAATAGTACCAACTATGCATTTGAACTCTCCTATATATCTATAAATTTGAAGTGATCTTAGCTGCCATTTCCCTTCCAAGCTTCAAAGAGAAAAGGAAAAGAAGATGGGAGAGCCCGAGGGAATTCCACGCTAGAGGGACAAGGCCCAGGCCCGACCTATAAGTCAAAAGGTCCCAAAATCCCAAAATGCTACTGCAAAGCCGTTGCCACTTCCAAAACTTTGTGGGCCGGGACAACGGTACACAGCACGCTACGCGGCCGGTTCACCGATCAAGCAAAAACCCGAGCTCGTCTCAAACCGCTCCTCCACCCGTCTCGTCCTCACCCGGGCCATACGTGTCACCCGAGCTGGCACGTGCCAGCGCGCAAGCCAGCTTTTTAACTCGCTCGCTCGAGCGTTCCTTCCCACGTGGCGCGCAGAGCCGGACACTGTGAACGAGCTACTGCCGCACGCGGTCGGCGATGCTGAGGAGGACGGTGTCGAGCAGCGGCGGAATCAGAAATTCGAAACACCCGGATGAACTTATAGAGCAAAAAATACCGAGATACAATGTAATTTAATAGTCAATATAACTAATGATATCAAATACGTTTAAATTGTCAAGATCTAACTGATACAATGTGATTCAAAACCAGTGGCGGACCCAGGATTAAGATTTAGGTTGGATGGAACGAACTAATAGTATTATCCGATAACAAAGCAAGACATACGTAATACACTTGTAAGCACTATAAATAGAGCATATGACACTAAATAAAACTCAAAAGTACAATCCACATCATGTGAACATACAAAAATAGGTCAAATGTAGAAAATATACCTTATCAATGAAGTGTACATAACAATTTGCCACCAAAATACCAAATTATTGAATATACTAGTAACAACCTGTCAAAAGTAGATGGATAGTGAGTATTCAGATTAATTCATCATAAATCATAAATTTTTGAACATTGACAAGCAGAAAGACAAACCACTAAAGTACTAATCATGTCTAGGAGATCGAGGCAATTTCATTCTCCGATATTTTAAATGCTTCTCAACTAGTTTATCCATTATCTGTGGGTTCGCCATAAGCCACTCCGATATTTGCTTTGAAGTAACCAGCGAGTCCATCTCAAGGAATTCCAATCACTTGTACACTGACTTCCAAAGATTGGAATCTGTATGGGAATGCACTTTAGGCTGCATCTAAAACCTGACAAAGGAGAAAACAAAAGTGCACTATAAACCCAGTTTTGTTGATCAATGGGATGCCTGCCGTTGGCATCTAATGGCGCTGATCGGTGGGTGGTGACCTCGTCAGCGCCGTTGGCGACTCGACAGAGGAGCCGAAGATGTCCGGCGTGCCGTTGGCGATGTCTGATGGCCTTAGGTGCGCCGGCGCGAAAACCGCCGTTGGTGGTGTCGATGGCGTGGATCGCTGCTCGCCAATGGCGAAGCTCGAGCAAAATTTCAAAGGAGGCCAAACCGCCCAAGTACAATACGAGCTATGCAAAATTGCAAATGCTAAACCATGCTACTGTAGCTACAACAAGGTAGCCCTGGCGGTACGGCCCAAACGGCTGGGTGGCCAGTGTATGCTGCACTGCAGCTCGCGTTAGCCCATCCACGGAAGAGGAACGTGCGAATTAAGCGAACTTTGACCGGCGAGGGAGAAGTGACCCAGATACAACATGACCTATTGGGCTCCGCGAGAACAAATTGTCCGTGCCTAGCAATATCAGTCCATCGTGTTTTTCTCTATGCTAGCACTCAGACGGACACTGTCACGCACCATTTTACTCTCTCCGGTAAAAAATAAATATCGTTTTGAATATCGACGTGCCCTTAAAACATAATTTTGATCATTAATTTATATTATAAGATATTGATGGTTAAAGTTTCAAAATTTTGATTGCAGATACCTAAAACAAAATGTATTTATGATTAGAGAGAGTAGTTGTTTTTAATTTACAAGGAAGGACCTACACCTGCTCACACCTATGTACGTCCTACTGAAACACAGGCTAGGTATTAAGTGGAGGTCGCTAAATAAATCCGGATACCTCTGCTTAATAAATCCAGAATTTATATCGAATGTACGCGTGTGTAAGATGAGACGCATCAGGTTTTCATCTAGGGATCAAGCCGGCAGTGGCGGAGCTAGGATTTTATCGATGGAGGTGCAAATTTTTTTTTTGTGTAATTATAAGGAAGACATATATGCATATACCCCACCACACACGCGTGAGTGCGTCTCATATCACATGTCTAGAAAGACGGAGGCTAGGAATAAATTCGCGACCTTACAAAATATCTATTGAAAACGCACTCGTGTGTACGTAAAGGTGCGAACTTAAATGACATATTTCAACATAAAAGTTTAAATAACATAGTAAAGGTTCAAGTGAAACAAAAAACATGTTTCTAGTATAACTGACATCACAAAATATTGCTTGTGTTGGTGGGCTGCTGACTATTGATTGATGAGAATAACACAATATAATTTATTGTATAATCTATGTATTATACTAGGTATATATACTGTATAAAGAGTTTGCATGCCAAAATTTTGGAGGTGCAACTGTACCCTATGCACTAGTATAGCTCCACCACTACGAGCCGACGTGGACAACTCGCACAGTGTTGCAGCTAGCCACCCGAGCTAATGCGTGGTCCTCCCGTATTAGTTGTTTTTTAATCTCCAAACCATTTTTGGACACTATTTTTGTACCGTTTGCATATCTTGCCGACTGTGTCCAAGAAGTGGTCCCGTTTGGAACATGCATGATTCTCGTCGGAATTTCGTGAAACGTCCAACAAAAGTACTCCTTTAAAAAATATATGGTATTTTGGGCATCAATCTGATCTTCAACATGGAACTTTACGTATTACTTTTCATATAAATATTTTTTAAAAATAATATAAAATTATTATATTATAAAAATATGTTTCATGACTAACCTAATGATATTATTTTCGTATGATCAATACAAATAAAGTTTCATATACTAGCGATCAAAGTTAGGAAAATTTGATTACGCGCTTTCCGAAAGGTTCACATAGATAGAGAGAGAATATGTTTTCTTTCTTGGTAAATTCCCGCTGCGGCTTCCAAGAAGTAGCCTATATAATAGGTAGGACATAGTTAGAGCATCTACAATAGTCCACGTCACTTGTTACTAAGAGTTTGCCACATCAGCATTTAGGTGATGTGGAGGAGAGAAGGTGAAATTGTTTTTAGACGAAGAAACCAGCAAATTGTTAATACCAATGCACAAGAAACAACTAAATACTCTATTGGAGACTTACTTGTTACTTAAAAACGCGTTTTGTGGGTCCCATTGTCTTCAAGCAAAATATCCACCGGATCACTTGTGCAGCCTAATTTCATTATTGATATGATAAATGTGCTAAAACATGTAGACCACAAAGTTGTACTTCATTAATGATCAGCAAGAATTATACACACTTATAGTAATTAAAGTCTTAGACACAAACTCAAAAAACAATATATTGGAAGACTTATTTTTTAAAAATAGATTGAGTACTCTCTCTTATTAAAAACAAGCTGGTAGATATCTCTCTCCCTCTAACCACTCACCAACATGTAATTCTAACCGGATCCACTAGCGAGAGAGAAGACCCACGAGACCACTCACCAAAATTCGACTAAAATCTGTCAGTCAGATGTTGTACAGAAAAAAAAAACTTTCAATAGACTGACCGGTGAAAAGAAAGCGACGGATTTATAAATTCTTTGGGCCAGCAAACTCAGATCACCCCACAGGGCAAAATATTTTCTTCGGCTGCACGAAGATCAAGCTTGCTTTCTTGGACCAGAAGTCGAACACACCCGACCCGAGACGCCCCAAAACCTCCTCCGTCTTCTCCGAACTTTTTTTTAATAATCTATTTTTTATTCTAAAATATAATAATATTCTTCCACTTTTATATTTTATAAAAATAATGCTCTGTCGTTTCACCGTTAAAAGGCCTATGCTAACCGCTTAACGGTTGAGTGGCAAATATACACTACCGCGGCCTGAGAAGACGTAGTACGCTGCCGCGGCTTAGACGATTTGTACATTTATTGCTCAACCGTTGAGCGATTAGCAAAAATCGCTCAATCTAGAGTAACAAAGGATTATTTCTAAAAAAAAAAAATATAGGCACATTACTTAAAAAAGGATTTTTTTTAAAAAATAATTCGTCTTCCCACCCTTCCCACGTTTCCTCTCGGCCAAGCCTCCCCTCCTTCCCCATCCCTTCTCTACTCCACCACAGCCCCGCCTCGCTCCGGAGCCTCCCCCCGGGCCCCGGCCATGCTGGCCCCGCGCGTCCTCAAGCTCTCGCTGCTCCGCCGCCTCGCCGCCGCGCGCGCGGCCGAGCTGCCTCCGCCGTGGCTGCCCAGGTACGCCCCCCTCCTGTATCGATTTTTTTTGCGTGCGATGCTCCTGTGCGCGCCAACTGTTTGTGCTAATGCCGCGTCGGGCGCTTCCGCGATGGCGTCCTCGGTTGCTGCGGTTCTCGTTGGGGTTGGTGGTTTAGGCCTTTAGGGTGCCCTGCATGTGGAAGGCTTGAGTCATCTTTCCTTGTGTGCGCTGTGCGAACGAGGAGGATTCGGGCAGGGGCGTTTTGTGGGAGTAAATTTTGGCATTTAGCGACGAAATGGATGTGAAGTTATGGTTAATCGCAGCATCCTGTTACGGGAAACGAGCAATGAATTGCCGCAGTACAGTGTGTGTACCCTGCACGCTGTATGGCCGTGTCACTATGTTCAGCATCCATGTGCCCCGATTTGTGTCTAGATGTGATTAAATGATTGCTTAAACCAGCATTTGATACCTAGGTCGATTATTACCGTGTTATAGTGTTCCACTTTGCTGGTAATTGTGCCATCCCATGGTCTGCTACGCGCGCCTTTTAACATTACTTATTGCAAATGTGGTACATGTATTTTTGTTGATGGGTCAGACTAGAATAAGTGGAATTTTTGGCTAATCTAGCGTGTTTGCGTCCCGTATTTGCAAATCTAACCACACGAAAATCGTATTTGCAAAAATAGCACCGTTGGCACATGGTCACCGTGCGCCAACGCCCCTCACGCCGTTACGTGGCGTGTTGGCGCATGGTGGCAACGCGCCAACGCCCCGTGCGCCGACACATGTTGCTGAAAAATGAATTTTGAGCTGAAAAAATGAATTTTGAGCTGGAAAAATGAATTAAATTGAATTTGAGTAGACACGTGTCAGCGCATGGGGCGTTGGCGCGTTTCCACCGTGCGCCAAAGCGCCACGTGGCGGCGTGAGGGGTGTTGGCGCACGGTGACTGTGTGCCAACGCCACGTGTCGGCACGGCAGCCGTTGGCGCACGGTCACCGTACGCCAACGGTGCCATTTTTGCAAATATGATTTTCGCATGGTTAGATTTGCAAATACGGGACACAAACGCGCTAGATTAGCCAAAAACTCAAATAAGTGTGTGTATCATGGTATGACCGTGAAGTTACTTATACCATACGTTCGAATGACAACTGTGCTACTTCACATGTAATTTGATTTGACAACTGTTTTGCTGCTCCTTATAGATAGTTTGATTTATTTTTGGTCTTGGATTGAGTGTCATGAGTTCAATTGCTCAAAGCATTAAATTAACGCTTGAATGGATTGAATGCTACCTGTGTGTGGTTGCTCCTACAAGCATGTGTGCGCCTGTTGCATGTGCGTTATTTGTCCTGCGTGGGCATTTGTTGTTTGTTTGTCTATTTGTTCAATTGAGTGGTTCTTGTAATTCTGGGACTTGCTTCTGCAGGGTGTTTCCTGTGCGGGGTTACCATTCTCGAGGTTATTCTAACGGAGGAAGTTCCAAGTATGATAGACCGATGAGACAGTTTGCTGAAGAGAATGGGTCAAATCCTCAGCCACTGATATATTACATTGTTGTATGTTTTTTTCTCTCAATTGCCTTGTCTTATTTTTTTTTCCCATATTGCGTTTAATTATGATTTATGATTTTTTTCTACAGTCTTGTTAAATGTCAAATTGTTATCAATGGGGTTGTTGTTGAACTTTAACAGCTATATTTTTTTGGACATGTGCACTGTAATTTGGCCTAACCAAATCTTTAGGAGCATTCTGCATCTGCGCTATTCTTATGTAAATGTGAATGTTGGTTTTGCAGCCATCTGCTCTACTAGTCTTTGCTGGACTAGTCACTTATGTTCACTATAATGATGAGAAGCGTGCGGTTCCCTTAGGTACTGAATTTTCCAGCAGTGCAGCTTCATGTTGTTTCTGAAGTTATACATTTCAATGATATTCATTTTTTTTTCTTTTCAATTCAACTCTGGTAGCCATTATTAGCTCAACGAAATTCCACTCAATATAAGACTAGGTGATGCCATGATGGTAATAATTCTTTAGGCAATGACCTACTGAAGAATCCTTGAAATGCTCCCTTGTGCCTCATCTAGATCTCAGAAATAAATGCTAAATGCTCAAACCCTATTACTTACAAGGAAGATTACATTTCTGCATGCTCCGATGTCCTAATTGTTTTTTTAATGGTGGACTAGTGTCTTCTCATCATTTAGTCCCTTCTGGGTACTTTGATTTCTATTGTACACAACAGCTTGGAATTACACTTTCTGCTGATTTTGTTTATTTTTGTTGGAGAAAAATAATGGGAATGCATGGAAGCAAGTTTTTTAAATTACTTTTCGTTTGCACGTGGTTGCTTAGCTTGAACAACAAGCAGTTTTCATGAAGCCTTTTATAGTGTCTTAATTGTGTTATGTGTTGCTGTTTTGCATTTTGTATCGTGGTGTTTCCATCTAAAGAAGCACAACAGACTAGTGTTCCCAAAAGGTGTACTACCAATAGACCTGCAATCGGAGGACCGTTTAAGCTATATGATACGGAAAACAATGTGGTGACTGAATCAAAGCTTCTAGGAAATTGGACACTGATGTACTTTGGCTATACATCATGCCCAGATGTGGGGCCAGCAGAAGCTCAGAAGATGGCTGATGTTGTTAAGCTGTTAGGTGCGTTGCTATGTACCACATCCTGCATCTTTGTTAGGAATACACGATTGGTGGCACCTCATGTGTTGACATTGTTTATTATTATTGTTGTTGTTGTTTTTATTTTACACATTTATTGGTCAGCAGCCTTATATGCACAATGCATATGATTTTTCTGTCTGTGAGTGTACACGTGCATGTTTTGTTTATAATATTTGGGTTATAAACAGTTTATCCAATTTTGCTAAAAAACTTGTCAGTAGTTACCCAATGATATATGGTCCTTTAGGCCCTATTCAATAATTATGTCGTCATTACTATTTTAACCAATTCCTGTCTTCTCTGAGTCATGCTCAAGTTTCTGACCTATTCTGTGTCAGCTGGGTTTGAAAAATTGATGGCAATCCACAATCTAAAGCATCAATTTTCTGTATGCTATAATTGGCTTGCAAAGTGGCAATGAATAAATTTTGTTTAACTCTGCTGTTTGTACTTTTAATTTGTGATCTTCATAATTTTTTGCGACCCTTAATTTTAATTTGTTGTTTGATAGAGTCAAAGTATGATATCAAGATTACACCACTATTTATCACAATTGATCCTCAACGTGATTCACCTGCTCAGCTCAAGGCATACCTTAGTGGTAAGTTGCTCTCTATTTGCTCTGTACTATTGGAACCTTCAAATTTTGCACTTTGTTTGGAAGTGATGATTTTGCCTCATTTGAACTGCAGAATTTGACCCAAGAATAATAGGATTAACAGGCTCCACCAATGGAGTAAGACAGATTGCACAAGAATACCGTGTTTTCTTTAAAAAGGTTGAAGAAGTTGGTCAGGATTATCTTGTAGAAAGTTCTCATAACATGTAAGAGCACATGGGAAACATCTATATATAACTTGCCTTGTTGGTAACGCTTCAGGAATTTGACCATCTGAAGTTACAGGTACTTGCTAGATCCATGCTTGGAGACAGTTAGATGCTTTGGAGCTGAGTATGAGGCGTCACACCTTGCTGAGGCGATAACAATGGAGGTCCAGAAAGCGTCTAGTTCATCAACAAATTAGTCTAGTTGTCTGTTGTCTTGGGGTACACCTCTTGACGTTTCTTTGTTTTAATCAATTGCGGTTGAGATATGAAAGCAAAGCTATGTCTGTTTTTGTGTTTGCTAACCTTTTCCTTTCTGACAATTATTGCAACTAGTTTTGTAAATGTAAGTGAAACATTTATGCAATTGAAATATCTGAAATTGTAAACTTGCAGTGGTAGCATATATGAGCAAATCTACAACTTTTGGAATCAAATAAAGTTCATCCATATAATCAGGCTTCAATCGAGCAATAGCAAATTCATATAGCGAGGTGAAAAGATTTGTAAGCTCTTCTATACTTCAACTTTATTACTCAAATTGTTAATGCTAGATGGTGCAATAAGAAATGAACACGTAGGCATTAGATGATCACTAAATTTTATTTTCCTCTCATAATGAACAAGATTCGGCACACAAAAATTGTTGTTCAAAACAGTAAACTTCAATTCATCCATGTGATCACAAGTTATGCATATTCGATATACAAGAGATTGATTGTCTACACCATAATATCCAATCAAATTAAACTTATATCCATGGGTGTATGCACTAGACAAGGATTTCGAACCTGCAAGTACAGAAATTTTCTCCATAGTATGTGTCAATTTCATAGGTTGATCCAACATAATGTAACATAAAGAATCAGTCAGAGAAATTCTAGTCAAAACTTCTTTTTGTCTAACCAATTGCACATGATCATTATATGCGATTAACTCATCACATGAATCACTCAAAACAGCAGGCAATTCAATTATTTTATCGTATGGTGCACTCAAGTCAGCAAGTAAATCAACAAGTTTATCACATGGTGCACTCAATTCAATAGGCAAATCAATCAAATTATTACAGGATTCATGTAAGTTCTTAATAATATTAGACTCGGTAGCTAGGAAATTAATATCTGTCTTCTCAGCACTAGGTTCATTCATCTCATGTGATGCAATGGTTTCTACTACAATCTGATTTTTTCTTTGTTCAATGATACTAGGCATGAAATCGTGGGTATTGATCGTAGGTTGATTGTTCAAATCAGTACCTTTGTTATTACCTTGTAGGCTCGACTCAGATGATGTCAGTACTAGAGGCGGTGAGTAGTAACAAGCTTTCCCTTCTTCTTGCTCTAGCTTAATTAACAATGAGCGAGCCAAGGATGTAAGACAGTGAGACAAAGTGATGCTCACATCAGCAGGGGCGGCAATCATGGTAGATGCAGCAGCAGAAGAAGCAACCGAAGATGGTCTTGATGTAGAGGTGTGTACCATGCGCTTGTTTGTTTTATGTACACATGAAGGTGTAGTCGAAGTAGACGAAAGTGCACGACTAGTCTTAGATTGTCGTCCCTGTACTTCTTTTTCAACTTTGTAAGCAAGACGAAACAAATTATAAACAAGTTTATCCCGAATTTGATGGTTTAATCCTCCTAGAAATCTAGTTATCTTAGCATCTTCAGTTTCTTTTAAACCACAACGAGACAAAGCAGTTTGCAAATCTTGATAATAATCCTCTACAGAACTACTACCTTGTCTTAAGCATTGCAATTTATTAAGCAATTCACGAGAATAATAGGAAGGTACAAATCTATGTCTCATTGCTCTCTTCAAAGCATTTCATATTCTAGGTATATTCTGATTAGTACGACAGTATTCACCCACCAAATAAATGCAAAATCAGTAAACTCATGGGTAACAGCCCTAACTTTCAGATGATCATAAAATTCATGGCATAAAAATAATTGTTGTACAACTAATTCCCATGTGAGATAAGCATCAGGATCATAGTTCCCAACAAAAGAAGGCACAGTGAGTTTAGTTTTACCAGACGTACTATCATGATCATATACCTCCCGTGGTGGATGATCTTGTCTCAAGCGTGCATCTTCCTCGTGGACTTTCTTGCGCTCCCGTTTAATGGCTTGAAGAAGACATGGATATATCTGGTAATTATCCCGTGAACCTGCCATAGTTAGTAGAAAAATAAGGAAACAAATCACAAATATATGTTCCTATCAACTACTAGGTTCTGGAGGCTCAAAGTCGCTCACACTCAAGCTAATACCAAGTTCTTACGAAGCAAACAGGTGGTGACCAGCAACTAGGTTCGGTGTCAAACGCTCTTTGAAGATTGATAAAGCGATTGCAAGCAACTGGTACATGTACGATGGTAGAAGGTGGAGCTAGGATAAGCTTCAATATGGTAGCAAGGATTAGTAACAATCAAATCAGTAATGCAAGTTGAAAAATTGCTCAAAGTACTAGTAAAAGTTGATGATCCTAGCCAAATCAAAGCTAGTTAAATCAAAACCTATCAAGAGAAGTGTATGAACGCACACGCAAAGATCAATGTGACTTGATGTAAGCAAAGGAAAACCTCACACCAAGTGTTAGGAGAGACGCTAGTGAACTACTCAAACTTTTTTGTAGGGCACAAGATTGTTCACACGATGTAGAGCACAAAATAAGAAATAACGTGCAATGTAAATAACCCTCCAGTTTAAGTAGAAACAACAACTAGTCTCAAGAGATGAAAAAGCAAAGTTTTATATGGCTTGTATATGCTCATTTGAAAGGTTTCGACGAGATCTACAACTTTGCAGTTGAGGCGAACCCCCAATTCCGAAAGGAAGACAAAAAGAAACGGTAAAAAAAAACCGAAAACTTGAGACACGAATTCGGGGTCGAAGATGGACGATTTTGGGGCCCTTGAGGGCGACTAGCTGGTTAGCTTTATTGGATGCGTCTCATCGTTAGCTTTCCAATGAGCATAAGAACGTCGAAAACGGACACCGTATGCAAAAGTTATGCCTGTTTTACTGAAAGTATCTTGGAAACGGACTCGTACTTCAACTCGAATTTGTCTCGGGTTCAAAATTGAAACCGCTATATCTTTCAAACCTGCGGGCCAAACTTGCTGAATTTTTTTGTGGAAGCTTGTGGCTATATGTAGAAGGACTCCACCAATTTTCACTGGTTTTGGCGAAAGTTGGATGCGCTTTTCAAATTTCTCTCTTTTTTTTTTCTCTACCGTGGTTTTTGTTCTATGCGGTTGCCTCTTTCTCCTTCTATTATTTGGCCGGCCCTAGGGTTTGCCGCAAGTCGCAAATAACATCAAAGGGTGGATGCTAGGCTCAGACACCAACTCTCCCAAAAGATCACAGCAATCCTCTCAGTTTCGTGATGAAATTGGCTTAAACTCTAGCAATAAATTTGGATTAGATGAAGTGGTTACAGCACGGATTTTCTATTTTTGGTGTGGATTAGAGGAGTTCCAACCCACGAATTTTCTGTTTTGGATGCAAAAACTAAGAACCCTAAAAAAGAACGATCAAGCGATGCGAAGGAAAACACGAGATGCAATCTAGACAACGACCAACTAGACAATAACTAGAACTAAAGATCAGCAACTAGACATGACGATGCAACCAATGATTCAATAATGCAAAACTGAAAAAGAATATTGCAGGACCCAGATTGGTTTGGACAATGTGAACTAACCCTATTTTTTTTAGATTTTCGTGGACTGTAAGTAAAGGAAAAAAATCTCACGATCAAATGTAGCTCTGATACCACCTGATGCGACAATGTGTGTCCCAATCTTTCGTTGAGATGGATAATTCGATTTGGTGAAGACAACTCTCACGATTCGGCTATCAATCGTACACGACCAATATGCCAGGTAATCACTGAACCAACTCCGAGTTCGTTATCGACCTTGCTAGAAGCACGATCGACCTGATCACGAAGGTCTATTCCTGTATGCAATCGAAGAACAAGCAAGAACAAAATAAATAACAATCTGAACAGTAAACCCTAACTTTATCTCCTGATCCGCCGTTTTATTTTGAATGTTTCGATGCTCTCGGAACTAATTTGAAGGTCAAGCCAGATCCATTGGAAAGATCTCGGAATAAGCTTTCTAACAAGCCCAAGAACACCCGGATCAGACTCCGTTTGCGAAAGTTATGGCCTTTTTACTACGGGTCTGTTGGGCTGTCCAAGTGCCGGATTGTTTTGGCGATTCCGATGTGCACAAAAGGAATTTGGAGGTGGGGCTGGATCCGTTGGAAAAATGACAAGATGAGTTTTCGATCAAGTTCTTGTGGACCTTCAACGAACTCTGTATGTGAAAGTTATGCATGTTTAAAGTCGGTGCTATCTCTGGAGGCCGAACTGGATTCCAGAACGTATTCAACTTAAACCCTTAAGATGTTGATGCATTCCTCCTTGTACAGCTGCACAAATATACATTTGCATTATTAGGTAGTTTCATATTCTCATTTAAAACAAATTGAAGCTGAAGGAACGAATTCACCTTTTGTTCAATCTTAGAAGCTATGGTCGTATACGTTTGTGGCATAGTCACACCACCTCTCAGCATTGTTCAGGCTACTGTTGTCGTTTGAAATGGAGATAAGGCTTTTCGCCATTTCAAATGGTGATAGTAGCCTAGTTTTGTAATTTTTTTGACTATTTATTTTTGTAAGTTTCTTTTAAAATAATATTATTTCAAAAAAAAAATCCATATATATGCATTGTGTCGGCCCCAGCAGGACAGGAGCCACCTGCTGCCATTATGCTTGCCGAAGGGGAGTCGGCACACTCATTTCT
Source organism: Phyllostachys edulis (assembly GCA_036346405.1). Lineage (NCBI taxonomy): Eukaryota > Viridiplantae > Streptophyta > Magnoliopsida > Poales > Poaceae > Phyllostachys > Phyllostachys edulis. The sequence goes on along the minus strand of CM070561.1, from coordinate 30,234,314 downwards.
TTATATTCGCTATGCTAGGTGTTGACATATATGACACCCTCGTTCTCTTTAACCGCTGATCTGAGTAGAAATAATCAGCCTGCAGCGTAGCGCTACTTTACTACTCTCTGTTCGTGCGTTTGGTGCAAAACTGCAAACTGACGACGGCTTCGGTTGGGTTATGGATTGTGAGATCTTGTGCTAATGTTGATTTGCTAATTATTTGGTTATTGATCTTTGTGATTGCGATGAAGCAGCAGGTCACGGGATGCACGTTGGGGCCAAAAGTGGTATGCACTTGCCAGGGAACTCTCTTAAAATGAGTACTTAAAGGAAGTGAAATCTTAACCATTGGATTATGTTTCTGTCGAGTAAAACGGAAGCTAGCATCTTAAAAACACACACACGTAAGCTAGCAACGGCCATCATAGAGTAGATGATAATTGAGAACTCTCCCTACTGGGAGTTTGTGAGTTTGCCCTCTACGTTTTTTTAAGTGTTCAGCTGGTTGTGACATGAATCACATAAAATGAGCTTAAGCCCCATTTGGAACCGGGAAGTTTTTCCAGGTTCCTATAAGAATTGGGCTGTTTCTTATAAAATTCGAACAAAATTACTGCGTTACAAAACAAGCAAGCAAGAGATCAATAGATAGTGTACTAGATAATACAATGTCCCATGATAGAATCTTTGCTCTTGAGTTTGCTTCCTTTAATCATTGTATCACTTTCGTGTATGATTCTTGAACTGCGAACAAGCAATCTTGGCAGAGCGTGCCTTGATAAACTCAATATTTCTATAGCTCGGATTTATATCTTGCAAGTGAAAGAAAACATAAGAAGCGGTGATACACAAGATTATACCGAGAACTCCAAAAGTACGTAAATTTAGTCATAGCTCTGTACAACGAATCCAACCGCGGCATTCTCCTCGCCGGCGCCCGCCGGACGGCCGGTCAGCTCTTCCAGCTCCGGTTCCGCGCGAGGGGGTCCACGCCGCCGCCGACCCACGTCTCCTTGGCGATGTCTATGGACAGCTTCAGGAAATCCGGCGCCGTGCTCATGAACACCAGCTCGTCTCTCTCCTCCTCTGAACCATCATCATCCCCCACGGTGGCGTCCGCGCTTCCCTTGTCCTGTTCCACCTCACCGGCCGGTAGCTCCTCTGTTCCTCTCCTCGCCAGCCCCTTCGCCGGCGCCGACCGGCATCGCATGAGCAGTAGCGCGTTCGGCGGCGGGACGGACAGCTCCTTCGAGCACTCGTCCGTCCAATCTTTGTTGGGCTGTTCGTCTTCGTCGCGCTCCTCATCGTCTCCCGAGTCTTGCTCTTGGGGTTCTTGGCTGCCTTCCAGCACCATGAGCCACTTGGAGAACACGCTGGCGGCGGCGCTGCCTCCCCCGGCGGCCGATTCTCCTTCCTGCTCTTCCGCGTCGTCGTCGTTCGCCGAGGAGTCCACCGCGCCGTGGAGCGACCCGAAGCACCGCGCCTTGAGCCTGAGGCTCCGGAGCACGCCGCCGAGGAAGGGCAGCGCGTCCCTCCTGATTCCGACGGCCTCGAGCCAGCTCACCTTCTTCCTCTGCTCGTGCAGCCGCTCGATCTCCTCCACCACGGTGAGCCAGCTCCTGCCACCGCCGTCGCCGCCCTTACCGGTCTTCGCCGCCGCCAGCCTCGGCTTCTTGGGCCGGCCGACTTTGATCTGCCCAGCGCACGTCACCTTGGGCGACTGCGGCTCGTCGTCCTCGACGCTCTGCTTCGCCTTGGAGCCCCGGTACTGAGGGCTACCACGCCCACGCCCTCCTCCACTCACAGAACGCGCTGCCGGGAGTTGACGCCGGCGCGCGGCCACCGCCCTGTCCAAGGTCGTCCGGGACGGGCTGCATATCGGCTTGGGCATGAGCGCCAGGTGCTGCCGCGCGGGGAAGCAGACGAGGAGGTCGGTTGGGGCCGTCGTCCCTCCCTTGCCCCCAGCTCCACCACCACTACGACCGCCTCCTCCTCCGGCGGCCTTCTTCTTCTTCGTCATCGCTCCGGGTCGGCAGGTGGCTGGCAATGGCGCTGGACTAACTAGCTAGAGCAGCAATGGTGGTAGTAGCTTTAGGGAAAAGGAGGAGGCGGCGCTTTAAAAGAAAAGAAAGCGCGGACGCGGGTGAGCATGCACGCAGCTTTGCGCTCGCTTTTGTTGGTTGCTCGTAGTACGCCGTAGCATCTGTTTAACCACTCAGTCAGGCCAGCCGTGCTCCTCTTTTTGCATCGATCTCTCGTTTTCCTTCTCCCTACCTTTCCTTTCCTTGACGTGTGTCTGTTTTTCGTACCTCAATTTAGGAATTACAGGCCTGGGACAGGCAAGGCATAGAATATACTCAGACCTGCAGTTTTGTCTCCAGTTCTATGGGTGGGGCTGCTACATTGGGAGAAAACTTTCATGGGATGATCTGGGCGGCGGTTGTCGTAGCCGTCAGATCATGCGATGAGATCCGTAAGATCATGATCGGACTGTGACGAGGGCATTTGTTACATGAGGGGCGTCCTCGTGGAAGATTTTTCCGCTAAACCTCTTGAATTCCATTGTGAGTTCTTGTTCTACCTGTTTGTAAAAGTATGCGATATTATGAAGGATAACTGCAACTCTATGTACTTGGCTCTCTCTGCAAAATTGCCTTCAGAAACAGTAATGGCACACTTCTTCTAACGCATTTCGGACAGTCCAATTGTAAAATTGACGCTCTAGAATGGTTACCTAAGCTCTCTGTTTCTCTTGAATCTTACGTCTGAAATAATTTGCCTCTAAGTGTGTTTTCTTTCTCTTTTGAGAATTGTCGCTCGCCGTTGAGTTTCTGTATTATTATCCTAGTGTACCTTGCCTTCTAAGATGTCATGTTGTACACTGTACTTGCACCACTACAATTTGCAGTATGGTTTTGATTCGTGCGTTACCTAATTGATCACCTAATCCACCGACAGGTGGATGAAATGAAATGTTTTTGGCACAAATCAGTTTTGCCTGTACTTTACTTCTTCCATTATGGGGTGTTAATTCACTTTATGTTCAATTGCTCACCCGACCCTCCTTGCTGCGTCATGGCATGTCTCTTCCTAATTTTGTTTAATTCCATTGCTTGCACAAGTAAACACCTAGTTAAGCCCAGCATAAGAAGATGAAAAAGGAGGATATCTAGCTAGGATGTGTTGAATTTCATGGTATTATTACCTAGATCTTGCTTTGTTGTGTATCTTGCTCTACTGGATGCACCTCTGTAATGATACAACACCACACCTACTTGTGCAGACTGAATCATTTTCTAAGTAGAATGATGAAGTTGATGAATTGGAAACTTGGTGTGTTTTCTTTAAATATGTTATGGTACGCCTTTTAGTACTGTCTGCGTGGTGGTTTGCAGCTAAGCATTGCTAGATGACGACTAAAAGAAGCATAAACAGATAAACTATCCAGCTTCTGCATTCCCTTAATTGATCTGTCCAACTTTACCGATCAACCTTTCCCCCAATGTGGAGGTGTGCAGGGAAGCAGCAATTTTCTAATCTGAAGATGTTTTCTAGTTCTTCTGGTTAATTAATTAATTATAGGATCATGGATTAATTAGTCAATAGTGTTATATTTGAGCAAATGACACATCCGCGTTTCTTGGAATTATCACCAAACGTGCCATGCCGGTGACTAGCTAAAAGTCAGGGTTTAAGACCCGATAGTTACTACACGTTCGGTGGGTTAATTATGGATTTTCCGGTATTTGTTCTGTAATCTCTCTGTTGTCGAGTCTTGAGATAGCTGCAGCCTCCTCAGGAAAGCTAGCAAGAAAGAAGTCATCCATCGCCCAAAGCTTAAAATTAATTTGTAGTAATGTGCTCTCAGCGATCACCATATCATAATACTAATTTTTATAAAGATTGGTAGACAAGCTGATATATTATGCCAAACGTGCACCGGCAGTGAGGTTTGCTGATGCAACTACCGGTTCATCAGTGGGTAGGAGGCAGTTAGGCAGACCTTTTTGTCGCTACGCTGCACAATTGTTAAGACTAGGTAGTATTACAGTAGTTGTATAATGGCAACACAAAGCGCACACAATTGTTAAGACTAAGTAGTATTACAGTAGTTGTATAATGGCAACACAAAGCGCACACTAACGTAGGCACTGGTTGGCTCATGGAGATCGAATTACTGGAATCAATTAAGTCACCACCTTAAACAAGTGCACCCTTGATAATACTACTGTAGGTCTACTCCAACTACTGCAATATTATGCTCGACATAGCCCGAGAATTCAGCAACCTAATTGATAGACCCTGAGCGGCTGACCCAGACTGACCTTATGATTTGCTTGTACCATTAGTCCCCATTGCTCAACCACAGTTTTTATTTGCAGCATTTGGCTTAACAACAATCATGATCATGAGTATGGTGCATACTTAGAGAAACACATCATCTCAAGTAGTTAAACTACACTAATGTTGTCTAAAATAAATAAAGGCCGTCAAATGCGGTGGAGAGTAAGCTATCAACAGCCGCAATCTACTCCTGGGTCCTTGCCAACATGGTTGGTCACAGAAGCCAGATCATGTAAAGTTTGCCCATGCCTGAAGAGACCCCCTACGAAAGATAAACAGCACAGAACTAGCGAGAGCTGAGCGCTGGATCCTCCGGCGGTGTTGGGTTTCGGCGACGGCGAGCCCGGTGCGGCGGCGCAGCCATGGAAGCGAGGACACAAGAGACGTGCGTGTGTTCTGGGGTCCAAGATTTCTTGTTTCAGCTGTATTAGTGTGTCGGGCTGAACCTTTTCCTCTATGGCCTGCGTAGGGTTGGGCTGCGTGACAGGTTTAGTTGGCCATCCTAAGCAGGCTGGGCTTCACGTGGTGGTGCTGATTGCTGGGTTGGGTAGGGTTTGGAAGCGCCGTGGGACCCACAGGAAAGCGTTTGACCTGGCTGTTGAGCCGGGGGTGTTGGATACTTGGAGCATGCAGCCGATGATGTCTCGGTCGCTGGTTTCCGAGGTGTAGGGCGGGTGAGGGCGACCCTTGGGTCGCAGCGACAGGCGAACGCCGTCGCGGGAAACGGCAGCAGAACACAACACACGCCACACGTACGTACAGAGAGAGAGAGAGAGGGGTACAGAGATGTTGTGTGTTTGTAGGGGCGAAGCTAGGAAATTTAGTCGATGAGTTCAGCCGTAATTTTTTGTTAGGTTTATTCAACTAATTACGTTTGGACTCCTACTTGGTTGGTAAAAATCGTTGGTGTTAGTTGCACCCAACGATTGTACGCTAGCTCCGCCCCTGCCCACTAGGGATAGTTTCGGTATTATGCCCATCAACTCTTAATCCAAGGTTCTTAACAGGAACGATCTGCCATGCTTGTCTGGGCTAAAATGGGCTGGTATCACTTGGGCTAATGCACTAGGCTTACTCCTTCACACACGTGAGCATCTATATGGGTTGGCCGGAAAGCGTTGGTGTCACTTGACACCAACGGTAGTACCATGGATCCGCCCCTGTCTGTTTGGTTCGCTTAATTGAACCGAGTCATCCCGTATTAATGCGTTCGATGAAAGAGAATATGCGGGCGAGATACCGTACCATTCCATTCGATGGAAAACGCCGAACAACGCAGTTCCGAACATCCTCACCCACCTACTTGTACTATCCCATTCAACTTCATCCCATATACCATCTCATTTTATCCAACTTCGTTCGCTCATCCAAACACTACCTTAGTCTCTCACAAAGATACACACATGGGTTAAACACACACATGGGAGTTGATGGACTCACTCCAACCAACTCATAGCAGCCACGGAAAGCTCTCACAGCCTCCCTGCCGGCCACTCTTCTCATTTAATCCGAAAGCAACTTATAGGTACATGATGCAACGGGTCAACTAACTAAACTCAACTAGCTAACAAAGTCATCTAACGAGCATGTATATATGCAAGCTAACCACCTTATCCCGTTTCCGCCATGCTCCCCGAATGTGCATCAGGGCTCCACAATGTGCTACATGCAACACACCAGATGCCGAACGCTACAACAAAGCTCCGATGCATACACAAGAAGATTAATCTAACAGCGCGGCTAGCCCGCGTGTCGAGCTCGCGCGCCCCCATGTACACGCGCGTGGGGCGGCGGCCGCCTTCGCAAGTGGTTAAGCCGTCGTGCCTGACGGCAGATCAACACACAGACCCGCGACATGCCCAAAAATGGTCCCAGGAGAGTAGAGACCGGGACGAGGTACGTGCGTACGTTTGTGTGGGTCTCTGGAGTCCCTAACAGCTAAAGAACAAAATTGGAGTCAACTATGCTATAATTGTCAGAAATTTTTTTAAATCTCAGTCATTTTCTTCTGTACGTTGAACCACTATCCAATGGTTCCTATTTTTTTTTCCTATTTTGTGTCAGTTGGTGGGTTTTCTGTTAGACTTTGCTGAACTGATTCTCTTCTTAACAGGTACGGTTTATCTGGCACCGACCCGTTAAGGGCTTGTGATGTTAAAAATGTCTGATTGCTTGTGGGCTGGCTATTGAAAGCGAGCTTGAAAAAAAACATAAAAAAACACATTGCCAAGTAGCCGCATAACGATGATATATCAAGAACTAGGATACCGAAGGAACAAGAATAAGGAAAAAACACTGCAATTTTATTACAATGTTAGGCCCATCAAATATTGAGCCCAGGGGAAAAAATGACTTACAGGAAGAACTAGGATACCGAAGGAACAAAAATAAGAAAAAAACAATGCAATTTTATTACAATGTTTGGCCCATCAAATATTGTGCCCAGGGGAAAAAAGAACTTACAACCCCAAAAAAATAGAACAAGAAAAAAATAGGATAGAAAAAAAAAACTCAGATAGGACAAATAATCGAGAGAGGAAGAGAAAGAAGATCTAGCAACATCATGCAAGAAACAAATCGGAAAGAAAGGAAAGGAGGAAGGAGGGGCGGATGAAGAACACAAGAAGCAAAAGAGATGGGAATGTACCAACCTACCTGACGAATGTTCATGTGATCTTCATCTGCATGTCAACATCAAGAAAGCCCTAGGTATGTTTGTTCTTCTCCACCAGTTTCTACTACATCTTCTCCAACAAATAAAGCAGATGCAATTGGTTCTTCCTTGGTTTCCTTTGATATTTGGTCCATAGAGTTTGAGATGGGATGAGTACCGATCGTTCGACGTACACAATTTGGAGCAAGCAGCCACCTCCTCCCAAGCAATCTCTGAAACCAAGCAAAGATAAAAGTCACCATTCAATTACAACAATACTGTTTAAAGAAGATGTTTCATATAGACTCCCACAAAAAATTTAAAAGGTGTACAAAAATTGCTAGCTGAGCACTACAAAATTTTAAACACATAGTGGTGTCTGGCTCCTTTAATTGGATGGAATTTTTTAGTAAATTTGCTTTCATTTTTAAATTAGCTAGCTGAATAATAAAAAAACAAAAAAAAAATTCTAGGAAAGACAAAAAAGCTAGGCCAGGTGAACCCTAAAAGAAAACATATAAAAATAAAATTCTAGGAAACAAAAAAACATCTAGCTGAGCAAAAAAAAAAAAACAAATTCTACGAAATACAAAAAAAAGGCTACGTGAACCCTTACAAAAAAAAGCACAAGAAGAGTAAATGATGTACTTGTTGCAATTTATGTACACAAGGCAATACAAAAGTTGCTTGGAATAAGAATAAGATAAAATAGCACACAACAAAAGAATAAATTGCACATTTGAAGATGTTGCAATATAAACTGAAGTTGGTTATAACTGTTGATTTCTAGGACATGGAAGCTACTACCCAACGGGAGAAAGACAAATTGAGGAACCAAACCAGACAATCATTGATGTGGGTAATAGAACAATACTATTTTTTTTAAAAAAAACATCTGAATAATATTGGCCACATTTGTATTGGATAACATTATGAGGTCTAATCAATGCTGAAATAAATTCTCAGATCAACAGCTAGACATGTGTGTTTGACTGTTCAGAACATCAAGTTTCCCAATTGCAGACTTACAACTAGGTATGAAACAATGAAATAATGTTAATTACAGTACAATATAATCATAATTGCACCGAGATGAAAAATGCAACAAGCAAACTTGAAACCAACAATTTGTCCCATCACATAGATAATCAGCTGGATGGGCATAAGATAGATGACATACAGCTGGCTGAAGAATACAACAACTTCAGTGTGAGTATTCAAGATAAAACACACTATATGTTGATAATTTCTCACAAGGATGATAGATACACATTTCTAATCGTTCATGTTGACAGTTAAGGTTATCACAAGACAACAGCAATACATACACAAGCATACTAGAACAGATCAACAACTATGGTCAGCAGAATTGGCAACCAATCGCGGTAATTTAATTTTTTTACAAAAAAACTGTATGGAGCACAAACTATCATATTTTTTCCTTTGAAATGAGTTGTACTAATTTACCCCTTTTTTTACTTCACAACTAGGGTGCTCCAATAGGTGAATTCACAAGACTATTGTAGACTCCTATTAATAATGAGGCGAGTGATTAAATCTAGCTTAGGTACTGGCAAAAAAAAACTACATACATAAAAATCTTGAAACATAATTAACTTACTGGCTTCTGTGGTGTAGGATCAACTGTACATCATAAGTAGCAGGATTGATTAAGTAGATCAAGAGAAAGGCATATATCTGGGAATACAAGATTCAGCAAATCATCACACTGGAGAAAACAACAACGAACAATACCTTCAAAACAACTGCAGACACCATGCGGCAGAAAACATTGCAGACAACACCGCAAAGAATGGAATAGGGAATGTAGCAGGGCAAGAAGAAGAAGATAATCCAGTTGAAATTACAGAAGAAGACATTAAAATTTTCCTAGAACATGAGAGTATACAAGAAGCACAAAGAGGTAATAAGGAGGTTGAGAGTAGGCATGTGCCGCAAATGAATATGGCATTTGAAAATGAGAAACAGGCTCAATCATTCTACAATAACTATGCCTTCATAGTAGGGTTCTCTATTATTGTAGCACACACATATCACTCCAGGAAACCAAGTGAGAACAATGCTCTAACCAAGTTAACACTCAAATGCAATAAGTTGGTGTGGATATCATGGTGATATGCACATGATCTTAGGATGATGAGACATTTGGCAATAGCTTTGAAGTCTTGTCAAAATCATCGTTTTCGAAAAAAGTTCAGGCTGTCAGGTCACTGGCGGTCTAACTAGCCATTTTGGCGGTCAGACCGGCCATGCCTAAATTGGGTTTGCTGAGAAAGTGTTGGCGGTTCGACCGGCCTTTGAGTGGCAGTCAGACCGGCATTGTGAAATCGGTCAGGCTAGCCATAAAAGTTTTTGGATTTTTGAGCTGGGCCAAAAATAGAGGGTGTAGGCAAGAGAGGAGGTTCTACTGCACTTAGTCCCATAATTTTTGGAGCCTCCAGACAAAAGTTCTATTGGATTGAAAATTCCAGAGAGGTTCGGATTTCCAGGGGTGGAATTTTGGCTAAGTCCCAGAGTGGCGGTCAGACTGGCCTTCAGGTGGCGGTCAGACCGGTCATGGGCGATCAGACCGGTTTTGGAATGGCGGTCTGACCGGTTGTGTTCTGGTTCATCGTCCTTCGTGGCGACGATGTTTGTTCGTTAGGTCAAGTTCATGGGTTTCATTGCATATGTGTTGCATGATACATGTTTTGACTAATGTGGGTCAAGTTGTAAAGAACTTGTTCCCGAAAACGAATTCTTGATCTATTGCTGTGCAGGTTTCTTGGAGGTCAACGACGAGGATGATCGGGACTAAGCTTGGAGAGCTGAGGTTCAGAACGATCGAGGATGTTGGGTGAGGTCAATGGACTCAAGCATGGCGTAGATTGGACAAGGATGACCGAACGGACAGTTCGGTGCGATGGGTTGGATCAAGCGGAGCGGGAGTTAGTGCAAGAGCCTTGGTGGTTTTGGCGGGAGCCGAACGAGAGAGACTTGCCGAAATGATGAGAGCCGTTGATCAACCTATACGTGGCGAAGCAGGCGATTGTTTCACCAAGATTGGACTTAGTCTTCGGAGAAAGATCAAGAAGGGGTATTTTGGTAATTTCACCAAATGCCGCCCTGGTGACCTTGGGCTAAACCGCGGCATAAGACGATGCAAGGAGAAGCGGTTTAGGTCAAGTGAAGATGAAGACAACGCTTTAAAATGTGTGCGTGAGTTAAACCCGTTTGTTAGTGGGCTTAACGGGTGCCCAATGGGTATAGTCTTCTAGAAGCTAGCCTCCACTATAAATAGAAGAGGGTGCTGTCCAGCAACCCTCAAGCACTTCATTGAGAAAAAACCTAGTTTTTTGAGGGCTTTGGAGAGAAGGAAAGATAGGTTAGGGTTCTAGGGATTGATTGATCGTGTGCTCATGTATTGAGTTTTGTCCTCTAGGATGGAGTGGCTGTAACATCAATCCTCAACCTCAAATCAATCCAAGCAAGTTCTCAAAGATGAGTCTCTTTTGTTCTTGCCTTCTATTTTGATGATTTGGAGTTTTTGTTGATCCATCGCTTTTCTCTTGAATCTTTGTGGTGTTCTAGCTTGCTGTGATGTGTAGAAACCCTTTTAGGATCATCTTGAACATCCTTTACTCACGAGCAAGGTTTAGATCGCATTTTTCATTTTGACTCGGTTTTTGAACACCCTTCACTCAAATGGAAAAAGATCAGAACTTTGGCAAAGATCTTGACAATCGTTGCTTGGAATAGGTTTCTGATATCCTTGGGAAGGTGTGTCTCAAGTTTGGTCGAGTTTGGAATTGTAGATCAAAAGTTAGATCATTTTGTGCTTTGGGCATCGCGCTGTTTTCTCTGTTCATCGTCAGGTGCAGTCAAACTCATTTAGGGTTTGAGTTTTTGTGTCTTTTGCTTTGGGGTTTTAGGTTGGATTCAACAAAAGTCTTCTGCTGTACTTGTTCTTTGATCTTCATAGCTCTCATAGCTATTGAAGTGAAAATCGTGTTGAATTCAAACTAGGTGAAAAAGGATTTGTGCTCCTATTCACCCCCTCTAGTTGCCTTTCCGGTCCTACAATTGGTATCAGTGCTCGGTTAGCTCTTCTCATAGATTTTAACCGATCTTTGGAGCCATGGCGACTGACAAGTATTCAACCAAACCACCGGTGTTTGATGGAGTCGATTTTGCTTACTGGAAGGCTCGTATGCATGACTACATCGAGGCTCAAGGGCACGTAATTTGGTTTAAGGTCAAAAATCCTTATGTTGTGCCAGCCAATGACGATGTGATCACTCCAGATGTGGAGGTAAATAGCAAGGCTCGAAACTTCTTGATTCAAGGGCTTAGTCGATCTGAGTTTAAGCGTGTCGCTCATTTGAGGTTTGCTCATGAGATCTGGAAGACCCTTTGTGATTACCATGAGGGCTCTACTGCGATCAAGGAAGTGAGACAGAACCAACTCAAGCAAGAATACTCAAAGATCGAACAAAGGCCCGGTGAATCTTTGGATGAGTTGTGGGGAAGATTCTCAAAAATCCTTCATGACTTACGTGCTGTGGATCTTGTGTTCACTGAATCTGAAAATGCACGTCAGCTCTTGGGTGCTCTTGATGTGAAAGTCTGGGGGGATGAAAATCACTTCCATCAATGACAGCACTGTCATGAGTGAGCTTACCATGGATAAGCTCTACTCGAGGTTGAAGACGCATGAGATTGACTTCATCTCGCGTCTCCCCAAGACAGAGTCGATGGCTTTAGTGGTTGACCCATCTAAGGGTAGTTCTTCTGATACTTTAGATTTTGGCTCATCTGGGTTTTCATTGTTCGCTTTACACTCTTTGAGCGATGAGCAGCTAGAGAAGCTAACCGAGGATGACTTAGCCCTCCTATCCACAAAATTCACAAGTGCCTACAACAAGGTGATGAGCAGAAGGAGAGGTGGCCTTGTTACCTGCTTTGAGTATGGTGAGCCAAATCACATTCGGGCTAAATGCCCCAAGCTGAAGGGTAAGGAGGAGAAGGACTTCCGGAGGCATCCTCAAGCTCGGGATGCGAAAGCCAAGAAGCCCAACTACATGAAGTTCGTCAACCAAGTCCTTGTCGCTCTTGAGAATGTTGATATGAGCGATGTGGACTTGGGGACGGAGGACGACGACGACGATTCCCATGGCAAGAAGAAGGCCCATGACTTCACCGGCATGTGCTTCATGGCCAAGAACAGCCACGACATCAACTCTGCCAACGACGATGAGCTTTTCAGCGATCCCGACGAGGTATGCCCCTCACCAGATGAGATGAAATGTGCATTAGTTGTTGCTGAATGAAATCTGAAAAGACAAGCTAAAATGATTAAGAGACATGATATCATGATTGACAACTTGAACCTAGAAGTGGTTAGGCTCAAATCCATTAATCCTGCTGATGATTGTGATTCTTGCTCTAGTTTGCATGATGAATTGACCAATCTGAAATCTACTCATTCCTCTATTGCAAACCAACTAAAAGATGCTCTAGATGAACTAGAATATCTCAAATCCAATCCTAGTCATGTTTGCATGGATGCTATTGCTCTAGATGCTATTCCTTCATCTTGCTTAAATTGTGCTTTGCTTGAATTGAAATTGGATAGTGCTATGAAGGAGTTGATGAAATTTGATTTTAGCCATACTTGCTCTCATTGTCAGGATAGTAAGATTAAAATGAAAGAAATGACTGAAATGGTTCTTCATTCTAAGACTGCATCATGTGAAAACTGTTATAAACTCACAGTTGAGAATGATGCTTTGAATAAGACTCTAGAGGAGAAATCTAAAATTGAACAATCCATGTCCATGACTGCTTCTAAGAAAGTTGTTGATTCTGTTTCTTGTGCTTTTTGTACTGAAATTGGGACAAATTTAGATGAGATACAAGAGGCGTTTTGAGTCAAATTCAAAGAGCAAGTGAGTAGGATTGATAATGCTTCTTGTGTGTCTTGTGAGGTTTTAAAGGTTGAGGTAGCTCTTGTTAAAGAAAAGCTTGCTAGGACAATCAAGTCAAATAAGTGTGTCACCTGTAAGGACCTAGCCAAAGAAAATAATTACCTCAAAAAGACTCTTGAGAGATTTTCTAGTGGGAAGAAGAACCTTAACATGATCCTTAATCAATCTAAGGTGAGTGTGAAGAATAGTGGCCTAGGATTTAATTATTTAGAGAATTCTAAGAATCATCCACTTAAGGTTGTGAGAGCTGTTAAGAGTGGCTTGTTTGAGGTAGAACCCCCTAAGCTATCTAAGTTAGTCTTTAGATCTGCAGGTTTTGCTCAAACCCCTTTTAGCAAGACAAATGCTTCTATTTCAGCAGATCAGACCTCTCAAAAGGTCAAGTATCATTGCATCTTCTGCAAGAAGTATGGCTACATAGTTGAGTTCTGCTTCCGTAGAGCTAAGAGTGAGAGGAAGGAGAGAGTGCGTGCTTTGAGGTCCATTAGAGGAGTTCCTTCACCTTCTACTATTTTTAGAGCTAGGCAACCTGTCTTTTTTGCTAGACATAGGCCTAGATTTGTAGATGACTTCTTTGACTCTTTTGGGAGCTCTAAGCAGCATGTTGGGTTAGGATTTCGGGAGGAGGGACCACGGGTAGCATCTAGACAGAGGGAGTACCGATCTTTTGGTAGGTCGATTCGGAGAGGTCTAGGTGGTTCTCGTGTGCATTCTTATGATTATCCCTCTAACCATTTTATTGCTGCTTCTACTGCTGTTCCCAAGCATCGTGTGACTCAGTACTGGATTACCAAGTCTTTTATCACTAACCCCAAGATCGAGGCACAGATGTTCCCTACTTATGCCCTGTAGGTTCGTCGTGCGAGGAAGGAGGATATATGGCTTGTTGACTCTGGGTGTTCTCGACACATGACTGGAGATTCTAGATGGTTCTTCTCCCTCACACGTGCATCCGGCAACGAGTTGATCACATTTGGGGATGCTTCTACCGAGACCGTGACAGCCAAGGGTATAGTGTGCGTCAACAACAACTTCATGCTTAAGGACGTCGCTTTGGTAAGTAAGCTGAGGTATAATTTGCTATCTGTTTCTCAGCTTCTTGATGAGGATCTGGAAGTGAGGTTCAAGAGTGGTGAGTGTAGAGTACTAGACTCCTCAAGTGAGCGTGTCTTTGGGATCTCTAGATTTGAGAGGATATTTAGTGCTGATTTCAGTATCTCTTCTTCTTCCAGCCCTAGGTGTCTTGTGGCTTCAGACTCTCATGATCTAATGTTGTGGCACTGTAGGTTTGGACATATAGGCTTCGACCATTTGACCAGAATCAGTAGCAAAGATTTGATTAGAGGTTTGCCTAAGCTTAAGAATGTGAGAGACCTTATGTGCACTCCCTGTAGACATGGTAAGATGGTTTCTGCTTCTCATCCACCTCTTACTTTAGTGATGACTGATGGACCTGGTTAGCTCTTGCACTTAGACACGGTTGACCCCTCTAGAGTTCAGTCTGCAGGAGGGAAGTGGTATGTGCTTGTGATTGTGGATGACTTCTCCAGGTATTCATGGGTATATTTTCTGGTTTCTAAGGATGAGGCTTTTGGCTGTTTGAGAGAGTTGTCCCTTAGACTAGCTGTTGACCTTCCTAGAGCTTTGAGGACCATTAGAAGTGTCAATGGCATAGAATTCAAGAACTCTTCCTTTGCAACTTTCTGCTCTGAGAGAGGTCTTGAGCACCAGTTCTCTTCACCTAGAGTTCCCCAGTAGAATGAGGTTGTAGAGAGGAAGAACAGGACCTTTGTAGAGATGGCTAGGACCATGCTAGATGAGCATAGCACACCTAGGAGGTTTTGGGCTGAGGCGATTTCTACTGCTTGTTATGTGTCCAACAGGGTGTTCTTGAAATCTGTCATAGGAAAGACTTCTTTTGAGCTTACATTTGGTCATAGGCCTAAAGTTTCTCATTTCAAGATTTTTGGTTGCAAGTGCTTCATTCTTAAACATAGCAACTTGGACAAATTTGAATCAAAATGTTATGATGGCATTTTTCTTGGATATCCTGCTCATTCTCATGGCTATCGTGTATTTAATTTGGATACTAACAAAATTGTTGAGACCTATGAAGTCACTTTTGATGAGGCTAGTCCTGGTACTAGACTCAATGCTGCAGGTACACAGGTTCCTGATATTCGAGAAAGCATCTTCGTCGACAGTGACTCTGACATAGAGGATGAAGGTCCAATCCATCCTCCAGCCATCTCTGAGATGGTTGGAGAGCCTGCTTCTACTTCTCCAGCTTCAGCTGAGCAACCTCCTTCTATTTTCACCGACGATTTGAGTGGCTCTACTCCTACCTCCACAGCCCATGAGGTAGAGGCTACATCTGCACCAGGACCTCCTCTTCATATTCAGCGACAACACCCAACTGAGCAGATGATTGGGGATCTCCATGAGCGAGTTACTCGCTCCAGGTTTATCTCTCCAGATTCTTATACGCATTCTGCTTTTGTTGCATCTTTTGAACCCCGAGATGTCACCCATGCTTTATCTGATTCCTCTCGGGTCAATGCCATGCATGAAGAGCTTGAAAATTTTGAAAGAAATCAAGTCTAGACCTTAGTTGAACTTCCACCTAATCACAATGTAATTGGAACAAAATGGATTTTCAAAAATAAGTAAAGTGAGGATGGGTCGGTAGTTCGCAACAAGGCTAGGCTTGTAGCTCAAGGATATTCTCAGGTAGAAGGCTTAGATTTTGAAGAGACTTTTGTTCCTGTAGCTAGATTAGAAGCTATTCGCATATTGCTAGCTTTCGCGACATCTAAGGGCTTTAAGATTTTTCAAATGGATGTCAAGAGTGCTTTCCTTAATGGTTTCATAGAAGAAGAGGTCTATGTCAAGCAACCCCTTGGTTTTGAAAATCCTAAATTTCCAAACCATGTGTTTAAGCTCTCCAAAGCCTTGTATAGATTGAACCAAGCTCCTAGAGCTTAGTATGATAGGCTTAAGAGTTTCTTGTTTAAAAATGATTTCAAAATGGGAATGGTAGATAAAACCTTATTCACTCTCAGGCATGGCAGTGATTTTTTACTGGTTCAGATTTATGTGGATGACATCATCATCGGTGGTTCTTCTCATGCTTTGGTGTCCAGATTTTCAGATTCTATGAGCAGAGAATTCGAAATGAGTATGATGGGCGAGCTAACTTTCTTCCTTGGTCTTCAAATCAAGCAACTGAAAGAAGGTACCTTCATTCATCAAAGCAAGTACACAAAGTACCTTCTTCGGCGCTTCGACATGGGAAGCAGCAAGCCAATGTCTACTCCCATTGCCACTTCTACCATGCTGGCTCCTGATGAGGATGGAGAGCCCGTGGACCAGAAGGAGTACCGCAGCATGATTGGCTCCCTCCTCTACTTCACGGCATCAAGGTCGGACATACAGTTTGCTGTGTGTCTGTGCGCTTGATTTCAGGCTTCCCCTCATGCCTCATATCATCAAGCAGTGTGTCGCATCTTCAGGTACCTTCAGGACACTCTTGACTTTGGACTCTGGTTTTCTTCTGATTCTGCTATCTCCATTCGGGCTTTTTCTGATGCTGATTTTGTGGGATGTAGAGTGGATAGAAAGAGTACTTCTGGCACTTGTCATTTCTTAGGCACGTCTCTTATCTCTTGGTCATCTAGGAAGCAGTCCTCTGTTACCGATCCCACCGTCGAGGCCGAGTATGTAGTCATGCACGATGAGTTGCTCTCAGGTTCTCTGGATCTTATCTACTCTGTAGGACTATGGGTTGTCTTTGGGTAGTGTTCCTCTCTTCTGTGATAACACTAGTGCCATAAACATTGCCAAAAACCCAGTGCAACACTCTAGGACCAAGCACATTGACATTCGGTATCATTTCCTTAGAGACCATGTAGAGAAGGGTGATCTTGTGCTTCACTTTTGTAGAGTCCGTACATCAGGTTGCAGATATTTTCACTAAGGCTCTTGATTCTTCTCGTTTTGCATCTTTGCGGGGAGAGTTGGGAGTTATTAGTCCTCTTGGCCTATTTTGAGGGGGAGTTGGCTCTTTTACATTCATTGTACCGTATTGCATTTTAAATCAGCAACTTGCATTGTAATATAATTTCACGTAGCCTTAATTATTATCCTTGTGTGACATGCTTTCATACTTTATACCTTGCCATTTCTTGTGCTAGTTTGCTAGATTTATCATGACTTTTCATATGTAGCTTAGCTTTTACCATGCTAGCTCTTTTAAATATGAGAAACTTGAATCAAAACATGATTTGTTGGATCTTGTGACTAGTTTTGCTTTAGTGATCCTCTCATGATTCATGCCATGTCAAATAAGCTACATTGAGTCTTGAATCTAATTTGAGCTTTAGATTGAGCTATGCTATTTTCTAAGTCAAGCAAATGAAAAATGATCTTTTCTATGCGAAAAAACTGATCTCACCAATTCTTTCTCATGAGACGGCTTGCAATTGCACTAGGCATGAACTCAGGGGGAGTTTTGGATGACCTAGACCACTCTCTTAAGCTTCTTGCTTGGGATGTTTGTGGCACGGCTTGAGATCTAGCACAAAGCTAAGAAAACAATTTGTGAAAATTGGTTGAAGCTTAGGAGACATTTGTGAATGGCTCCTAGTCCAGGACTTGCTTTGCTAAGATAAAACCAAAAATCAATTTTAGCAAGTGCTAAATGTGCTAAGTATGCTTATTTCTAAGTGCTTGAACAAAATATTTCATCTTTGAACTCATAGCGCTCTGAATTGGCTCAATTTTAGCTTCTTGGTTCCATTTAGTTTATTGACATGGCTTAACTCATTTTGGATATCTTTGGCTAAACTATGAACTTGAGCACCTTGACATGCTAAACTTTCATTTAATCACAAATTATTGCTCTTTTGGCTTTAGCTTTGCTATATATGATTTGCCATAATTTAGAATA
Organism: Phyllostachys edulis; assembly: GCA_036346405.1. NCBI lineage: Eukaryota > Viridiplantae > Streptophyta > Magnoliopsida > Poales > Poaceae > Phyllostachys > Phyllostachys edulis. Next base: position 30,216,400 of record CM070561.1, on the reverse strand, counting down.
GCTTCTTCACACAATATGGCTTGGTGTAATACTTGTCGAGTCCTCTTGGATAATTTTCATGGCTCCCTGTGCTAAAAATAAATAAATTACAGCCATTCCATTCCATTCATGCTCTTTCTTCTTCCATGCATCTTGATGAATCCATTGTCAAAGGGGGAGAAAGATTAGTAAAAATGTTTGTGTTTTAGAGCTTTTTGGACAAATAGGGAGAAAATAAAATTTTCACGAAAAATGATGATCATAGTGAGGGGGAGCATCTCATATGCATTTTTGTGATCTTATTGCCATTTCTGAACTTGAATTGCATATCTTGGATCCTCACCTTGATCAAAGGTCAAATTGATCAATTGTTCTTTTATATGGATCTTAAGTGAGATTTTTGACTCTTTTCTGGAATTTAAAGTTTCCTTGTTTTCTTTTGCCTTATCTCACTGGCCTATACTATTCTGATGCCAGCTTGGTCCTTTTTCATTGCTTTCTCTTGCTTATGGACCAAGTTGTGCTTTTGTGCGAAAACGTCGAGTAATTACAATTTCAAACCTCCAATTCACATGTTCTGAAAAATTGCCAATGTGTTCATCAACGGGGAGATTGTGGATATCATGGGGATATGCTCATGATCATAGGATGGTGAGACATTTGGCAATAGCTTTGAAGTCTTGTCGAAATCGTCATTTTCGGAAAAAGTTCAGGCTGTTAGGTCACTGGCGGTCTGACCGGCCATTTTGGCAGTCAGACCGGCCATGCCTAAACTGGGTTTGCTTAGAAAGTGTTGGCGGTCTGACCGGCCTTTGAGTGGCGGTTAGACTGGAATTGTGAAATCGGTCAGACCGGCCATAAAAGTTTTTGGATTTTTGAGTTAGGCCAAAAATAGAGGGTGTAGGCAAGAGAGGAGGTTCTATTGCACTTGGTCCCATAATTTCTGGAGCTTCCAGGCAAAAGTTCTATTGGATTGAAAATTTCAGAGAGGTTTGAATTTCCAAGGGTGGAATTTCGGCTAAGTCCTAGAGTGGCGGTCAGGCCGGCCATGGGCGGTCAGGCCGGTTTTGGAATGGCAGTCTGACCGGTTGTGTTCTGGTTCGTTGTCCTTCGTGGCGGCGATGTTTGTTCGTTAGGTCAAGTTCATGGGTTTCATTGCATATGTGTTGCATGATGCATGTTTTGACTAACGTGGGTCAAGTTGTGAAGAACTTGTTCCCGAAAACGAATTCTTGGTCTATTGCTGTGTAGGTTCCTTGGAGGTCAACGACGAGGATGATCGGGACTAAGCTTAGAGAGCTGAGATTCAGAACGATCGAGGATGTTGGGTGAGGTCAATGGACTCAAGCATGACGCAGATTGGACAAGGATGACCGAATGGGCAGTTTGGTGCGACGGGTTGGATCAAGCGGCGCGGGGGTCGGTGCAAGTGCCTTGGTGGTTTCGGTGGGAGCCGGACGGGAGAGACTTGTCGACATGATGAGAGCTGTTGATCAACCTACACGTGGCGAAGCAGGCGATTGTTTTACCAAGATTGGACATGGTCTTCGGAGAAGAAGGGGTATTTTGGTAATTTCACAAAATACCGCCTTGGTGACCTTGGGCTAAACCGCGGCACAAGACGACGCAAGGAGAAGCGGTTTAGGTCAAGTGAAGATGAAGACAACGATTTAAAATGCGTGTGTGAGTTAAACCCGTTTGTTTGTGGGCTTAACGGGTGCCCAATGGGTATAGTCTTCTAGAAGGTAGCCTCCACTATAAATAGGAGATGGTGCTGTCCAGCAGCCCTCAAGCACTTCATTGAGAAAAACTCTAGTTTGTTTTAGGGCTTTGGAGAGAAGGAAAGAGAGGTTAGGGTTCTAGGGATTGATTGATCGTGTGTTCATGTATTGAGTTTTGTCCTCTAGGATGGAGTGGCTATAAACATCAATCCTCAACCTCAAGTCAATCTAAGTAAGTTCTCAAAGATGAGTCTCTTTTGTTCTTGCCTTCTATTTTGATGATTTGGAGTTTTTGTTGATCCATTGCTTTTCTCTTGAATCTTTGTGGTGTTCTAGCTTGCTGTGATGTGTAGAAACCCTTTTAGGATCATCTTGAACATCCTTTACTCACGAGCAAGGTTTGGATCGCGTTTTTTGTTTTGACTCGATTTTTGAACGCCCTTCACTCAAATGGAAAAAGCTTAGAACTTTGGCAAAGATCTTAACGATCGTTGCTTGGAATAGGTTTCTGATATCCTTGGTAAGGTGTGTCTCAAGTTTGGTCGAGTTTGGAATTGTAGATCAAAAGTTAGATCATTTTATGCTTTGGGCGTCGGGCTGTTTTCCCTGTTCATCGTCTGGTGCGGTCAGACCGCTGGTCGGTTAGTCCGCCAGACACATTTAGGGTTTGAGTTTTTGTGTCTTTTGCTTTGGGGTTTTAGGTTGGATTCAACACAAGTCTTCTGCTGTACTTGTTCTTTGATCTTCATAGCTCTCATAGCTATTGAAGTGAAAATCGTGTTGAATTCAAACTAGGTGAAAAAGGATTTGTGCTCCTATTCACCCCCTCTAGTCGCCTTTTCGGTCCTACAGTCGGCGAAACCTATATCAGAAGAGGAAAGAGCCCAAAGCAGAGGCAAGTGCAAAAGCAAAAAAGAGAAAGAAGGCAGCAGTAGAAGGGCAAGAAGTAAAACCAGTACAAGGGTGATATGAAAGAGAAAAAGAAATGTAAACACACTAACAAATTGCCCAGCAGTAATGGTGGTACAACAGAAGGACAGAGTATGGCGAGTGTCAAGACTGGAACTACGACACAACCATGAGCTGAGCCCCTGGGGAGAAGCTAGATTTCTCATATCACACAAGCACATGACGGAACAAGAAAAGAAGCTAATAAAAACATTCAACGCAACGAAGATTCCAAATAGAAAAATAATGGCAATAATATCATTCCTCAGAGGAAGCCTGTCAGTTTTGTCGTTGACAAAGAAGGATGCAAGCAATCTGAGGACACAAATAAGAAAACAAGCATCTCAAAACGACATGATGCAACTCCTAGACTACTTCTCCAGAAAACAAGCACAAGATCCAATGTTCTACTACACATCTAACATAGATGAGTACAACACAGTCCAAAATATATTCTGGTCTGAAAGAAGATGCAAAAGGTTATATGATCTATATGGGGACTATGTGAGCTTGATACAACATATAAAACAAACAAATACAATCGACCTTTTGCACCATTTGTGAGAATCGCTGGTCATGGGGAAAACTGCTTATTTGGATGTGCATTCCTATAGGACGAAACCATAGCAACATTCACAAGGTTGTTTAAGACTTTCGTGGTGTGCATGGGAGGGAAAGCGCCTCAAACTATAATCACGGACCAAGACATTGTGATGAAGGCAGCAGTAACTAAAATTTTCCCACAAACCATCCATAGGAACTGCCTGTTTCATATACTAAAAAAAGGCGAAAGAAAAAGCAGGAAAATGTTTGCAATAAAAAGCTGATATGAGTTGGTTTTTGTCGGGGCTTGCAATGCGTTGACAGAGGAGGAAGAAGATGTTCTAGCATAGATGGATGAGAACGCAGTAGATAACGGGAAGAACTGAGTTCGCCTTCTAGCGCTGGTCGAGACTTGTCATCAGCCAGCGAAGAAGCTTTGAATGCGTCTAAATCAGATGAGGAAGACAAACTAGTTTGTATTTCTTAAGTTCTCACGATACAAAGTTGTATGCATAAATGCTAGTTACAATCGTATAAATTAGACTCTGTAGGACCGGAAAGGTGACTAGAGGGGGGGGGGGTGAATAGGAGCATGCCTAATTTTCACCTCGTTCAGATTCAACACCAGATTCACCTCAATAGCTATGAGAGCTATGAGGATTAACAGCAGAAGACTTGTGTTGAACTTGAACCAAAATCCCCAAAGCAAGGAACCAACAGCACCAAACCTTAACAGAGCGGTCAGACCGACGTGTAATAGGCGGTCTGATCGGGGTGCGGTCTGACTGGCGTGTAAAAATCAGTCTGACCGATCCTGACCAGAAGCATTGTTGACAGCCCAAAACCAAAACGAAAACCGGTCTAACTTTTGATCTACACGGGCAAACTTGACCAAATTTAGAACACACCTTCCTAAGGATAATAGGAACCTATTCCAAGAAGAGATTGAGTAGATCCACGTTAAAGTTTTGACCTTTTTCTGTTTTACCGAAGGAGGGTTCAAAACCGGGCAAAAATAGAAAACTTGATCAAAACCTTGCTCGTGGGAGATTGATGATCTAGATGATCCTAGATGTATTCCCACACATTACAGCAAGGTAAAAGAGGGCACGAAACAAACTAAAAACCACAGGATTAAGGAAGCACCCAAAATCATCAAAAGAGAAGGGAAAACACAAGAAGACTCATCTTTGAACAATCATCCATAGATTGATTCACGATTGGTTGCTGGTTACAGTCACTCTATCCATAGAGGACAAAGCTCAATCCATGAGCACACAACTCAACACATCTCCCTAGAACCCTAAGCCTCTCCTCTTTCTCCCTAAGCCCTAAGACAAACTAGGGTTTACAAAATGAAATGCTTAGTTGGCTGTTGTGAACAACCCCCTCTCTATTTATAGTAGAGGCTTAGCTTCTAGAAGAGTTAACCCTAACGGGCTCCCGTTAAGGCCCAATACAAACGGGTCACACACGCATGCATTTTAAAGCACCGTCTTCACTTCTCTTGACCTAATCCACTTCTTGACGCTCCGTCTTGCGCCGCGGGTTGGCATTAGGTCACCAAGGCGGTATTTGGTAAAATTACCAAAATACCCATTCTCGATCTTTTCCGAAGACCGAGTCCGAACTGCGCAAAACACATCCATGCTTCGTCACGTGTAGGTTGATCCAGCGGCTCTCATCGTGTCGACAAGTCTCTCCCGTCCGGATCCCACCGGAACCTCCATGGCACTTGCACCGACCCCCGCACCGCTTGATCCAACCAGTCGCACCAAACTGCCCGTTCGGTCATCTTCATCCATTCTGCGCCTCCAAGCCACCTGCACAGCAATAGACAAGCAAACACGAATCCGGGAACAAGTTCTTCACAACTTGACCCACGTTAGCCAAAACATGCAATATGCAACACATATGCATTAACAAACATGGATATGACCTATCCCAAAATCAGTTCACAACTATCAACAATCAGCACAAAAACCGGTCGATCATTAAATTCGCCGGTCCGACCGCTCGGGTGAACCAGAAAATCAATTTAGACAAGGCCGGTCTGATCGTCGGATTGGCCGGTCTGACCGCCAATGACCTGATAGTTCAGAAACTTTGCCGAAAACGCGTGAAACTTCAAACGAAAAGCACCATTGCCAATTGTTTCATCATCCTAAAATTATGAGCATATCCCCATGATATCCACAATCTCCCCCTTGATGAACACATTGGCAATCTCCCAGAAAATGTAGTTTTGAGGTTTGAAAAGTAAAGTACTCGACGTTTTCGCACAAATGCACAACTTGGTCCAAAAGCAAGAGAAAGCCTAGGAAATGACCAAGCTGGCTTCAGAATAGCATAGGTAAGTGAGATAAGGCAAAGAAAGCACAGAAGCTTCAATTTTCAGAGAATTGCCAAAAATCTCACTTAGGTCCATATGAAAGAGCAATTTGTTCTATTTGACCTTTGATCATTGTGAGTCTTCTAGAATTGCAATTCAAATTCAGAAAAGGGCAATAAGACCAAAAGAATGCAATTGAAATGCTCCCACTCACTATGATCACCAAATTTCCAGTAAATCCTTTGACTCCCTATGACTCCAAAAAGCTCTAAAACAACATTTTTTGACCAATCTTTCTCCCCCTTTGACAATGAATTCATCAAGGTGCATGGAAGAAGATAGAGCATGAATGGAATGTAATGGCTGCAATTTTTCAATTTTTTTTTTGTTTTTTTTAAAATTTTAACAAAAGGAGCCATGAAGATTATCCATAAAGACTGTACAATTGTTACACTAAGCCATATTATGTGAAGAGACTATATTCAATAATGGCAAAACATGTACAGCAAAGCTAAGGCCAAAATAGCAATAATGTGAGATTAAATGAATCGATAGCATGACAAGGTGCTCAAGATCACAGTTTAACTAAAGGTAACCAAAATTGAGTCAGGCCATGTCTATAAGCAAAATGGAGCCAGAAGCTAGAAAATGAGTCAATTTTGAGCAATATGATTTTAATTTTGAATCAAATTGATCAAGCATGTAGAATTTAGCATATTGAGCACATTGCTGAAAATGATTGGTTTTATCTTAGTAAAGCAAGTTCTGGACTAGGAGCCATCCACAACTGCCTCCTAAGCTTCAACCAATTGCCAATTTGTTTTCTTAGCATTGTACTAGATCTCAAGCCTCACTACGACCATCCCAAGCAACAAAAGCTTAAGAGAGTGGTCTAGGTCATCCAAAACTCCCCCTGAGTTCATGCCTAGTGCAATGGCAAGCCGTCTCATGAGAAAGAATTGGTGAGATCAGTTTTTTCGCACAGAAAAACTCATTTTTCATTTGCTTGACTTAAGAATTATCATAGCTCAATTTAAAACTCAGAATAAGTTCACGACTCAATTAAGCCTATATGACATGGCATGAATCATGAGAAGATCACTAAAGCAAAACTAGTCACAAGATCCAACAAGTCATATTATGATTCAGTTTGCTCACAGATAATAAAGCTAGCATGGCAAAAGCTAAGCTATGCATAAAAAGCCATAAAAGAAATCCAGCAAGCTAGCATAAGACATGGCAGGGTATAAAGCATGAAATCAAGTCATACAGGAATAATAATCAAGGCTCCACAAGTTTATATTACAATGCAAGTTGTTGAATTTTAAAATGCAATATGGCACAAATGAATGCAAAAAGAGCAAACTCCCCCTCAAAGCAGGCCAAGAGAACTAATAACCCCCAACTCTCCCTACAAAGAAGCAAAACGAGAAGAATCAAGAGCTTTAGTGAAAATATCCGCAACCTGCTGCTCGGACTCTACAAAGTGAAGCACAACAACACCCTTCTCAACATGGTCTCTAAGGAAATGATATCTAACGTCAATGTGCTTAGTCCTAGAATGCTGCACTGGGTTTTTGGCAATGTTAATGGCAGAAGTGTTGTCACAGAAAAGAGGAACACTACCCAAAGACAACCCATAGTCCTACAGAGTAGACAAGATCCAGAGAACCTGAGAGCAACTACTGGTTGCAGCTACATACTCGGCCTCGGCAGTGGACTGTGCAACAGAGGACTGTTTCCTCGATGACCAAGAGATAAGAGATGTGCCTAAGAAATGACAAGTGCTAGAAGTACTTTTCCTATCCACTCTACACCCGGCAAAATCAGCATCAGAAAAACCCCGAATAGAGAGAGAGAGAGAGAGCAGAAGAAGAAGAATACCATAGTCCAAAGTCAAGAGTGTCCTGGAGGTACCTGAATATGCGACGACCGCTTGACGATGAGAAGCTCGAGGAAGCTCGAAATCGAGCGCCTGCACACACAAAGAAATCAGTATGTCGGCCTCGTATTTGTGGAGGTAGAGGAGGAGCCGATCATGTTTGCGGTATTCCTTCCGTCCACGGGCTCTCCATCCTTATCGTGGTCCAAAGACACGATGGTTGTAGCAATGGGAGTAGACATTGGCCTCATCGCTTCCCATGTCGGGCGGCGAAGAAGATCCTTTGTATACTTACTTGGATGAATGAAGGTACCTTATTTCAGTTGCTTGACTTGAAGACCAAGGAAGAAGGTCAATTCGCCCATCATGCTCATCTCGAACTCCCTGCTCATAGAATCTGAAAATCTGGACACCAAAGCATGAGAGGAACCACCGAATATAATGTCATCCACATAAATCTGAACCAACAAAAAGTCACTGCCATGCCTGAGAGTGAACAAGGTTTTATCAACCAATCCCATTTTGAAATCATTTTTAAGTAGAAAACTCTTAAGCCTATCATACCAAGCTCTAGGGGCTTGCTTCAATCCATACAAGGCTTTGGAGAGTTTAAAAACATGGTTTAGGAACTTGAGATTTTCAAAACCAGGAGGTTGCATGACAAAGACCTCTTCTTCTATGAAACCATTCAGGAAAGCACTTTTGACATCCATTTGAAAAAGCTTGAAGCCCTTGGATGCCGCAAATGCTAGCAAAATACGAATGGCTTCCAATCTAGCTACAGGAGCAAAGGTCTCCTCAAAATCTAAGCCCTCTACCTGGGAATACCCTTGAGTTACAAGTTTAGCCTTATTGCGAACTACCAACCCATCTTCACTTTGCTTATTTTTGAAAACCCATTTTGTTCCAATTACATTATGATTAAGTGGAGGTTCAACTAAGGTCCAGACTTTGTTTCTTTCAAAATTTTCAAGTTCTTCATGCATGGCATTGACCCAAGAGGCATTAGAAAGAGCATGGGTGACATCTCGGGGCTCAAAAGAAGCAACAAAAGTAGAATGTGCATGAGAATCAGGAGAAATGAACCTGGAGCGAGTGACTCGCTCATGTAGATCCCTGATAATCTGCTCAGGTGGATGCTGTCGCTGAATGCGAAGAGGGGCTCCTGGTGCAGAAGTGGCCTCTACCTCATGAACTGTGGAGGTAGGAGCAGAGCCACTCTGATCGTCGGTGAAGGTAGGAAGAGGCTGCTCATCTAAAGCTGGTGTAGTAGAAGCAGGCTCTCCAACCATGTCAGAAAGGACTTGAGGATGGATTGGGTCCTCATCCTCAGAGTCATCATCGACGAAGATGCTTTCAGAAATCTGTGTACCTGCAGCATTGGGTCTACTACCAGGACTAGCCTCATCAAAAGTGACTTCGCAAGTCTCAACAACTTTGTTAGTGTCAAAATTAAATACACGATAGCCACGAGAATGAGCAGGATATCCAAGAAATATGCCATCAGAACATCTAGATTCAAATTTATCAAGGTTGCCATGTTTAAGAATGAAGCACTTGCAACCAAAAATCTTGAAATGAGAAACTTTGGGCTTATGACCAAATCTAAGCTCATAAGAAGTCTTGCCAATCACAGATCTCAAGAATACCCTATTAGAGATATAACAAGCAGTAGAGATCACCTCAGCCCAAAACCTCCTAGGTGTGGAATGCTCATCTAGCATGGTCCTGGCCATCTCTACAAGGGTCCTATTCTTCCTCTCTACAACACCATTCTACTGGGGAACTCTAGGTGAAGAAAACTGGTGCCACTACTACAGAAAAGGCCTTCACAGACGGTTCAAAAACGCCATCACAGACGTTTCATGAGCCGTCTGAGTTTATGGGTCAGTAATGCATTAGGTCATCACGAGGCATTTTTGAACCGCTCAGAATATATACTATCACTGCACGGTGCCTCAGATGAAACCGCTCGTGATAGTTGACTACCACGACGATGCGTAGATGAAACCGTCGTGATGATGATATATTACTGAGCGATCAGAGATGAAACCGTCGTGATAGTTCACTATCACGCAGCGGTTTCATCTCTGCACTCGTCTGTGGTAATCGATTATCCTGACGGTTTCATCTCTGCATCGCCTGTGGGTAGTCTTTGCATTGCTAAATCTATTTCGTTTATTGGCTAGCCTCAGAAATGCTAGCCATGCCCTCTGAAACAAGCACATCCAATTCTCATTCATTTCGAAGCACATCAAAATTGCATTCATTTTGAAACAAGCACATCCAATTCACAAATCAATTAACTAAAATTAACCATTAATGTACATTAATTTACACACATGTACCATTATGTTCAATCTATCCCAATCAAGTTCAATCTACACTGTGGAAACTCCCATTTGGATTTATGACCTGTCTGTTCAGGAATGACGTAAGGTGTGATCGAATTTTTATGAGCTCGCTCTGTTCCAATGCAGTTTCAGCGATGGTCGCAACTTGTCGATAGGAAGGTTAAATTCGGGCTTATATAAATTGGTAAGTATATATGAAATAATTGTTGAAAGATTGACAAACCTGAGGATCATTGGTGATCGCGAAACCGATGAGTAGTTGCATGTTGTGGCAAACATAGTATCCACAGACGTTATGCGGCCGTATTCTTTGGGCACCGCAAAAATAGAATTGGTTAGTTCGAGAGGCATTGCTACGAAGTGTTATATAGGATTAATGTGTACTAGCTAGCAAGTACCGGAATTTTGATCATGTCCGGCGTCCTTCCTTGATATTCCATCCTCTAGCATGTAACACGTCGAACTCCCCACGTGACTCCAAGACGTTAGCCTTAGCCATTGCAAAGGAAGGAAAGACTACAATAGAGTTTCTATGGAGGAAATGTGTTTACGATGATTAAATTCGGATAGTTGTGAAGTTGTGAGTGGCCCTCTGAGGGAATCTAGGTATATTACGTATTTCGTTTTGGTATAATTACAATTAGAATCGATGGTACCTACACGGGTATGTCAAGATGGTCATTAAACCTAAGTTCGTGTTGCTTATAAAGAACAAATCAACAAGTATAGCCAGAGTGCAACACTACTTACTTCGGTTGTAGGGCAAAAGTATGAATTCCTTGTTGCGGTGAGCCATGAAAAAATCTATAACGTAATTCTCGATTTAATGTTGCATTCGCCGTGATGCTTTGCTCGGAGACAATGTGTGGGTCGAGGAAACCTACCGGTGATTTCCTTCTTTCGGCTTCACAGATCATGTATCTATTATACAAAGGCTAGGAGTTATATATAACATTTATCGATATTACACGAACATTGACCGTGATTGTACACACTTACAGTGTCCAGCATCGTATGAGTGAGACGTCGAGCTCGTCGAGGTTGAAGAGACAGAACAAGTCATCGAAGGTCACCGTGAAGACAGCGTCTTGATACACGTGGTTAAAATGATCCTCCTTGAACTTGACGGTGAAACCCGAGCGTCGTTGATCAACTGGCTTGTTGGACTGTTCCATGTACCATGTATGCAATTCCGTGCAATCTAGTCCTAGGGTAGGGCTGTCTAACTTCTCGAGCAACGACTCGCCTAGCTTGAATTTTCGGGCCAATGGCAAGAAGGGGATATCAGGAGAGGACTCGATTGTCTTCGATTTGCCCTTGCCCTTGCCCTTGCTGCCTCGCTTTGTATAGGTCGACTTCACAAGAGTTGACTGAGCACGAGGTGTAGATGCATGTGATGCAGCGGGCCCTTGCCGTGTCAGTGAAGGTAGCTTCGGTGTAGTCAGGTCCCGTGGACTTGATGCCGTTGCAAGACATTCCCGTGAAGTTGACACCGGAGCAGGTAGCTCCAGGCAGATGTCCTCCTTGGGCCACTGGATGAATGTTCCAACGGCTTGCCCTAGAGTCATGACCTCATCGTTTGGGGGAATTTTCAGTGGGACGGCCTCGAAATTGGCACAAACACCGCCCACATTCACTTTTATGAAACCCGCGCTAGATTTGCACCGTGCACCAAAGCTCGACACGGATGGATACACTGCCCCCAAGCAAAGATCTAGGGCAACAGAGACATATCTCACTTAGAGCTTGCACTTCAGAGCCACCACGCATATAACGATACAAAATTAGCTACTCTAACAGCCTATCAATGGAGAGATAATAATTATTACCGGATGTCATCGACGGAAAATCTGTCATCACCTATTGTGGTAGGGTTAGGGTTGGACGCTTGACTACTCGGATGTTTGGGGGGTGGTTAGCAAGATCTGAGGGGCGAGGGCTTCCAACCGACTTGGGAGTTGCAATCCCCTAATCCTTTCCTCAAAGGTCTCTATCTGCTTTTGCTCGGATGCACGAATCTCCAATCTGAAGGATTGAGTGACCTCCTGTCTGATTTTTTCAGTGATCTCCGCTATGATTTTTTCAGTGAGCTCATCTCTGAGGGATGCATGAAGATCCTCTCGTAGCTTTGCATCGTGCTCGGCTTTGGCTCTCTTCCTACTCCGGTACGATCCGGAGTCCGCTTGGAACCATTGTTCCCATGTAACAAAAACACCAGCACCTCTCGTGCGACCCGGATGCTCACTGTTTCCTAGGGCCGCAGAGAGTATATCTTTCTCCCTATCTGCCTGGAATGAGCCTTGGGAAGATTGTGCACTCAGCGTTATCTACAATATAGCCCGACATGTCATTTCACTTCCTATGAAGTTATGGAGTAATTACAAACTAGGTAGTTCGATATCTTACCAAATTTGGGACACTTCTTGGTCTTCGGGGTTTGGAAAGTACACTTCCCCCGTAGGCCCAATACATAACCTCACAAATAACCACTATCGGGAGTGCACATCAGTGATCTCGGGAAATAGCAGGGAGAGATTCAAACTGCTTGCCTGCTGTTCCTGATCCCTCCATATCGGGGCTTTACCCGCATACCCGCCGTGCCGAGTGCGTGGGGTGCTTGTTTTTGCTCGAGGGCCGTGCGCGTCGACTTTCACTCTTAAATTCATCTGTCGTCTTCTTCGCCACAAACTTCGCCCAGACTCTTCCAGAATAGATACTTGTGGAAGGGCGGCTTCAGATCCTTCTCCACGTAGTTCTTGACAAGCGTGCTCTTGAAGTTCTTCCACGCTTTGCATGCCTGTAGCAACGCGTGTCGTCGCACGGAGTCCAGGTGTTCTACCGGGATCTCGAACGATGCGAGAAGTTCCGCCAGCACAGCAGTTTTCAGTGGTTCAGGCACCACCTTCCACGAATCGTAGGTGATCTTGACCCATTCCCGTGCAACTATTCCGACCATTCTCCGGAATGCGAACGCTGCTCGGCGAGGATTGATAGGGATCCCAGACTGATCGACCTCCGTGATGGTAAATCGGCCCGTGGGCCTTTTCGATATTCCTCTTCTTCTACCGCGGTTGGATATTGTTCCAGAGGATGGTGCATCATCAGACACATGAGGCGGCGATGACTCAGAATGAGCGGAAGACATCTTCACAAGAAATAGAACATCATGTGAACAAATGAAATCAAGATAAAGCTAAGATTTAACATTTTGATATTGCTATCGATGTAGAGTAAGCATTCCAATTAGAGCTCAAGTACAAACCCGATTATCAAAACAATTTCAAGACAAGACTATTATCATCACAGAGCATTCATCTCAAGCCCACCACACTACATTGCAATATATTCGAAAGCGAGATCAAAACAAATACCATATGAATAATCGACTAGAACAAATACAAATTCCTAAAACAAGTACAATTATCATGAAGGACCATGACAGATTATTGATAGAAATAGTTAGGGAAAGGGCGTGGGGTCGATCGGCAACTTCGGCATTGGTTACCTTTAGGCGCCGAGGAGAAGGACGAGCAGGAGCAAGATCTGGGAGCAAAGAGGGCGTCGAAGGGAGGTGCGCTGGGCTGGGAGGAGGAGGCGGGGCTCGGGCGGAGGCGTGGTGGGCTCGGGGAGGCGCCCGGTCTGTAGGAGGAGGCTCGGCGGGCTCGGGGAGGCGCACGGCCGGGAGGAGGAGGCGGCGTTAGACGGGATCGGGAGGAGTCGCGCCACGGCTCGAGGAGGCGCGGCCGAGGGCGGGCGACGGGCTCGGGGAGGAGGAGCGAGAGGAGTTGAGAAACTTAATCGTTTGAGAGTGACAGGCGCGCAAACCCTAGCTAGAGTTGAATGTAAATAGGGATGGACATCACAGACGGTTCTAAATTAGAACTGCTCATGATATGATACCTATCCTGCAGCGGTTCTAACTTAGAACAATGTGATATGTGATGTATCCTGACGGTTTTAATAAACAATCGCTCGTGATATGATATATCACGACGGTTCTCACTTAGAACCGCTCGTGATATGTGATGTATATGAGCGGTGTTAATAAACAACGCTCGTGATATACATGTATCACAGATGGTTTTAATAAACAACCGTCTGTGATATACATGTGAGACGGTTTGTAGTTCAAACCGTCTGTGATATTATTTTGTATTGGTTAATATCTAGATCTGTTTATTGGATAGCCTCAGGAAATGCTAGCCATGCCCTCTGAAACAAGTAGAAAAGACAACAAGTACATGTATATACATCCAATTCACATTCATTTGAGAAACAAATCACATCCATTTCATAGTACAAATTAATTAATTAACTCAAATGAACTAAAATTAACCATTCATCAGAACGTACATACATATACACATATTGTTCAATTAATCTTTAAAAATTAGCCCTTCATGATGATCGAGCGTATGTAGCTAGTTTAGTCATGTTCTTCTTCCTCTAACCCTTATGCCATTTTCGAAAGGAGGCAACTCGTCAAATTGATTGTATTCTTCCTCGCCCACTACATTCTCAACTCCGACAATCCTCCTTTTTCCATGAAGAACTACTTGGTGCTTCTTATTTGCCGGGTCGGTAACATAGAAGACTTGAACAACTTGGTTAGCTTGATCGAATGGTTCGTCTTTGTATCCGACACGTTCGAGGTCCACGGTAGTGACGCCGTACTTGTCGACCTTCACTTGTGGGAGATGGACCCAACGGCACCGAAATAGGGGGATCTTGAAAAGCACGTAGTCGAACTCCCATATCTCCTCTATTTGCCCATAGTAGGAGCTCCTCAGCCCATCGGTATTGAATGCATCTATACGGACACCGCTGCTACGTTAGTGCTTTTTATATCCCGAACTGCGTATAGAATGTGTACCCATTTATGTCGTATCCTCGCCATGTTACAACTGTAAATGTTGGCCCTTTTGCCAACCATGTCAGCATATCACTTGACGAGCTCCTAGCAAGTCGCTCCTTTAACCATTGGTTGAACCGTTTGTTGTGTTGTCTCGTGATCCAAACATTCGGCCGCACCGGATTCTGTTGCCGAAGCACGTCCTTATGCTGGTCGATATACGGGGACACTTCAGTCATGTGTTGCAAGACCGTGAAATGGGCTTGAGCATACGCATCTATATTTGGAGTGATTGCTTTCCTTCCGATGGTCCCGATACCCTCGAGCCTCCCCTCATGGCAAGATCGAGGCACACCTATCGGTTCGACCTGAGCCATGTAATCGAGGCAGAACTCAATGACCTCTTCGGTTGCAACTCATTTCCCTCCGGAAGCATGTCCGCTAAGAGACCTAACAGCTCCGTGAAACTCTTGTCGGACCAACCGTTGCTTGCCTTCAATTTCAGCAGTTTAAGCACGGATGACAACCTTTTGTATTCCGACTTGCGGCAGGGAACAAAGGTTTCTCTGAGTCCTCCATCACGCCCGGAATTGAACATACTCCCTCTCATCACAGTTCCTTTTGCATCAAGCATCGATCTAGATTGTCATCGTGCGGCCTATCCGAATCGGAACCACAATCGACATCATTGGTGACATATCGTTGACTTCTGTATAATATGCATATCATTGACTTCTGTATAATATGCTCTTCACCGTGATTGGTCCAACATGTATAACCCTTTTGAAACCCCTTGAATCAAGTGTGCTTCGATTTGCGCTCGGTTGTTAAACATCTTGATTCTCGCGATCAATGCATGTATAGTACATATATTCCGCCCCTTATTCAACATATCCTCCTCGGCACTCTTGTAAGCAGAACCGCCATTAATGTACTCTTCACTCACACGGTTCTCGGTGTACATCGACTTCGGTCCATCACACGGTTCATATTGAAAACCACGAAAATAAATAAAAGGGTGATGACTTTCAAAGCGTATTTTACGAGGCTTAATTACGCTTTTTCATTTTTACATTTTTCCGGATTTTATTAACTTACATGTGGGCCCTACTTGTTAGTGACTCATTTTTATTTCATGATTTTATTTATAAAATCTATGGCGATCCCACATGTCATAGACTCGTTAGTTTGTTAACTAAATGATTAAAAGCAGTAGGATTTGAAGCTCAAAGCTGGGCTTAGGGTGACATCGCATTGCTATAATAGTCGTGGCTCGGCCCTAAGGTCGCTGAGGCGAACAAGCGGTGATGTCCCGTGGGCGCTGAAACTAGTGATTTGGCGTGCGCGTCAAACTACTCAAATTAAAGGATGCTTATGCTCGATTATCTCACCTCGATCACGAGAAAGTGCAGGGAAGGTCCAAGGCGGTGGTGCGTCGTCGATCGGTGAAAAAGCGACGGCGGCAAGCTCCTCGGCGCAATATATAGCTGAAATGGACGGTAGGCTCGGTGAGGTGGCGATACTCAAACCGCACGAACGGCGATGGACCTACCGTGGCGCCAGAGATGGAGATCAAGAAGACTCTGTTGGCGGGGAGATATATATTTATGTGCGTGATGAGTTAATTATCACGGGCGGTTTTGACAAAACCAAATGCGTGATATTAGTAATATCACAGGCGGTTCATGTTTGGAAATGTCGTGAAGTATCCTGAGCAGTTCGACCAAAAACCATACGTGATATTGGGTAATATCACGAGCGGTTTTGGTCGAACCGTCTATGATACTTCATGCATTCAAACATGAACCGCTCGTGATATGACATCTTCACAAGCGGTTTTTAGTGCGGAGAATAACACGGGCGGTGGGTAAACAAAATAAATGCGAGATTGTGTTTTATCTGAGCGGTTTCGATGAACCGTCTGTGTGATCGGCGTCGATATTAGCATTTCTGTAGTAGTGCTTTAGCCCCCTATCAGAACAGAAGGTAGCAAAGGAAGAATTCTTGAATTCTGTCCTATTGTCACTCCTAATGGCTCTCAAAGCTCCAGGAAGCTCAATAGCAAGTCTAAGGACCAACTCTCTAAAAAAGCCAAATGCCTCGTCCTTAGAAACCAGAAAATAAACCCACGAGTACTTGGAATAATCATCCACAATCACAAGCACATACCATTTCTCACCAGCAGACTGAACTCTAGAAGGATCAACTGTGTCTAAGTGCAAGAGCTGACCAAGTCTATCTGTCATCACTAAGGTAAGAGGTGGATGAGAAGCAGAAACCATCTTACCATGTCTATAGGGTGTGCACACAAGGTCTCTAATAGCCTTCAGCCTAGGCAAATCTCTAATCAAATCCTTGCTACTGACTCTAGTCAAGTGGTCGAAGCCTATGTGACCAAGCCTACGATGCCACAACACTACATCATGGGAGTCAGAAGCTACAAGACACCTAAGACTAGAAGCAGAAGAGATACTGAAATCAGCACAAAAGATCCTCTCAAACCTCGAGATCTCAAAGACAAGCTCACCCGAGGAATCTGGAACTCTACACTCACCACTCTTAAATCTCACCTCTAGACCCTCATCAAGCAGCTGAGAAACATATAGCAGATTATACCTCAGCTTACTTACCAAAGCGACGTCCTTGAGCATGAACTTGTTGTTGACGCCAAGACCTTGTGCCCTTAGGCATCACGGTCCCCAAAGAAGCATCCCCAAATGTGATCAATTCATTGCCGGATGCACGTGCGAGGGAGGAGAACCATCTAGAATCTCCGTTCATGTGTCGAGAGCACCCAGAGTCAACAAGCCATATGTCCTCCTTCCTCGCACGACGGACCTATAAGGCATGAACATGAAACATCTGTGCCTCAGTACTGGGGTTAGTGATAAAAGACTTGGGAATCCAGTACTGAGTCACACGATGCTTGGGCAAAGCAGTAGAAGCAGCAGTAAAATGGTTAGGAGCAAAATCATAAGAATGCACACGAGAACCACCTAGACCTCTCCGAATCGACCTACCAAAAGGTCGATACTCCCCCTGTTTAGATGCTACCCGTGGTCTCTCCTTACGATATCCTAACCCAAAGCGCTGCCTAGAGCCACCAAAGGAGTCAAAGAAGTCATCTACAAACCTAGGCCTATCTCTAGCAGGAAAGACAGGCTGCCTAGCTCTGAGGACTACAGCAGGTGAAGGAACTCCTCTAATGGTTCTCAAAGCGCTCATCCTCTTCTTTCTCTCAATCTTGGCTCTACGGAAGCAGAACTCAATAATGTGGCCATCCTTCTTGCAGAAGGTGCAATGGTACTTGACCTTTTGAGGGGTCTGACCTGATGAGGTAGAAGCACCTGTCTTGCTAGAAGGGGTTTGGGCAAAACCAGCAGATTTAAAGACTATCTTGGATGGCTTAGGAGGTTCTACCTCAAACAGACCACTCTCAACAGCTCTAACAATTTTAGGTGGGTGGTTCTTGGAATGCTCTAGGGAATTAAATCCTAGGCCACTATTATTCACACTCACCTTAGATTTGTCTAGAATCATGTTGAGGTTCTTCTTCCCACTAGTAAATTTCTCAAGAGTCCTGTTAAGGTAGTCATTTTGTTTGGCTAGCTCCTTACATGAGGCACACTTATTTGATTTGCTAGCCCTATCAGACTTTTCCTTATAGTGAGCTACCTTGGCTTTCAAAGCCTCACAAGACACACAATAGTCATCTCTAATCCTATCCATCTGCTCTTTGAACTTAACTCTAAAAGTTTCTTGTATCTTATCTACATTATGCCCAATTTCAATGCAAAGATCACAAGAATTAGAATCAACGACTTTCTTGGAAGCAGTCATGGACATGGATTGTTCAATTTTAGCTTTCTCCTTAAGAGTCTTGTTTAAGGCATCATTCTCAATTGTGAGTTTAACACAGTTTTCACATGAAGCAGTTTTAGAGTAAAGAACCATTTCAGTTATCTCCTTCATTTTAATCCTACTATCCTCACAATGAGAACACATGTGATTAGCATCAAATTTCTGCAATTCTTCTATAGTGCTATTCAATTTTAATTCAAGTAAAGCACAATTTGAACAGGGTAAAGGAATAGCATCTACAACAGTCACATCAAGAGCAATGGCATTCATGCAAGCAGAACTAGCCTTGAGAGTTTCTAGTTCATCAAAAGCATCTTTCAGTTGATTAGCAATAGAGAAATGAGCAGATTTCATATTTGCTAGTTCATTAAGCAAGCTAGAGCAAGAATCACAATTATCAGCAGGATTTATGGATTTGAGCCTATCAACTTCTAGGTTCAAGTCATCAATCATGGCATCCTGTTTCCTAATCGTTCTTTCTTGCTTATTCAGTCTTTTTTCAGCAAGAACTAAAGCACGTTTAATTTTAGCAAGTGAAGGACGTACCTCATCGGGATCGCTGAAAATATCATCGTCGTTGGAGGAGTCGACGTCATGGCTGTCCCTAGCCATGAAGCATATACCGGTGAAGTCCTGGGCCTTCTTCTTGCCATGAGAGTCATCGTTGTTGTCCTCCGTCTCTGAGTCCACATCGCTCATGTCAACACTCTCAAGAGCGGCAAGGACCTAGCTGACGAACTTGCGATAGTTTGGCTTCTTGGCTTTTGCATCCTGAGCTTGAGGACGCTTCTTGAAGTTCTTATCCTCCTTGCCCTTTAGCTTGGGGCATCTGGAACGAATGTGGTTTGGCTCACCACACTCAAAGCAAGTGACCGGGCCACCCCCTCCTCCTATTTCTCACCTTGTTGTAAACTCTCGAGAATTTGGTGGATAGGAGGGCTAAATCATCCTCAGGTAGCCTCTCTAGCTGCTCATCGCTTAAAGAGTGTAAAGCGGACAAAGAAAAACCGGATGAGCCAAAATCAAAGGAATCAGACGAGCTACCCTTAGATGGGTCAACCATCAAAGCTATCGACTCTGTCTTGGGGAGACGCGAGATAAAGTCAATTTCATGCGTCTTCAACCTCGAGTAGAGCTTATCCATGGTAAGCTCACTCATGACAGTGTTGTCATTGATGGATGTGATCTTCACCCCCCAGACCTTCACATCAAGAGCACACAAAAGCTGGCGTGCGTTTTCAGACTCAGTGAAAACAAGATCTACTGCACGTAGGTCATGAAGAATCTTGGAGAACCTCCCCCATAGCTCATCTAAAGACTCACCAGGCCTTTGCTTGATCTTTGAGTATTCTTTCTTGAGCTGATTCTGTCTCACTTCCTTGATCGCAGTAGAGCCCTCGTGGTAGTCACCAAGGGTCCTCCAGATCTCATGAGCAGACCTCAAATGAGCCACGCGCTCAAACTCAGATCGACTAAGGCCTTGGATCAGAAAGTTCTGAGCCTTGCTATTAGCCTTAACATCTGGAGTGATCACATCGTCATTGGTTGGCACCACATATGGATTTTTGACCTTAAGCCAAATAGCGTGCCCTTGAGCCTCGATGTATGCATGCATACGAGCCTTCCAATATGCAAAATCAACTCCATCGAAAACAAGTGGTTTGGTTGAATACTTGTCAGTCGCCATGGCTCCAAAGACTGGTTAAGATCTATGAGAAGAGCTAACCGGGCTCTGATACCACCTGTAGGACTGGAAAGACGACTAGAGGGGAGAGCTATGAGGATTAACAGCAGAAGACTTGTGTTAAACTTGAACCAAAATCCCCAAAGCAAGGAACCAACAGCACCAAACCCTAACAGAGCGGTCAGACCGACGTGTAATAGGCGGTCTGACCGGGGTGCGGTCTGACCGGTGTGTAAAAATCGGTCTGACCGATCCTGACCAGAAGCACTATTGACAGCCCGAAACCAAAACGAAAATCGGTCTAACTTTTGATTTACACGGCCAAACTTGACCAAATTTGGAACACACCTTCCTAAGGATATTAGGAACCTATTCCAATAAGAGATTGAGTAGATCCACATTAAAGTTTTGACATTTTTCTGTTTTACCGAAGGAGGGTTCAAAACTGGGCAAAAATAGAAAACTTGATCCAAACCTTGCTCGTGGGAGATTGATGATCTAGATGATCCTATATGTATTCCCACACATCACAGCAAGGTAAAATAGGGCACGAAACAAACCAAAAATCACAGGATCAAGGAAGCACCCAAAATCATCAAAAGAGAAGGGAAAACACAAGAAGATTCATCTTTGAACAATCATCCAGAGATTGATTCACGATTGGTTGTTGGTTACAGCCACTCTATCCATAGAGGACAAAGCTCAATCCATGAGCACACAACTCAACACATCTCCCTAGAACCCTAAGCCTCTCCTCTTTCTCCCTAAGCCCTAAGACAAACTAGGGTTTACAAAATGAAGTGCTTAGTTGGCAGCTGTGAACAGCTCCCTCTCTATTTATACTAGAGGCTTAGCTTCTAGAAGAGTTAACCCTAATGGGCTCCCGTTAAGGCCCAATACAAACGGGTCACACACGCATGTAATTTAAAGCACCGTCTTCACTTCTCTTGACCTAATCCACTTCTTGACGCTCCGTCTTGCGCTGCGGGTTGGCATTAGGTCACCAAGGCGGTATTTGGTAAAATTACCAAAATACCCATTCTCGATCTTTTCCGAAGACCGAGTCCGAACTGCGCAAAACACATCCATGCTTCGCCACGTGTAGGTTGATCCAGCGGCTCTCATCGTGTCGACAAGTCTCTCCCGTCCGGATCCCACCGGAACCTCCATGGCACTTGCACCGACCCCCGCACCGCTTGATCCAACCAGTCGCACCGAACTGCCCGTTCGGTTATCTTCATCCATTCTGCGCCAAGCTTGAGTCACTCGACCTCACCCGGCATCCATGATCGTTCTGGACCTCAGCTGTCCAAGCTTAGTCCCGATCCTCCTCGCCGTTGACCGTCGTTGACCTCCAAGCCACCTGCACAGTAATAGACAAGCAAACACGAATCCGGGAACAAGTTCTTCACAACTTGACCCACGTTAGCCAAAACATGTAATATGCAACACATATGCATTAACAAACATGGATATGACCTATCCCAAAATCAGTTCACAACTATCAACAATCAGCACAAAAACCGGTCAGACCGCCATTCTGGCCGGTCTAACCGCCCCTGGGACTGAACCAGAAAATCAATTTAGACAAGGCCGGTCTGACCGTCGGATTGGCCGGTCTGACCGCCAATGACCTGACAGTTCAGAAACTTTGCCGAAAACACGTGAAACTTCAAACCAAAAGCACCATTGCCAATTGTTTTATCATCCTAAGATCATGAGCATATCCCCATGATATCCACAGACTCTGACTCAACTCAATCCTAATACGAGCTCTTTCTTGAAACAGACTGAAACTCTAATTGCATTCTGTTATGGAGCCGAATTTGTATTGTTAGACAGGACTATAGCGTCCAAAAAAATAACTGAACTGGGCACTTGCTATTTTCTGCGCCTCTCGTAGTTCTTACTGTAAAAAGAACCCACAACATTTTCCCCCTTCCTCCAGAATCAGCTCGTCCTCGAGCTGGAAATTAGGATAACGAACACAAAAGTCCTATAGTGTGATCAAAGAAGCCTCAGAAGTCCGAGAATCCTTCCATTGGACAAACAACTCACAAACACCTCTATTTAGGCAGGCATGACGAACAGCGGACGGTGCAAGAACAACCTTGCCATGGTATATGTCCGGCAAAGGCACTACATTAGCTAGAGGTTCACCATGAAATTCTTTGGGCAATGCCACATGGATTACGTTATGAAGTCGTGCCTTGGCCAGCAATTGCAGACGATAGGCCACCAGCCCTATGCGCTCCAAAGTCTGAAAAGTCCCATAGAAACAAGGACTCAATGTGGAGGTGCGGCCAGTTACCGCCACTGCCGGTCGGTGCTGAAGGTGCAACAACACCCATTGACCTACTGTGAATTCCTGATCGCGACGATGATCATCATGCTGTCACTTCATAACCACGTGAGCTTGAAGCAACCTGCCCCGAATTCAGCAAGGAACTCGTCTCATTTGTTCCATTTGCCGATCCACTGTAGATACCCGAGTTGAACCGACTTGATAAGAGACAATCAACAGAGGATCAAGGCCGTAGACGACGCAGAAAGGAGTCTCACGTAATGCTGATTGGTACGAAGAGTTGTAACAGAACTCAGCCCTTGGAAGCCATTGAGCCCAATGCTTCGGACGATCTCCTAATAAACAGCGAAGATACATAGTAATAATCCTGTTAACGAACTCTGTTTGGCCATCAGATTGAGGATGAAAGGCCGAACTGCGATGAAGTTTAGTACCAGAAAGATTGAATAACTCTGTCCAAAAGTGACTAGTGAAAATGGGGTCATGATCGCTGACAATTGAAGATGGAATGCCGTGATATCTTACAACCTGATCAAAGAATGCCCTTGCCACCGAAGTTGTAGTATAAGGATGAGCTAAAGCTATGAAATGTGCATACTTGCAAAATCGATCAACGACCGATAAGATGACTGATTTACCATGCACTTTGGGCAAACCCTCCATAAAATCCATTAAGATATCTTCCCACACCGAACGCGGCACGTCCAATGGTTGCAAGAGTCCTGCCGGATGAAGATGATCAGTCTTGTTACGTTGACACACAGAGCAACCCTTGATATACTCGTGTACCAATTGAAGTAACTCGGTCGAGTAGAAATAGGAACGAAGACAGTGAAGAGTCTTCTGAGCTCCCTCATGTCTAGAACTGTGTACTTCCTCCAACAAACGTGGTGAAAGAGTCGATGAAGCTGGTACAAATACTCGACCGTGATGAAGAATTAGACCATCCACGACGGACCAAGTTGCACCTTCTTGACCCTCCTGAATCCTGCCGGTCGAGACAACAATTCTGACATTGAGGAAATTTTGCGATGCAGAGATTCAAACCAATCAAATTGTGGCACTGAAATATCCCGAAGGGAGAACATAGCTTCCTCTCGATGAGACAAAGCATCGTCTGCAGCATTTTGCCGCCCTAGCCGGTATTCAACAAAAAAAAAATCATAACCAAACAGCTTACTTACTCAATGATGTTGAGGAATAATTGATAGCCATTGATCAAGTAGGAATTTAAGGCTATAATAATTTGTGCACACCACAAAGCTGCGCCCCCAAAGATTGGGCCTCAAATACCAGACGGCTTGCACCAACCCAATTAACTCTCGTTCATAAGCTGCCAGCTTAAGATTGCTGCTCCACCAGCTTTACCTGCACCTCCACGGTAGTGTTGGGGCTTAGCTGCCCCGGTGTCGTCTTCCTTCACCATGGCTCCACCTGGGGTGTACGCCATGCCTACCACGGAGTCCGCGGGTCGTCCTGATGTGGTGATAGGTACTTTGCTTGTGGATTCATTTGATGCTTTAGTCCTTTTTTGATTTAGGGACTACCTATTCGTTTGTCTCGACGACGTTTGCTAGGAGTGCAAACTTGAGTGTGCAGTGGATTTCTCAGTCGATGTTGGTTAGTTCTCTTGAGGGTATTATTGCGAGCTCCACTATTTGTCCTAGGTGCTTTATTGTTATTGATAGGGAGAAGTTCACGTCGAATTTGATTGTTATTCAGTTGGAGCCTTTCGACATCATCTTGGGTATGGATTGGTTGCACTCCTATAGAGTCGTGATATCATGTTTCTGTAGGACTATCACCTTGCAGACTCCATCTGGTGGGACTTTGACCTTTCAGGGGAGTGCACCTCCACGCTCTCTTTGTGTGTTGGCCGGACTATTCCCCGGTCAGCGTGCAGTGAAGACTAGGCTTCTTTTGGCTCTTGTAGAGAAGCCGAGCGTGGCTTTGAAGATCGAGAAGATTCCGGTGGTTTGCGATTATCGAAATGTGTTCCTGGCTGAGCTTCTGGGGATGTCACTTGCGCGAGACATGGAGTTTCACATTGATCTTGTTCCGAGCACTCGGCCCATCTCATTGTCTCCGTATCGGCTGGCACATCCATTTCAGGATGAATTGAAGAAGTGGTTGGATGATTTGTTGGCTAAGAATATGATCAGCTGTAGTGTGTCGCCATAGGGAGCTTTTGTTCTGTTCACAGAGAAGAAGGATGGGATTTGGCGTATGTGTGTTGATTATCATGCGCTTAATTCAGTCACGATCAAGAATAAATATCATTTGCCCCGCATTGAGGATTTGTTTGATCAGTTGAGTGGAGCTCAGGTGTTCTCCAAGATTGATCTTTAGTCGGGGTATAATCAAATCTGTGCGCGTGAACAGGATGATGTTGAGAAAATGGCTTTCTCCACTAGGTATGGGCTTTATGAGTATAAAGTTATGTCTTTTGGACTGATTAATTCACCTTCCATTTTTATGGAGACCATGAATAGTATGCTGCACGAGTATCTAGATGACTTTATGGTGGTGTTCATTGATGATATTCTTATCTACTCTAAGACCAATGAGGATCATGAGCGTCACTTGAGACTAGTACTAGAGACTTTCAGAAAGCACAAGTTCTATGCCAAGTTGAAGAAGTGTGAGTTCTGGATTTCAGAAGTGGGTTTTCTAGGCATGTGATCTATCCTTAGGGCATTACTGTTGATCCTAGCAAGATCTCTATAGTGGTGGACTGGACGAGGCCGACCAACGTGAAGGAGGTGAGGAGTTTCTTAGGTTTGGCTGGTTACTATCGGCGTTTCGTGCAAGATTTCTCTATTATCACCAAGCCAATGTCTCAGCTTACTCAGAAAGGCGTGAGATTCAAGTGGACTAATAGTGCTAGCGTAGTTTCAACATTTTGAAGGAGAGGTTGGTGACTTCTCCTATCCTCACTCTTCCTGAGCCAGGGAAGCGCTTCACAATATTTTCAGATGCGTCTTGAGTGGGTCTTGGCTATGTGCTTATGCAAGATGGCAAGGTGATTACTTATGCATCGAGGCAGTTAAAGAAGCACGAGCAGAATTATCCCACACATGACTTGGAATTGGCTGCAGTTGTTTTTGCTCTCAAGATCTGGAGGCATTACTTGTATGGAGAGTCTTGTGATATTTTCACAGATTACAAGAATCTCAAGTATATCTTCACTCAGAAGGATCTTAATTTGAGGCAAAGGAGATGACTAGAATTGATCAAGGACTATGATCTTACCATTCAGTATCTTCCAGGCAAAGCCAATGTGGTTGCTGGTGCTCTTAGTCGCAAGACGGCTTTCGCTACTCTAGATTGCATCGTTGATGATTTTGATCGCATGGGGATATCCTATTGCTATGCGGGTACGACACTTGTCGAGACGTAGTTGATCCTTGAGTTAGCTATTCCAGACTGTGTGCAGGAAGTGCAGCAGAATGACCGGTTATTGCAGGAGGTTAGAAAGTGTCTGGATGAGGGTGACGAGGATTAAAATATCTAAATATTACTTTAATATTTAATTAAAGAGCGCATGTCCTTCGTGGTCGTAACCCCTAAGGCTAACGACCCCTGGTCGTGAGGATTCTAGAGGTTACTTTATGAGTACCTTGGTCGGAGAGGTCATGTACCTGCTACTCGACTAGATGACTGCTCGTAGAAGCTTTGAACTGGCACTTGGACTTGGTTCCAAGTATATTCCTCCCGTGTGATGAATAGAGCATATGTCATATTTACTCTAAACTACGTGATGCTTGACAGTCCTAAGTCATTGACAATAACCACCATATGGTTATTATCTCCCACTGGCATCAACTTCTGGGGAGTTGGCTCTGTGCCAACTACCACCATTTCTCTGACCAGATGTGATGCTTCCAACAGGCACCTTCCTCCAGGAGTAACTGCCACCCCTTTACTGGTATTTAAAGGCGGATGATGGACAACGAGAAGGAGATAGGACATCAAGCAAGATCAGATAACAATCATCAGAGAAGACATACAAGAAATTGTATACGATCCAAAGCATAATACACTACATTCTCAGTATAATTAGGATTAGTCCTCTGTCTTATCGAAGGCACCCCTGTAAAGGATCCAGTTCATTGCAATAAAGAGCTGTCCTCATTCTCTCCCAAGAACTCTTTGCCATTTTTCTCTATTTATTTCGTAAGATCGGCGACTCGATCGTCGACAGCTGGCGCCGTTCGTGGGAAAGAAGGCATTGAGTTCTTGAAGCTTTCTTCGCTCAAGAATTCCTCATTCACTTCCTTTGCTCCATCGTCGCTCATGCGAACATGATAGGGACTTAGGATGAGAAAAACTGATTCGACCTGGTGGACTACTCCAACCTCGACATGGACACATGTATTCACATCATGGAAGAAAACGAGATATCGTCATCATCCTCCTCCGCCAGCTCGCCATTCGTTGAGAATAGCGAAATCGACCGGATAGATGAGGATTCACAGCCACAATCCGTGGCGCTCCCAGAGGAACCTGTCATTCTGACTAATTCAGAATGTCCGAACACCTCTACAAGCCCAATCCATCCGACTGGCAAGACTGGCGACAGAAGTCCAATGATGCAATCAGAGAGTCCATGTACTCTTGATATTGTCATGGACGACCAGTATTCGCTAACGGCTCCTACGTATTTCGGAGGCCAACCAACATCTTGTGAGGGTATCAATGAAGTTATCACCGATCATAGGCCAAGTGGGCATGGTCAAACTCAGCATACGGTCGGCAATCCGCCACATCAGGCTGAGTCCACCACAAAGCCCACCGAAGGTGGTAATCTTCGACCGCTCCCCATCGTGGAAGCTCCTTGCGGAAGCAATAGAAGGTTCTCGCTTAGCTATGACGGGAGCTCTTTGGAGGATTGCTATTGGTGCCACAAGGTTAATGCAATCAGAGATACCGATCAAGATGCCATGCACAGTCCTCCACGGCTTGTCCCACCACCACTTGTTGATGGAAATGGTGCGGGCACTCAAGCACCAACTGGCGGAGGCAAACGAACTAATGGACGTCGATCAGTTAATTCTCTTGTTCCTACCTCACAGCACGTGGTAGGTCAGACAGGACAAACCGGAAGGTCGAAGGGAACTTCGACTCATCGAATGCCCTTTGCTGGCGACAATCCTTCAAGACCATCGGTAACTATCCAAAACCTACAACGAGTTCATGACATTCTAAATAACTCAGATCCTGCTCTAGCAGAGACTCCGGGTTATGTTTAACTTGCAGGGCATGTGTTGGTGATCCTCCAAGAAACCATGCAGCGTACAGAAATTAATATACCAGGAGCAAAGGAACTCGCAAAGTCAGATGATGACTTTGTTCTAGTGCTCCTCCCTCAGCAGAGGACAACATGGTCAGACAGAGGACCGAACGATATCAAGACACCCTCGTAGATTCTGACCAGGGAGTCACGAGGGAAGACAGCTCTTCCCAATAGCCACTCCTGCTCCTCGTCAAGAGGAACGACCGCTTGGTTCCGATGACCATCGGCATCGTCTGAACCAAGCAGGTGGTTAAAAACGTAACACTAGTGTTTATGACCGAATTGGGACACCGAATACTTGTTCATTTTTTCCCTAATTCTTCCACCGCAAAACTCTGTGCGCATTTAATGGCTGTTGTATCACATTAAATGCAGTCACATCTGAGGTACTTTATTTTATTCTTTTATTGGCACACCCTGTCCTAACCTTGTCCTATCCACCACCAATCATTGACACGTTTTGCTCAAGCCCCTTGTTGTTTCTCCACCAGCTCCGGCTATAAATAGCCTGGGCATGCCTCCCTTTGTCACCTTTTTGCTCATTTCCAACTTCCTTGCTCCCGTCTGGTGTTCTCCTTGCTCGGGACCTCACCAAGGAGTTCTTGAAGATACTCCATCACCTCTTCATCGCCAAAAAGGCCTCTCTGTTGGTTCCTACAGATACCTTTGCAAGGACCACCCTCTTTTGGGTTGGACCTCCCCTCTCAGCCAGGACCTCTTGCTTCTTTGTTTAGTTTGAGTTTGTTTAAGCTCTTTTTAAGTCTTCTTTTAAGTTCTTTGCTTGGAGCTGGTTTGCTTATTTGGTTCTTTGGCGAACGTGTAGATCCCGAGTTTGAGGAGGAGTTCTTGGACCCAGCAGTTTCTTTTGAAGGCTCACCACTGCTTAACGAAGGCAAGTCGCAGACTCCTTGATCATATTGAGCCGAACTTTTAAACGTATTTTGTTTTACCTTATCATGCATGGCTACTTTCATAAGAAATATTTTGGGCAGTAGTTATTTCCCCACTTGATAATATGCCATCCTTGAAGTTTGTGCTGGCATGTTGTCATCATCACCTTGGACACCTTAGATTGGGCTATTTAGTTGGCATGATTTGATATTGCCAACCTGGGGCCGTAGGTTTATGCTTAGTCCTACTTTTAGAACTATGGGTCTGGTGGATCATGCTTCTTCAATAATAATCTTGACTAATTGAGCTATGGAACCTGTGGTTGGTGCCACTAATTAAGCAACTATGGTAGGATGCCATAAGTTGTGTTGATTGTAGTGCAAGGCCACTTTGTTAAAATTTGGTTGTGCCAAGACTAGGTGGTCTTTTGGCAGGGTTAATCACAAAATTATTTTATGCTTGGGCAAGAAGGCAGGAAGTGAGTAGTGGGTGCTGTGCACTTTGGGTTGTGGAAGTCTTGCCTGAGTAGCATTAAGGACTTAACTTTGTGTTCTATTGATCTGGGCCTTTGAGTGCAACCACAAGATCATTTTATGGGGATGGTCTGGGCTGAATAATTAGTAATGTTGTGACTGTTTACTGGTGGTGTGCGGCCGATTCGCATGGCGCAAGAGGGGGCCAGGTTCCTTTTTAGGACGGCGAAACCTTAGTGGGCAGGTCAGGTCACGACAGAGCTTTGTAAAGGCCTTGTCGCGCTCTCTAGACTGCTCACCTTCGGGGGTGAGCAAGGGTTCCGACCGGAACTCGCCCCGCTAGAGAGGTCGTGAATTGTGGGTAAAGTTGTACACCTCTGCAGAGTATCAATCTATTCGAATAGCCAAGTCCTTGGTCATGGACATTGCCCGGTGAAAATGGTGCAAGGGGTAGACTTTGCTAAAATTTGTGTTCCAAGGCTGGCTTGGGACATCTGCAAGTGTTCTGGGTGGCTCCGAGTGCTTGTGATGTCTTCGGTTGGTCGTGGAGGTCTTGGGAACCCTAGGGTGGTCCAATGAGCTCCTGAGTGGGTGCTCAGAGGAGATCTTGGAGCCCTAGGGGGGGGGGTCTTTGGGAGCTCTGGAGCTGGGGCTCCAGAGAGGTCTTGGGAGAGGTCCTAGTCGTGGGTGCGACTTGACCCCCCCTAAGAGGTCTTGGGAGCTCTGGAGTGGGTACTCTAGAGTGGTCTTGGGAGAGGTCTTGGTCGTGGGTGCGACCAGACCTCCCCCAAGTGGCTTGGGAAGTGAGTTGGTGCTCACTCCCCCTCTTTTCAACAAATGTACTTATGTAATATTGTTTCAAATTGAGATTTTCAATCTATACATGTTATTTACTGTCAAACTTTGCTTTTTGCAACGAACCCTATAGCCCTCATTGTTAAGCCGATGCATGAATATTATTTGCATAATTTCTCCCTGCGATTTGATGAGTACATTCAAAGTACTCATGGCTTTAAGCCCTGTGTTAAAGTAGTGGTTGTAACAGCCCAAAGTTCTCTTACCAATTTAATATTTATTAAAGTTACTATTTTATTGAATTTTTGAAATTTGAAAGAGTTTGATTGATTTATTTGAATTTCGAAGTTTTAAAAGTCAAAAGTAAAATTTATTAAAGTTTTTAAAGTTTTATTTGAGTTAAAGTTGAAAAATAAAATTAATTAATTTCTAGAATTTTCCGAGATTTTTAAAAGCTTTCCTAATTATTTTAAAACCAAAATAAATTACGTGCAAAAACTATTACCATTTAAGTTGGAATTATTTTTATTAAGTTCAAAATAATTATAGGAATTTTGAGAATTTTTATAGAATTTTGAACTCTATTTGCTATCTTCCAAAATTGTATTTATTTATTACTTAAATCTGAATTAATTTCGAAAAAAATATTAATAAAAATTTTTTCTCTATGGCAGGCTGACCAACCAACTTCCCACTCGGTCATTCATCTCAATTTGCTCCCAACACAAGACGCTTAACTCCAAAATACACTATGCATGCACAACCAACTAACCATCAGATTTCAATTGAATATAGGCTTTCCATCTATTATTTTATTCCTCCGTTCTCTCTCATCTTCTTCCCAAAACGATTTTGCTTCTGTTGCTTCCCGAGAGCAAAGAATGGCAGCACCATGGCGAACCTCCCATGGTCGCACCCACACGACCTCGCCGCCCGACCACCAACACTAGCGCCGCCGCCCCACTCCACGCGCCACCTCTCCTCTTCCCTCTCTTCCCTTGTCGCCATTAAACCGAACCATGAAGCTCCAAAACCTTCATTAATGGCGGCAACCACCTTTCTTCTTTTTTTCCCCACTCAAAGCATTAATACCAATCCCGCTCAGGTTTAAACGTCCGCACTAATGTCACGCGACGTCGCGAAGACCTTCAATTGGATGTTTCATCCACTACATACTGTTAATTAAGCCATTTTCTTTTCGTTTTTATGCACGCGAACGGCTGTCCCACGATCTCCTCTCCCGCCCTCTCGCCCCTATAAAAGGGAGCACGAGGTGCCCCTCCTCTCACTCATCCTATCCCCACCACTCACTCCTCTCTCTCGCCTCACCTCACGGATCGGCATTTCTTCGACGCCGCCGAGCTCCTTCCGCTGCCTCTAGCGCTTTCTACTGGTGGAGCCCGGCACCATCGACCACACCGCTAGCTTCTCGCGACGTTCTACGCCGTGCTCCTCGCCACGGAGCATCGCTGGCACTGCCGCCACCGGAGCCAAGCCGCGTCGACGTTGTCATCCTTGCCTCCGACCATCCGTGCATGTCCCACCACAACCAAGGTGAGCATCGGTATCCACGTCCTCCCCTCTCTCCATTCCACCCCTCGTCGGTCGCCGGAATGCCGTCGTTCGCTGGCAATATCAACATCCGAACCGTAGACTAAAGCTTCTCCCTTTGTGAATTGCGTCGCCGTCGAGCTAGCTCCGGCCACACCGTCTCCACCACCGGCATCGCGATGTCGCACTCTTCGTGATGCTCTCTTTCTCGCCGGTGCCGCCACCGAGCACCGTCGGCACTAGGTCCAAACCGCCGCCACTTTTGTTATGCTCGTTAGTTTGAGGAAGATGAACAGTAGATATCTAGTCATGTGCTACATCCTTTGTACATAACATTTTAATCTTTCAAAATTTCGTTCTCCTACATGCAAGCTCCAAATCCGTTGATTCTTTCACCTAAATTCATCTAAATTCATCTACTATTTTTAGTATTTATTTCATAATTTTTAGATTTTATTTAATTTCCGTTAATTATTTGGTCCATTTTGCGCGTCATTGCCGCCGCCGGCCAACCGTACACTTTCCACCCCAACCGAGGCTAGCGTTGCGTTCCCTGCGGTTCCCTCTTCAAATCGCCGCAAACCTCATCTGCTAACTCCTCTCCGTTTGCCCGCAACGCCGTCATCCGCCCGCCGTCCGCCGAAGATTTTCTCTGTCAGACTGCGTCGCCATCGAATGTTATCTGTCCGAGCCATCAACACTGTTGAGTTTTCCTCGACATATCGTACTTCCGTCACTATCACCTTGGTCATAAAACTCTTTCTTTGTTTCCAGTTATCCGAAACCATAATTTTTGATGAATAGTATAATTTTCGGAATTATATTATTTCATGTGACATTCAACCTTCCGGAATTTCGTTCTCTTTCATACGAACTCCGATTCCTTCGATTCAACTTCCTAAATTCATAAAAAGTCGATACCTTCCTAGCAGTATTTATGTTATAATGTTTGGATTTTATTTGGATTTTATTTGAATATTATTTGAATTCGAATCGTTTACGCGTATAGATTTCGACGACTTTGGACGACCGGATTTCAACGCCGTTTGAGAATAATCCATTAAGCAAGGCAAGTTACACTTTGACCATGTTGCACCTACTATGTTAAAGTTATTTAGTTCAGTTTTTAAGATTATTATTGCATGCATATTTTTAGTCAATTATTTTAATACCTTGTTTAAATGCTTAGTTATTCCATTTGTTGTTGTATGGCCAACTTTGAATATTGAAATGTCATCCCTTGTCACCATAGATAAATTGTTTGGAAATGCTTAGCAAATGCTCAAACCATGATTTTGATTTTGGGAGGATTTAGCCAAGCCAAATCATTACAAATTTGTTTAAACTTGAACCTATGGTATTGTTTTACCATAGTGTTATTGTAAAGGTGGTTTTACTAAATAAAATAAAGATGGTTTGGACTTGGGCGTAACGGATGAAAGGTGGGTGCAGTTTATGCACGGTTTAATCTGGTTAGGATTAAAGCCCGTGGTTTAATTGGAAAGACGCCAAGTCAATTAAGGACCGCCTTTGAGCTGCCTTTGCTATGCCAAAACGTACCACCACATGTCCTGTATGGGAAGGACTCGGCTTAATAATTTGGGATACCTCATAGATATTCGTGCCATGTTGTATGAGTGGGTGTTGGTTAGACAAGAGTCCCACATGGCGCAAGAGGGGCTTCCTGAGGATGGTTAGTCCAATGGAAGCGAAACCTTAGCGGGCATGAGTATTGTGAGGTAGATCATTGTAACGGCCTTGTGATATTTGCTCTCACACGCCTTAGGAAGCGTGGATTGGCCGACACAAAGGGTATAATATCTCGTGTGGGTAAAGCCTGCATAAACTCGCAGAGTGTAAAACTATTGAATAGCGCGTCATGATCATGGACATGCTAGCAAAGCCACTCAAAGTTAGACTTGGATTTTGATTTCAAAAAGACTTTGTCAAATGGTTTATCCAAATGGGAATTGGGCGGGAAGCCATGTGATAGGAGGGTATCCTTCACCATTCATGTGTGAATGTTATCTGACTATAAAATTGATTTAGAAAATAAATTTTAGTTATGTAATAATTGCTTTGGAACTTAGTACAAGTATTTAAAGAAAATGCTGCTTTATGCAAATTCAACCATATTAAGCTTTTCTTTGAAATACCCATATATGCATGTCATTCTGTTATTTGACGGGTGTAACTTGCGAGCACGGTAGTTGTGCTCATTCTTGCTTAATGCAAATAATTTCAGAGGAGAAGGACTTTGCGATCTCGACGACTAGGTCGCTTCCCCAGTCGATTGCCTGTGGCAGATTAACTGGACTCTACTACATCTTCGTCTTCCGCTGTGTTTATTTTATTGTTGGCCCGTAAGCCTCCTTTGTAATCAACTCGTTGTTATTTATTAATAAAGTTGTGATATGATTTTGTTACCATATTTGTTTTATGTGTGGACTAGCTACGATCATGGGACTAGTTCGTAAATACACAGAGGATTTGGGAGTGTTAATCCCGGGTCTTACAAAGTGGTATCAGAGCCATATCGACTGTAGGTCGTGACCTAGTTAGAATGGCCGTTAGTTGAAAAACTTCAAAATTTATTTTATAACAAGAAAAATAAATTGTTCTCTTCTCATCTTGGTCATCTATCTATTTTTAGCTTCTTCATAGCAATTCTTTCTTACCTAATGTTCTTTCACCATTTTATAATGTTAAATGGATCATCTTTCCCTTATAAATTTCTATAGTCGGTCAACACGATTATTAACCCTTACATTCAAGACTACAAGACATGGAGCCATCGAGAAAGTATCATCGTCTCCACCATCCAAGGACAACGGACAAGATATACCGAAGATCGATTTGTCAGCCAAGCCATATAGCTTAAGTTTGTCAAGACTCATTCTGTGTATTGAGTCGTTTCACCAAGTTACGATTATCGATCGAGTAGAACGTTGTATTGTTCCTTTATTTGTATGGTATATTTTATTTTGGTACGTCGTACGTAGATCTTTTGATCTTGTGTACAACGTTTTCTTTAATGGGTAGACTTCTCTCCTCATAGCTTTCTTTCTCACCCTTTGCTATTTTCCTCTTCTCTAACAATCCATTGGACTTCTAACCTATCGTGCACCCGTGACATGAAGAACGGATTGATACTTCAAAACTTCGGACAACTCAAGACGCCTAACCGAAGATAGACTCTTTCTATCTCTCAATTCATTTGTCTTTTGTCCGTCTTCTTTCTTTCTAGTTTCTCTGAATCTCGGGACGAGATTCCTTTTAGGGGTAGTTTTGTAATGACTCAAAGTTCTGCTACCAATTTAATATTTATTAAAGTTATCATTTTATTGAATTTTCAAATTTGAAAGAGTTTGATTGATTTATTTGAATTTCTGAAGTTTTAAAAGTCAAAAGTAAAATTTATTAAAGTTTTTAAAGTTTTATTTGAGTTAAAGTTGAAAAATAAAAATTAATTAATTTCTAGAATTTTCCGAGATTTTAAAAGCTTTCCTAATTATTTTAAAACCAAAATAAATTACGTGCAAAAACTATTACCATTTAAGTTGGAATTATTTTTATTAAGTTCAAAATAATTATAGGAATTTTTGAGAATTTTTCTAGAATTTTTGAACTCTATTTGCTATCTTCTAAAATTGTATTTATTTATTACTTAAATCTGAATTAATTTCGAAAAAAAAATATTAATAAAATTTTTTTTCCTGCGCGGGCAGCCAACCAACTTCCCACTCGGTCATCTATCTCAATTTGCTCCCAACACAGCACGCTTAACTCCAAAATACACTATGCATGCACAACCAACTAACCATCTCTATTTCAATTGAATATAGGCTTTCCATCTATTATTTTATTCCCTCCGTTCTCTCTCATCTTCTTCCCAAAACGATTTTGCTTCCTGTTGCTTCCTGAGAGCAAAGAATGGTAGCAGCCATGGCCGAACCTCCCATGGTCGCACCCCACACGACCCTCGCCGCCCGACCACCAACACCAGCAGCGCCGCCTCGGCCCCACTCCACCGCGCCACCTCTCCTCTTCCCCTCTCTTCCCCTTGCTGCCATTAAAACTGAACCATGAAGCTCCAAAACCTTCATTAATGGCGGCAACCACCTTTCTTCTTCTTTTTCCCCACTCAAAGCATTAAAACCAATCCTGTCGGCTTAAACGTCCGCACTAATGTCACGCGACGTCGCAAAGACCTTCAATTGGATGTTTCATCCACTACATACTGATTAATTAAGCCATTTTCTTTTCGTTCTTTAAGTGCACGCGAACGGCTGTCCCACGATCTCCCTCTCCGGCCCTCTCCGCCCCTATAAAGGGAGCACGAGGTGCCCTCCTCTCACTCATCCCATCCCCACCACTCACTCCTCTCTCGCTCTCACCTCGCCGGATCGGCATTTCTTCGACGCCCGAGCTCCTTCCGCCGCCTCTAGCGCTTCACGGTGGAGCCCGGCACCATCGACCACACCGCTTAGCTTCGCCGCGACGTTTCTACGCCGTGCTTTCGCCTTCGCGGAGCATCGCCGGCACTGCCGCCATCGCGGAGCCAAGCGCGCCGACGTTGTCATCCTCGCCTCCGACCATCCGTGCATGTCCCACCACAACCAAGGTGAGCATCGGTATCCACGTCCTCCCCTCTCTCCATTCCACCCCTCGTCGGTCGCCGGAATGCCGTCGTTCGCTGGCAATATCAACATCCGAACCGTAGACTAAAGCTTCTCCCTTTGTGAATTGCGTCGCCGTCGAGCTAGCTCCGGCCACACCGTCTCCACCACCGGCATCGCGATGTCGCACTCTTCGTGATGCTCTCTTTCCCTCGCCGGTGCCGCCACCGAGCACCGTCGACACTAGGTCCAAACCGCCGCCACTTTTGTTATGCTCGTTAGTTTGAGGAAGATGAACAGAGATATCTAGTCATGTGCTACATCCTTTGTACATAACATTTTAATCTTTCAAAATTTCGTTCTCCTACATGCAAGCTCCAAATCCGTTGATTCTTTCACCTAAATTCATCTAAATTCATCTACTATTTTTAGTATTTATTTCATAATTTTTAGATTTTATTTAATTTCCGTTAATTATTTGGTCCATTTTGCGCGTCATTGCCGCCGCCAACCGTACACTTTCCACCCCAACCGAGGCTAGCGTATGCGTTCTCATGTTCCTCTTCAAATCGCCGCAAACCTCATCTCGCTAACTCCTCTCCGTTTGCCGCAACGCCATCATCCGCCCGCCGTCTGCCAAGATTTTCTCTGTCAGATCGCCGCCATCGAATGTTATCTGTCCGAGCCATCAACATCTGTTGAGTTTTCCTCGACATATCGTATTCCGCCACTATCACCTTGGTCATAAAACTCTTTCTTTGTTTCCAGTTATCCAAACCATAATTTTTGATGAATAGTATAATTTTCGGAATTATATTATTTCATGTGACATTCAACCTTCCGAATTTCGTTCTCCTCATACGAACTCCGATTCCTTCGATTCAACTTCCTAAATTCATAAAAAGTCGATACCTTCCTAGCAGTATTTATGTTATAATGTTTGGATTTTATTTGAATATTATTTGAATTGAATCGCTTACTGCAGATAGATTTAACGACTTTGACGACTGATTTCAACGCCGTTTGAGAATAATCCATTAAGCAAGGCAAGTTACACTTTGACCATGTTGCACCTACTATGTTAAAGTTATTTAATTCAGTTTTTAAAATTATTATTGCATGCATATTTTTAGTCAATTATTTTAATACCTTGTTTAAATGCTTAGTTATTCCATTTGTTGTTGTATGGCCAACTTTGAATATTGAAATGTCATCCCTTGTCACCATAGATAAATTGTTTGGAAATGCTTAGCAAATGCTCAAACCATGATTTTGATTTTGGGAGGATTTAGCCAAGCCAAATCATTACAAATTTGTTTAAACTTGAACCTATGGTATTGTTTTACCATAGTGTTATTGTAAAGGTGGTTTTACTAAATAAAATAAAGATGGTTTGGACTTGGGCGTAACGGATGAAAGGTGGGTGCAGGTTTATGCACGGGTTTAATCTGGTTAGGATTAAAGCCCAGGGTTTAATTGGAAAGACGCCCAAGTCAATTAAGGACCGGCCTTTGAGCTGCCTTTGCTATGCCAAAACGTATCACCACATGTCCTGTATGGGAAGGACTGCTTAATAATTTGGGATACCTCATAGATATTCGTGCCATGTTGTATGAGTGGGTGTTGGTTAGACAGTAGTCCCACATGGCGCAAGAGGGGGCTCCCGGAGGATGGTTAGTCCAATGGAAGCGAAACCTTAGCGGGCATGAGTATTGTGAGGTAGATCATTGTAACGGCCTTGTGATATTTGTTCACACACGCCTTAGGAAGCGTGGATTGGCCGACACAAAGGGTATAATATCTCGTGTGGGTAAAGCTGCATAAACTCGCAGAGTGTAAAACTATTGAATAGCGTCATCATGTCATGGACATGCTAGCAAAGCCACTCAAAGTTAGACTTGGATTTTGATTTCAAAAAGACTTTGTCAAATGGTTTATCCAAATGGGAATTGGGCGGGAAGCCATGTGATAGGAGGGTATCCTTCACCATTCATGTGTGAATGTTATCTGACTATAAAATTGATTTAGAAAATAAATTTTAGTTATGTAATAATTGCTTTGGAACTTAGTACAAGTATTTAAAGAAAATGCTGCTTTATGCAAATTCAACCATATTAAGCTTTTCTTTGAAATACCCATATATGCATGTCATTCTGTTATTTGACGGGTGTAACTTGCGAGCACGGTAGTTGTGCTCATTCTTGCTTAATGCAAATAATTTCAGAGGAGAAGGACTTTGCGATCTCGACGACTAGGTCGCTTCCCCAGTCGATTGCCTGTGGCAGATTAACTGGACTCTACTACATCTTCGTCTTCCGCTGTGTTTATTTTATTGTTGGCCTGTAAGCCTCCTTTGTAATCAACTCTGTTGTTATTTATTAATAAAGTTGTGATATGATTTTGTTACCATATTTGTTTACTGTGTGGACTAGCTACTGATCATGGGACTAGTTCAGAAATACACAGAGGATTTGGGAGTGTTAATCCCGGGTCTTACAAAGTGGTATCAGAGCCATATCGACTGTAGGTCGTGACCTAGTTAGAATGGCCGTTAGTTGAAAAACTTCAAAATTTATTTTATAACAAGAAAAATAAATTGTTCTCTTCTCATCTTGGTCATCTATCTATTTTTAGCTTCTTCATAGCAATTCTTTCTTACCTAATGTTCTTTCACCATTTTATAATGTTAAATGGATCATCTTTCCCTTATAAATTTCTATAGTCGGTCAACACGATTATTAACCCTTACATTCAAGACTACAAGACATGGAGCCATCGAGAAAGTATCATCGTCTCCACCATCCAAGGACAACGGACAAGATATACCAAGATCGATTTGTCACCAAGCCATATAGCTTAAGTTTGTCAAGACTCATTCTGTATTGAGTCGTTTCACCAAGTTACGATTATCGATCGAGTAGAACGTTGTATTGTTCCTTTATTTGTATGGTATATTTTATTTTGGCACGTCAGACGAGATCTTTTGATCTTGTGTACAACGCGTTTTCTTTAATGGGTAGACTTCTCTCCTCATAGCTTTCTTTCTCACCCTTTGCTATTTTCCTCTTCTCTAACAATCCATTGGACTT
Source organism: Phyllostachys edulis (assembly GCA_036346405.1). NCBI lineage: Eukaryota > Viridiplantae > Streptophyta > Magnoliopsida > Poales > Poaceae > Phyllostachys > Phyllostachys edulis. Next base: position 30,177,225 of record CM070561.1, on the reverse strand, counting down.
CTAACCTATTAGTGCACCCAGGACATGAAGAACGGATTGATACTTCAAAAACTTCGGACAACTCAAGACGCCAACTGGAAGATAGACTCTTTCTATCTCTCAATTCATTTGTCTTTTGTCCGTCTTCTTTCTTTCTAGCCTCTCTGAATCTCGGGGACGAGATTCCTTTTAAGGGGGGTAGTTTTGTAACAGCCCAAAGTTCTGTTACCAATTTAATATTTATTAAAGTTATCATTTTATTGAATTTTCTGAAATTTGAAAGAGTTTGATTGATTTATTTGAATTTCTGAAGTTTTAAAAGTCAAAAGTAAAATTTATTAAAGTTTTTAAAGTTTTATTTGAGTTAAAGTTGAAAAATAAAAATTAATTAATTTCTAGAATTTTCCGAGATTTTTAAAAGCTTTCCTAATTATTTTAAAACCAAAATAAATTACGTGCAAAAACTATTACCATTTAAGTTGGAATTATTTTTATTAAGTTCAAAATAATTATAGGAATTTTTGAGAATTTTTCTAGAATTTTTGAACTCTATTTGCTATCTTCTAAAATTGTATTTATTTATTACTTAAATCTGAATTAATTTCGAAAAAAATATTAATAAAATTTTTTTTTCTCTATGCAAGCAACCAACCAACTTCCCACTCGGTCATCTATCTCAATTTGCTCCCAACACAAAGACGCTTAACTCCAAAATACACTATGCATGCACAACCAACTAACCATCTCTATTTCAATTGAATATAGGCTTTCCATCTATTATTTTATTCCCTCCGTTCTCTCTCATCTTCTTCCCAAAACGATTTTGCTTCTGTTGCTTCCTCGAGAGCAAAGAATGGCAGCAGACCATGGCCGAACCTCCCATGGTCGCACCCCACACCGACTCTCCGCCGACCACCAACACCAAGCAAGCGCCTCCGCCCCACTCCACCGCTCCACCTCTCCTCTTCCCTCTCTTCCCTTGTCGCCATTAAACCGAACCATGAAGCTCCAAAACCTTCATTAATGGCGGCAACCACCTTTCTTCTTCTTTTTCCCCACTCAAAGCATTAAAACCAATCCCGCTCGGCTTAAACGTCCGCACTAATGTCACGCGACGTCAAAGACCTTCAATTGGATGTTTCATCCACTACATGATTAATTGCCATTTTCTTTTCGTTCTTTAAGTGCACGCGAACGGCCGTCCCACGATCTCCTCTCCCGCCCTCTCCGCCCCTATAAAGGGAGCACGAGGTGCCCTCCTCTCACTCATCCCATCCCCACCACTCACTCCTCTCTCTCGCTCTCACCTCGCCGGATCGGCATTTCTTCGACGCCGCCGAGCTCCCTTCCGCGCTCTAGCGCTTCTACTGGTGGAGCCCCAGCACCATCGACCACACCGCTAGCTTTCGCCTCGCGACGTTCTACGCCGTGCTCCTCGCCACGGAGCATCGCTGGCACTGCCGCCATCAGGAGCCTAAGCCGCCGACGTTGTCATCCTCGCCCGACCATCCGTGCATGTCCCACCACAACCAAGGTGAGCATCGGATCCACGTCCTCCCTCTCTCCATTCCACCTCGTCGGTCGCCGAATGCCGCTGATTCACTGGCAATATCAACATCCGAACCGTAGACTAAAGCTTCTCCTTTGTGAATTGCGTCGCATTGCCGAGCTAGCTCGCCACACCGTCTCCACCACCGGCATCGCGATGTCGCACTCTTCGTGATGCTCTTTTCCCTCGCCGGTGCCGCCACCGAGCACCGTCGGCACTAGGTCCAAACCGCCGCCACTTTTGTTATGCTCGTTAGTTTGAGGAAGATGAACAAGAGATATCTAGTCATGTGCTACATCCTTTGTACATAACATTTTAATCTTTCAAAATTTCGTTCTCCTACATGCAAGCTCCAAATCCGTTGATTCTTTCACCTAAATTCATCTAAATTCATCTACTATTTTTAGTATTTATTTCATAATTTTTAGATTTTATTTAATTTCCGTTAATTATTTGGTCCATTTTATGCGTCATTGCCGCCGCCGCCAACCGTGACACTTTCCACCCCAACCGAGGCTAGCGTTATGCTCTCATGTTCCTCTTCAAATCGCCGCAAACCTCATCTGCTAACTCCTCTCCGCTTGCCCGCAACGCCGCTATCCGCCCGCCGTCCGCCAAGATTTTCTCTGTCAGATCAAGGCCGCCATCGAATGTTATCTCGTCCGAGCCATCAACATCGTTGAGTTTTTCTCGACATATCGTATTCCGTCACTATCACCTTGGTCATAAAACTCTTTCTTTGTTTCCAGTTATCCGAAACCATAATTTTTGATGAATAGTATAATTTTCGGAATTATATTATTTCATGTGACATTCAACCTTCCGAATTTCGTTCTCCTCATACGAACTCCGATTCCTTCGATTCAACTTCCTAAATTCATAAAAAGTCGATACCTTCCTAGCAGTATTTATGTTATAATGTTTGGATTTTATTTGAATATTATTTGAATTCGAATCGTTTACGCCAGATAGATTTAACGACTTGGACGACCGATTTCAACGCCGCTTGAGAATAATCCATTAAGCAAGGCAAGTTACACTTTGACCATGTTGCACCTACTATGTTAAAGTTATTTAATTCAGTTTTTAAAATTATTATTGCATGCATATTTTTAGTCAATTATTTTAATACCTTGTTTGAATGCTTAGTTATTCCATTTGTTGTTGTATGGCCAACTTTGAATATTGAAATGTCATCCCTTGTCACCATAGATAAATTGTTTGGAAATGCTTAGCAAATGCTCAAACCATGATTTTGATTTTGGGAGGATTTAGCCAAGCCAAATCATTACAAATTTGTTTAAACTTGAACCTATGGTATTGTTTTACCATAGTGTTATTGTAAAGGTGGTTTTACTAAATAAAATAAAGATGGTTTGGACTTGGGCGTGAACGGATGAAAGGTGGGTGCAGTTTATGCACGGTTTAATCTGGTTAGGATTAAAGCCTGTGGTTTAATTGGAAAGACGCCCAAGTCAATTAAGGACCGCCTTTGAGCTGCCTTTGCTATGCCAAAACGCACCACCACATGTCCTGTATGGGAAGGACTGGCTTAATAATTTGGGATACCTCATAGATATTCGTGCCATGTTGTATGAGTGGGTGTTGGTTAGACAAGAGTCCCACATGGCGCAAGAGGGGCTTCCTGAGGATGGTTAGTCCAATGGAAGCTAAACCTTAGCGGGCATGAGTATTGTGAGGTAGATCATTGTAACGGCCTTGTGATATTTGTTCACACACGCCTTAGGAAGCGTGGATTGGCCGACACAAAGGGTATAATATCTCGTGTGGGTAAAGTGCACAAACTCGCAGAGTGTAAAACTATTCGAATAGCGCGTCATGTCATGGACATGCTAGCAAAGCCACTCAAAGTTAGACTTGGATTTTGATTTCAAAAAGACTTTGTCAAATGGTTTATCCAAATGGGAATTGGGCGGGAAGCCATGTGATAGGAGGGTATCCTTCACCATTCATGTGTGAATGTTATCTGACTATAAAATTGATTTAGAAAATGAATTTTAGTTATGTAATAATTGCTTTGGAACTTAGTACAAGTATTTAAAGAAAATGCTGCTTTATGCAAATTCAACCATATTAAGCTTTTCTTTGAAATACCCATATATGCATGTCATTCTGTTATTTGACGGGTGTAACTTGCGAGCACAGTAGTTGTGCTCATTCTTGCTTAATGCAAATAATTTCAGAGGAGAAGGACTTTGCGATCTCGACGACTAGGTCGCTTCTCAATCGATTGTTCGTGGCGATTAATCGACTCTACTACATCTTCGCCTTCCATTGTGTTTATTTTATTGTTGGCCCGTAAGCCTCCTTTGTAATCAACTCGTTGTTATTTATTAATAAAGTTGTGATATGATTTTGTTACCATATTTGTTTATGTGTGGACTAGCTAACGATCATGGGACTAGTTCAGAAATACACAGAGGATTTGGGAGTGTTAATCCCGGGTCTTACAGTGGTCGAAGATGAACAAGTGCAGGGATGCTCAGACCTCTTCGAGGAGGAGTTCCTTGATGACCTGGCTGCCTAGGACGTCCTCCACTTGATAGCCTATGGGCTTGTCGGATGGCTTGGAAGCGTTTTGTGTTTCTGCTGTAAAGGTTCTCCTTGTCGGTTTTGTACGCCCAAGTTGGCAAACTTCTGTAAGCAAGCTTTGACCATAAGGTCTTATTTAATGCAAGGTTTATTTTGTCTGCTTCACACCTATGTCGTTTTGTGCGAGCTAGCTTGGACTCCTGGGACTAGCTCAGTGCACTCAGTCAGGATCTCCAGGAGGTCTTTGAAGACCTTCTGGGAGGTCCGGATAGACCTCCTCTCTCGGAACCTGCGGGCGGTACTACCGCTCCTTGGTGCGGTAGTACCAGGGCGCGCTCACAAAAAAAAATTCCGGTAATTGCCCTGTCCTGTGCATTCCGAGAGGAAGGTGTCACACAACTGCCCCTGCCGGTTACATTCAGAAGACCTGATAACTTTCGAACATAAAACATTCCATTTGATGTGGTGGATTTCGAAACCGCATACAATGGAATCCTTGGTTGTCCAACATTGGTTAAGTTCCTGATAGCTACGCATTACGTTTATTAGAGTTTAAAGATGTCAGGATCAAAAGGGGTAATCACGGTTCGAGAAGATAGAAAAATGGCATATGCATGCGATCGGAAATTCCTAGAACTAGTCGACGAGCTTCCGACCAGGGAAACTAATCTGCGTCTTCGTCTTCGAGCTGCCGGGATTCTTCTACGCCGTCGTCGTGCCTCCCGACGCGGCCGGCAGCGGCGGCGGCGACGGCGGCTCCTAGAGGAAGTGCGCTACGCTGGCCGAGATCTTCTCCCGGTTCTGCGCGTACCAGGATCTCTCCACGGCACAAGGTAATTACCATGCATGCATATATGACATGATCCGTGAATACTGTATATTTTAAGTAGATGCCTCCGTATAGGCGGATATACACTTCAAAGTCACACATCTGAACATCTGATATACTTGCAACTCAACAATACGTAATTAGTGAACATTAATTATGTTACACTGAAACGTGTCTGAGTCCAGATTAATTTCCGCCATCTGTCTCGTATAAATCTTTGTTCGATGCATGTCTCGTTTCAGGTGCAGACGAAGCCGGCGACCTGAACAAACAGTCCAACCCATGGGTCCGTGCCCACGCCAGGATACAACGCCTCAAGAGGTCCACCTCGCCCCCAGCCCGGCCCACCGCCGACGGGCCGGCCGACCGCACCAAGCAGATGGAGCGCGCCGTCCGCACGTCGGCCGTCGTCAAGCTGCTCAGCCGCTCCCTCCTCGCCGGCGCGCTCCAGCCCGCGCGGCACCTGACCATCACCCTCGGCGCCAATGCCGGCACCAGCGCTGCCGCCACCGCCTCCACCGCTGCGCTGCCGAGCAAGTCCGTCGTGTCCGACCTCCTGGACGCCATCGAGACGAGCCGGACGCCGCTGCCCCGCGACGCTCGCCGTGGTGGCGGTGGCGGCACGGGGTGGTGGTTCCTCAACGTGGAGGGCGTAATGCTGCTACTCAGGGTCATCCAGGAGGTCCGGGGGCGGAGGCTGCCGGCGGCGGGGACTTTGATATTTTTTGGTCTAAACTAATAGGAGGATTAGTAGTCAAAATTTTCCTCCGTCCTGCATAGTTGAATCTAAGCCGTTCACTCTGGATCAAGTGCTATTAAAGAACCGCATAGCACTGTGGCTACCATTATACCGATTTAAGGTTTTTTTTGTTCGTTATAATTCGATTTTGATGCGCAATAACTTTTATTTAGTCCCCCCTTATGTCAAGGGACCCCAACCAAGAAATCTACTCAGAGCAACCGTGAAGCTCGTATCGCGGAGCCTGCACATTTCTTTGATTGATTACACCAACGTGAATGCAATTGTTCGATACGGCAAGCCGGAAAAAGAAAACCAGGAAGAATGCATATGCAGCCATGCTCCCGGCCGCATGCAACATACTGATGACGTTCCGGAGGACATATCGGTTTTGTCAATACTATTCTGGAAACCATACTGATTTTTCCGGAGGCTATATCGGTTTTGTCAATACTATTCTGGAAACCATACTGATTTTTCCGGAGGCTATATCGGTTTTGTCAATACTATTATGGAGGCATACTGATTGTCTCATGGAATGGTACATTCCAAATGCCATACCGGTTTAGCCCTTTGTCAGGATCTAAATATATAAATCTGGATCTTCTGTGTATAATACACTAGTCCAGAATCATGCTAGTGCACATAGTATCAACATAGACAAATATTATTCCACATAAACGACTAATTTGATTAATAAATAATGGTTGTGACCTTATGATCGATTTTATAGCTGAGTACTAAGTAAAGAGACGGTAGCAGAACAGAAACAACTCTAGTGGAAACCTATCGACTTGCTGTAGGCAATCAATTGGGATCAGAATCTAGTGATCAACCTTCTCATAAAACTCCTTCTCAAAAGCAAATGAAGACTCCTCCACTTCAGCTGAATGATGTTTGCAGCAAGAATTAGTACTCTAAGTACTTAACAAGTTGTACCACATAATGCAATTATAGATGATGGGTTATTTCAAAGGAAATGACTTCTATGATTATTTTGCAAAAGCAACATTTGCATTTGAATATGAAATAATAGATTGAAAACGTAATTTAAAACAAATAAACAATAATAATTTAACAAGTATTTTCATAAAGCTCACGAAGCCTAATCAATTTCTTTCACAAAACCACACAGCCATCCCTTCTCAAATGTTTTATAAAAGTCTACCCCTCGTGTGAAATCTCCGAGCATGTCCATAACCGCGGACGCGGCTATTCGATTAGATTGATTAACACTCTACAGAGGTTGTACACTTTACCCACATGATATAACCAGTGTAGCTAGTACCAATCATAACAAAATCTTTCCAAAACTTCATCTCAACAATTAACTCTCCCGTTATGCATACTGCCGTCACCAATTCCCACAAAGGTTGTTGGCCCGTCGCATACCATTGGACCTGAATACAACGAACAGCTCATAAATATAACTCAACCACTCAGAAAAAATCACACCTCCACCCTAGCATATAGCTTAATTTACTATCTGAGTAATCAATGTCAAGACTCCATAACTTACTAAGTTAGGCCTATCCCATGCTAGGCATGTGGCCGTACAGTTATGACTCAGTTCAATGGGGTACAACGTTAAGTCCTTATTTAACTAAAGCAAGACTACCAAACTACTACAAGTTATCAACATTAATATTTTTCCAAATGCACACAGCTCTACCATATCACAATTCCATCCACCCGCCGTAGTCCAAATCTTTTCTCACCCTGTTGATTAAGTGCAACGTATGCCATCAACAATTGACAACATACTGCACTCAACTTACCACAAAGCATTCCATATTCACTTAGTCAAGTTTAGATTTACAACTCAAAATGATATCAATGACCCGTTGCATGGCTACGCAACCCACGTTGGTGCTATGATAATACCAACTAGTAATTATCCATGCTAGGGTGACAAATGATCATGGTAATACAATAAGCAAGACAGATATAAATAAGTAGGTGTATAGCTAATCCCAAAATATTTAAGAATTAAATATTGGAAATAACATACAATAGTTTGAATCAAAGTAATTTAGAAAAACTGGGTTCAACATGGTCAAATATACAGCTTGCCTTGAAACAAGTCTCGGTACTGGTCTTGAGCTTGATCGACTTCTCCTTCCTCAAAAGCTCCCAAAGTATCAACGCCTACTCGCAAATGAAAGCGAAAACACAAATAAATAAAAAACAGAGCAACAAATAAACTCAAAAAATTAAATAAAAATGACAGGAAGGTAGAGCTTGAATTTATATAAATTTAAAGACTTGAATAAGCTATTCAAGCTCAATCAGAGTTTGTATAAGGAAGAACGGGCTCTCGAAAGTTTTAAATCTAAGAAAAATAGAGAGAAAACATTATTTCAGATTTTTGGAATTTTCCTTGTAAAGGAAATTCTCTCACGCTTTAGGCTACCTATTCGTGATCATGGCATGCTTACCATCATGATAATTGCTTGGAAAGAAAGCCTATCGTGATATGCACTCCTAGCTAGCGTCGTAGAGTACAATCCTTTTTTGGCGATTAGATGGATAAGATAACTCGGTGACGAGATGGATGGAGTTGATCTATGTGCACTGCTTTCCCACCAATTAACAGTGAATCCATGATGAACAAGGATTGGTGATAATCGATTTGCTTAGTTCTTTAATTAGCCCTTTATGGGACGCGTCATTGGCAAAGGAGAGAGATTAGCCGTGGGCTCCCCAAAGGCTCCCCAAAGCAGGATCTAAACTCTCAACTCAAAATCCAGTAAAATAACAAATTATGCCTCTGTTTTTGCTCGTGACTGATCTGATCATCGATTTATCATCAAATGGTCTAACCGACGTATGTGTCGGCAAAGACACTAAAAGTCAGAATTGGCTAGATGCCACCTAACTTTTGTGTTTTGTCGTTGAATGCTGGCAATCCAAAATTCATGTATTTACTAAAAGACTAAAATTTTGTAGCGTTTTGCCGTAGGGTACTAATTCCATAAAAATATCATTTCCTGGATGAAGAGGAGAGAGAAGATCGGTGAAAAGCCCATTTTGCCCTTCGGGACTCCTTTCCTATTCTTTCATCAATTCCCTTCTTCCCCTCCGCTCCAAAGCTGCCAATATCGTTCTCCCTCGCCTTCCTCTCCAAGCTCCTTGATGCTCTCCTTTCCTCCGACGCTGCCTTCCGTGATGTCCTCACCATCGCCCCCATTGCCGCCACGCTGTCCAGGCCACCGGCCGACGACCTCGCCGCCTACCTCCACGACTGTGCCGTCAAGACCCACGACGTCTTCAACGTGGTCTCCCCTCACGCTCGCCTCACTCCGAGGCTCACACTGTGTGCGCTCACCATCGCCTCCTGCCTCCTTAGGCCACGCATGCACCACGCTCACTTCACCCCAGCGCGTCGGGCCATGCCCAGGCTATTCCAGGACACCGCCAAGGTCGTCGTGCCGTCCCCTTCCTCCCGCACAGCCGTGCCAGGACCAGTCGTCTGCGGCTACCAATCCCTCGCTGCGCCACCGCCCATCGCTGCCTCCCCCCATCCTCGTCGTCGCCGTCGCCTCTGTGCCCTTCTTCTCCGCCGACGTAGAGCACAACTTCGCCGCCAAGCCTGACTGGCAGGAGGAAGTGCGATCGGGGTGGGCCTCCGCCAACACCGGCTTTTCCAACGCATCCCTCGTCTACCTAGACCACAAAAATGGAACCCCTCAAATCCAGGAACACGCCATGTACGCATTACTTCTGTTCGATTTCGCCACCGACCATGAGGCGATCACCGAAGAAGAAACAGGGAGGAAGAAGAAGATGATAAGGGCATGAAGGTCATTTTGAACTATTTATCTCTCAAAAACAACGAATAATATTATTATATTGGACTCAGTGTCTTACATCAAAGATCCATAAAATTTTAGTGTTTTTTAACAAAGACATGAAATTTGGGTGTCTACTAGCCAATGGCACAAAAGTTGTGTATCGTGTAGCCAATTTTGGCTCCTAAAAAACATGGCTCTATTTTTTTGGACAGTCCATAATCCAGCCATCGAATTGACCATCCAAATATCCAACGGTCTCTAATTCGCAGTCCTTCGTATTGTGAGGGGTCGGCATACAATGATCTAAACAGCGTAGGGTCGGCATACAATCACTGAAGAACCAAAACCAATCCTTTTTCGAGTTCCCACCTTCATCTTTCCGCATTGGACAAAATAATTGGAGGCACGGTTGCGTCTCCATCTCCAATGTGGAATCCAACTCCTCACCCAAGCTGCACATCGTCATCGTGCGTCCATAGATTCCCTCTAGCATCTGCGTCTCTAGCTAGCTAGTGGGGGTGCCTCCCTTTCATGTCTTGCCTCCAAAGCACAAGTGCATGCACTAATATTATCCTCAAATGGTAAAAAATGTGTGTGTGTCTATATATATATATATATATATATATATATATATATAAATATATATCTCAACGTTGCATTATCCAAGATTCCAATTCCACCACTTGCTCGCCTCTTTCTGATGTGGGAACGGCCAATGAGGATGGTGGCATGGTCCATGCTGGCCAATGGTGGTGCAGGATTAGATCACTTCGCCATCAGATTAAACTTTGGAGCATGCAAATCAGTAGCAGTGTAAATATCTGCTTATTTTAAAACCCGCAAAAGGACTACACGTACCAGCAGAGTTGTTTGTGCGAAATTCCCAGCTACCGCTGACGGAGTGGCCCTCGCAATTGTTTTGAGATGCCGGGCCCACTTATCAGTGGTTGTAACATAGCTCGCGCGAGCAGATCTGTCCGCACGTGTGGCAGGGACTACCCAATCCCTCGTTTTCTCGCTGTTGGCTCTCTTTTAGTGCACCTTTGCTGGCAAATATCAGCCTTAATGATTGATGCGTGGGTCACTTCTTTCGTCGAGTATTGGTGCATGCTTGTGTTGTTAGGAAGAAACGAAGAGCAGATTGAATCATGGTAATGGAAAGCGTATATTGGCTCCTAAGAGGTACATCGATGATTGCTTAGTTTGTCCTTCACCCCACCGCGGGATGCACCACGCCACAAATCGACGGGTTTTAGTATCCAGAAGTCATGGTGTAATCGGAATGTATATGATCGGATATCGCTTATCCTATATCATATTATGTTTTTTTTTGAGTCGGAGTTGGATACGGATAGTATCAGATACTCATTTTTCTATCCCGTATTCGCTCCGCGAACTTTCGATCAGTCGGTTGGACGGATATTATCCGTTTCTTTTGCACCCCTACACAGGACATTAGATAGTAGAGATGCAATCAGAGTGAACACGGATAGACTAATCATTAAGATGTCGAAGAAAAAACACTCAGTATCTCTTGTCTACTTAGATACATCAACACGCCTATCTATTATACTATTCCTAAGTGAAGTTATAACAGACTTTCCTTATACCACCTGATATTGCTTATCCCGTATCTTATTCCGTATTTTTTCTTTGGAGCCGGAGTCGGATACGGATAGTACCGGATAACTATTTATCTTTTCCGTATTCGTTCCGTAAACTTTCGATCAGTCAAAAATTATCCGTTTTATTTGCATCCCTGACGGACCTCATGTACGGGGTTATTGAGCATTAATTTTATGCATTTCTGTTGGTTTCTTGTTGGTGGGCCAGCCTTATTCTGTCCTGTAATTTTGGTTGGTGGATCAATGTCTCCGATGATAGGTCCCATCCAAATGATTCATATGCACCTGTGACCAGATCAATTGCTGCAAAATTCAATGGTTTTTGTCAAACATGTTTCAACCTACCATCTTGTTTGCATGTGCAGGCAGCGATTGCTTCAGTTGCTGCGTGCTGCTTTGGATGAATCTGTCTCAGTTAATGTGTGCTCCTTTGGATGAGTAACCACTCGAGCAATGCAGTGATACTGAGCAACATTTCGAGCTATCGACCCAAAGAAAATTAGAGGCCAACGCCGAACAGTCACGATACAAAAAATAATTGTTCATAGTGAAAGCTCCACCCACACAAGTACACAACCACTCCAGCAATGCAGTGATGCTGAGCAACATTTCCACCTATCGATCCAAACAAATTAGCGGTCAATGCCGAACAGTCAAGATACAAAAAAGATTGTTCATAGTGAAAGCTTCACCCACACACAGACAGCTCGGATGATGCCTCTTCTGAGATCGAGCCAAATCATAGGAAGGAGAGAAAAGCAACGTTGGATCCATCAGAAAGGAAGCCGAGAACGGTTGCCAGGGTGCCGTCGTGCGTCCCAGCCCACCCACATTCCACTTCGTTCGGGTTGACGCGCACTCATTAATAATTGAAGTGGGGAGGACTGAAGCTTAGCCCGGTTGGCTAGGGACGTAGGTGAACATCGATCCCGTCCAGGTTTGATTCTCTAGGATTGTATTAGCACGTCTTACCTATTTAATTAGAATATGGTACACACGTATGCGCGTTAAGTAGAAAAAATATGTGCCTTCCCTCTGGATCCGGACGGCAGAGGTCCAGATCCTGTTGGATCCAGTCGCAGACGGTGCTGCACATGGCGTCGACGGCCTATGGATGTGCCGGCACAACGCGAGCCCTCTGCGGCGACAACGGCGTTGCACATCCATCAACGACGACGGTGGCCTACAGATGCGCAGGTAGCGTGCAGGCCGATGAGAGGTCTCCATGTGCCTCTCTCTTTTTCCCTTGGACCACTTTCCCTCTACCACCCTGGACCATCTTTTCTCCCCTCAAGCCACCATAGCTTCTGTAGGTCTCTCTGACACACTGCAAGCCACCGACTTTCCTCTCTCCCTCCTCCACCGTGGCTCGGCTCCGACGTGGACTTGCGACTTTGCGAGGCACCCAACCACGGTGGAGCCTTGTACACAAACCAGCAGCGAGCGAAATGTTCTTTGCCAAATACGTTATGCAGGGAACAGTCGAACAGATGTAAGAGGCACTGTAGTACTTCTCAAAAGTTGATGGAGAAGGTCTTTCTTGATGTTTTGGTATTTACTTGCATTGCTCTTCATTATTTCATTTTCCTCTTGTGCATAGCAAGATAATTTACATTCTTGGTATACATACATCCCCTAGCAAAGGCCCCCCAAAAAAAGAAGGGAGAGGAAAACATAATATGATACAACAATGCCTCTGGGCTCTGGTCTGGGTAGCTAGCCTTCCGTGCCGTTCGATCTGGCAATGGATCTATCAATACATTTCCTCTGTTCATCGGTTGCTATATCAACTCGGCCGGTTCCTATGTGTTGATGAGTCTTCTCGATCAGAGCCTCAATCGTGCCCTGGAGAGGCGCTTCCACTCCACGAGCCGCAGTAAGAACGCCATCACCTGTCGCGCACGCACGCAAACAAAAAAACGAGCAGGTAAGCATCAACCGATGATGGCTAGCGATCTACAGGTCGAAATGGACGCCAGATGATTGATTTGACGGCGGGGCAAAGCAGCTAGCGAAAGGACACAGTGTCTCGGTGGTCCAGCGCGAGAGCAACGGGAGCTAGCAATATCGGTCGCGAACTTGGCGTCGCCTCGACCCGGAAAAGCACGGGCGCACAAGGCGCCACCCGGCGGCTGACGCTGAATCGCTAGTGATATGCTGGTGCCGTGCTACTGTGCGTGTGCGCGCTCGGCTGCTCTGCTCAGTGCTCACCTCTGTGGGCTCCTGGAGCGAGTAGGAGGCGCTCGTCTCCTTTGGGTGCTTCGACACCAGGATCCCTATGCCCTGCCCCCTCCGCCGCAAAACCTGCGTACAAAATGAATCCGGCAGCTCTTGTTAGGCTCGTTTTCGACTGCAGCCGTGAAAAGTAAATAACGTCATTTCAAAAGGACAGAGGAACTATGCTCTATCAGAGAATTATTTGTCCTACTTAAAGATATAAGCATAATCAAATGTAAATTTATGTTATATATTAGCCCATGACTAGAAAACCATATAGGATATTAAAAGATATTGATATTTATCGGATATTTATTTTGTTGATTTATCCAGATACGGATAAGATATTGCTCTTCACATATCCTAACTTATATTCTATGAGATTTTCTGGATACGAATACTGATAATATCGGATGCGGATCAGGACTAACAAATAGTATCCCGGACGAATCTTTTCCAGATACGGCATCGGATTGGACGGGAATTATCCGCCCATTTTCACCCTACGTATATAGCTAATTATCTACTAGACAATGCACAAGCCTGTGCAAACGTTACGCTGCGCAAGACAAACCGACATGGCGTTGTACCGTATAATATGTATATGTATGTAGTGTATAATATTACCTTGAAAGCGTCCTCATCGGTGCGGTCGTCGCCGATGTAAACGGGCAGCACATTGCTGCAGTCAGCGAATCCTACGGCACAGCAACATGTACAAAATTCGATCAGCACACAGATTAAGTGGATCTACCGGTCTAATCTACGGTCTGACGGCAGCCCGAACTGGTGTCGTTTTCGTTCACTGCTCCGCTAGTATCAGTTTTCTTCAGGTTCAGGCTAACGCGACTCACCGAGCGACTCGAGCAGGAACTCGAGGGCCTTGCCCTTGTCCCACTTGATGGTGGGCCGCACCTCGAACACCATCCTCCCCAGCGTCAGCTGCAGCTTCGGGTAGTCCCTCAGCACGGCCTTAACCGTCTCTGCCAGCGCCCCCCAGCCCTGCAAAATCAAGCAATCGAATCACTTAAGAAACTTTTAGGCGACTGAAAATCGGCAAAATCGTTAATTGAAGGCCTAGGGCTAATCAATCCGGGATATATAGGTGTATTATTGTGTCTGCCTTTGCTAGCTCCTCTCCCACACTAACGAGTAACGACACAGGTTAGCTTGTTCCAGTAGCAGGTGAAGTCCAGGCTTGGGTGACACTAGTTAAAAATGACACTAGTGAAAAAAGATATAAATGGGAAGCGAAAGCAACGGCCACTCGCGCTGGCCATCCGTTTCCGTTTCCGTTCCATTCCATTGCCTACCTTTTCATCGACGCATCTGAAGTGGACAGATACACAGAACTTGCTGTTCTCCACCTTGGCCCCAGGTATGCACCTTGTCTTCTCTATTAGACGTTCATGCACCTAATCGTAGCATCGAAAAACAACAGCAACAACTAATTAGAACAGTTTATTTAGTTAACTAGCTTGATCGAACTATTTAATCTTGATGAAACTAAGTAAGCATGAAAGAAGAAATTAATTAAGAAGAGGAGAAAAGGGTTTGGACGTGTAAGGTAGAAGGTACCTGCTCTATCATGGGCAGGAACTCGCTTGCTGGTTGGAAGAGAACTCCTTTAGCCTGCCGGGGGCCACACACGCGAGGGGAAAAAGGTATCTTTAGTTTGTGAGAGAGGGCATGTGTGTGTGACTGGACATCTGTCGATCGATCGATCGATCATGAGATGAGGAGGAGTATGTATTCACCTTGGCCTTCGTGTGCCGGGAGGAGGATTTGGCCGGGCCCTTGATGTCCATGCCGTGGCTGCCGGCGTAGTACAGCTCCGCCAGCTTCACGAACTCGAACACCTTGAGAGTAGAAATCAATAACTCGGTTAGTTTCCCTCAGTGATTGTACTGGTTTGTGATGGCAATGGGAGTTGCCGATGTTGCAGTGTAGGTGTACCTTGTCGCGGCAGCGGCCGCTCACGATCGCCGTCGAGAAGTGCTTGGCGACGCTGCGCACGGCCATCCGCATCTGTAAACGTGTGCGCACGGTGAGCAGAGGTGCATGGTAGGTATAAGCAGAGTGAACAGGGGAGTGGCGTGGCACAGTCGCACAGAGGTAGTGTTACGCTTAGTTAAGCTAGCTCACCGTCTCGCTCATGAAGGCGGCGTCGGGGTCGTCGACGATGGGAGAAAGGGTGCCGTCGTAGTCGAGGAACAAGACGATCTGCTTCCCCTTGGACGCCGCCACGATCTGCTCGAACTTGCCCAGCGCCGACGGGTGCTTCACCTGCGCGCGCGCATGCAAAACGACTCAGTGTCAGCGCGCCAAGAAGACAAGAAACGTGATGATCATGATATAACCATCAGCGTGACAGTAGTGGTATGCGGTGGGAACAGACCATCCAGGCGGCTTGCTGGTCATCGGCGCCGGCGGCGAGGGCCGCGGCGGCCTTGGCGTGCGTGGGCGACGACGCCCGCATGGACTCCACCCAGCCGTTGAGCAGCCCCGCGCCGAGCTCAACCTGCGCCGCCTGCAGCTGGCACTTCCGTCGCACGGCGTTCCCGGCTCGCGGCGGCGGGTACGGGAACAGCGTCCCCGGGCAGGGGCACGCCGCCGGCGCCGCCGCCACGCCCACATCCGGCACAACCACGCTCGGGTTCGCCATCAAGAACCCAACCCAAGAAGCTTCCAAAAACAAGTTCTAGAAGCGAGAGGAGAAGAGAATCGAACGATCAAGTCTTGGAAGGCAGAAGGGCAGAAGAAGAGGAGAGGATTGGTGTTTGTGTGGAGGCGGGGCGTGGTGGGAGTCGGTTATTTATAGTTGGAGGGAAGCGACGGGATGGCACGAATCCGGCGCGGGGCCACGGCGGCGGGGCCCGCCGCGGGAGGACGGCCCCGCCGATGTCTTGGACGCGTCCGCCGTTGCGTAGCCCAACTCGGCGCCAGGTGGCCCCCAGCGAGCACGTGCCAGGCCCGCGGGCCGTCGGGGCCCACGGGCGGACGTGTGGGGCTCCGGCGCGTGACACCTCAGCGCCTTGTCGACGGCGAAACCTTTTTCTTGTGCTTGCGAGGCTGTCTCTAGTACAGATCCAGCTATTGTTTTCGTTTTTCACTTTAAACTCGTGCGCTATTGGTTGTGCTGTAGTGGGAGGAACAAATGGAGGTGAAATGAGTTGGGCCGGGCTTGTGGTCTCTTGTATAAGCCCAGGCTCAACCCGGCCCACTATAAATCTTGTTGTGTTCGTTTTTGTTGTCGTTGTTGTTTTGTACGGAATGACGAAATGTATATAAGCTAGTGTTTGACCATCATGCGATTATATGTCCTATCTTTACCATTGGAAGTACATTGAGTAGATCATCGGCTTTTCCTCGATAGGTGAATATACGCGAGCTCTTCGTTGAAATAGTTGGTGTATGAAAGTCCGTATGATGTTAGAGCCAAGGTTGGCTGGCAGCCTGCCACACTTTATCTGAGGACAAAATAATTCGGATTGAGCCTCATGTTGAGTCCACATGATAGGTTTGATCAAGCCTAGACGTGGTGCCATGAGGGGCTCTACATTGCTTATCCTTCGGATCTTTTTTGCATTGCGGTGACTTTTATATATAAAAAAACTGTATTTTTCTACTTTTTGATATCGTAGTTAACTGGTAGCATCTTCTTTTTAGAGCTTTATCAAGTAAATATTCTGGTAACTAGCTAGATTCCACGGCAAAGCGTATGGCAACATAGAAAAACACAAACCGGTCCTTGGCCGCTGCATCTCGTTAGTCGTTAGGGCATGCAGGAAAACATAGTATAGGTTGGTTGGTGGAGGGAGCCAGAACCCATATTCTGTTGCCAGCACCCGGAGAAAACTCATACATTTCTAATTAAGGAAGAAGAAGAACACAGATGCACACAGGTATTTGGGACGTGCAAAACTTTTTCACGTCATTTTTTGGCTTCTTATCATTCCATTGCCTCAACTAACTACTTATACATGTACAGAGGAAAAACAAACGAATGCACAAGGCGCTGACTTGATCCGCATCTGGCGCCACTAGCTAACCAATATGCAAACTAACAGACTTGACTAACCCAACCAACACACACCTAACTCCGTAATTAAGGAACTGGACGTGGTCTCGACACAGTGCTCCACAATTTGTTACACACATGCAAACTCACGTGACACACCGAACACAATGTCAGTTAAACATATATACTTAGCATGACAAGATTAATTCCAACATATTCTCCGATGCATGAATCTCTGGGAGACCGGGGCGCCAATTGGCCGGTCCAGCCAGCCCTGGAGAAAGGGATACGACCGGCCTGCAGTGCTGTGCGGTCGTGCCCGGAGAAGCTAGCGGAGTTGGCACGCGTGTTATGATTTGGTGCCAAAGAGAGCCAGCAGTGGAGCGGCGGTAGTATATCAAGCCAAGCGGCACGGCACATGTTCCCGGCGTTTTCCCTCGTAGGTATTCCCCCCGCCGCGCCGCCGGTCGAGGGGACGCGCGCGCGGGCGGAGCAAAACAGGGGCAGCACATACAGGAGCGGGCAGCAAAACCAGCAACGCACGCTGGTGATTACCTTAATCTCGTCCACTTTGCATCGTGCGATCGATGGATCGGTGGATCTTCCTTTCTTCCTCCGGCCGGCCCGGCCGGCACAAAAGGCGGTAAATGGCTACGCCGCGCTATGTACGCGAACTAGCTGCTCGCTACTCGGTTTTTAAGTCACACAAGGCTGTACGTCTGTACGTGTCAGGTGCTAACGACTGATACTATGTACTTTGAACTTTCATGTTCGCACCATCATCGCTGAAATCCTAGATCCGCCGCTGGCTAGCTCGCCTGCATAACTAAGCGTTACGTGGTGCCTGCGTCTGCATCTGCGTGCTTCTACTTGTGGGTTAAGCTTGTGCTGTTGTGCATGCGTACGAGAATCCATCAGCGAACGGCTGGCGTGAACCGCGGAGGAACGGAATCCAGGATAGATGGAATGATGGATTGATGGATAGATGGTGATGTACATGTTTATGGGCACGCAGCACCATGCATGCATTCACATGTGGACGGAAGAAGCTTGTATGGGGAGGACAATACATGCCTCGGTCCTCCATCCTCTGCAAGAACAATGTAATCCTAGGGCCAGTTCGTCGTTAGGTAGTATACTCTACATAAATTGTGGACTTTGTACCAGGATCTATGCCGCGGCGATCAAAAGCGAATATGTTCGCTGGCTAGCTAGGTAGCTCGCTACCTAGCTGACTTTTGCTCGTGATTTGAGTTGCAATCATTGTACAAGTTGAACGAGGATCAAATCATCTTCATGGTACTCCACTAATCGGCTCTCTTGATTGTTTTTCCCTATAGCAACGGCCAGGGGATGAATACTCTGTTGGTGTTGGTTTGCATCCTCGCACTGAAACATGTGTAGAGGTGGGCGGAAAGGTGATCATAGTTAGCACAGAGATTTCATAGTTTTGCTTTGGACATATTCAAAGCAAACTTAGGCCAACTGGAACACTATAGCTGGTCTAGCTCTAGCTTAGTTTCTTCCGGGGAAAAAAAGCTACTCCATTGGAAACACGACGAGAATGGAACAAAACAAGAAAAGATCAGACCAGCCTTTACTAGCTAGCAGTACTAGCTAGTCGCATGATTCCACTTGCACGCATACATAAATCAATGGTACGGTCGTGACATGACACGGGAGGACAAAAATGTACGTACGGCACATGTTAATCGATGACTAGTACAGTAGTACTGATAGTGTACTACTAGTAGTACATTCTCTGCTGGCCGGGTTGTCTATAATCATTTGAGCGGCACGTACACTCGACGACAATGTGTGTGTGTGTGGTTTACGCATATATAAGTGCAATTTATATGCAACAATGAGTTTAAAGTCACACAAGGCTGATCGATCGATCGATCGATCGTGCATGGGTATGTAGGTGGTTGTTGGTCGCGAATTGATACAAAAAATGGCCCAGTACTGTTGGTTAGCTAGATAGGCCGGCCGACAGAGGCGGCGTGGGTGACAGGCCGAAACTCGAGGCAGATCACTATGCAGCGCGGCCACCGGCGGCCGGTGCCGGCCGGCCAGCATGCATGGCTCATGCTAGCCAAGGCCAGCGCTGCTGTTACAGTGACATGAATGCATCCTGCCTGCGGCAACAAGTTCTCTGTGCACACACATGGCTAATGGTGTAGCTAGTTGACCATGACAGATTTTATTATGGCTTGCATGTTTCCCATTTTTGGTTGTCGACAAAATATAGAGAGAGAGAGAGAGAGTTCCTTTATTGGTGCCTGTATCGATCTAACTGCAGTTCATTCGTACGAGAACAGAGGGACACGACATCAATGGCGCTGAAGGAAGAAGACAGGGCCGTGTACACTCGAGTGGTAAATTAATTTAGGGAATTGCTAAAAAACAGTCGTATGTTTTTTTTTAAGTAAAACAGCCAGATTTTTGACGTTACGCTTTTGCTTGAAGATTCGTACTTCCGTGGGATGAGCGGCCGGCACGGCAGGGCATGCAGTGGCCATGCATGCAGATGGACGCACGACAGGCACATATGCGACCGCACATGGACGCGTGTACGTCCACGAGCGGCGGTCATGGCCTAGAGTCAGCCAGTCAGATCGGCTCACTCGCGCGTCTTCCTCCTCGTGGCTCCGGCCGGCCACCTATACCAACCTGCATGCGTAGGACGGTAGGAGCGCGCATGCCCTTGTTTGCATGCTTGCTCTGCTCGACTTCGCAGCCTATCATTATCCCTTTCTTAGCTAGGTTGCTAGTTCCTTTCCTTGGCGTTTTTTTTGGGTCTATCTTGTGTTCTCTGCTCTTTTCTGTACGCCAGGCGAACATTGTAATATATCAAGATCTGCAAGAAGATCGCTAAACTAGACTGTGTCCGTAAAACAGTAGAGAAGCTTGAACATTTATGTGGACATCGTGGGCCCATGATCTAATATTAGTGTGTTGAACAATTCTTAGGTGTTTAGAGAAACTCTCATTTTCGGGAAATTCAGCTCATCGTCAGGTCAGAGGTGGTCTGACCGGCCCTGTGGGCGGTTGGACTGGCCGGTGACCGGCGGTTTGACCAGCCTTGGGCTGTCGTTCAGACTGGCCAGGGCACGACGGTTAGACTGGCTGAATTTGAAAAGTAGTATTTTTTTGGAATCGGCAAAAAATCACGTGTGTAGGAAGGTGGGAGGATGAGTTTGCACTTGATCTCATTGAAAATGGAGTTTCGAAGAAAAAAAAACTAGATAGAGTTTGAAATTTTCAAAAAGGGTGCAAGTCTGAGACTTAGGAAAATTTCATAAATCCCAGGCGGTCTTACCGGCCGTTGGTTGGCGGTCAGACCGGTGGGGCGATCTGATCGGCCGTGGGCGGCAATTTGACCGACCAATGAGTGTTCATGCGCTGGGAAGGCAGTGAATTTCATGGATTTGACCAAGGTCATGGGGATTCAGTGCATAGGTGTTGCTTAATGCATGTTTTGGCTAACGTGGATCAAGTTGCAAAGAACTTGTGTCCAAAATCGATTTCTTGATCTATTGTTGTGCTGGAGGCTTGGAGTCAACAACGGTCAACGGTGAGGATGATCCGGACTAGACTAGTAGAGCTAAGGTGTAACATCCCAAAATTCGAGCTTTCAAAAATATTTTGTGTAGATTAGGTCTCCGAAAAATTTCACCAAATTTCCTTGGTTTAATAAATTAAAATGGGAATTTCTAAAATTAAAACTATTTAATTTGATTAATGTAAATTTCAATTAAATAAAAAACAATGTTATTTGGGTTTCTTGTGTTCTAAGGAATTTTCCTGAATTGTTTTGGATTTTCGGAGTTCATTTGCTATTTATTTTGCCTCATTTGAATTTCCAACCTTTTTCTAAATTTCAAATTCTAAATCCTTCATGGGCCGAATCCTTCCGGCCCACTCATCTCTCTCTCTACTTCTTCCCTCCGGCCCAATTCGCCGCTTGGCCCATCCCCGCCAACCGTCTCCGCTACCCCGCCTCGCCACCCGCCTCCTTTCCTGGCCCATTTCCCTTCGGCCTACTCCCCGGCCGTCCTTCCCGCACACTGCCACCACCCAGATGAGTAGTTGACGCGGTTTTCGCCGCTGTCGCCTTGGCATCCGCGCCCCCACACGCCCTAAGGCTATTTAAAGCCCCGGCCATCCTCGATCATTGCTCCTCTCAACGCGCTGCTTCTGTTTCCCTAGCGCTGCCGCTAGAGGCATTAATTGCCGTCGTGTCGCACGAGCTTGTCGGAGTTGTACCGAAGCCGCCATCGCCATTGTTGAAGCTCAGAGCTCCTCTCCGTCGCTGATTCGGTGCCTCTCCATCCTCACCGATGCCGCCTTCGAGATCCCCGTGCCGCCCTAGTCCTGGATCTATGCTCGCCATTGTCGATCCTCCAACGGAGCGCCGTCCCGCCTTCGAACTGAACCACCGTTGCAATCTTTGTAGTTGTCCCCGAGTTCCTCGCCATTTGTATCGCGCTGGTGAGACCCTTCGTCCTCCCCCTCCTCTGATCTCCCACCTTGCCGGTTTTCATCGCCTCGGACCTTGTCGAAACCGTGCCACCGCAACTGCTTCGCCGTCGTCCTTGTTCTCTAGTCGAAGCATCGTCGCCTCGGTTTGCCCGTTGTCCTCGTGTGCTCCCCCGTGCCGTGCTTGCCCTTGCCTGACCTCGTCGGAGCCACCGTGTTCAGCATCACCGCTGCCCATCGATCTCACGGGAGATCCACTCAGTGGCCATCGTCAAAGTTTCCATGGCCACCACTGTCGGCATCCTCCCGAGCCACCGTAGCCACCACCTCCCTCCGTTTTTGCCCTTCCACGTGGGTTTCTGTCCCTCTCTCTCCACCTCTATGACAACTTGGCCCCACCTATCAGGGTACCACCTCACCACGTCACTGCCACCATATTGTCCTGTTGCTACCATGTCATTGCCTTGCCAACCAACTAGTCGCGCCACCTCACCGCCATCTCATCCACCTCCGTCCTAGTCAGCGTACATGTGGCAAACCTATATCCATCTCCCTTTCTCTCTTTGACGTGCGGACCCCAGTCGTCAGCGACACATGTCTCAATGACAACTGGGTCCTACACGTCATCCACTCTCCTAAGCCCTAGACCCACCTCTCACTTATATGTGGACCCCACATGTCATCCACCGAACCGAACCCTAGATCCTTTTCTCTCTCACTTATATGCGGGCCCCGCATGTCGGGCAACCCTCGGCCAACCTAAACGCATGAGCCCGATTCACTGTGAACCTCTCCTTTGCTATGGACCTGGTCCATAGACTAGTGGCCCCACATGTCATTCTCTTTATCTTTTTTTTTCTGGAATTCTTTTAATCCCAAAACTCATTTTCACTACTACAAAATAGGCTATAGAAGACGTCTCATCACAGAATTTGGAACCGTTTGTGAAGATTTTTATCACGCATTTGTTCCAAAGGAACCGCTCAGGATACGCACCTATCATGCATAGCTTTATAACTAGAATCGCTCAGGATAATGCACAAACAGTTCTTATTACGAACCGTCTGTGATAATCTAGCTAATCACAGATGGTTCTTAATAAGAACCGTCTGTGATAATCTAGCTAATCATAGACGGTTCTTATTAGGAACCGTCTGTGAATTATCACAGATGGTTCTTAATAAGAACCGTCTGTGATATTCTGGCATTATAAATACATCCGACAGAACCCCTACCGCTGGCTCCACTCTGCTGCTCCTCCCCCATGCGCCACCTCCCTGCCCTAACTCCTCCACCCTGCTGCTCTTCCCCCATTGCGCCAACTTAGAGAGGAGAAGGTGGGGACCCCTACCCCTAGCACCTCTGTCGACGATCGAATCGCCGATCTTACGAAAATAAACGAGGAAAATGACGTGGAATATCCTGGAATGGAATGGGGGTCGCTCTTTATTGATATGAACTGGATTTACAAGATGTGGCTAAGTACTACCCTGAATTACACTGAATGGAGGAATGCTTAACCGCAATCGACTTAGAATATGAGTCTAAGGCTGATTATCTAGCTTCTAATTCCACCGCTTAGGCTTCTGTGCATATCTTTGCCTTGGCCTTGTTTTGTGTGTCGCCTATCGTCTCCCTTCTTGTCCCTTGTGCCTCCTTCGTCTTCTGTGCTTCACCTTTAAATAACTTCCGAAGAGATGGCAGTTACTCCTGGAGAAGACGTCCCTGGTGAAGCGTTACGACTGGTCGGAACGGTAGAGAAGTTAGCAATATGCTAACTTCCTTGCGGTTGCTTGTGAAAAGCTTAACCGTAGAGTGGTTAATAGTCGTTGTCTCGTGGTTGTACCATCGCATGGTTTGGAACGATAACACGGTTCCATTCATCATACGATAAGAAATACCGTTTAGTAATTTTACGAGCGGTTATCGGTCGGGATTAGGCACAAAGCCTCATCCCACAGTGGTACCCATTAAGTAACCTTCAATACTAACGCACTGTGGAGGTCGTTAGTCTTAGGGTTACGACCATGAAGACGATGGTCTTTTATTATGCATTTAAAATAATACATAGAGGTTTTAATCCTCGTCTACCTAGCCCCTAACTTTAAATGAACCGCTCGTGTATATACCTTTTCCGATGAAATCGACGCGCGAATCCCATTTAATGTCGTGGTATACGGTGTTCTGTGTTCACTTTAAAGTTGAGAACTTGCCTTGGGAAACGAAGAGTTCCTCTATCCGTTTGAACAAAAAGAAGCTTTTTGTCAGTTGGACTTTTGTGGGAATCCTTCGAAAGTATCGGAAGTTTATAAAATCTTCTCTCGCTGGGCTCTTAGAATTTTTATGCTTCCAAAATCCCCTTTCGATCCCCTTTAGCTTCTCGCCAAGAAATCCTCCAGAGTCTTTTCCTGTTCTTCCGACCACAAAGTCTCCAACTTTTGCTACTCATTCTTGAGGATTTTCGCCA
Source organism: Phyllostachys edulis (assembly GCA_036346405.1). Classification (NCBI taxonomy): domain Eukaryota; kingdom Viridiplantae; phylum Streptophyta; class Magnoliopsida; order Poales; family Poaceae; genus Phyllostachys; species Phyllostachys edulis. Next base: position 30,152,970 of record CM070561.1, on the reverse strand, counting down.
TGTCTGAGCAGACACAAAGTGGTTGCCTTGAATTGGGCAAGAAAAAGCTTGAGGCTTTGGCGAAGATGGGAATGCTCCCAGATAGGAATCTGATTAATTGGAGACCGGCGACTGGAGAGCATTTTCCGAGCCGTGAAGATGGCGAAATCCCTGTTTTTCTTGCCTACATCGAATGTGGGCTGAGACTACCGGTACACAAATTCCTCCTCCGCGTTCTTGAACATTACGGGTGGAATTGGTGAATTTGGCCCCAAATTCGATCGCAAATATTAGTATTTTCAGATATTTGTGCGAGGCATACCCGAATACAACCGAACTTGAAGCTCTTTAGTTATTTCTACCGTATGGTGATGGGAAAATCATGCGCGAAACTGAGGCGCTCCGGGAATGCACATTGCGCCTTCATGACGGAAGGCCGATGAGTACATCTTCATGTACGCGAAATCTTCGTGGTCGTCGTGGAAAAGTAATGGTTTTACATGACGGTTACGAAGACGATGGCCTCTACTTCACCGAACTAGAGCAAGTGAAAACTCCAAGTGGAAGGAAACCAGAAGAAGACAGGATAGTCAAAAGATGGGCGGATGCCATCTATGACTTCTTGAAGTCGTGGGCCCGACTTCGTGGCATGTGGTGAAGGATTTCACCTTTCGCCGATTAGCCCATTGAAGCTCCTGACTCATTCCTCGCTCTGGTGCCTTGATCGTGATGAAGCTACCTCGGAAGGTGGTAAGTCTTTGAGATAAATTCGATCGGTATTTTGATTTGATTAATGTATTACCTTAAAATCTGTCTATTCTTCCTTCATTAAAGCTCTTTCCCTAGGGAAATTAGAGATCGAGTCGATGATCTCGTAAGGGGAGCTCGGAGAAAAGGCTAAATGCCCCAAGATCTTAGCCAGAACTCCTATTGAAGGAGATCTGCAAGGCTTAAGGTAATTTAATAAAAATTCCTTTTACCATGTGTATACATATATTCCACCAGATTTCCAATCGTGTTTACTTTTTGCAAATGGCCGGATTATGAATCATACAATCTGTGAGGATCAACGCCCCACCTTAGTTCTCGACCGAGTCGTGCCTCGAGGCACTTGAAGGAGATGAATCCTCGAGGTAATAGAACATTTCGAATCATATATGTACTAATTTTTTAGATAAAGGATTTCTTCACCCAATCAAATTTGTTCTTTGATTTAGGTGGATAAGTTCGAGGGCCCGCAGAATGTAATCATGGAGGTCAGAGACTCAGAGTGGTCGTGCACGACCTTATGGTTGTTATCAAACAACTCGATCCGAGATTGATGAAACCACTCCTCCCACCGTATAGTCGAATGCGGTCCTTGATGAACCGGTCGAGGACATAGCTTCCGACATCTTGTTGGAGGATGTGAGGTTCAACAAACCTTGCCGGGTCCGTAACCAAGAAGATTGGAGGAGAAGAAAAGGAAGGCTAGCGCACGATTTCTCTCTTGCTGCTTTTTGAGTCAAATCCCTGAGATTAACAAGGTATGTACAAATGAAAGTGGTCGATAAGTATGTACCTCTAATAATTCCTTGATGATTTGATACTTTGAACTTCCCATCTTCGGTTTGCATAGGTCTTCGGTGTTCGGCTGCTTCCCACTGTGTTCTTCCTGAGGACCTGGCACCTGTGGAAGTTCTCGACCAGAGCACTTCTCAGGACAAAGTTCTTGAGGGAATAGTGGTCGAAGAAGCCCCCGAGCAGGTGACAAGGGCAACGGTTGAGTTGGATCCTTTGGTGATTGAAACCCCTTCTGTGGAGGTAGATGCCTCTGAGAGGTCTCAACAGGTTCCGATCACTGCTGATAACCCTTCCCAACCTAACAAGTTCCCTTTTCATCCCCGATTCATCGAGGATAAGGAGCTTGATGAGGCGTGGCAGAAAGTATCGGATACTCAGCTCAAGATGCACCCTGATTTGATTTTTGCCGGTTATAATGACCAGGCAATTCGGTAGTATTCTATTTACCAGCTTCATAGCTCTTCTTTAAAAAGTTTATAAGAAACTTAAGAAAGAGAACGCTATTTGTGTAGCATTTGGTCGAGAACTTTGTCAGGATCGGAGGATCGACCCAATGAAGTTAAGGACTTGGAGCAAAAGTATCCGAGTTGGAAAGTAAGAACTTTTCCTTTTGAACTTTTGTTTCTTCTTCAATACTTTGCTCCTCTACAATTATTCTCCTTATCGCATTCGATAGATCTCGAGAAAATAAAAGAGGAGGTTGTGGTCGAGAAAGCCAAGACGACTTTTCTTGAAGAAGAAATAAAGCTAAGGATCATCATTTGTCAAGCAAGTTCATTTAAAGACCTGTTGATCGTCAAGCAACGACCAAATATGAAACACTTAGCAAAACAAATGAAGGTAATATGTGGTAAGCTTGATTTTTCCTTCATTTATGCTTGTGTTCATTAAGCGATTTGTTTTTGCAGAGCAAACGCAAATGCCGAATGAGTAAAGAAAACTCAAATTTGAGCAGATAAGGGCGGCTCTTGCTCAAAATATTGATGAAAAGATTCATGCTTTGAACAAGATGATCTTTGATATGGGATCGAGGATCAAGCCCGCCTTCCTTAGGAGATCCAATAGAGAAAATGAACTATTTGGGTCAACTTCTAGGGATCTTAAAGTTTCGCTCAAAACTACTCGGACGAATTATGCCTGTGCCCTAAAAACAAAGCGTTGCAAGTGGAGTTAGTTTTGCTTTGGCAAACTGAAAGCTTCCGACCCTCCATAGATCTCCAAGTGTTAAAGATGACTTCAATCGCCCACTGAGGAGGCGACCAAGTTCATGGAAGAACTCAGCCACTGAGATATAGTTGTAGAGGAGATGGAGGTCTAATCTCCGACAAACAAGAGTTAGGCCGAATATTTCTTAGAGTAGGTTCTGCAAGTGTAAAAATATTTGAATATCTATGAAAACTTACCTTTTATGTCATTGACAAAGCTTTTGTTTATCCTGCTTGACTTTTTTAAAAAATTTCGATATTTCCTAGCCCCCACTACTTTATAGTAGAAGAACGCATCGCAAGCAAAGGAGCCAAGAAAGAGAACAAAAAGAGGTCATAACTATGTATGTGAGTTTTGAAGGTATGTTTGGACATGTAAGACAAAATCGATCGTTAAAGATTAGGAAATCAAATGTGGTCGACCAGCAGATGATTTCGACTAGTTATAGATCTTTGTTTGTCATAATGGAAATACCCATCAAAAACACTATATATGGTCGAAAAAGACTTTGTCAAACTTGACATAAGAAGAAATGCAAATATGTATGCAACAAATTATAAGTGAACTTTGTTTATATCTATTGTCCCATAACTGTGGAACTAATGCTAAGACTCAAGGCATACGACACATTTCTTGAAACGTGTTCAAATTCTCAGATCCGATCGTAGCGAGGATCGAAGAAAAGAACCGTCGCTAGGAAGCTCCTTCCAGCAAGGTGACCACGCTAAAAAGGAGAGACTTCGACTAGGAGGCTTTCCGTGTCCCACCAAGAGCGACAAGAATAGACCGAATCTTAAAATAATGAAGCATAATCTTCTTAATCGTAAGCATATCATTCATGAGATAGTTAGTTGTGTGGCGCTCGATTACTCATTTTCTTTGAGAAAAGAGTGTAGTCGCGTGGGAATCATTTGAAGAAAAATGCTCACGACTAGGACCATAGAGTATCGTGAGATCCTTAAAAGGATATCGGAGAGAAAAATGTCTTCTCCGACTGCACTAACAATAATAAACCACTGTAATGTAGGTGTATATATATAAGCAAAGTTGCACTTCTTAATTAATTAATGAATTTAATGAAATTGAAATTGAAAGAAATGAAAGAATGAAAATTAAACATAGAACTTACGCAATTGATCGATGTTCCAAGAATTTGACAAAATTTGCCCATCGACATAGCCAACAGACGGAACTCGGGTCGGGTTACTTCGACCACGGTGTAAGGACCTTCCCATTTAGGAGAAAGTTTATTGCGATTTGTTTGGCTCTGAATTTTTCTCGAGAACCAGATCACCTCTGAAAGAAGGTCGCGAGGTCGCACCTTACGACTATGGTACCTTCGCATGGCTTGTTGGTAGACCGCCGATCGTATAAGGGCTTGGTTTCGCTGTTCTTCAAGGAAATCGACGTCGCCGAAGTCGTTGCTCATTCTCGATCATTTTCGCCAAAACGATCGATTCGAAAGCAGAGCCAATTTTGAGTTTCGAGGAAGCATAGCTTCAACACCATAAACCAAAAGAATGGAGTTTCACCGGCCGCATGATCGGTCGTGGGTTCGAACGCCCATAACACGAGGGAAGTTCTTAACCCAAGCGCCGACCGCTTGATTAATCGGTCGAATACTCGGCGCTTGATTTCGCATAAGGATACCATTAGCTCGCTCAATCGCTCCGCTGTTTCTGCGGATGTGCAATGTAGCAAAATGAACTTTGACACCAAGTTCATCGCAGAATTCCCGGAATTGATCGCCGGAGAACTAGGAACCATTGTCTCGTGATGATACGATCGGGTACACCAAATCGCGTGATCACATTTTTCAGAGAAATCTCTTAGCGGCCTCGCTTGTTATTTTAACGATCGCTCGGCTTCAATCCATTTTGTAAACGTGTCAATCATGACGAAAAGGAATTAAGCCCCCGGTGTTTTGGGAAAGGTCCTGTAATGTCCAAATTCCCCAAAGTTGCAAAAGGCCAAGAAAGAGGAATTGTTTGTAAGGCTTTAGCCGGGTGGTGTACTTGTCGGCTATGAAACCGACATTGTACACACTTCATCACAAGCTCTTTTGCATCATGAAGGCGCTTGGCAAGAATAGCCTTCTTGGAAGGCTTTACCGACTGTGGTTCTCAGAGGAATGGTGTGCTCCACGACACCTTCATGGATTTCGTTAGCAATCTAATGCCATCCGCTTGAGATATGCATCTCATCAACACTCCATGAGATCCTCGCTTATACAAGGTACTTTCGATTAGAGTGTATGATTTGGCTTTTTCGTGCTATACGATCGCCTCTACATCATCTTCTCGAATTGTGTCATGTCAAGATAATTGTAGATCGATGTCATCCGCCTCTACCTTGATCGTGATAAATACCAACCGTCAACGACTGTGGAGCATCCATGTTCCCTTGATTAGTTTGTTCAACTTGCAAAGAATCATGTATGTTCTCAAGGCTCAACTACCGAGGGTGAATTGAGTTGCTCGAGAAAAACTCCGGCGGGACGGCCGACCTCGTGGAGGCCATCCGTGCTAACCGGTCCGCCAGAAAGTTTTCCTTTCTAGGAATATGTTGGATCCGAAAACCAAGAAGTGCTTTTCAAGTTTTCGTATTCCGCCAGATAAGATGACATCTTGGTACTAGAGCATTGATACTTTTCCCTACTTGATTCGCTACTAGTTGAGAATCGCTTTCACTAGTAATTCATAATCCCGAGCTTAACGAGCCGCCGAGTCCCGCCAATAAACCTTCATATTCTCGCCACATTATTGGTGGCGTGAAAATTTAATCGATGGCGACTTGATGTGTTCGCCAAGAGGATATCAAGACCACTCCACCCCGATCCTTGTAACATCAAGGAACCGCCGAATACATTGTCCACTCGTCGTGGTGTTCGTACTCGGGTCCTTGGGTGGGTTCGAGGTTTGTCCATTCGCAATGAATTTCGCTATTGCTCGACTTTATTGTCGTTCGTGAAATAAAATGGAGATCGAACGCCCTAGCTCGACCGCCCATTTGGCTATTCGCCCCGATGATTCCCTATTTCAAGGACTTGACCAAGGATATCCGTAGGTACGACCACTTTGTGGGCTCGAAGTGGTGCCTTAGCTTCCTTGAAGACATAAGGAGGCCATATAGCAACTTTTGTACTGTGGGTATCTTTCCTTTGGTCCATGTAAGACTTCGCCACGTAATAGACCGGTCGTTGGATATTATCCTTTCTACAACCAAGACACCGCTAATCGTCGTGGTGTTGCCGCCACGTAAATTAGCAATGTTTCTCCTGTCTCTGAGAAACTAAAACCGGTACTTGTAAGGTACTTTTGAGTTCCTCAAAGGCATCGTTTGCCTCTTTAGTCCACTCAAACTCCCATGTTTAGAAGAAGTTTAAAGAAAGGTAATCCTTTTTCCCCTAATCTTGCTATGAAACGGCTTAACGCTGCCATACAGCCAGTTAGTTTTTGGACTTCCTTCTTCGTGGTCGGAGGGCGCATCTGGTCGATGGCCGCAATTTTTGCTGGATTAGCTTCAATACCTCTAGCCGAAACTAGGAAACCAAGCAGTTTTCCAGCAGAAACTCCGAACACACACTTTTCCGGATTTAACTTGAGGTTATGTCTTCTCAAGTTGTTAAAGGTTTCTTGTAAGTCAGGAACGTGGTCGCCGGCGTTGGTGGTCTTTACGACCAGATCGTCAACATAAGCTTCTAGATTCCGACCGATTTGTGGACTAAAAGTTTTTTGCATCAACCTTTGAAAAGTTGCACCAGCATTTTTGAGACCAAATGGCATCTTAATATAACAATAAGTACCATATGGGGTGATGAAGGAAGTTTTCCTCATCTTCTTTACACATACTAATCTGGTGGTTCAATACGCATCTAAAAACTTAGTAACTCGCACCTGTAAGTAGAGTCTACTAGTTGATCAATGCGGAAGGGAAAGTCATCCTTCGGACAAGCTTTATTAAGATCTCAGAAGTCGATACACATTCGCCATTTCCCATTATTTTTCCTAACCATTACAGATTAGCAAGCCACCGTGGGTGGTCGACTTCACGAACAAATCCTCGCCTCGAGAAGCTTGTCAATCTCCGATCGATTGCTTCCTTCCGATCGGGTGCAAAACGCCGAGTTTCGCTGATCGGTTTTTATCGCCGAGAGCAAGCTCGTGCTCGATCACCTCCTGTGGGACTCTGCATATCGGACGCTGCCAAGCAAACACGCCTTGATTTGCTCGGAGGAAGGAGACGAGCGACTCTTCCTATTTAGGGTCGAGTCTTGCCCCACCGTAATCTTGCGCGGTTGATCTGGTTGTCTGACCCATGTGACGACTTGACGCCGTCCGAGAAGCGCTTTTGTCGAGTAGTACCTCCTTGGTCCGGTCGGATGGTTTGGGCGCCATCTTTGGCTTCGAGTGCTTGACTCGCATGGGAGACGGATTAACCTCTCTCGCCGGAAGTTCATCAACCAAAGGCAAAGGATTTCGATCGCATACGTAAGCCATTTTCGATCTCCTCGAATTGTGATGACTCCTTCGCCCCGCATTTTCAAACTTTGATAACCGTAATGCGTGGCTATCAAGAATTTTGCTAATGCCGGTCGATCGAGGATTCCGCTGGCGCGGATTCAAGTTTACTACATCAAACGGGATCTTCTCTGCTCGAAATTGTCGTTTTCCAAACGCCACCGGTAAGGAAACTTGTCCTATCGGCTTAGCGGTAGAACCCTAACTATGCCATGAAAAGCATATTTCATGTGTTTCACCTTTGACATGGGGACCTGATTTCTTCTAAAGCTCCTACAAATAATATATTCAAGGAACTACCCCATCCACTAAGACCCGATTAACCCGACAATTATTAATAGTTGGTTCAACGACGATGGGGAACCTACCCGGCCGAGTCGATGGGATGGTGCAATGCTTTTGTCAAGGAAATTATGTGTCCGACCACTTCGAGTGCTTGATTACGCTTGGAGATTCGACGAGGTTGACCTCCCGCCCATGGCCTTGAGATGACGCTCGACTCGTATGAAGAAGATCCTCCAAAAATCATGTTGATCGTGTGTTGGGGATCCCGTACACCATCTCCTCGCCGCCATCCTTGTCCTTTTGGAGCTCGCTTCTCCATGTTCCTCAGATTCTTGGAAATGGTCCTTACCCGCATAATAATCCTCCGCTTTCTCGCCAGACACGACAGATGCGCAGATCATGCCCTCGTCACGTGAAGTGGACACCACTTCTTGTTCGTCTGAATCCTTCTGTCGGAACTTTTGCTTTGCTTCGACCAAGCATAGTCCTTCTTGCCCTTCCTAATCTTGTGCGAACGGCGAGGACTTCTTTGTCGTCGGGTCTGCGGTTCTTTTTCTTCTTGAGAGACTTCTTGTTCTTTTTCTCCCGTTTGTCCGCACCGGCTAGGGAATCTTGTCTTTCCGATCGATGGCTTCACACCACTCGATTGCTTCACTAGCAAAGGGCATATTTGTCCGCCATATCAAAAAGCTCAACGGTTGTTCTTGGAGGGTTCATTGCTATGTCCTCCGTGAAACCGCCGATTCCTTAGACCTGCTTTTAAAAGCTCAATAACAGAGGACTCGCGACTTCGGTATAGAGTTACTGAACCCGGTGAACCTCTTGATATATTGACGTAAAGTCTCATCGATCCTCGCCGGATTCTCGTGGAGATCGCCCTCCTTCCTGTATGCGTCGTACTCGAAGTTGGCAATCGAAGATCACAGAGTTGTTCCCAAGTATATATGGATCCGACGGTAAGTTTAAAAACCACGAACGCGTAATCTTCGAGCACGGTGGGTAAATAGTTGGGCATTACATTCTCATCGCCACCAAGAGCCTCGATAGCGGTGGTATATATTTGGAGAAATTTCAATGGGTTTTGAGTTCCATTGAATTTGTCCAAGTTGGCCGGTCGGAACCGGCTAGGCCAACGCACAGCTTGGAGCCCAGCAGAGAAGGCTCGACAACCCGTGATTGATTCATGGCGTCTTCTCCGAAGGTGCGGATTGTAATCGGCCGGAGACCGATCCCTAAGATTGGAACGCTGAACTCCGGTGTCGATCCGGTCGTGGACATTGATATGATGTCCACGCATCACCACTTGGTTCAAACGATGTCGGAGATCGTTAGGTCCTAGTGGTGGTGGTTCTTCTCGACGCATGAGGGAGTACCTCTTGAAATAGCCTTCTCCTCGTGACTCCTTGGTCGGAATCGCCGAGGAGGTCTTGGTATCGATCGCTCTCTGGTATGACCGTCTTTGCCCCTCACCGAGGAGGAGCGCTGGGACGAAGTCCTAGTCCGACTTCCCAACCCCTCTGTTCTCGATACGCCTGCTCATTTGCATGGTCTGTTGGAGAATTTGGATACCGACCTACGAGTTGTATTAAAATTAGGCGTTTCGCTAGAGCAGGATCGAATTATTTAACATGTTTTGAATACGCCGCAAGTTTTAGATAGCTATCGAAGGTCTCGTGGTTCATATGGTCGAGGTGTACCGTTCAACCTTCCCCGACCTTCGGATTTGTTCGATCTGTCCGTCACCACGGGTGGGCAAAGTACAAAGTAGTTAACCGATTGACGCCGATTAGTTCCGCTGCCTCCGGAAGTTGGTGCTTGACGGCCCGGATCATCTCTAACAACACGTGATGGCGTGGTAGAGAGTGTAGGACCGCAGGCATCTTGATCTTCATCTCCGATCGCTGACCTCGTGCTTCCAAAGATTGATCTTCCGATGAGCTTCCATCATAACTAATGGAGAGCTTGTCGCTTTCGCCGTAATCTTCCACGATGGAGATCGGTCGAGATGAGCACTTCTCGAGGTCTTCACCGATCCGACGAACCGCCGATCGATGTCGAGTGTGATCATCCCCACATGGCCTACGCACCGCTGGAGGTTTCATCGACACCGCTATCAGTGACGCTGACTCTGGAATTGCCGGTCAAGGAGAGTATCTTTCACCATGATTTCATCAATGGTATAGAGTTTTCGGGTGATGGAGCTGAAATTTTTCACTGTTTCACGGCCGAGAAGACCGGGCTTGAAGAGATCCTCCGCATTCGAATCTGGTCGAACGGCGGTTCTCCGGGTTGCGCCACCGGTAGTGGCGGCAAGATCTTCATCCATCCGTCGACTCGCTAACGCCGGCGACGGCGAGCCGGCGGAGGAGGATGAGGAGGATGACTCGCCATTTTCTTCCATGGCGCGATACATCCTTTCATATCGAGGTTGGCGAGTCCGCCAAATCGAACGATTTTCCTCATCCCAAACTCCGCATAGTCGCATGAGCGATTGCAGAGTTTTTGGGCGAGGATTTTCTTGAGCGAAAAAGAAAATTTCTTCAGAAACTTACGCCTTCTTCCCCACTGACGGCGCCAATTGCCGACGATCGAATCGCCGATCTTACTTAAAATAAACGAGGAAAATGATGTGGAATATCCCGGAATGGAATGGGGTCGCTCTTTATTGATATGAACTGGATTTACAAGATGTGGCTAAGTACTACCTGAATTACATCGAATGGAGGAATGTTTAACCGCAATCGACTTAGAATATGAGTCTAAGGTGATTATCTAGCTTCTAATTCCACCGCTTAGGCTTCAGGCATATCTTTGCCTTGGCCTTGTTTTTGTGTGTCGCCTATCGCCTCCTTCTTGTCCCTTGTGCCTCCTTCGTCTCTCAGGCTTCACCTTTAAATAACTTCCAAGAGATGGCGCATTACTCGGAGAAGACGCCTCGGTGAAGCTGCTACGATCGGGTCGAATAAGAGAGAAGTTAGCAATATGCTAACTTCCTTATGTTGCTTGTGAAAAGCTTAACCGTAGGGTGGTTAATAGTTAGTGTCTCAGGGTTGTACCATCGCATGGTTTGGAACGTATAACACGTGTTCCATTCATCATACGATAAGAAATACCAGTTTAGTAATTTTACGAGCGGTTATCTGGTCGGGGATTAGGCACAAAGCCTCATCCCACTGTGGTACCCATTAAGTAACCTCAATACTAACGACTGTGGAGGTCGTTAGTCTTAGGGTTACGACCATGAAGACGTATGGTCTTTTATTATGCATTTAAAATAATACATAGAGGTTTTAATCCTCGTCAACCTCCTCCACCCCACTGCCTCCTCCCCCATTGCGCCACCTGCACCTTGCTGCCTCCACCCCCATTGCGCCACCTTAGAGAGGAGAAGGAAAGGAGGAAGCTAAAGAGAGGAGGAAAGGAGGAGAAGGAGAGGAGGAAGGGATCGGAGGAGAAGGAGAAGGAGAGGAATCTCGCGGGATATTTGGTATTTTCATCGTGAGCTCCGAGGGTAACGATCTTTAACCCTTTATATTTGCTCTAGGTTAATCGCTAAGCAATTTAAGTATGTTTGGTCAATAATTAAGAAGAGTTTGTACTTACGGTTTATTAATGTAATTTGACACTGATTTGTTACATGCGTATAGATGGATCGAAACTGAATGTACGGTGAGAGCCGTGTGAGTCAAGAGTACATTAATGGCGTTGTTGCTTTTAGAAGAGCCGCTGAGCAGGATATGCTGAAGAAGGGGATAAAATTTATGTATTGTCCATGCATTGATTGCGGTAATCTGAAGATGTTGAACAACCCAACGCAGATTGGAGCGCACTTGATTTGAAGGGGTTTAAAAAAAAGCTATACATGTTGGACCAATCATGGTGAAGAGAAGATTATACCGGAAGTTAATAATGACGGTATCGCCGAGGAAGTCAACGATATGCCGGATGTGAACTGTGCTTTTGATGAGGATAGGTCGCACGATGACAATCTGGATCAGATGCTACGCGATGCAGAAGAGAACTACAGTGAGAGAGAGTTTTGTAAATTCGAGGACTTAATGGAGGACTTGGTGAGACCTTTGTTCTCGGGCTGCAAGCCGGAATACACAAGGTTGTCAACCATGCTTGAACTGCCAAAATTCAAGGCAAGCAATGTGTCGACAATCGAGTCGACGATCTTACGAAATAAAAGAGGAAAATGATGTGATATTTCCTGGGAGATAATGGGGCTGCTCTTTATTGATATGAACTGGATTTACAGGGGGTGCTTATGACCTGACTAGGGACTAATCCTAATTACACTAATTGATCGCTATGCTAGCCAATCAGACTTAAAGTACGAATCTAAGGCTGATTGTACTACTCTAATCTGATGATCCTATCTTCCTTGTTTTTCATCCGCCCTTTGGTCTTCTGTGCTTCACCCTTAAATAACTTCCGAAGAAGTGGCAGTTACTCCTGGAGAAGACGTCCCTGGTGAAGCGTAGCGACTGGTCGGGGCGAGGTGTCGCTAACAATGTGTTATCGCTTCATGTTAAGTGTCTTAGGGACACTCAACCGTATGGTGGTTGTTGTCAGCGTCTTTAGGACTATGTAACCGTGCGATATGAAGTATACAACACATGTTATATTCATCGTACAGTAAGAATATACTTGGGATCAGTTATAGATACCAGTTCATAACTTTTCCGAGCAGCTACCTGGTCGGAAGCAAGGTACAGGACCTTGTTCGACCAGGGTACCCTTATGTAACCTCTGGAATCCTTACGACCAGTGAGGTCGTTAGCCTTAAGGGTTACGACCATGAAGACGTATGGTCTTTTATTATGTATTAAGATAATACATAGAGGTTTTAATCCTCGTCAGCTAGCCCCCGAACTTTAAATGAGCAGGTCGTGTGAACACTTTTGTTCCGATGAAGTCGTATCGGGCAGACCCCATTTAATATCGTGATATACGAAGTGGTCTGTGTTCACTTTAAAGTTGAGAACTTGCATTGGGAATCTAAAAGTTTTTTTTGTCTGTTGGACAGAGAGGCTTTTGTCCGTTGGACTTTTGGATAAATCCCTATTGCAGTTAAGGATCTGAAGCTATAAAACCTCCATTGCTGGGCTTTAGAATTTTTTATGCTTCCAGATCTTTCTCAAACCCTCTTCAGTTCCTTGCTAAGAAAATCTTTTCGACCTCTATTTGTCTTTCCGACCTCAAAGCCTCCTTCGACCACTACACATCCATTTGAGAAATTTCACCATGTCGGAGTAAATCACAAAGTGGATGGCTTCGGATTTGAGTGAGAAGAAGCTCGAAGTGCTGGAGAAGATGGGAATGCTCCCAAACAGGAATCTGATCAGATGGAGATCAGTGGCCGGGGAGCACTTTTCGAGTCGCGAAGATGGGGAAATTCCAGTTTTCCTCGCTCACATCAAGTGCGGGCTGAGGGTACCGGTGCACAAATTCCTTCCTCGCGTTTTAGAGTATTACGGGGTGGAATTGGTGAATTTGGCTCCTAATTCCATCGCCAATATTATTATTTCTATCTACCTATGTGAGGTGTACCTAGGAGTGCGCCCAAATTTGAGGCTCTTTAGGTATTTTTATTGGATGGCGATGTTGGGGAGATCCACGGGAGCTCCTAGAGAATGCATACTGCGCCTTCATGACGGAAAGGCCAATGAATACATCCAAATGTACTCGAAATCCTTGTGGTCGTCATGGAAAAAGAACTGGTTTTACATGATGGTAACGAGAGATGATGGCCTCTACTTCGTCGGAATTAGGGCGAACGAGAATCCCAAGTGGAGGAAAGCCGTGGAGAAGGCAGGGGTGGTCGGAAGATGGGTGGATGCCATCTATGACCTGAGGATTAAGGGTTTGACTTCTTGGCATGTGGTGAGAGATTTCACCAAGCGCCAGATTAGTCCTTTGATGCTCTGGACTCATTCCCTGCTCTGGTCCATTGGTCGTGATGAAGCTATCTCAGGAGGTGGTAAGTCTTCAAAAGAAGCTCCGACTAGTATGATTTAGTATTTGATTATCGTAATACCTAAAAATCTGCTCTTATCTCCTTCTCTCCCCCTTTTTTTTTAAAGGACTTTCTCCTGAGGAAATCAGAGAGCGGATCAGGATGATCTGCGCTGGGGAGCCTGTAGAAAAGGCTGCATTCCCCGATATCTTGGTAATAGTCTCTGTTGAAGAGAGACTAGCAAGACTTAAGGTAGATAATCAAATTTCTTTTATTATGTATACATATTCTCCGATCAGTTTATTGATCTTGCTCTATTTTTGTAGGCGGTCAGATTGTGAATCATGCAATCCGGTGAGGATCAAAATCCCACCGTGGTTCAGACCGATTTGTGCCCAGATGCACTGGAGGAAGATGAATCTCCCGAGGTAATAGAGCATTTTAAAAGAAGAATATATATTTTAGATAAAGAATTTCATCACCTAACCAAAATCGTTATTTATTTATTTATTTTGATTTAGGTGGAGAGAACTAAAGGCCCACAGAGCGTTGCTGCGGAGGCCGTAAACTCCAGATTGGTCATCCATGACCTTACAGTTGTTACTGAAACAACTGATCTGAAGGTTGATGAAACCACTCCTTCCGATCCGATGGTCTAGAATGCTACCCTCGACCAGTTGGTTGAGGATATTGCTTCCGACTTCATGTTGGAAGATGTGAGGGGTTTGACCAACCCTGCCGGTTCAGAGCTGGCAAATTTGGTTGAAAAGAAAAGGAAGGCTAGTGGTACAAATTTTACTCTACCGCGTTTCAATGTCAAATCCAAGAAATTAACTAGGTATGTAAAAAAAAAGAGGTTGTATAAGTGCATACCTTTAATAGTTTCTTGATGATTTGATTTTTTGAACTTCCCTTCTTTGTTTTGTATAGGTCTTCTGGTGTTTCGGTCATTTCCGACCAGAATCTTCCTGAGGACCAGACACCCATGGAAGTCCTCGACCAGAATACTTCTCAGGACAGAGTTTTTGAGGACAAAGTGGTCGAAGAAGCCTCCGAGCAGGTGTCAAAGCCAACGGTCGAGCTGGATCCATTGGTGGTTCTAACTCCTTCTGAGGAGGTAGATGCCCCTAAAGGCCCTCAACAGGTTCCGACCAATATTGGTAATCCCTCTCAACCTAATAAGTTCCCTTTTTGTCCCCGATTTATCAACGATAAGGAGCTTGACGAGGCATGGAGAAAAATATTGGATCATCAAATCAAGACAAGTCCTGATTTGATATTTACCGGTTATAATGACTTGGCAATCCGGGTAAGTATCTATGACCAGTTTCACAGTCTTTCTGAAAAGTTTATAGGAAATTTTAAAGAGAAAATGCTATTTGTGTAACATATGGTCGAGAACTTTCCGTGGGTCTGAGGACCGATCGAGCTTAATTAAGGACTTGGAGCAGAAGCACTCTGAACTGGAAAGTAAGAACTTTTCTCTTAACCTTTTTCCTTCTTCAATACTT
This sequence comes from Phyllostachys edulis, assembly GCA_036346405.1. Classification (NCBI taxonomy): domain Eukaryota; kingdom Viridiplantae; phylum Streptophyta; class Magnoliopsida; order Poales; family Poaceae; genus Phyllostachys; species Phyllostachys edulis. The sequence goes on along the minus strand of CM070561.1, from coordinate 30,137,944 downwards.
TGTCCTTCTCTAATTATTCTCCTTTATCGTATTCGATAGATTTAGAGAAAATAAAAGAAGAGGTCGTGGCTGATAAAGCCAAAATAACTCTGCTTGAGGAAGAGAATAAAGCTAAGGATCGGTCGATTGCAGAGGCGACGACTAGAAATGAGACACTAAACAAGAAAATTGAAGGTAATAAGTCGTAGACCTGACTTATTATCCTCCTTTAATCATGTTGTGCTTACTACTCGTTTTACTCTTGTAGAGCAAACGCAAGCGTTGAATAGAACAGAGAAGACTCTGAAATTCGAGCAGGATAAGGAGGCGGCTCTTGTGCAGAATCTTGATGAAAAGATTCATGCTTTAAACAAGATGATCTTTGATATGGGATCAGGATCGAGTATGCCTGACTTAAGAGATCCAATAGAGAAAATAAACTACTTGGGCCAACTTCTAGAAGATCTCAGTGGTCTGCTCAAGACTACTGAGAGAATTATGCTCAAGCTATGAAAGAAGGCGTTGCCAATGGAGTTAGTTTTGCACTGGCAAAACTGAAGGCTTTCGACCTCTCCATTGATCTCCAAGCTGTTGAAGATGACTTCAACTGCCTGCCTGATGAGGCGACCAAGTTTATGAAAGAACTAAAGCCGCTTGGAGACAAAGTTGTAGAGGAGATGGATGTCGGATCTCCATCAAGTAGTAATTATTCTGGAAACATTCAAGAGTAGGACCTTGTAATATAAGAACCATATATAAAACTTACCTTTATGTCATCAACAATTCTTTTTTTATCCCGTTGACTTTTTGAAATTCTCGTATACTCCCTAGCACCCGACTGCTTTGTAGTAGAAGAGCTTTACTAAACAAGCAGTTAACCAAGAAAAGAGACTAAAAGTCGAAACCATCGTTGTGAAGGTATATACTGATCATAAGACAAAACTGATCGTAACAATACTAGGAAATCATTTTGGTCAGAACCAGTGTATGATTTCGACTAGTTATAGATCTTTGTTTGTCATGATCGAAATACCAAACAAAACTGTATATGGTTTGGAGAAAAGATTTGTTGTATTGATAAAAGTAGAAATGCAAAAATATATGCAAAAAAACGATAAGTGATTGTATTTATATATACTACCTAAAACTGGTCGAAAATACTGCTAAGAACAGAAGATATAGAAAAACATTTCGCAAATCGTGTTCAAGCTCAAGTCCGACTGGTAGCAAGGATCGTAAGAAAAGAACTGTCGCTAGGAAGCTCCTTCCAGTGGGCAGGACCACGTGCGGAAAAGGAGAGACTTCGACTAGGAGGCTTTTCGTGTCCCGACCAGTAGCCAAACGAGAGTAGAACAAAATTTTGAAATGAACAAATATAGTTTTCATGATCTTATTAGTGTAAGTCATTATATGAAGTTATTTGTATTATGCTCTATTTACTCGTATGGTCGCGCGTGAAATCATTCATGGAATGATCACGACTAGGACCTATACAGCGTATGACAAGGATGCCATTGCCAAAGAGTAACAGAGATCCTTTTAAAGGATATCGAAGAGAAAAATTGTCTTCTCCGACCATCTTAAACAACAATAATAGGTGAACAGAATATAGGCATAGATATATAAAACAAATCACTCGTCGAAAAAGAAATGAATGAATGTACTAATGAAATAAAAAAGAATTGAAATAATGTAAAAAAGAATTAGACATAGAACTTACGCAATTGATCAATGTTCCAAGAATTTGAAAAAACTTGCCTGTTCGACATAGCTAGTCGTACAGAACCTGGTCAGGTGACTTGGACCACAGTGTAAGGACCTTCCCACTTGGGAGAAAGTTTATTGCGATTTGCTTGATTCTGAATTTTTCTGAGAACCAGATCACCTACAGCGAGGCTGCGAGGTTGCACCTTACGACTATGGTACCTTCGCATGGCTTGTTGATATACTGCTGATCGTATCAGGGCTTGGTTTCATCGTTCTTCAAGGAAATTGATGTCGTCAAGTCTTCATTCATTCTGATCGTTTTCGTTGAAACAATCAGTTCAAGTAGAGCCAATTTTTAGTTCTGGAGGAAGCATGGCTTCAGCACCATAAACCAAGAAGAATGGCGTTTCACCGGTTGCACGACTGGTCGTGGTTCGAATGGCCCATAATACAGATAGGAGTTCTTGAACCCAAGCTCCTGACCGTTTGATTAACTAGTCGAACACTCGACATTTGATCCCCTGCACAATGATACCATTAGCTCGCTCAACTGCTCCGTTGCTCTGCGGATAAGCAACAAAAGCAAAATGAACTTTGATACCAAGTTCGTCACAGAATTCCTGGAATTGACTGCTAGAGAACTGGGCACCGTTGTCTGTGATTATCCGACTGGGTATACCAAATCGTGTGATCACATTTTTCGTGAAGAAGTCTCTTAGCAGCCTCAGTTGTTGTTTTAACAACAGGCTCGGCTTCGATCCATTTTGTAAACATGTCAATCATGACAAAAAAGAATTAGAAGCCCCCGGGTGCTCTTGGGAAAGGTCCCAGAATGTCCAGTCCCCAGGTTGTAAAAGGCCAAGAAAGAGGAATTGTTTGTAAAGCTTGTGCCGGCTGATGTACTTGTCGGCTATGAAACTAACATTGTACGCACTTCGTCATGAGCTCTTTTGCATCATGAAGAGCAGTTGACCAGTAGTATCCTTACCTGAAGGCTTTACCGACCAGTGTTCTGTAGAAATCAAGTGCTCCACAGACTCCTTCATGGATTTCGGTTAGCAATTTAATGCCATCCGTTTGAGATATGCATCTCATCAACACTCCGTGAGATCCTCGTTTATACAAGGTACGTTCGATCAGAGTGTATGATTTGGCTTTTTGTGCTAAACGATCAGCCTCTATATCATCTTTTGGAATTATGTCATGTTGAAGATAATTGTAGATCGATGTCATCCAATCTCTACCTTGATCATGACAGCGCCAACCGTCAATGACCTATGGAGCATCCACGTTCTCACGATCGGTTTGTACGACCTGTAAGGAATCATGTATGTTCTCGGAAGGCTCGACCACCGAGGGTGAATCGAGTTGCTCGAGAAAAACTCCGGGCGGGACGATCAACCTCGTGGAGGCCATCCGTGCCAACTGGTCTTCCAGAAAGTTTTGCTTTCTAGGAATATGTTGGATCTGGAAACTGAAGAAGTGCTTTTCAAGTTTCCGTACTTCCACCAAATAAGATGACATCTTGGTACTCGAGCATTGATACTCTTTCCCTACTTGATTTGCTACTAGTTGAGAATCGCCTTTCACTAGTAATCTGCGAATCCCGAGCTTAACGAAGTTGCTCGAGTCCCGCCAAGAACCTCGTGATACGCCACATTGTTTGTGGCAGGAAAATTTAACTGGATGGCGTACTTGATGTGTTCGCCAGTAGGGGATATCAAGACAACTTCAGCCCCTGAGCCTTTTAGCATCAAGGAACCGTCAAAGTATATTGTCCACTCTTCGTGGTATTTGTACTTGGGCCCTTGCGTGGGTTCAGGGTTTGTCCATTCGGCAATGAATTCTGCTATTGCCTGGGACTTGATTGCTGTTCATGAGATAAAATGGAGGTCGAACGCCCCTAGCTCAACCGCCCATTTTGCTATTCGTCCTGATGATTCCCTGTTTCTAAGGACTTGACCAAGAGGATATCCGGTTTGTACGACCACTTTGTGGGCCTGAAAGTAATGCCTTAGTTTCCTTGTAGACATAAGGAGACCATAGAGTAGTTTTTGTACCTGTGGGTATCTTTCTTTTGGTCCATGTAAGACTTCTCTTACGTAATATACTGGCCGTTGGATATTATCTCGTTCTACGACCAGTACACCGCTAACTGTTTGTGGCGTTGCAGCCACATAAATTAGCAATATTTCTCCCGATCTTGGAGAAACTAAGATCGAGGGGCTCGTAAGATACTTCTTAAGTTCTTCAAAGGTATCGTTTGCCTCTTTAGTCCACTCGAAACTTCCATGTTTCCGAAGAAGCTTAAAGAAAGGTAATCCTTTTTCACCTAATTGTGCTATAAAATGACTTAGCGCTGCCATACAACCGGTTAGTTTTTGGACCTCTTTCCTCGTGGTCGGAGGGCACATATGATCGATGGCCGATATTTTTACTGGATTTGCCTCAATACCTCTAGCCGAGACTAGGAAACCGAGCAGTTTTCCAGTAGAAACTCCGAACACACATTTCTCTGGATTCAACTTGAAGTTATGCCTTCTCAAGTTGTTGAAAGTCTCTTGTAGGTCGAGAATATGGTTGCTAGCGTTGGTGGTCTTTACGACCAGATCGTCAACGTAGGCTTCTAGATTCCGACCTATCTGTGAACTAAAGATTTTCTGCATTAACCTTTGAAAAGTTGCACCAGCGTTTTTGAAACCAAATGGCATCTTAATATAACAATAAGTGCCATATGGAGTGTTGAAGGAAGTTTTCTCTTCATCTTCTTTACACATATTAATCTGGTGGTACCCTGAATACGCATCTAAGAAACTTAGTAACTCACACCCGGAAGCAGAGTCTACAAGTTGGTCAATGCGTGGAAGGGGAAAATCATCCTTCGGATAAGCTTTATTAAGATCTGTAAAGTCAATACACATTCGTCATTTCCCATTATTTTTCCTAACCATTACAGGATTGGCGAGCCACTAAGGGTGGTCGACTTCACGAATAAACCCAGCCTTGAGGAGCTTGTCAATCTTCGACTGGATTGCCTCCTTTCGATCAGATGCAAAACACCGCAGCTTCTGCTTGATCGGTTTCTTATCAGGCTGGAGAGCTAGCCTATGCTAGATCACCTCTCAGGGGACTCCGGGCATATCGGACGCCTGCCAGGCGAATACGTCCTGATTTGCTCGGAGGAAGGAGACGAGCGACTCTTCCTATTTGGGGTCAAGTTTTGTCCCGACCAGTATCTTGCGGGTAGATGGGTCAGCGTTTCCTGATCCAGGTGGCGACTTGGCGCTGTCCGGAGAAGCGCCTTTGTCGAGTAGTACCTCTTTTGTCTGGTCGGATGGTTTTGGCGTTATCTTTGGCCTCGAGTGCTTGACCTGTAGGGCAGATTGATTAGCCTCTCTGGTCGAAAGTTCATCGACTAGTTTTAGGGATTTCCGATCACACACGTAAGCCATTTTCTGATCTCCTCGAACCGTGACGACTCCTTTTGGTCCCGGTATTTTCAAACTTTGATAACCGTAATGCGTGGCTATCAAGAACTTTGATAAGGCCGGTCGACCAATGATTCCATTGTATGCAGATTCAAAATCCATCACATCGAATGGAATCTTCTCTGTTCGGAAGTTGTCAGGTCTTCCAAACATAACCGGTAGGGATACTTGCCCTATCGGTTTAGTGGTGGAGCCAGGAATTATGCCGTGAAAGGCCTATTTCACTGGTTTTACCTTTGACATAGGAACTTGCATTTCTTCTAAAGCTCCCGCAAAGAATATATTCAAAGAGCTACCTCCATCTATTAAGACTCGATTAACCCTACAATTATTAACAGTAGGTTCAACAACTATAGGGAACCTACCTGGTCGAGTCGAGGGGATAGGGCAGTCTTCTTTGCTGAAGGAGATTATCGTGTCCGACCACTTTGATGGCTTGATGATGGTCGGAGGCTCGACGAGGTTGACCTCTTGCTCCATGGCCTTTAGATGACGCCTCGATTCGTACGAAGAAGACCCTCCAAAGATCATGTTGACTGTGTGTTGAGGCTCCTGGTACTCTATTTCTTCGTCTCCATCTTTGTCCTTTTTGGAACTCGTCTCTCCGAGCTCTTGTATTGCGGGAAATGGTCCTTTACCTAGATAATAGTCCTACAGTTTCTTTTGCCAGACTCGGCAGGTGCGAAGGTCATGCCCTGCCTGCTGGTGAAGTGGACACCACTTCTTATTCTTCTGGAATCTTTCGGTTGGAGCTTTTGCTTTGCCTCGATCAGTATAGTCCTTCCTATCCTTTATGAACTTTTCAGGAATAGTTAGGACTTCCTTATCATCGGGTCTGCGGTTCTTTTTCTTCTTGAGAGACTTCTTGTTCTTTTTCTCTGGTTTGTCCAGGCCAGGCTGGGGAATTTTGTCTTTCCGATCAATAGCCTCACACCATTCAATTGCTTCACTAGTGGTGCGTATTTGTCGGCCATGTCGAAAAGTTCGATGGTTATTCGTGGAGGGTTCATTGCTATGTCCTCCGTAAACCGCCGATTTCTTAGGCCTATTTTAAAAGCCTAGATAACCGATGATTCTGCGACCTCCAGTATGGAATTACGAACCTGGCTGAACCTCTTGATGTATTGACGGAGCGTCTCATCAGAGTCTTGCCGGATTCGGTGGAGGTCGTCCTCCTTTTCGTAGATCGTCGACGCACTCGAAGTTCAAGATTAGAAGGTCGCATAGTTGCTCCCAAGTATAGATTGATCCGACCGGTAGGTTAAGTAACCACGACCGGGCAGGCCCTTCGAGCACGGTGGGCAGATAGTTTGCCATCACATTTTCGTCACCACCAGCTGCTCTGATGGCGGTAGTATATATTTGGAGAAATTCTAATGGGTTTTGAGTCCCATTGAACTTGTCCAAGTTGGCCGGTCAGAACCTGTTAGGCCAACGCACAGCTTGAAGCCCTACAGAGAAGGCTCAACAACCTGTGATTGATTCATGGCTCCTTCTTTAGAAAGGTGCCAGATTGTAATCGGTCGGAGACCGGTTCCTGAAATTGGGACGCTGGAGCTCCGGTGTGCCGATCCGGTCGTAGATGTTGATATGATGTCTTCGACCGCTTGCTTGATTTAGACGATGTCGGAGATCGTCAGGTCCAAGTGCTTGTTCCTCTCGACGTGGTGAGGGAGTGGCTACCTGGAATAGCCTTCTTCCCTCGTGGCTCCTTGGTCGGAATTGTCAAGGAGGCCTTGGTATTGATTGTTCCCCAACACGATCATACTGCCCTCTAACGAGGGAGGAGTGTTGGGACGAAGTCATGGTTTGACTCCCAGAATTCCTCTGTCCCCGATACGCTTCCGTTCGTTGCATAGTTTGTTGCAGAATCTCCGATAGGCCTACAAGCTATACAAAACCTGGGGTTTCTGTTAGAACAGGGTTAGAATTATTCAATATATCTTGAACACATCGCAGGTTTCGTACAGTTACCGAAGGTCTCGGGGGGTTCATACTGGTCGTAGGTGTACACAGGTTTGAACCTTCCCCCGACCTTTGGATTTGTTCCGTCCGACCAGTTGCTCTTGGTGGGGTAGTGCCAGGCGAGTTAACTGATGGACGTCAATCAGTTCTGTTGCCTCCGAAAGTTGGTGCTTGACGGCCCGCATCATCTCCATCAACACGTGATGGCATGGCAGAGTGTGTAGGACTGTGCAAGGCATCTTGATTTGCATCTCCGATCGCATTGACCTCGTGCCTCCAGCAACGATCCTCCGACGAGCTTCCATTGTAACTAATGGAGAGCCTTCTAGTGCTTCTACTAGGAGTTTCCATGACAGAGAGCGGTCGGAGATGGGCACCTCCTGAGGCCTTCTTGGTGGGCTTAACCTGATCCGGCGGACTGCTGATCGTATGCTGAGCCTTATCATCCCCACTTGGCCTACGACCAGTGGAGGCTTCATCGACACTGTTACCAGATGTCGGTTGGCTCCTGGAATTGCCAAAAGCCGTAGGTGAGTTCCTTTCAGCCATGATTTCATCGAGAGTATATAAATTCTCGAGTGGCGATGCTGAATTTTCTTCACCTGTTTTGCCGGTTGAAAAAACCGGGCTTAGAGTGGCTTCCGGACATTCCGAGCTGGTCGGAATGGCTAGAAGCGCCACTTGTCATAGTGGTGGATCCTTATCCATCCGGTCGATTTTGCTAACGTCGGCGACGTGCGAACCAGCGGAGGAGGAGGAGGAGGATGACATGCTGTTTTCTTCCATGGCACAGATGCATCCTTCCATGTTGAGGTCGGCGTAGTCCGCTAGGTCGAACCAATTCTCCTCATTCCAAACTCCGGGCATAGTCGCATGAGCGATTACGAGAAGTGAGCGAGGATTCAATGAGCGGAGAGTTTTTTCAGGAAACTTACGTCTTCTACCCCACAGACGGCACCAGCTGTTGATGATTGAGTCACTGATCTTATTAAATAAAAGAGGAAAATGACGCGATATTTCCTGGGAGATAACGGAGCCGCTCTTTATTGATATGAACTGGATTTACAGGGGTGCTTATGACCTGACTAGGGACTAATTCTAATTACACTGATTATGAAGATCGCTATGCTAGCCAATCAGACTTAAAGCACGAATCTAAGGCTGATTGTACTGCTCTAATCTGATGATCCTATTTTCCTTATTTTTCATCTGCCCTTTGGTCTTTTGTGCTCCACCCTTAAATGACTTCTGAAGAGGTGGCAGTTACTTCTGAAGAAAGCGTCCCTAGTGAAGCGTTGCGACTGGTCAGGGCGAGGTGTTAGTTAACAATGTGTTAACTGCTCTGTAGTTAAGTGTCTTAGGGACACTCAACCGTACGGTGGTTGTTGTCAGCGTCTTTAGGACTATGTAACCGTGCGATATGAAGTATACAACACATGTTATATTCATCGTACGGTAAGAATATACTTGGGATCAATTATAGATACCAGTTCATAGCTTTTTCGAGCAGCTACCTGGTCGGAAGAATGGTACAGGACCTTGTCCGACCAAGATACCCTTATGTAACCTTTGGAATCCTTACGACTAGCGAGGTCGTTAGCCTTAGGAGTTACGACCATGAAGACGTATGGTCTTTTATTATGTATTAAGATAATACATAGAAGTTTTAATCCTCGTCACAATGGTTGGTCCGATAAGAGTTTCACGATATTGTTAGGTCTCCTAGCGGACATCCTTCCGGAGGGAAACGTGTTGCCCAACTCCACATACCAAGCAAAAAAGGTTCTTTGTCCATTGGGAATGAAAGTAGAAAGAATACATGCATGCCCGAACGATTGTATCCTCTATCGTAAAGAGTATGCAGACATGCATGTATGTCCCGTGTGCAAAGCATCCCGATACAAGCGTAAGAATACTGCTAAGGTGAAGCAAGGACCTCCTGCTAAGATGTTGTGGTATCTGCATGTGATCCCACGTTTGAAGCGTTTATTTGCGAACCCAAAGGAGGCAAGATTGCTGCGTTGGCACTCAGAGGAGCGTAATAGAGATAGAAAGCTAAGACACCCTGCTGATTCTGTGTCGAACCCGGGAGCGAAGGATCCCGAATTCTCTGTGTTCATACACTAGTCCAGGATTTCTAGTGTACACAGTTAAACAAAAGTGATAATCAAACATATCACGCATTTTATTAATAATTATTCAGAGTTTATTACAAACGGCCCGAGGCCAAATAAAGTAAAACACAATGAAATAAATTAGTAGTAGTAGACCCAACGATTCACCAGGCAATAATCGTCTGGGGAGCGTGGCCTAAGCATCGATGTCCTCACCGTCTTGATAGAAGTCTTCTCTGAATAAAGATTATTCAAGAAGAGTAAGCACTACCATTGTGCTTGCAAGCTACACCGTAAAATGTGATTGAATGCATGCATAAAGTGAGCAAAGGGTAATGGCAGGGTTTATTTGCATAAGACAGCATTTTCAGTTTAAATACTCTTAGTGATTTCCAAGGCCATTTTTAAATTAATTAAGATCAAAATCATATTTCGATTTCTCAATGTCAAAGTGTAGGATGAACCTCCATACACAAATGGTGAAGGACTACCCCCCTTACACCAGGCTTCTGCCCAATCCCATTTTCATAAACCAGGTGACAAAGTCTTTTCAAACAAAACCAGAGACTAACTTTGAGTGGCTTCTGTTAAGCATGTCCATGACCGTGGACACGGCTATTCGAATAGATTAATACTCTGCAGAGTTGGTACAGCTTTACCCACAAGAGATAGTTTGCTTATTATGTCGGCCAATACACGCTTCCGTAGGCGTGCGACTAAGCAGCTATCACGAGGCCTTTACCCTACATTATTTCAACATAATTATGCGCTAAGGTTTCAGAATCGAAGGCTTCGCACCAAACGACTACCCCCTCTTGCGCCATGTGGGTATCATCAATAAGTCTTCACGACTCCCACATCTTTCCAAGACATAAACATGGTGAGATAATATAGCTTATTTGGCCAAGTCTGTCCCATTCCAGACTTGTGGTGGTACGAGTTTGGCTTAACATCCACGACATGCAGACGGTCCTTACATGGTGGCGACTTCCAAAACAAACCCAGGTCTCAACCATTATTGTATTGAGCCCGTGCATGAACTTGCACCCACCAACAATCCAATTCACCCAAGTCTAAACCAATTTTATTTATTTTTCTTTTGTCAAGACATTTTCCAATCATCTATGGTAAAAACAATACCATAGATTCATTTTCAAAACAACTTTATATTTTGGCAAAATTCCCAAATCATCTTTTGGTCTAAGCAATGACTAAGCATAAATATCTTAATTATTTTACTAAGGTGACAAGGGCATGGCATTCCAAGCATCAAGATTGGCTATACAAAGGAATTGGCATAACTAAGAATTAAAACAGGAATTTAAAATACTTGGATACAAATATGCATGCAATAATAACTTTAAAAACAGAATTAATTAACTTTGAAATACTGGGATCAAGATGGTCAATAATGTAACTTGCCTTCGTTGAAGTCTTGAGATTCTAAACCCTCTGAAAGATCTACCTCTCCTAATCGTCAAACTCTATCTGCGAGAGTACGACAAATTCAAATGAAATTCAAATAAATCCAAAAGACAAATCAAACTAACTCCAAATGAAATAATTTTATTTTATTTAGCTAGATAATAATTTTCTAAGATTTTAGCAATTTGAATCACTCAATTTGAAGTTGTGGTTCAAAAGATATGAATTTTACAAGTTTTAGTCTAAATTTGATATTAAAAGAATTTCTAAATTTAAATACAGATTCAAAGTAGCTTCAAATTAAATAATTTTGGTTTAGTTAGTTAGATAATGATTTTGTAAGAATTTAGAAATTTGAAACACCCAATTTAGAGATTGGATGCAAAAGTTATGAATTTTACAAATTTTAAACCTAAATCGCAATTTAAATGAATTTCCGATTTCTTTTCGAAGGAAATTCTGAATTATTGCAACATGACGTCGGCGCCCGAGGTTGCGTCTCTGACGGGTGGGCCCGTGGTCAATGGACCACGCCCACGGCCAGTCAATGGTCCATGATGGACCCGGTGCATGCTACAGTGCGAAGGAAGGGTGCGTGCGGGTTTGTGAGTTGACGTGGCGCCACGTAGGCAGCCACGTCAGATCTACGCCTAGGTGGCGCTGATCTGGCCACGACGTGGCCGAGCCACGTAGGCCCGACGATTGCGCAACACGGCGGCGAGCTCGCCGGCGTTCTACGCCACGGCGAGTCACGCGGATGGTAGCAATAGAGAGGGGGCGAGGTGAGGGTCTTGATGTGCTACCTTGGAGCGGCGGGGTGAGGCTAATTGGTCGTCGCCGGTGAGATTTGGCGGCGACAGTGCGGGGTCGACGGCGGCGAAGGGCTCCGGGGGTTCTCCGAGGGAATGGTTGGGCGCAATGTGTTCGCGGTGACGTCGCGGAGCTGTTGGTGAAGATGCCGGGGCGGAGCGTCGACGGGGACGGCGGAATCGATTTAAAAAACCGGGCCGTCGTACGGCGATTTAACTTCAAATTCGGGTGCTCTGAGCGAAGAGGAGGATGCGGTGGTGGCGTTGGGTTCTTGTGGAAGGAGGCGCACCCGGAGCACCTATTTATAGGGCTAGGGCGTGGCCGGATCGACGTGGAGGGCAAGAAGGTTGCGTGCGGCACGGCGGCGAGAAAAGAGGGATTCGGGGCTCGCAGATGGAAAGGGGAGGCCGTGTCGGAGGCGGAGGAGATCGAGGAATTGAATGCGCGTGTCAATCACGGGGATGCGGTCGGATTTGAACGCGTTTGGCAAGTTTTTGGAAACCGGCCATGGCGGACACGGTGAAAAGAAAAGGAAAGGGGCGCGAGGAAGGGGAAGGCGAGGTTGAAGACGCACGGGCGGGCCCACGCGTCAGTGGCAGCGGAAATAGGAAAGGGAGAGGGTGAGTGCGATTCGTTGGATTGTAATCCAACGGTCGCAACGAAAGAGAATTGGGCTGGAATTGGGCCGCCTCTTGGCGGCTTGAGAGGTGGTTTGGGCCGGGCAAGTTTCGGCCCATTCACTGTTTAGGGTTTTTCTTTGATTTTTTTCCAATTGTTTTAATTCAGATAATTAAAAAGGGCTTTAGAAAATAGCAAATAAATTCCAAAAATTCTAGAAAAATTCACATAAATTCCTAGAATGATTTTGGACTTAAATAAAATAATTTCAACTTAAACTTGTTAATAGTTTTTGTATTTAACTTTTTTTTAGCTTTAAGGTTAATAATAAGAGCTTTAGAAAATTTCAGAAAATCCACCAAAATAAATAAGTTTTTAAATTTTTCTCAGAATTTGAATTTTTGGGCTGTTACAAACCTACCCTCCTTAAAGGGAATCTCGACCCCGAGATTCAGACTTGGTTAGCAAAAAGGTGGGGATACTCGGCTTTCAAATCTTCTTCTCGCTCCCAGGTGGCTTCTTCTTCTGAATGATTGCTCCACTGAACCTTGCATGAGCGGATGACTTTGCTTCTAGTGACTCGTTCTGCCACATCGAGAATCTTGATTGGCTGCTCTACGTACGTGAGGTCTTCCTGAAGGTCAATGTCCTCAAGGGGTGTTTCTTCTGTTGGCACTCGGAGACACTTCTTGAGTTGAGAGACATGGAAGACGTCGTGGACTGCCGACAAGGAGCTTGGAAGTTCAAGCTTATATGCAACTTCACCTCTCTTGGCCAAAATCTTGTAAGGTCCCACAAATCTAGGTGCAAGTTTTCCTTGGTGGGAACCTTTTACCCTCAAGTGGAGTAACCCCGAGATAAACAAAGTCTCCTATTTCAAAGGTTAATTCCTTCGACGGTTATCGCCAGTAACTTTTACGTCGAGATTGAGCCACCTTCAAACGTTCCTTATCGCTTTAACCTTGCTTTGACTTCTTTTATCAATTCTCGTCCGAAGAATTGATGCTCTCCTACTTCATCCCAAAGAAGCGAGTCTGCATTTTCTACCATACAAAGCTTCAAATGGAGACATCTGAGGTGGCTTGGTAGCTATTGTTGTACGAGAATTTCGCATAGGGCGATTCTTGTCCCAAATTTTTTCCATATTCTAAGGCATGTGCTCAAGCATGTCTTCGAACTTGGTTGACACGCTCATCTGGCCGTCTGTCTGCATGGTGATAAGCGATCTTGAAGTTGAGTCTTGTTCCCAAAGCCGTGCAAACTCGCTGAATCTTGAGGTGAATCGAGAGCCTCTATCGACCACGATCTTCTTGGGTACTCCGTAGAGCAGACAATCTTGGCCATATACAATTCCGCTAACTGGTACGCTACGTAAGTGGTCTTGGATGGAATAAAGTGAGCTACTTTAGTTAACAGGTCAATTATCACCCAGATGGAATCACATCTGCTTGGGTCCTAGGAGTCCGGTGATGAAATCCATACCAACTTCCTCCCACTTCCATTAGGGAATTGGTAATGGTTGCAATGCATCACGGGTCTTTGGTGTTCTGCCTTGACTCGCCGACAAACATCACAACGAGCGACGAACTCAGCGATTTTCGCTTCATGCTGACCCACCAATATTTCTCCTTCAGATCCTGGTACATCTTCGTGCTTCCGGGATGGATGGAGTATGGCGATTCGTGAGCTTCCTTTAGGATCGACTGTTTTATCTCCTGATGGTTGGGCACACATATGCGATCTCCAAACCACACTGTTCCTTGTTCATCCTCAGAAAATCCTGGGGCTTTGCCTTTTCTCATATTCTTCTTGATTTCCTTGATGTCGTCGTCTTCTAACTGTTTTTCCCTGATCTGACCCTGAAGAGTGGGTTGAACTTCCAAAGCATTCACATAGCCTTGTTTGACAATCTCCAAGTTCAAGTGCTTCAGTTCTTTATATAATTACGCCGATTATTACGAACCAAAATGGTGTTGCAATACGCCTTTCTGCTCAGGGCATCTGCAACAACATTTGCTTTGCCTGGATGATAATGAATTCCGAGGTCATAATCTTTTATCAACTCTAACCATCTTCTCTGTCGGAGGTTGAGTTCAGACTGGGTAAAGATGTATTTCAGACTCTTATGATCCGTGAAAATCTCACAACGGTTACCAATGAGGTAATGCCGCCAGATCTTCAAAGCATGCACAATTGCTGCTAACTCGAGATCATGAGTTGGGTAATTTCCCTCGTGTGGCCTCAACTGACGGGATGCATAAGCCACGACTTTGCCTTCCTGCATCAGGACACATCCAAGGCCTTGTCGAGATGCGTCGCAGAAGATTTCAAAGTCCTTATGAATATCGGGTAATACTAGCACAAAGCGTAAACTAAACTCTTCTTGACTCCTCGAAACTCTTCTCGCAGCATCCGTCCATTCAAACTTCTTTTCCTTCTTGAAGTTGTGTCATAGGCCTTGTTGCCTTGGAGAATCCTTCAATGAACTGCGGTAATAACCGCTAGTCCAAGGAAACTCCTTACTACGTGATGCGGACTTTGGTTGCTTCCAATCCATAACGGCTTCGACCTTGGCCGGGTCTCTGACAACTCCTCCCGCCGTCTGATATGACCAAGGAAGGCCACTTGCTTTAGCCGAATTCACTCTTCTTTGAATTTGGCGTAAAAGTCGGTGTTCTCTGAGTTTCTCCAAAATCATCCTTAGGTGCTTCTCGTGTTCTTCTTCATCCTTTGAATAAATGAGAATGTCATCGATGAAAACAACCACAAACTTATCCAAGAATTCCATGAACACTTTGTTCATCATATTCATGAAGTATGTGAGGCGTTTGTCAAACCGAAAGACATGATCAGAATTCATACAACCCATATCTGGTCGTGAAGGCGGTCTTTGGGATATCTTCCGCCGGATCTTTAGTTGATGATAGCCGGATCGTAGATCGATCTTTGAGAAGATGCTTGCTCCTTCAATTGATCGAGCGGATCATCAATCTGAGTAGCGGATACTTGTTTTTGATCGTCACCTCATTGAGCGATCTATAATCCACACACATTCTCATACTATTGTCCTTCTTCTTGACAAATAGTACGGTGCTCCCCAAGGTGATGAACTTGGTGAATATAACCCTTGCTTCTTAGTTCTTCAATTTGTTTCTTGATTACGCTAGCTCATTGGCGGCATTCTCAGAGGGTCGCCGAGATTGGGGCGGTCCACAGGACTAAGTCAATTAAGAACATTACGCCCCTATCCGGTGGCATGCCGTAACTCATCGGGAAAAACATCTGGGTATTCTTGCACTCTTGGTATGTCTTCAAGTTTTATTTCCTTCAAATTGGTCGGGGATGGAACTTCCTCCGGTAGAAGACTTGGGTCCAATTCTACTTGATTCTCCTTGTGCATTGGTGAGGGTGATAGATCTATTAGGCGATCTATCATCCTCGATTCTTGGCTAGCGATCCATTCCAAGAATCACATCGAGACCTTGAGATTGCAGAACTATTAAGTCCGCTAGAAAAGGTACTCCGGATATCTCAAGGGTAAGGTTTGGGCATAGAGAACTGGTTCTCATTTCTGAGCCCGGGGAGTGGACTATCATAGGGTTAAGAGGAGATAGGTAACCCATATTTTCCCACAAATTTATCGAAAACAAAGGAATGCGATGCTCCGGAATCAAATAGGACTGATGCTGGTACTGAATTAACAAGAAACGTACCAAGAACGACATCCGGTGCTGCTTGAGCTTCCTCTGCCGTGACGTGGTTCACACGTCCCTTCGTGTACTGATTTGTCTTCGTGGCGACGGAGGTTCTACCAGTAGCTTGGACTCCGGGTTTAGGGGCAGCTGGGAGTAACTTCTTAGGACACCTATTGGCGAAGTGTCCCTTCTCCTGACAGTGATAGCAAGTAATCTCCGAAGAGTTCTTCTGATTTGGGCCTCCTGCAGATGAGTTGTGGGTTCCGGAAGTGTTGGCGCGTTGCACTGGTGCTGAAGCTCTGGGTGTGGTAGACTGAAATCTTCCACGCTGCGGGGGCTGAGGTTGAGCGAGGCGAGGTTTGGGTTGCCCTCCAGAGTTGAACCTCTGAGCGGCCATCCTCCGCTTGCGGTTCTCCATCTCTATATGTTTGCCTTCCTGGCGAATTGCCTTGTCCACCAACTGTTGGAAGTCGGTGAAGTCTCGAGAAATCGTTGGGCAGATATCTCATCATTGATCCTTCCATAAACTTTTCTGCTGTCTTCATCTCTCGCTCGTCATGCGGGGCATAGCGAGCAAGCTGGTTGAACTTATGCAGTACTCGCTCACCGGCGGTTGCCTTGGCGGCGTCGCGAATTCCTTCTTTTTCAATGCCATCACCATGAATGTGAGCATGATGGAAGGCTCGCACAAACTCTTCCCAAGTGATAGCTTGAGCGTTGGCATGGGTGATGCAGAGGTTGTCCCACCACTCTGAAGCGGGACCACTGAGTTGGTGAGCGGCGAAAAGTACCCTCTCGCGATCCGAGCACTGGGTAATATCCAACTTATTCCCTATGGCACGAAGCCAATCGTCAGCGTCCATAGGTTCAGTACTGCTGGAGAACGTCGGAGGACGCATCCTCATGAACTCCGACATTGACAACTTTTGCGGAGGTGGGGGTGGAGGTGGAGGTGGAGCATGGGTTGCGGCTTGCACGTTCTGAACGCTGCTGAGTGATTGAGCCAGCAAACTCATCATATGCGTCTGGTGGGCCATTAATTGACGCCAGCTAGGCTCTTCAGTTGGTGGAGGTGGTGGCTGCTGGACGGGATTTTCCTGATAATCCGCGTTCTCGTTTCCATGGCCTTGAGCACTGCCACTGCCGGTACAGGTGGTCACCATCTGCTAGATGTTTCTAAGGATTTTAGAAGAGAGAGATAGAACGAAAGCTCTAAAGGGAGTAAATCTAATTAGCCCAAGAACAATCACAAGACAAAGAGCCAAAATTTTCTAAAATAATTCTTTTATTATTTTATTTTATTCTTTGGTTATGGCTATCACAATGGTAACGATAGCTCATAATTCATCTATCTAATTTACAATATGGGAAACAACTAAGGGGTGATTGGGGTATAATCACGCTCACTAGAGCTACCCTCGCCGACCTTGTAGCAAGCTAGCTCTTCTTCCACCTTGACCTTTCTTCCACCTCTTGTAGGTTGTCTTGGCTGCACGCAGATCGTCTAGAGCGTTTCCATAGGCATAGTCCATCGCCTTGCACAAGTTCACGATCGTAAGCTCGGGAGAGTCCTCTTCCTATTTGGGCAAAAGGTCTTTGTCCAGCCTAGTCGGAACGTGCATTGGATGGTAGTGAAACTTCTGAGCCATGGAATCGATTGTTGTAAGTGTAGCGAAGGCGTCTTGTGGCTTCTCTGGCTGCGTCTTGAATGCCTTGGTGAAGGTGCCACGTCTTATTGGGCGTCGATGATGTGGAAATCCGTGTTTGGGTTATGGTTGGCGTGAGGATCACTTCAACTCTCCAAATGATATTGGCTTCCCACTTTATCTTGGTACCCTTGATATGTTGGTCTTTCGTTGTAGTCCAGGTGTTGCATCATCTTCCAAAGAAGTGCAGCCCAATGTCCTGCGAAAATTCCGTGGGAGATCCGGGTTGGTTTTTCGGCCATCTACAATTTTAGAGAAGGAGATGAGTTAGTAATTGTTTTAAAGAGAAAGGTTGAGAAGACTCTTGGATAGACCCAAAATACTTTTAGTTTTTGAAAATAAGTCCTTAAGGCATTTTCTAAAGCCACGACCTACTGATCGATATGGCTCGATACCACTTTTGTCGAACCCGGAGCGAAGGATCCCGAATTCTCTCGTGTTCATACACTAGTCCAGATTTCTAGTGTACAGTTAAACAAAAGTGATAATCAAACATATCACGCATTTTATTAATAATTATTGAGTTTATTACAAACGGGCTCGAGGCCAAATAAAGTAAAACAATGAAATAAATTAGTAGTAGTAGACCCAACGATTCACCACAGCAATCGTCTGGGGAGCGTGGCCTAAGCATCGATGTCCTCACCGTCTTGATAGAAGTCTTCTCTGAATAAAGATTATTCAAGAAGAGTAAGCACTACCATTGTGCTTGCAAGCTACACCGTAAAATGTGATTGAATGCATGCATAAAGTGAGCAAAGGGTAATGGCGGGGTTTATTTGCATAAGACAAACATTTTCGGTTTAAATACTCTTAGTGATTTCCAAGGCCATTTTAAATTAATTAAGATCAAAATCATATTTCGATTTCTCAATGTCAAAGTGTAGGATGAACCTCCATACACAAATGGTGAAGGACTACCCCTTACACCAAAGCTTACGCCCAATCCCATTTTCATAAACCGGTGACAAAGTCTTTTCAAACAAAACCGAGACTAACTTTGAGTGGCTTACATTAAGCATGTCCATGACCGTGGACACGGCTATTGAATAGATTAATACTCTGCAGAGTTGGTACAATTTTACCCACAAGAGATAGTTTGCTTATTATGTCGGCCAATACACGCCAGTGGGCGTGCGACTAGCGACTATCACGAGGCCTTTACCCTACATTATTTCAACATAATTATGCGCTAAGGTTTCAGAATCGAAGGCTTCGCACCAAACGACTACCCCTCTTGCGCCATGTGGGTATCATCAATAAGTCTTCACGACTCCCACATCTTTCCAAGACATAAACATGGTGAGATAATATAGCTTATTTGGCCAAGTCTGTCCCATTCCAGACTTGTGGTGGTACGAGTTTGGCTTAACATCCATGCCCGCAGACCGGTCCTTACATGGTAGGCGACTTCCAAAACAAACCACAGGTCTCAACCATTATTTGTATTGAGCCGTGCATGAACTTGCACCCACCAACGATCCAATTCACCCAAGTCTAAACCAATTTCATTTATTTTTCTTTTGTCAAGACATTTTCCAATCATCTATGGTAAAAACAATACCATAGATTCATTTTCAAAACAACTTTATATTTTGGCAAAATTCCCAAATCATCTTTTGGTCTAAGCAATGACTAAGCATAAATATCTTAATTATTTTACTAAGGTGACAAGGGCATGGCATTCCAAGCATCAAGATTGGCTATACAAAGGAATTGGCATAACTAAGAATTAAAACAGGAATTTAAAATACTTGGATACAAATATGCATGCAATAATAACTTTAAAAACAGAATTAATTAACTTTGAAATACTGGGATCAAGATGGTCAAGAATGTAACTTGCTTTCGTTGAAGTCTTGAGATTCTAAACCCTCTGAAAGATCTACCTCTCCGGAATCGTCAAACTCTATACGCGAGAGTACGACAAATTCAAATGAAATTCAAATAAATCCAAAAATACAAATCAAACTAACTCCAAATGAAATAATTTTATTTTATTTAGCTAGATAATAATTTTCTAAGATTTTAGCAATTTGAATCACTCAATTTGAAGTTGTGGTTCAAAAGATATGAATTTTACAAGTTTTAGTCTAAATTTGATATTAAAAGAATTTCTAAATTTAAATACAGATTCAAAGTAGCTTGAAATTAAATAATTTTGGTTTAGTTAGTTAGATAATGATTTTGTAAGAATTTAGAAATTTGAAACACCCAATTTAGAGATTGGATGCAAAAGTTATGAATTTTACAAATTTTAAACCTAAATCTGCAATTTAAATGAATTTCCGATTTCTTTTCGAAGGAAATTCTGAATTCTTGCGCAACATGACGTCGGCGCCCGAGGTTGCGTCTCGACGGTGGGCCTGTGGTCAATGGACCACGCCCACGGCGATCAATGGTCCATGATGGACGGTGCATGCTCTGGCGAAGGAAGGGTGCGTCTTGGGTTTGTGAGTTGACGTGGCGCCACGTGGCGACCACGCCGATCTACGCCTAGGTGGCGCCGATCCGCCACGACGTGGCGAGCCACGAGGTCCGACGATTGCGCGAACACGGCGGCGAGCTCGCGGCGTTCTCTACGCCACGGCGAGTCACGCGGATGGTAGCAATAGAGAGGCGAGTGAGGGTCTTGATGTGCTACCTTGGAGCGGCGGGGTGAGGCTAATTGGTCGTCACGGTGAGATTTGGCGGCAGACAAGTCGGGGTCGACGGGCGAAGGGCTCGGGGTTCTCGAGGAATGGTTGGGCGCAATGTGTTCGCGGTGACGTCATGAGTGTTGGTGAAGATGTTGGGGCGAGGCGTCGGGAGGGCGGAATCGGAAAAAAACCGGGCCGGCGGCGGCATTTAACTTCAAATTCCGGGTGCTCTGGGCGAAGAGGAGGATCTGGGTGGGGCGCTGGGTTCTTTGTGAAGGAGGCGCACGGAGCACCTATTTATAGGGCTAGGGCGTGGCGGATCGGCGTGGAGGGCAAGAAGGTTGCGTCTTACTGCAATGGCGAGAAAAGAGGATTCGGGGCTCGCAGATGGAAAGGGAGGCCGTGTCGAGGCGGAGGAGATCGAGGAATTGAATGCGCGTGTCAATCACGGGATGCGGTCGGATTTGAACGCGTTTGGCAAGTTTTTGGAAACCAGGCCATGGCGGACACGGTGAAAAGAAAAGGAAAGGGGCGCGAGGAAGGGGAAGGCGAGGTTGAAGACGCACGGGCGGGCCCACGTCGATGGCGTGAAATAGGAAAGGAGAGGGTGAGTGCGATTCGTTGGATTGTAATCCAACGGTCGAATAAAGGAGGGCGCTGAATTGGGCCGCCGAGGCTCTTGGCGTCTTGAGGTGGTTTGGTAAGACAAGTTTCGCCCATTCACTGTTTAGGGTTTTTCTTTGATTTTTTTCCAATTGTTTTAATTCAGATAATTAAAAAGGGCTTTAGAAAATAGCAAATAAATTCCAAAAATTCTAGAAAAATTCACATAAATTCCTAGAATGATTTTGGACTTAAATAAAATAATTTCAACTTAAACTTGTTAATAGTTTTTGTATTTAACTTTGTTTTAGCTTTAAGGTTAATAATAAGAGCTTTAGAAAATTTGTAAAATCCACCAAAATAAATAAGTTTTAAATTTTTCTCGAATTTGAATTTTGGGGTGTTACATTACGCCCAATGGAGAAACTTTGATCGAGTCAAGAGTTCGGTCTTGAACCGAGGAACATAAGGTTAGGGTTGAGTATAGATGGAATGAATCCTTTCGGTAGCATGAGTAGCCGACATAGCACCTGGCCCATGAATCTATGTATGTACAACCTTCCTCCTTGGCTGTGTATGAGGCGTAAGTACATTTTGATGTCACTACTTATCCAAGGGCCGAAGCAACCTTAGAATGATATTGATGTGTACCTAGCACCATTGCTGGAAGATCTTGTGACATTGTGGAACGAAGAGGTATATGTATGTGATACGTACAAACGAGAGAACTTCACTTTATGTGCCATGTTGTTATGCACCATCAATGATTTTTCTGCCCTTGGTAACTTGTCGGGCTTCAGTACAAAAGGAGCCAAAGCCTATCCGCACTGCTTAGATGATACGGAGAGTGTATGGATGAACAGCTCGTGCAAAACTGTGTATATGTGTCACCATAGGTTTCTTCCCAGGATTCACCCATACCGCAAGATGAAGAAACAATTCCACAGAAATAAGGAGGATGGTTCAGCTCCAAGGGATTTTAGAGGGAAAGAGGTCTATGATGTGGTTAAGGATATCGACGCTGTACTTGGGAAGGGACGTAAATTAAGAACCCATCAGAAGAACATCTGGAAGAAGTGGTCAATTTTTTGGGACTTGCCTAATTGTGAGCACTTAGAAGTTCGCCACTGCATCGACGTCATGCACGTGGAGAAGAATGTATGTGATAGCTTGATTGGTCTCTTACTAAACATTAGTGGCAAAACAAAGGATGGTGTTAACGCACGGCATGACTTGGTTGATATAAACATAAGGACCGAGTTAGCATCGAAAGAGACCAATAAAGGACGAATGTATCTTCCCCCAGCTTGCTACACTCTGTCCAAGGCCGAGAGAAATGAACTGTGCTAGAGCTTGCATGGTGTGAAAGTCTCGTCTGGTTACTCCGCTAACATTAAGAAACTTATTTCTATGGAAGATTTGAAATTAATTGGTATGAAGTCTCATGATTGTCTTGTGATGATGACATAAATGCTTGCAATGAGGAGTATCTTGTCGAACAAGGTCCGAGTGGCAATCTTGAGGCTGTGTTATTTCTTTAACTCAATTGCTGAGAAGGTCATCGATCCCCAAGGACTAGATGCTCTGCTGGCTGAGGTGGTGACGACTCTATGTCATCTTGAGATGTATTTCCCTCTGTCATTTTTCGATATCATGGTCCATCTCATTTTTCACCTTGTGAAAGAGATAAAGATATGCGGCCCTGTGTTCCTACGTCATATGTACCCGTTCGAGAGGTACATGGGAATTCTCAAATCCTACGTACAGAATCAATCTTGACCGGAGGGCAGCATCATCGAAGGTTATGTAACTGAAGAGGTCATTGAGTTCTGTGTCGACTACATGGCTTAGATAGAACCGATAGGTGTGCCTCTATCTCGTCATGAGAGGAGACTGGATGGTATCGGGACCATCGGAAGGAAATCAATCACTCCCGATCTGGATACGTACACTCAAGCCCATTTCACGGTCTTGCAATACATGACCCAAGTGTCCCCGTAGATCAACGAGCACAAAGACATGGTACGCCAACAGAATCCAGACCGGTCGGAGGTTTGGATCACGAGATAGCACAACCGTCGGTTCAACGAATGGTTAAAGGTGTGAATCACTAGGAGGTCATCAAGTGATGATACACTGCTATGGTTGGCAAAAGGGCCACAATTTACAATTGTGACATGGCAAGGATGCAATATAAGTGGGTACACATTTTATACGACAGCTCAGGATAGGAAGAGCACAGTCTAGAACAGCAGTGTCCGCATAGATGCGTTTCATGAGCAGTTCAATACCGCTGGGGCATGTGGGTTAAACTCCTACTATGGGTTCATAGAGGAGATTTGGGAGCTCGACTACGTACTTTTTAAGATCCCCCTGTTTCGATGCCATTGGGTTAAACTTCCATAAGGTGTGAAGGTCAACAAGTACGGCATCACCACTGTGGACCTCAAATGTGTCGGATATAAGGACGAACCATTCATACTCGCTAAGCAAGTTGTTCAAGTTTTTTTATGTAACAGACTCGGCAAATAAGAACCGCCACGTAGTTCTTCATGGAAAAGGAAGGATTATCGGGGTTGAGAATGTCGTGGATGAGGAAGAGTACAATCAATTTGATGAGTTACCTCATTTCAGAGACGACATCAGGCTCGAGGAAGAACCCAGTGAGGAAGCTAGCTATATGCGCGTTGATCATCATGAAGAGCTATATTTTAATTAAGAATTTACTCCATTGTAATTAATTTATTCCATAACATCATGTGTTATGGACTTGTAATCTCTCATATATTTTGATGTCAACGTGGAATTGTCATGTGGTAATGCATTATGGACTTGTCATCTTTGATATTGATGTCAATGTGGACGTTCATTGTAATGTGGAGTATCAAAATTGGTTTCACTTGATTTGGAGTTGAGTTGAATTAGATATGAATTTTTGAAGTCAAATGAATTGTCAGTGGATAAATTAATTTTCAGTCAAATTATTTGGAGTTGTTTTCCATGTATCAAATCCCTGAAGGATTTCGAGTAGTAGCTGCAACTATGTATTTAGAGAATAGTGCAGCACATTGGTACCAAGCATATAAGTCAGCAAATGTATGGCATAATTGGGAGCGATTCGGCGCAGGCGTGTTGTGCGAATTTGAAGTGAACACACACAGCAACACGATGAGGGAAATATTGCAGTTACGGCAAATTGCAGATGTGAAGCTATCACAGACGGTTCTATTATGGAACCGTCTGTGATAAGTAATCACAGACGGTTCCAAAATAGAATCGTCTGTAATATGCATTTATAAGGACCCCTAGGGCTCACCCGTTCATCTCCCTAATGCACTTAGCCCCTTAAGCTCTCGCACGCTAGTTCGCCTCCTCTAGGGCTCGCCCGTTCACCTCCCCTTAAGCTCCGACACCGCCACCTCCGACCTCGATGCCGCCGCCCCCGACATCGATGACAGTGCGCCGCCTCGATGCGCGGCCTCCTCCCCGTGTCGGCGTCCTCCCTCTACCGGCCTCCTCCCCGCGCTGTCCTCCTCCCCGTGTCGGCCTCCTCCCCTGCACCGGCCTCCTCCCCCACGCCGTCCTCCTCCCTGCGCCAGCCTACTCCTCCGCACCGGCCTCCTCCCCTGCACCGGCCTTCTCCTTGCACTGTGAAGGTTAATCCTCGACTGTGAATGTTGTATTTGAGATTAATGTGTGATATGAGATGAATGGGGAGAACCTATCCTCTGCTCTCTCCATTGTGGATTCATGATATTGTGCTAGGTCAGTCAGATGCATGGTTAGGGTTTGGTCCTTGGGCATGGTTAGAAGGGTCTGTTTTTGATTCATGCTCTGTCAGATATATCAAAGTGAATTTTGTGGGCTTAATATTACTCTGTGATTGGAATGGTCTTGTCGGTGTTTTAGGACCGAACTTACGTAAAGATTGTTTGATTCGGGGGTTCCTCTAGGCTCAAAATCACACAGAGATGGAGACATAGAGATTTTTATACAGGTTCGGGCCTTCTTCTGGGAGAATAACAACCCTACTCCTGTGTGTATGTATTTAGTATGCTGAATTACAAGATGGAGCTAAAGACTAGAGTATTGTGCTTCTGATTATCTCTCGATCGCCCCGATTGTCCTGATGATTCTGTCTTTTATACAGTCCTCAAGGTGTACTGTTGCGCCTCTAGTGTAAAGGCCGCCTTAATGTCCCAGATTATTGAGCTGTTACTGGAGGTTATTATGGAAGTAGTAACGTCCCCATGCTGCTAGGCAGTTATCACTATAACAAAGGAGTTAAAATCGTGCCATTATTCTAGAGAATAACCGTGTAATTTACTGCCCATATTTTGAATATGGTGCGGAAGTTTCCTGAGCGACTAGGCTCATATGTCTGTAAGCCCTGTCGATTAGGGACTAGTCGTAGAAGAGCTTACAACCAGGTGGCAGTCGTAGAAGATCTTACGACCACAGACTGATCGTAGAAGAACTTACGATCATGGGATGGTCGTAGAAGGAATTACAACTATAGGGTAGTCGTAAGAGGACTTATGACTACTAGGTGGTCGTAGAAGAACTTACGACCTCCAGCTTTTCCCTTATGGCTATTAAGGGGTATACTCAATAGTTACATGACGTCATTATTATCCATAACATGAATTATAGATATATAATAAAATGAGGATTGTTATATCCTCGTTATCTAGCCCCCCAGCTTAAGCGAAAATAACTTACTTGGAGAAGGAGCAGTAGATGGTCTTACGATCAATAGATGGTCGTAGAAAGATGGTCGAAGGAAAGACTATTCGACTAGTGTTTTATTTGTCCAGAAATTTACTTGGTCAAGAAAATTATAGGATAATCTTGTGACTTACAAGGTGGCCGTTAAGAAATTCTCCGAACACCAAGTGATCGCAGCACCGTGGTTGGAAGTAAAATCTTTCCAATCGCTGTTATATTTGACCAGAAAAGACATCGTTAAGAAGGTAATTTCTCTTGAGGTGTAAAGACTGACCTGATTTACTCGAGGAAACAAATTTAAGAATCCCAATCGACTCCCTCAAGTCTGTCTGTTGGAGTGGTTCCCGAAGCATTGGCAACCGTTGGGTAGCCATGTCTTTTCAACTTCAGGCGTGTGGTTATAAATTTTCACCGTGGGTGAGGATAAGGTCTTTTACCTTTCCCCAAATTGCTCTTGTTGTTCAAGCTTTCGAGTTCTCCGCCGCTGACCAAATCGAGCCTTCTTCCCCAATCTTTCCAAATCCAAACCTTCGGCTTTTGAGAGAAATGGACAGAACCGTGTAACATCCCAAATCTTAGTTTTGTATTTCAAATGTATAAGAATGAGGAGAATTTAAAACTTTTGAACATACATTGGTTTTATGGAGTTTTTGCATAATTTGTTGAAAACAAAGAAAACATACAACTCAAATTGAAGTTCCAAAAGAAAATAGGAACAAAAACTTGTGATAATCCTCTGGAAATAATTTATTCAAATACTGCAATAATTATCATGAATTGATAAAAATTTTCCCAAATTTTTGGAACCTAATTCAACCCCAGAAAATTCAAACACAAATCAAAGACCTATTCTAATTTGAATTTAAATTATACAAATTAAATCTTGAACAGTGGGGTTTAAAATTTTATTTGGGTACCAGAACATCCCAGGAACCTCCTCGAAAAATTTCAGAATTTTTGAAATTTTTTTTGCTATATTTTCTACCCTAGTCATAGTGGGAGGTTTTTGTTTTCAAATCAGTCAAACCTCGGCACTGTTCTGCGGACTCAAACCAGACTTGTAGGGATCTCGGATCTCCGGATCCAGGACCCTCTGTGTATAACTGCACTATTCCCTGGATCAGTAGCTAGTGCACACAGTTGCAACATTGGTGTAATCAAAACCGCACAACCAAACTAAAGATGAAGCAGACAAATTAATATTTAATAGCAAAAGGACCTTATGGTCAAGTCTTACAAAGTTTGCCACGCAGGGCTTAGCAACAAAAGAGTAGCTTGCAGCGGAAACCAAACATCCGATGGAGGTCACCCAATATGCCCACAGGTAATCGAGTGGAGGACACGACCTAATTCGCATAGTCTTCAAAGTAGTCTTCCTCGTAGAACTCAGTGCTTCCAGGTTCTTCTTCAGCGACTGATTAACCAGAGGGCATAAAGCCGTGAGTACTTTGAATGTACTCAGCAAGTCACAGAGAAATGTATGCAAGTAATATTTATGCAGGGTTTGACAAGGGTAGCTTTATGGCTATTTTGCAAAAAGCAATATTTGACATTAAATACAGTAATTAGATTGTAAAGCATTGTTTTAAAATATTAATACATAAGTAATCAATTTTCTTTGAAACAACTAGTGAACACCCTGTTCACTTCCCAACCATCAACCACAACCATTACAAGACTCGAACAACCCATTCCAACATTTCAAGAAAATCTACCCCTTACGTGAAATCACCAGGCATGTCCATAACCGGGGACACGGCTATTCGAATAGTTTTACACTCTGCAGAGGTTGTACAGCTTGACCCACAAGACACTAATTTCTCTAGTTTGTTCGGATATATCTATGCCACCGCCACTACCTTAGGTAAGCGCCTAGAGCACGTGACAAGGCTTTTACAAAGTTCTGCTTTTGACTCGGTTACATTTGCTAAGGGTTACTGTTCACGGGCCCCTCTTGCACCATTCCCAACCAACACAAGATCAACCAAAACATTGCTAATTAGTCGGCCAGGTCTATCCCAGTCTAGACATGTGGTTGTACGGTTAAGGCCCAGATCAATGGTTCAAGGTTAAGTCCCTAGTTGGTTTCTCAGACGAGACGTTTCCGCATTCCAAATGTGCTTCCGTACCCACCTTTTCCACCACCCACTTGTCCGAGCATAAATCAATTTCGTTCAACCCGGCCAAATGACCACCCTAGTCATGGCACAACAATTTTTAATCACAACGGCATCGCACCACAATCGACACAACTGTGATCTCGCACCATAGTTGCACAACAGTGGTATCGCACCATAGTTTCATATCTCATTAAGTCAAGTTCAATCATTCCTTGAGTAAGTGATCGTGAATCTATCGTATAACTAAAGCATTGGCTAAGCATAACACGATACCCATGTTGGTATTTCAATAATGTCCAACTAATAATTAACCATCCTAGGGTGTCCAAGGATTTATGTCATTCAAGGATACATGTCGTTCACAATTTATCAATGAGGTATAATGGCAATTAGGTAATTAACTAATCCCGAAACCATTTATTATACAATTAGCGATGCATGTTTATATCAAACAATATACTTTTATAAAGATGGGTTCAATATGATCAAAGGTCTACGACTTGCCTTCGTTGAAGAGTAGAGGTGCTTTTTATCGTCGAGTTCTGTAAATCGTCCGAAACACCAGAATCTATACGTGCGAACAAAGCTAAATAAATAAAACAACTCCAAATAAAATTCAAATAAATACCAAATAAATACTAATAGGAATATAATGAATTTATAGGAATTTAGAAATTTGAATCACTCGAATCAGAGTTCGAATGAGGAAGTTATGGCCAAAGGAAGTTGGAAAAACACATGAAATGATGAAATGGGGATTTTCCGAATTAAATTTCAATGGGAAAATCAGTGAAAATGCCACGCAACGCTGACTGGGCTTGACGGGGCTGACACGTCAGCGAAAGGGATGACGTGGCGCCACGCGCTGTAGGTGGCACCACCTCGGCTCGCCACGTCTTGCCGGCGCAAGACGGAGTCGAGGGTTGCCGGCGAACGGCGGCGCTCCAGCGACCGACGAGGGCACCAACGCGAAGAGGAGCTCACGGGGATGCTGATGCACGTGGTGTCGAGGACACGGCGGCAAAGGGAGGCCGGCGGCGAGGATGAAAAGCGGCAGAGGCGGCGGCTCAAGGCGGTGACGGGGTTCCAGCGGGGCTCCGATGAAGGGGAGGTGCGCACCAGGTGCGCCACGACGAGGAGGTGTCGGTGGCGAGGTCGATGGCGATGGAGGAGGCTCGACGGCGGTGGCAGATGCGGTTGAAAGCTCCACGGCCGACGACGCTTCTTCGCGAAATCCGGCGAAAGGACGGCGAGGGAGGGAGAGTGAGTGGGGGGAGGAGGTGGAGGAGCTCAAGGCGGTCCCGGTGCTCTCCTTAAGTAGGCGCGGGGAGGGCTGAGGGAGGAGGACGACACGAAGGGCTTGTCGGCTTTAATGGCGAAGCGGCGGTGCAGCTTGACCGCTGGAAAAGGGGGAAAGCGCGAGGCGCAGCAGCGCGTGAGGCGGGACTGGTGCAACCGAAAAGGGACAGGTAGGGCTAGGTCTGGCGAGGAAAGCGGTGTGATAAGGCGAAAATCGTGGCGAGGGGCGTGGCGCGGCACAAGGGAGGTACGCAACGCGGCCGGGGTGGGCGGCCGATAGGTGGGGAACTGTTTGAGAGAGAGAGAGAGGAGGAACGCGAGGGCACGGGGATTGCGAGCCGTCCGATCGAAATCGGATGGTGGCCGATCAAGGAGGCGCTGCGCGAGGATGGGCCGCGCGGGCGAAACAGGAAATGGGCCGAAGAAATTCGGCCCAAAGCCGAAGCAGGATTAAATAGGATTTTTGAATTTAGAAAATACCAGAAAAGCAAAAACCTTTTTAGAAAATAGCTAAAGCCGTCCAAAAATTCAAGAAAAATTCACAGAAATCTCTTGAATTATTTAGAACTTAGTAAAAATATTTTCAGCTTAACTATTGCTTTTAATTTTTGCAATTAATTATTTTTAACATAAGGCAAAAGGAAGAACCAACTTTAAAATCCAACAAAACTCAACTAAACCAACTTCAATTAGTTCAAGTTTTAGTTAATTCAAATTAAACTGCTTTTAAAATTCTAAATTACAAATTAAGCTTTAGCGAATTAATAAAACCAAATGGTTAATTTTTAAAGTTTTCAAAATTTTCAAAAACTCTGGAAATTGGTATGTTACAAGACTTGAGTCCGAATCGCACCACTTGACTTGGTCGAACCACACTCAGCACGCTGCTTTTGTCTTGTGATCTGCTGGGCTCATGCGTCGTGGTCGTCATCTACCTCTGCCGCTCGCAGAGTCGTGTGCCGCAGCGCTGCGCTCTGCTTGCTTTCGTCTTTGCCAGGTCACACCGTCAATCCACCGCCCCCGCGGCCCAACTAGGAGGCTCGCCCATTAACGCCACCTGCTTAGTGACTGTTGTTCCGCTATAACCCGCCCTCGTTCTCTCGCATTCCCTCACTTTCCCTCTCGGTGACCGAGGGAAAGTAGGCAAGAACTCGGCTCCCTCTCGAGTAAGCTTCGTGCTTCCACCTCCTTCTCCACCTACATCCATCACCATTTCTATTTTGGCTTATGCCAGCTCCTGTTTTGCTTTGTAGTTGCGGGAACACGACCGTGCCATTATCACCTCCGGAGCGCGCACCGAGCGGCATATCTTCACCATCTTCTTTTCTGGTGAGCCTCTCTCGCTCCTAGGTGCGTCAGCACATGTTCTAGGGCACTAGGAAGTTTTCCCCTCCATTAATTTTAACTTTTGTTCACAGGGACCATCGAATTTTGGATTTCCCCATTTTTCGGCCGAAAGCTCCCCTTTCGTCCCCATCTCCTACCAAAGGAGTCTCATTAGATTCACTCCTCTCTGAGCATCTACTTGACCTCTTTTAGCTTTTTTCGCACCTTAATTCCCACCACTTTTGCTTAGGACACTTGATCCTCGGTGAAGCTCAACGCCACAGTCACCATCTCCGTCGCTGGCGAGCCTCCGGCCAGCTAGTCCCCACTCTGGCACACGGGTAGGTTCACTAGACCCCCTAGTACCTTATGCGTGTGCTAGCTAGCTTGTTTATCGCTCGAGTTGCGACTTGCATGTTCACCCGTAGCTCACCGCCTCCACTCTCCGGTGCGTCGCCGCTACAGGCCGCCGTGAAACCAACCACCAGTACCATTAGCTTCGCATGAACCCCAGCAATCCATTTCTGCCTTTGGACCGTGCCGCTTGGCTCGAGTCATGGCGTTACATCGGAAGCTTCATGGCGCACTGAGCGGCGCGTGGCGCTTCGACCGCCCCTCGTAGCTTGTCATTAGGAGTTAATCCGCGATGATTAATCATTAATGCGAGATCATTGTCGGGAAATCCGGTTTAACCGCGCTAATGTGTGGCTGGCAAGTGGGCCCGAGTGCAGTTAAGTGCACATTTTGGTCCGTGGACCATGAACTGGGTGCATAGGCTTTAGTCTATACACTATTCTATGAACCGTGAGTATGACAGGTGGGGTCGGACCCCACCTATCAGTACATTTTAATTCAGAAGTGAAAATGAAAAACAGCACTATTCTTTGGACCCCACACGTCATCCTCTGTGACTAGCTCTCGGCCGGTAAGAAAAGTCTTTAATGTATGTATAAATTCCGAAATGAATTATTTGTACACTGAAAATTGGTATTAACTTAAAAAATGCATAACTAAATCATTTTAACTCCAAACACGGTGGAGCCAATTTTAATAATTTTTATTTTAAGTGAAATTTATTTTAAAATAGGTTTCAATATTTTCACCGTCACATAAAATATAGTTTGTGGAAAGTGATCCAAAAATGAATTATTTTTACACTATAAATTGCTGTTAACTTTGAAAATTCATAACTAAATCATAAAAACTCCAAATGAGATAAACTCAGTTATTTTGGTCTTATAATATTATTCCCTATTTACCTATGTAATCCTTGTATCCACCACTACTCTACAAAATTTCACCAAATATTTAATTTCGGTGAACAGTAACAGAGGAGAATTAAATTGATTTTTTCTGGAATCTGAGTTTCAAACTACTATAACTCTCACATACTAAATCCAAATGGAAAAATTATTTCACCTAAATTCATATAAAATCATGATCTACCCCCTGTGAATTTTTCATGATTTTTGGAGAAATTTGAATTTTTGGTTATATTTGGTGTTATGTGTTCTTATTGGCTTTTCGTATTCAAACGTTAGACTATGAAGATCTGAACGAACTCAATTGTGATCCTCCACAGCAGCAAGAAGGTTATCTTCAACCAGGCAAGCAGCACCTCCCCCCCCCTTTGATCATATTGATCCTATTACTTTCGTTACAAAATATCTCGTTTTCAACTTGTATGTATGCATGTTCTACTTGAATGATTATTTTTCGTTAGAGGTAGTTATTCCTAGTAGATGCATGAGCTGTAGCAAATGTTTATCCCTTGACACTAACCCTAAGTTATTATTCCCACTGATATTAGTGCTCAGTGGATGTTATAGAGTCTATACATGTGTATGCGAATTGATGCTTAGTCATGCTTAGCTTTCGATAGAATTGGGCGGTTATTGACTTAGTCGATAACTTTGATCACACAAATCATTTTATTACACTATGTCCAGCACCTTGTGCTATATTACTTTGAAAACTAAAAGTGTAAATGAAATGATTTAGACTTGGGCAAGTGGTTGGATGGTG
Organism: Phyllostachys edulis; assembly: GCA_036346405.1. Classification (NCBI taxonomy): domain Eukaryota; kingdom Viridiplantae; phylum Streptophyta; class Magnoliopsida; order Poales; family Poaceae; genus Phyllostachys; species Phyllostachys edulis. Next base: position 30,105,697 of record CM070561.1, on the reverse strand, counting down.
TGATATTGGGTGTGTGAATGTCTTGCCTAGGTCAACAAGGACCGAACATCTTGTTTCACCAAAACCAAGCATAATTGTGTGCTAACCACATGAGAGGCATATGGAACCTCTCTTGACTTAGTACTTTGGCGTGTGTTAGATCCGAGTCGCAGGAGGTTGTGTGTGTTGTGTTGAAAAAGGATTTATTCCATGTGTGTGTTGGGCGTGACAGGATGGGTTTTGGTATTAAGTCCAAGTTTCCTACCCCGAGGAGCATCGGTAAGTTCTCTCTCTACCGATGACTCCGTCACAACGTATGGGGGTTTCCATTCCCATATGGGCGACTCGTAGTTAATACACAATATCGGAAACGTCTCGTAGGACTTAGCCTTGCCGGCATACCTACGGAAGTGTGCTTTATCCGGTGGCAAAAGAGGCGGTCTGGCGTGTGGGTACATTGGTACACCCCTACAGGGTATAAACTATTCGAATAGCCTCGTCCTAGGTTATGGACATGCTTGGGATTGGATTTGCAGGAGTTAGACTCAATATTTTGGAATTTTAATGTAAAAACTTGTTCGGGTGGTATTGAGAATGGTCTCATGCTATGTTTGTGAGCTGTGGGGCAGCCACCTTATGTTGTTTAGATGTTGTCTAATAATGTTTATCCGCTGTTATTTAAAGTTATTAAAAATGATTGCTTACTTGCCATTTCAATCTATTACTTGTACTTTAAATCAAATGTTGCTTTATGCTGAAAATTGCCTAGTGTAGCAGCCTTCCTTTGATACATGAATGCATCTAAATATTCTTTTGCTTGTAAGACTTGTGAGTACAATTGTACTCAACCCGCTTGCTGCAATTTCAGAGGAGGTTGATCCCCAAGGGATCAACTATTGTGAGACTGACTTCATTAAGGACGACGACTAGCTTGGAGTTTCTGGTCAGGTTGCCTTGTGGGTAAGGGCACACCGGTTGGTTTTTCTTTTGGTGCCATCTTATGGCTATGTTTCCATTGCACTCTTAGTACTTTTATTTATGCTATTTGGCCGGTCGGCCGTATGTATGAAACTGGAGATGTTATGACTTTATTGTAACCTTTTGTGACTTCGGTAATGATCTATTGTTGTATGGAATTGATATTGATATTATTTTGTGAACGGTGTGTGTATACCGCTCCTAGGAGGTATACAATACATCGAGGGCGGGATATTTGGTTTGTAATGCTTGGACCAATGGATGGTTAAGTATTACAAGTTAAATACCCCAGGCTCTCACAAACCGCTTCCCATTGGGCCGAATCGGAGATGGATGCGGCCAAAATTGGGGCTTTGGTCGACTCCGAGAAGATCCCAAAGAAGGAATTTGTGAAGTGGATTGAGGCCGTTGGGCAGCATTGGTCGTCGGGGGAGATTAGGCAAATCCCCGTTTTCCAGGCATTTTGTGAGTGTGGTCTTCGATTGCCCACTCATCCTTTCCTCACATTGGTACTCGAATACTTCCAGGTGGAGTTGGTGAATCTTGTTCCCAATTCTATCACAATGTTGGGGGTGTTTGTGTACCTGTGTGAGGCCAACCTGGGGATTCCGATTGATTTGGAGTTGTTCTGGTACTACTATGGAATGACTCGACTAGTCGGAATTGCCGGTAGATGCAGTCTGAAGCTCCACGACGGGAAGTCGAAGGAGTATATTTAGATGTTTACCCGGTCGTTGTGGCCGGGGTGGAAGAAGAGGTGGTTCTATTGGGAGATAACCAATGAGGACAGCCTCTCCTTCGTCGGGAAGCCAGCCGAGAAGGTTTCTTCTTGGGATGCGACTCCCAAGGATCTCGGTCGGATCACCCCCTTCATTCGAGCTATTGCAGACTTGAAGGAAGAGGGGCTCACTAGATGGCACGTGGTGAAGGATTTCATCACGCGCCGCATCAGCCCTCTGAAGAAGAGGGCTTATCCAATGTGGAGGTACTCTGGGTCGAAAGACCCGACCAGGGACTATGAGGAGGGTAAGTAAACTTCAAGCTTAGCTTTCTTTCTGTTATTTTTGAAATTGGCTTATTGAAGGTTCTCTTATCCCTGCAGACCTCTCACAAGAGGAGATTGATGCTCGGGTCAAACTCATCTATGAGAAGCCCCCAGCCCACGTGATGGCGCCTCCAATCTTGGTTGACATGTCTCGAGAGGACAAGGTGGACCGCCTAAAGGTAATCGAGAGTTGATTTTATCTTTAGGATTTTGTTGTCATAGAAGAACTTATGATTGGGTACTGATCGTAGGAAGGCTTATGATCAGGTTCTAGTCGTAGAAAAACTTACGACCAGGGGGTTGTCGTAGAAAAGCTTACGACATGATGATGGTCGTAGAAGAACTTACGACTAGTTTATAATATCTTTCTTTCTAATTTCTGCAGAAAGTATGCATGGAGAACCGTCAGACGATTTAAGAGGTTGAACCGATGGTCGCTTGCAACTTGAGAGAGAGCGACTTGTTTCTCCCCGCTAAGAGCGTCGGCTCGTTAAATCCGCCGACAAGGGAGGCTCAAGCTCGAGTTATTTTGATCCAACTAGACCCTTTGCAAAATTTGCTGCGGATCTGGCTGCTGCAGCAGAGACTGCGGCCGGAGTGGTTGAACCTCTCAAGCGCAAAGCCCCCAAGACTAAGGTACCCTTCTATCACGATAATAAGACTTTCGTAGTTTCTACTTCCTGTGGCTTTGTCAAGCGATTAGAAAAGGAGAACTGGAAGGGTTTCATGTCTTTTGTGAAGGAAACTGCTGCGCCAGCAGTACCTATGGTCGAGGGTAACGATGTCCTTAAGGCGGTCGAGACAGGTCTCGACCGTCCGGAGAGCTAATAGTCTCAAGGAGCGATGGCGCTCGAACAAGACCCACGACCAGACGTGGTCGTGGCTGTTCCTCAACTTGAGTCTCGACTAGACGTGGTTGAGAAAAAGTCAAAGAAACCTTCCTTAGGGAGGGTCTTTTCCAAACTCAAGATCAAGTCTGGCACTAGGAGGTATGTAAAAGGGACAAAAGTGTAAGAACAACATTTACCTTTTTCTTTTTACTACCTAATTGTGCTTTCCTTTTTACGATCTTAGCTCAAGACTGTCACCCTCGAGGACATTCTCGTTAGGAACCCACCGCTATTTCCCCGGTAGGCGAAGGAACAGCAGTGGTGGTGGTCGAAGGGTCGTCCACCGTTCGAATGGTGGAGGGTACCGTTAGTGCTGGAGTGGCTATGACCAGCGGGCCGGTCATAGAACCAGGGGTGAAGATGGTGGCGGCGGAGACATCTGGCCATAGGGGTGAAATATCCCGTCACCGTGTTGGGAAGGAAGTCGCTGCGGATGATCTTCCCGGTTTCCAAGGCCAAGATGCTGATGTCGCTACCTCCGAAGGAGAAAAAGAGTTCAAGCTCTTCGATCACTCCTTTGGGTTCTTCGCTCTAGCCACCGTTGTGGGCTCCTGTGCATTCAGATCTCGTGATCGCGTTCCTCACCCTAAGGACATTCCCAACAGAGGGGACATTTTTGATGACGAGCGTCTCGAAAAGGTATGGTGGAACCGAGTCGCTAAGATCGATGAACTAAGGAACCCCACGAAGGTGGTATCTTCTTTTGCTCGGACTACCATGAATGTAAGTACCTAAAATTTAGTATTTACATATATGCCTTTTCACGCTTCTTACTACCTTTCTTTATGCACAATTCCTTGGAACAGATTGTCACTGTTGCTGAATACCACAGGCAACTTGTCCAACTGCGGCAAGATAAAGCGCTACTTTGCAAGCAGGCAGAGAGGTGGTAAGTAACTGCTTTTCGTAGTCTTTTATGTTTCGACCACTCACACAGTACTTGCGGGGCTTGTCATAGAAGATCTTACGACTAGGTACTGGTCGAGAAGAGCTTATTACCGTGGTTTTGTCGAGAATGACTTAAGACTAGATCTTGGTCGAGAAGAACTTACGACCGCTTGTTTGGTGCTAACATCCATTCTTTCCTTTCTGAGTTTAAGAGTGACGAGAAGACCTTAGTCGATTCTCTCGACTATGAGAAAGCCGAGGCGAAAAAGCTAAAGGAGGAGATTGAAGACCTCTAGAAGAAGCTTCAGGAGGCAAACTCTGCAAACCAAAAGTTGCAGGGACAACTGAGCGGTACGTGCTGAACTTAAGATCGCCTTCAACCTTCTTTTCTTTTTCTAAATCTTATTTCTTTTCAGAGAAAGACCAAGAGGTCCAGACGTGGGAGGAGAGCTACCTCAAGGACACTGCCGCTCACGCCAATGAAGTCAAGAAGTTAGATTTTCAACTAGTTGGTAAGCAAATCTTTACTTGTGATTAGTTGTGTTTTCCTCTCGAGGTCATTTTATCTGACTGGTCTCATTCTTTTCAGAACAAGTAGTACAAATAAAATGACTCCACGAGGCTTCGACTCACAATCAGGAGGAAATGAAGGCTTTGAAGATCAATCTTCAAGACAACGTTTTACTTCTGAACAATGTACTCAGTGGGCTTCATGTTGAAGGGATTACTCCTTGAGATGACACACTGTCTGCCCACTTAAGTGCCATTGGTGAACAAGTCGGAACTTTGCAAGAGTTGGTGACTACCCTGAAGGCTAACCAATTCGATTCGATAAAGGATGCGATCGAAGAGGGAATAAGATTTGTCCTAGCAAAACTTAAAGCCCGTGATCCCAACCTTAATCGCAAACTCGTCATAGAACGACTTAAATGCCTCGCCTCAAGCGAGGTAGAGCAATGAATGATAACGCCGCACCGATCACGAGGCGATCCACGAAGGGTATGCGATAAGATCTCCTTCACTGTGAGCGATGCATACGAGTCCCGAGTCTGTAAAGACAATTTTTTGTTGATGTTGATATATATATCCCTTCCTTTTTTCTGAAAATCATCTTGTCGAGTAGTTAGTAACTCATAAGATAATGAATAGAAAAAAGTGCAAGACTAAGAATTGAAGTCAAGTTAATAACTTTATCCTAGCCCCCGACTATTTGCTTGGTTTATTTAGATAAACCGAGTAAATAGTATTTAAATGAGTTTTCTAAAAGAGAGAGGTTTAGCTAACTTGTAGTTTTTCGATCACGATTATCATGCACTGGTCGAAAGAGTAGGAACGAGTCGACACTAGGAAGTTCCTTCTAGTGGGCAGGACCACGTGCAGAGAGGAAAGGCTTCGACTAGGTGATGTTACCATCTCCAACCAGAATAATCAAATCAAGAACGGTCAACTTGAGTTAGATAAACGTCTGGAGTTCCTTTAAAAAATTTGTTCTACTTATTTCAATGCACTCAGTAGGTTCGCTCTGGTAGCAAGAGTTAGAAACAGGACGATGCTAGGAAGTTCCTTCTAGTGGGCAGGACCACGTGCAGAGAGGAAAGTCTTCGACTAGGTGTTGCAACTTCCTCCGACCAGTTAAAACAACCCGAGTTTACCGAAAGTAGTCGACCAAATTTAAAAAGTATACTCGGCTTAATTTATTTTTCAAAAAGATGAATGAAGAAACAAACTAAGGTACTAAGAGTTGGCTTGACACTATTTTGACCATGTTTTGAACCCAAGCTCTTTGTGTTGGTAGCAAAAAGGGAGGAACGAGTCGACTCTAGGAAGTTCCTTCTAGTGGGCGGGACCACGTGTAGAGAGGAAAGGCTTCGACTAGGTGATGTTACCATCCTTTCGACCAGTGTAAAGATAAATTGGGTACTGGTCGTAGGATGTCTTACGACCAGTGTATTGTCGTGGAAAAGCTCACAACTAGGAACTGGTCGAAGACGAACTTTCGACCAGGGTATGGTGGAAAGAATTGTCAAAGCATTACTCAAAGTAAAACAATAAAGATAGAAAGAACCTGATGCTTTATTGAATGGTTGGTCATTTACATGTAGAATTTGCGTAACTGGTCGATATTCCAAGAATTAGAGAGAACCCGGCCGTCTTCCATTACCAATCGTACCGAACCTGGACGTATAACTTCGAGCACTGTGTAAGGACCTTCCCACTTGGGGGAAAATTTGTTCCGATTAGACTGGGATTGAATTTTCCTCAATACCAAGTCACCTACATCAAGGCTATGAGGTTGGACCTTACGATCGTAGTATTTGCGCAGGGCTTGCTGGTAGACCGCTGAACAAATTAAGGCTTGATTTCTCTTTTCTTCGAGCATGTTAATGTCATCCACTCAAAGTTGTTCTTGGGCTAAGTCATTCAAACTCTCGACCCTTGTTGACCTGATCTTTAGTTCTGGCAGAAGCATGGCTTCGGCACTAAAAACTAGGAAAAAAAAGGAGTTTCGCCTGTTGCCCGACTAGCGGTTGTGCGAACTGCCCATAATACTTAGGGTAATTCTTGTAACCAAGCCCCCGAGCGCTTAACAAGCTGGTCAAAGACTCGAGTTTTGATTCATTGCATTATTTGGCCATTCACTCGTTCGACTACCCCCTTGCTTTGGGGATGGGCAACAGAGGCGTAACAGAGCTTGGTATCCAACTCGTCGCAAAGTTCTTGAAATTTTGCACTCGAAAATTGTTTACCATTATCTGTGATTATTCGACTTGGGACTCCAAATCGAGTAATCACGCTTCTCATCATGAACCGTTTTACGGCTTTGTCGTTATCCCGATCCATGAGTTGGCCGATCCATTTTTGAACGTATCAATAGCCATAAAAAGGAACTCAAAGCCCCCTGGAGCCCGTGGGAACGGTCCTAGGATATCGAGACCCCAGGTCGCAAAAGGCTAAGATAGAGGAATTGTTTGTAATGCCTGAGCTGATTGGTGTATTTGCCTGCTATGAAACTGGCATTGTACACATTTCTTAACCAACTCTTTGGCATCGTAGAGGGTTGTTGGCCGTTAAAATCCTTGTCGAAAGGCTTTTCCGACCAACGTTCTGTAGGAAGTATGAGTTCCACAAATGCCCCTGTGAATGTCATGAAGGAGGTTTAGTCCTTCTCTCTGCGGTATGCATCGCATGAGTACCCCTTGAGTGCCTCGTTTATAGAGGACTCCTTCGACCAAAGTTTACATTTTGGCCTTTCGGGATAAACGATCTGCTTCGAGATCGTCATCGGGTACGGAACCCGTCTGAAGATACTTGTAGATGGGATTCATCCAAGTATCCTCGTATTCTAGAGAGGCTATCTCAATAGGAGTTATCTCTAGTGTGTCCACTAGAGATGGCTTCTGGAGTTGCTCCAAGAAGACTCCCTTTGGTACTTGTGATCGGGAAGAAGCTATCCGAGCAAGCTAGTCTGCGAGGAAATTATCCTTTCGAGGGATGAATTGTACCTCGAAACCAAAAAAATGCTTTTCAGGCTTTCGAACCTCCAATAAGTACCAAGACATAGTCGGGTTAGAGCACTGGTACTCTTTTCTAACCTGATTCACGACTACTTGAGAGTCTCCTCTCACGAGTAGTCATCGAATCGCAAGTGCTTTCGCAGCTCGTATGCCGGCTAGTAAACCTTCGTATTATGCCACGTTGTTAGTGGCCTGAAAGTTTAACTGTATGGCATACTTTAAGGTCTCTCCGTTAGGAGATTCTAAGACCACCCCAGCCCCCGAGCCACTTAAAGTAAGTGACCCGTCAAAGTACATCATCCACTAGTCGTGGGTATCGTACTGGGGATCCTGAACAGGTTCAGGATTTGTCTATTCGGCGACAAAGTCTGCCAAGATCTGGGATTTAATGGCCGTTCGGGACACGAAATGGAGGTTGAACTCCCCAAGTTCTACTGACCATTTAAACATGCGTCCCGCTGCTTCCCTATTCTGGAGGATCACTCCCAAGGGAAACTCGGACGACACAATTATCTTATGCGCCTGAAAATAATATTGTAGTTTCCTCGAAGACATGAGGAGGGCATAGAGAAGCTTTTGGACCTGAGGGTAACGCTCCTTAGGTCCGTCCAAAACTTCACTTACGTAGTACACTGGTCGTTGAACGTTTTCACGTTCTACGACTAGTACTGCGCTCATTGCCTGTGGCGTGGCAGCTAGATAAATTAAGAGCGTTTCTTCCGGTTTCGGGGAAACCAGAATAGGAGCACTCATAAGATATCTCTTGACATCCTCGAAGGCAGCGTTTGCCTCGTCCGACCACTCGAAACCCTCGTGCTTCTTTAGAAGTTTGAACAAAGGTCGTCCTTTTTCTCCCAGACGTGCTATGAAATGACTTAAAGCCGCCATACACCCTGTGAGCTTTTGGACTTCTTTCTTCATGGTTGGAGGGCAGATTTGAACAATGGCTTTTATCTTTTTGGGATTTGCTTCGATCCCTCGTACAGAGACCAGGAATCTAAGCAATTTTTCCGAAGAGACTCCAAACACACACTTCTCAGGATTGAGTTTCAAGCGGTGTTTTCTGAGGTTGTCGAATGTCTCCTACAAGTCTGAAACATGATCAAGCTGTTTGATGCTTTTTACGACTAGATCGTCAACATAGGCTTCCAAATTTCGGCCTAGCTGAGGTGAAAAAGTTGATTGCATCAAACGTTGAAAAGAAGCGCCAGCATTTTTTAGACCAAATGGCATTTTGACATAGCAAAATATACCAAATGAAGAAATAAATACGGTCTTCTCTTTTTCTTCTAGACACATATTAATCTAATGGTAGCCAGAATATGCATCTAGAAAACTTTATGTTTCGCAACCAGTAGTAGAGTCAACCAACTGATCGATACGAGGTAAAGGGAAATCATCTTTTGGACAAGCTTTATTAAGATCAGTGAAGTCTATGCACATTCGCCACTTACCGTTAGACTTCCTAACCATTACAGGGTTGGCCAACCACTCTGGATGGTCGACTTCTCTTATAAAGCCTGCTTTAAGTAGCTTGTCCAATTCTGACCTTATAGCATCTTGTCGATCAGGGGAAAATCTCCGTAATTTTTGTTTTACGGGTACTTTGTCATGCTGTAGAGCTAGCTTGTGCTCGATCATTTCCCTGGGGACTCCAGGCATGTCGGATGCTTGCCACGCGAAGACTTCTGTGTTTGCTCGGAGGAAAGTGATGAGGGTGTCTTCCTACTTGGGGTCGAAAGTATCCCCGATGCGAACAGTCTTCGAGGGCTCCTCCTAATCCAAGGGAACCTCTTTGACTTGGTCGTTCAGCTTGGGCGCAGCTTTAGGCTTCGAGTGCTTGGTCGAAGGCTGCCCTTTTTCTTCCCGAGCTGGTATCTGACCCACCATCTTGAGGGATCGACGGTCACACGTATGCATCATCTTCTTATCATAATGAATTGTGATTACTCCTTTGGGACCTGGCATCTGAAGACATTGATGCCCATAATAAGTTGCCATTAAGAATTTTACCAAAGCTGGTCATCCAAGTATGACGTTATATGCCGTATCGAAATCGACCACATCAAAGGAGATCTTCTTTGTCCTGAAATTGCTTGGTGAACCAAATGTTAAAGGAAGAGAAACTTGACCAATGGGTTTGGCCAAAGACCCCGGTATAATACCATGAAATGAATATGTTACTAGTCTTACCTTGGTCCTGGGGACTTGCATTTCGTCCAGGGCGTTCGTAAACAAAATATTCAACGAATTACCACCATCAATCAACACTCGATTTACTCGACAGTTGTTGATGGTGGGTTCGACCATGATCGAAAATCGACCTGGTCGAGTCGAAGGGATCGGGCAGTCAACCTTCTCGAAGGAGATGGTGACTTCCAATCACTTCGGCAACTTATCGACAAAAGGAGGGTCAATGGAGTTTACCTGTCGTTCGACTGCCTTAAGCTGTTGTTTTGACTTGTATACCGATGATCCTCCAAAGATGTGCTCGATGGTGTGCTCGGGATCTTGAAACGGCATGTCCTCGTTGTCGTCCGACTGTGTACGACAACTAGCTTGCCCTACCTCCTGGAGAGTAGGAAGTGGTCCTTTGCCGTTGTAGTAGTCCTTAAACTTTCGTTGGAAAACTCGGCAATTACGAAGGTCATGTCCTTCCTTTTTATGGAAAGGGCACCACCTAGGCTTATCGGTCTTCCGTTCGGGGTGCTTACCTTTGCCTCGATCGGGGTGTTGTTTGGCAGTTCGTGGCTCTTTATCGCTTACGGCCAGGACCTCCTTAGAAGCATTGGCTTGAGGCTTTTGGCCATTTGCCTTGTTCTTGGATTTCTTGGCTTTCTTATCGTTCTTCTTGCCACCTTCGGCAGCCTCCTATGGGTGCTGGTCATCTCGATCGATCATTTTGGTCTGCTCGACTGCTTCATTAGCAGTAGCGTACCGATTAGCCATCTCGAAGAGTTCGGTGACAGTAGTAGGAGGGTTCAAAGCGATGTCCTCCGTGATCCTTCTGCTGCGGACTCCCTGCTTGAAGGCTCTGATAACAGATAAGTCAAAAACCTCAGGAATCGAATTGCGAACCTGACTGAAACACCTGATGAATTGGCGTAGTGTTTCGTGGTCATTTTGTCGCATCCTGTGAGGACCCCGGCTTATTTGGCTTGTAATGCTTAGTCATCCATTGACCCTAGCATCACAAATAAAATAACCCGTCTCTTCGAGATATGTATACTTCTTAAATGCAGATACACACCCTTTTACAAAATCATGCATCAATTCCATTCAAGACATAGAACCAAAGCACAAACAAGCTTAATTAAAAGACATACAAAGAGAGAGAGAGAGAGTTATTATAAAAGAGCCGACCGGCTAAATACAACTAAGAGTTAAACAAAAATGGAAGCGAAAGCCATAAGATGGCAATAAACAAAAGAAAACCATATGGTTTGCCTTTAGCCCACAAGGCAACCAACCAAGCCACTAACCTAGTCATCCCATCCACCGCACATCTTACAAAAGTAGGGCCCTTGGGGCTCAACTTCTTCCACTGCAACAATTACAGTTAAGCAAAGCAAATGAGTACAAAAATGTACTCGCAAGACTGACGTAAGAGTAATGTGACCTATAATTAGCTACATGCAAGCTTTATTTAAGTGGAAGGCTTTAGACTCATTTTAGCATAAAGCAAGTTTTCATTTGCAATAATGTAATAGATTTAAAGCAATTTGACAAAATATTTTTAATTGTTGAAGTAACAACGATACAAATAATAATAATCAACAGTAAAGACAACCTGGAAGTGACTAACCCAATAGTCACCACAACAATAGCATGAATTACCCAATTCATACCACCCAACAAGTTTTAATTAAATGGTTTAGTCTAGTTCTTGAGTGACCTTGCCAAGCATGTCCATAACCTAGACGAGGCTATTCAATAGTTTTATCCTGCAGGGTGTACCAATGTACCCACATGTCGACGCGCCGCCAAGCTATTAGCACACTTCCTTTGGTATGCCTAAGCACGGCTAAGTCCTACGAGACATTTCCAATGGATGATGCTAATTAAGAGTCAGAACCCAACAAAGAGAAGGACACATCAGCCAACTCAAGCCGAATTACAGATGTTCCCCTCATATTATAATAACAATTTTCTTTTAACACCACCAACCAGCTCATAATTAACACCCCGCAAAGTACTTAGCCAAGAGGGGTTCCCAATACCCTCGTGTGGTTAGCACGCAATATTGCTCAGTTTAGTAGCCCAAGTAACTCGGTCCTTAGGGACCTAGGCACCATTCCATCACACCATGAGATCACACCAACATCCACTGTGCCTAAGTCAATAACAATTTTATTTTTATTTTTATTTCTTTACAAAGTAACAAAGCACAAGTGCTAGACATAATGGAATAATAATTTTTGTGTGATCAAGGTCATCGACATAAGTCGACAACCACCCATTTCTACCGATATCTAAGCATTTCTAAGTATTATCAATGTAAACTACTAATTGATAAGAGTCCATCCATCGAACTCTAAATCACAGCAAGATAATCCTAGGCTTAGTAGTAGAAAATGAACATTTACCTACAGAGTATGCATCTATAGGGTCAACTAATCGATAATTTAACACAAAGTAAGCATGCATACATACAAGTTAAACAAAGTATTAAACTTTAAAATAATGGGATTGATTGGATATGATCAAACTGCTTGCCTTGCTAGATATGCTCAGATTGCTGCAGGGGAACACTCTCGTTATCAACGCACTCATTGGCACCTAACGAAAAAGCGAAAAGAACCGATAAGAACGAAGAAAATTCGAAAAGACTCCACAGAAAAATTTCTCCAAATGCTTTGAAATTTTTACAGCAGCTAGAGCATGATTTTTAAAGAATTTAGCAATAAGAACCAATTGAATGGAGTCCTACAAGCTCTTCCATACAAGGCTTCAAAAGGTGACATTTGAATACTTGTTTGGTAGCTGTTATTGTAGGAAAACTCCACATATAGCAAAGACTTCTCCCAGTTCTTGCCATATGATAGCACATAGGCTCTCAAGAGATCTTCCATCACTTGGTTCACCCTTTCAGTTTGACCACTGGTTTGAGGATGATAAACAGTGCTGAAAGAAAGTTCGGTCCCCAAGGCTTGATGAAGACAATCCCAGAAATGAGAAGTGAATTGAGGTCCACGGTCTGAGACAATGACTTTCAGAACACCGTGGAGACAAACAATCTTAGCAATATATAACTCTGCCAATTGCTTGCCACTAAAAGTGGTTTTGACAGAAATAAAATGAGCCACTTTCGTCAGACGATCAATTATCACCCAAATGGCATCGAATCCATTCTGAGTCTTTGGAAGTCCGGTAACAAAATCCATACCGACTTCCTCCCATTTCCATTGTGGAATAGGCAAAGGTTGAAGGGTACCAGCAGGCTTCAAGTGCTCGGCTTTAACCCTTTGACAAATATCACATTCAGCAACATACTGAGCAATTTGTCTTTTCATCTGGCTCCACCAAAATGTCTTCTTCAAATCCTGGTACATTTTAGTACTTCTAGGGTGCAAAGAAAACTTGGAATTATGAGCCTCTTTAAGAATTAAGCCTCTCAGCTGAGGATCTGAGGGTACTACCTGTAAGACCCGGGATTAACACTCCCAAATCCTCTGTGTATTTCAACTAGTCCCATGATCAAGAGCTAGTCCACACAAGAAACAAATATGGTAACAAAATCATATCACAACTTTATTAATAAATAACAACAGAGTTGATTACAAAGGAGGCTTACAGCCAACAATAAAATAAACACAATGAAGACGAAGATGTAGTAGAGTCCAGTTAATCGCCACGAGCAATCGATCGGGAAGCGGCCTAGTCGTCGAGATCCACACCGTGGCAAAGTCCTTCTCCTCTCAAATTATTTGCATTAAGCAAGAATGAGCACAACTACTGTGCTCGCAAGTTACACCCACAAGTCAAATGTAATGACATGCATATATGGATATCTCAAAGGAAAGCTTAATATGGTTGAATTTGCATAAAACAAAGATTTTCTCGTAAATACTTGTACTAAGTTCCAAAGCAGTTTACACAATAACTAAAATTCATTTTTAAATCAATTTTATAGTCGATAACATTCACACATGAATGGTGAAGGATACCCTCCTATCACATGGCTTCCCGCCCAATTCCCATTTAAATAAACCAGCTTGATAAAGTCTTTTGAAATCAAAATCCAAGTCTAACTTTGAGTGGCTTTGCTAGCATGTCCATGATCATGACGCTGCTATTCAATAGTTTTACACTCTGCAGAGGTTGTACACTTTACCCACAAGACATGACTTCTCTAGTTTGTTCGGCATATATCTATGCCACCGCCACTACCTTAGGTAAGCGATCTAGAGCACATGACAAAGCCTTTACAATGCGCCATCCCACCGCATCCACCCCGTTAAGGTTTCAGATCCCTCCTGGATAGAAATACGCAGAGTTTGTAGGGCCCCTCTACGCCAATGGGACTAACGAGGTCATAATACGACCACCATCCGAGATGGACCCACACAATCCGCTGGATTGACCGCGATGGCACTTTGCAAATTAGTCACCTGGGTCCCTACCCATACTCGGGACATGTGGTTGCACGATATGGCATAGCCCATTATAGGCATAGCAAAGGAACGCCAGAGGTCGGTCCTCAATTGACTTGGGCGACTTTCCACAAAACCCATGGGCCTCGATCATGGAAATGACTCGATCCGTGCATTAACATGCACCATCCAAACAACCATTTCGCCCAAGTACAAACCATAATTTTATTTTATTTTTCTCAAATTCATTTACAACAAAACTTCCATGACAAACCAATGCCATGGATTTTAAACAATATTTGATTTTTGGTGAAAGTTTCCCAAATCAAACATTTTGGGTCTAAGCATTGCTAAGCATAATCTTTCTCAAAATGTTCTAGTTCATACTATTGTATCAACTAGATTTTATCTAGGGTGAGGGTTAAATGTCCAAGACTTGTCAAGAACGAGATCAGTATGTAAACCATCAGTATTGTGATAATCCAATCTTTAGCAATCCAATATCCATTAGTCCAATCTACACCATATAGGTCTATTTCTATGATCCAACTTCAATTGATCCAAATATTTAACTATACTCTAATTTTATAATCCGATATCTATCAATCCATTATTCCTTAATAAATTATTTCTACTAATTCAATATCAATCCAATGACTATGTAATCCTATAATCAATTTTTTTAGATAATCTGATATCTAATGATAATCTATTTCTAGAATCCAACATCAATAATTCAAGATTTGACTATAGTATCCGCTCATCATCCATTCTTTATTAATCCAACATCAACAATAATCTACCTCTAAAATCCGATATCCAATAATTATTTATTTCTATAATCCAACCATAATAATCATGTATTTCTAATAATCCAACATCATTCAATCCAATATCCAATAATCCAATAATAATCTATGTCTATGATTGACATCTAATATCCAACAATCATATAACTCTAATAATACCACAATCCGATCATTAATAACAATCTATTTCCATAATCCAATACCAATAATCACCTATTTCAGTAATTCAACATGTGTTATCTATTAACAATCTTTTCTAACTTCACACATCCATGTACAATCTCCTTTTATTATCCAAACCCATCAAATTCTAACTTCAAAAATATGTTGCATTCGATAAAATTATCCATACCACCTCTCTTGACAATAATTAGACATACAAAGGCATTGGGAATAACTATAAAGCTTAAAACAGAATTTAAATTACTTGAATGTAAATAAGCATGCAAGAATAATTTAAAACAGAATTATATAATTTTAAATAATAGGTGCAAATATGATCAAGAATGTAACTTGCCTTGCTTAATGGATTATTCTCAAACGGTGTTGAAATCCGCCGTCCAAGTCGTTAAATCTATACGCGTAAACGATTCGAATTCAAATAACAATCAAATAAAATCCAAATAAAAACAAAATAAAATTATAAAATAAATACTACTAGGAAGTTATCGATTTTATATGAATTTAGAAAGTTGAATCGAAGGAATCGGAGTTCGTATGAGGAGAAACGAAATTCGAAGGTTGAATGTCACATGAAATAATAAAATTCCGAAAATTGTACTGTTCATCGGAAATTATGGTTTCGGATAACTGGGAACAAAGAAGGAGTTTTAGGGCTAAGGCGAGGGAGTACGATGTTGAATGCGTTGAGGCGAACTCAACGGTGTTGACAACTTCGGCGAGAGGATCTTTGATGGCACGCATCCGACGGAGAAATCCTTGGCGGACGGCGCTAACGCCGGCATTATGCTAAACGGAGAGGAGTTAGCGGATGAGGTTTGTGGCGATTTGAAGAGGGAACCGTGGGGAACGGAACGCCGCCTCGGTTAGGTGGAAAGACGTTTGGGCGGCGGCAACTAACGCAAGAAAATAGACCAAATAATTAACATAAATTAAATAAAATCTAAAATTACGTAAATAAATTCTGGGAATAGTAGATGAATTTAGATGAATTTAGGTGAAAGAATTGATGGATTTGGAGTTTGCAAGTGAGAGCAAGAATTTTTGAAAGAATAACATGGACATGTACAAGCATAAATCACATGACTAGCTACTGTTCATCATCTTCTAAACCCAAACAAGAAGATGGCCGTGGCCTAACAGAAGCATGGACGTGGCTTGCACAAGGTGCTAGCGATGCTCGGGTGGCGGAATTGGCAAGGAAAAGAGAGCATCGCGAAGAGTGCGACAACGCGATGCCAGTGGTGGAGAAGGTATGGCCGGTGCTAGCTCGACGGCGACGTAATCCACAAAAGAAAAAGCTTCGGTCTAAGGTTTAGATGGCGATATTGCCGGCGAACGACGGCGTTCCGACGGCCGGCGAGGGGTGGAATGGAGAGAGGGGAGGACGTGGATGCCGGTGCTCACCTCGGTTGGGGAGAAACGCGTACGGATGGTCGGAGGCGAGGACGACGACGTCGGCGCGGCGTGGGCTCACGGTGGCGACGGTACTCGGCGATGCTCCGCGGCGAGGAAGCACGGCGAGAACGTCATGAGGCGAAGTTAGCGGTGTGGTCGATGGTGCCGGGCTCCACCGTAGAGAGCGCTAGAGGCAGACAAGGGAGCTCGGTCGGCGACGGAAAATCTTCGATTGTGAAGAGGAGAAAGGAGAGAGGAGCTAAGATTTTCGGGATGAATGAGTGAAGTATTGCGACCCGGTGCTTCCTTTTATAGGGGCGGAGGAGGCCGGAGAGGGAGATCGAGGGCGGCTGTTTTGAGTGCAAATGAAGACGAAGTGAAACGGCTTAAATTGATTGTAGGTGGTGGAAGAAACGTGCAATTGAAGGTGTTACTACGTGCGTGGACGATAATGCGGTCGTTTACCTCACGGATTTCAATTTAATGCATTGAGTGGGGAGAATGGGGAGAAAGAAGTGGTGGCGACCATTAATGGAGTTGAAGCTTGGTTTTCTCGCAGATTGCGACAAAAATAGATTGATTCGAGAACACCAAATCAGGAGATTGGGAGAGGAGATCAAGACGGACGCGTGAGTATAAACGGCTCGCATTTTTGTGCACCGAGAGAAAGATATCGAATTCGGAAGTTTTGGGTTGGTTATGACACGCTCGGAGCAGGTTCTCGGTGGAGGTTGAGGATAAACAGTACCGCGCGATTACTGTAGCATGTTGGATCTGGATGAACAGTACCCAACGGTTACTGTAGCAGTGCGGCAGGAGAGAGAAAGAGAGGAATAAAAGAATAAAAGGAATATATATATTGATTAGAGACAAAAGGGCAAGTGGTAGCCATGCATAAAGAACCTGGATGTTAAGTGTGCATGACTTTGGGCAGAATCAAGAGGGGTGACCCGATGGGAAGCTCCACGTGGAAGAAAATAAATTGTTTCTTTTTATTTTCGAAATAAGGATTAAGCATTAAATCAAATATTTTTTTTGAACATAGCAAATAGAGTCCAAAAATTCTAGAAAAATTCTCAAAAATTCCTATAATTATTTTGAACTTAATAAAAATAATTCCAACTTAAATGGTAATAGTTTTTGCTCATAATTTATTTTGCCTTTAAAATAATTAGGGAAAAGCTTTTAAAATTTCAGAAAATTCTAAAATTAATTAAGTTTATTTTTCAACTTTAACTCAAATTAAACTTCAAAAACTTTAATAAAACTTTAATTTTGACTTTTAAAACTTCGAGAAATTCAAATAAAGCAATCAAACTCTTTCAAATTTCAAAAATCCAATAAAATAATAATTTTATTTAATTTTAATTTGGTAATGTAACTTTAGGTCGTTACACTACCAAACGATTGCGATATCGAATGGTACCACGGGCATCTTCGTAAAATTCTTTGGCTTTACTCGCCTTCAAATTTTCCTTGATTTCATTTACCTCAAAGATCGATTTTCTAGGCCTCCAGAATCTGATCTTCGAGTGTGGACTTCACCTCTAAGGCAGCGAGAAATCCATCTTCCACCATTTCAAGACTTAAGCGCCGAAAATCAGCACACAAGCTTTTAGTCAAAGAGGTAGTTGACAAGCAATTGCATTGTGCCTTTCTGCTTAAAGCATCAGCCACAACATTGGCTTTACCTGGATGGTAATGAATACCCATATCATAGTCCTTGATCAATTCAAGCCATCTTCTCTGTCTCATATTCAAATCAACTTGAGTGAATATGTACTTCAGGCTCTTATGATCAGTACAGATTTCACAACGATTACCGAGGAGGTAATGTCGCCAAATCTTTAATGCAAGGACTACGGCTGCCAATTCCAAATCATGAGTAGGATAATTTACTTCATGAGGTCGCAACTGCCTGGATGCATATGCCACAACTCGGCCTTCTTGCATAAGCACACAGCCAAGTCCATGGCAAGATGCATCGCAATAGATATCAAAATTCTTATGAATATCTGGAAGAGTGAGAACGGAGCTTTGGCCAGAGCTTTCAAAAGTCAAAGTCGTTTTCACACTCGGTGACCAAAAGAATTTGTTCTCCTTCTTTAGAAGCTGAGTCAGAGGTCTAGAAATTTTAGAGAAGTTTTCAATGAACCTACGGTAATATCCCGCAAGTCCAAGGAAACTTCGAACCTCAGGAACATTCTGGGGCTGCTTCTAGCCTAGTACATCTTGTACCTTGCTGGGGTCAACAGTAATACCCCCTTTGGATAACACATGTCCCAAGAATGCGACTTGCTTGAGCCAAAAGGCACACTTGCTAAACTTAGCATACAGCTGATGCTTGCGAAGTGTATCCAGCACAAGTCTCAGATGCTGTTCATGCTCTTCGGTAGACTTGGAGTAGATAAGAATGTCGTCAATGAACACAACAACAAACTTATCCAAGAAATCCATGAATACTAAATTCATAAGATTCATAAAATAGGTAGGAGCATTTGTTAGACCAAAGGACATAACAATATACTCATACAACCCGTAACGAGTAGAGAATGCTGTTTTAGGAATGTCCTCAGCTCTAACCTTGATCTGATGATAGCCCGATCGCAAATCAATCTTTGAAAAGACTCTGCTCCACCAATTGATCAAAAGATCATCAATTCGGGCAAAGGATACTTATTTTTGATAGTGACTTCATTTAACTGACAGTAGTCCACACACATCCGTAAAGTCTTGTCTTTCTTCTTGACAAAGATGGCCGGCACCCCAAGGTGAGGAACTCTATCGAATAAATCCCTTGTCAAGTAATTCTCCAAGCCGCTTTCTTCAATTCAACCAGCTCATTAGGAGGCATACGATAAGGTCTTCTAGATATGGAAGCAAAGGTTCAGAACTAGTTCAATCATTTAATTCCACTTCCGATCTGGTGGCATACCGGGAAGGTCTTCAGGAAAGACGTCCGGATATTCACATACAACCGGTACTGACTCCAAGGTAGGGGTGGCATCAATTTGCAATGCACAAAGATGAGAATGAACTGTCCTAGACTGAAAAACGACTGAAATGTCGTTTTTATTAGTTATGGAAATAGTTCGTTGGGCACAATTAATTTGTCCTAGGTTCTGGGACAACCAATCCATTCCCAAAATAACATCTACCCCTTTGGATTTTATCACAATCAGGTCTGCCCAAAAATCTACCCCTTCAATAGTGATTTTGACATTACGACAGATTTGATCAATCATGAAGACTGACCTAGGTGAGTGAATAATATGTGGTGGATGAAGATGATGCATAACTAACTGATGTTGAGTAGCAAACTGCCTACTAACAAAAGAGTGGGATGCTCCAGAGTCAAATAAAACAGCAGTTGAACTGAAATTAACTAGGAGCATACCAAGAATAACTTCAGGTGCCTCGGCCACTTCTTGTGATTATTTGATTTACACGCATCAGGATCGAATCGATCAGCTTGACAAATGACTTGGGAGAGGGTGCAGGATGCACAGCAGCTGGGGAAGGCTGAACAGGTGGCAATCCGCATGCCTTATCAAAACACTTATTTGCGAAATGCCCCGGACGTCCACAATGGTAGCAAACCACACCAGGAATGACATTAACAACAGTAGGTGGCCGGTTTCCACTAGGTCTGGACTGCCCAGTGGGTGGAGGTGGACGAAATGCAAACACTGGCGCCCTAGGTGGAGCCGAGTCTGGCGCCGTAAAGATCGAGGCGCCACAGACGCATCTTATTGAACGCTACTAGTCGCAAATTGATAGCCTTCGCCGTCATGACTCCTCCAAAGCCTTGCTTTTAGTCTCAGCAATAATGGCTTTGTCAACAAGATATTGAAAATTCCTGAAGTCTTGCACTGCCAGAGCCAACTGCAATTCTTCAGATAAGCCATTCATGAAACGGTTTCGGCGACGAATGTCAGTCAAAACGTCATTAGGTGCATACCGAGCAAGGAAATTGAATTCATAAAGATACTCGGTCACTGATTTTCGCCCTTGCTTGAGAGCAAGAAATTCCTGCTGCTTGATCATCATCACTCCTTCGGGAATATGAGCTTCACGAAAGGCTTCCGTGAACTCATCCCAAGTAGGAGTATGTCCTGTAGGCTGGATGGCAAGAAAATTGTCCCACCAAATGCTAGCTGACCCATTCAGTTGGTAACTAGCATATAGGACTTTCTCCCTTTCAGAACATTGAGCAATTAACAGCTTCTTTTCAATCTCTCAAAGCCAATCC